>OY728132.1:1775862282-1777112282 GCA_963277665.1 Viscum album
GTATCCCATTTTACACAGTGTGTACTCCAATAATTTATATGTCACGATTTATAAACCGAGTCCCTAGGAATGTACCTTAGATTGACAGTGAGATATGTACATGTTGTGTAGATCGTCTACACACACCATGTACTTATACCAAATTACATAGATTTAAGATTTATTTATTATATTTTGTAAACCTTGAGAAATGTACTTGCATGTGGTTATGTAGAGACCCGAAGCTTGACGTACATAGATATTACATTACTTTTGCGGAATACTTAATACATAACAAAAACAGACACACAAGGACCGTAATAGTTTATTGTCTTTGGAAACTTGGAACGTAATCTTCTAATCGTGGTGAAAGATCTTCAACATCTCCCATAAATATCTTCCACTTTTTGTTTCCTTACCTAAAACATTCATTTTAAACCTGAGGGAAAATAAAACATAAAAAGGGTGAGCTCAAATGCTCAGTAAGGGTAATCCTGGATAAAATAAGACATACCATATACATTTGAACTTAAAAACATGAACATAATGTTTAAACATCAAAAGATTGAGAAATGACATAAAACATGGAAGTACGTAAGGAATAGATCATAAAGAAACATTAAGAATGATAAAATAGCATGGGAATAAAACATGTAATTGTGGCATCCATTAATCACATGTAATTATTTCCATAGAAGCCAAGGCATTGCTTCCAAGACCATCTTAGTGGACAATGTCCCTTTCTGAATCGAGTTCACTCCTCGTTCCAGTCCTGTATTACTGAACCTGTTTAACTTGTCCTTCTAGACATGTCTATCTCATGAGATATAAATCGTTACCCAATTCATTGGAGGTATATATAGGTCCCACCCATCTCATAATGAAATCATTCTTACTTGTGCCACAAAATAAACATACATCATTCATAATAACCCAATAAATAAAATGGGTTTTATAGACATCATCCCATCATTACATAATCAATATAAAAGAAATGGATATCATTTTATAATAAGGAAAGTGAAACCATGTAAACCATAGAGACATTATACTTGAAACATTCACATATGAAAATAATGTCATCTTAGATTGAAAATGGTTTTGATAAAACACTTGAAATGAATTCTTGAGGAAAATATCCTGTTTTTTTCAAAATCATTTTCTTTTCAAAAAATGTCATGCAATTTTAAAAGAAAAAGATTTTGTTGAAAATAGTCATGAAATATTTTGTAGGAAGCTTCATGAAAATATGGCTTTATAAAACTGTAGAAATCCTTTCATGCCGAATAACTTAAAAAAAACATTCTTCTCGTACTTTGGATGGAAAAGTCAAAAAGTACCTCATAAAAGAAAGATTTCATACATACCATGTAGTAAAAGTAAAAAAAATGGGTAAAAAGGACTTTAAACATACATGAAAAAACTTTTATAAAACATGGACATGGATGATAGAAATAACCCCAGTAAATACTTATGAATAAGCAATCTCGGATAAAAATGAGATTTGCCAAATTATCCCTTACCTTAGGTCTGATATGCTTCGTACGTATCCAAACCTCTTGTATAATGATTTAAATAATGTAATTGACTTATTAAAGAATCATATTCATTGTTATTATATCATATATGGTTAACTTATGACTTTATATTACCCGTTCTTTTGTAAATTAATGTTAAAGTAGTGTTTTGGGTAAAATCGTTTCATTTGTCGTTCATGTTTTAACTTGTAATTATTCATATGATTACATAGATCATGATTACTTACATCCATAATGTAAAACATGATTTATATATATTATATATTCAGAATATATATATAATGGATCGATAAATGGAAAGAAATACACCGTTCATGGAGACGGTAGGCCGTACGTACGCATGAACGCTGTTTTCGTTTCTTTATTGAATTTAATGGAATTAAGTAGATGACATAAATATATATATAAATAAATCCAGTAGAATTATTATGTCATATATTTCATGATTACTTATTATATATACTTTATAATCATTCTTGAATGGTTATCATGGAGAGTGAATCTCATCGCGTCGTGGAGACGGTATTCCGTACGTACGCACGAGCGATGATATCATTCCCATGATCGTGGAATTGTATTAAAGTGTATGTATAATATTATAGAATCAATATCACTTTAAAATAATCATATATATTCATTACTTTCACCATTATACCCATCCATGTAAGGTGGTGGAGGAAATTAGATTACACCACGGCATGGAGACGGTATTCCGTACGTACGCACGCGTGGTGATTTCATTTTCCGTAGGATGGATAGATGGTGAAATATGGTTTTTTCATAATTATAATAACATATAAGTATATTATTGATACTGATGTTATTACCTCATAATGAAACAACTAAAAAAGAAGAAGTGCAAGAAGAAATAAAGTTGAAAGAATCGGTAACAGACATTGCCTCTTCTTTGAAGCGCCTCTTTGAGACCTCCTCTTAGGGTACTAAAATTGGTCGTTGAATAATAACAGGACCTCTAGGATATTTATAGGGAAGTGGAGAAGAGAATTTGATAGGGTTTGGCCAAGCTTGAAGGCCCAAAGTGGTGTGAGGAATAGAGGGAGGAGGTGCCCTTTTATAAGGGAGGAGAGGGGCACCTTTGGAATAACTAAAAATATTATTTTATTATAAAGTCAAATTCGGTTTTTAATAGCTCAAAATTGATATATTTAGAAGCTATTGTAGGGATGGGTCTAAATACTATCATCCAATATAATTTATACAAGTTTAGGTCATTATATTAACCTTATCTTTTAGTTTTAAATCTAAGTTAATTAGATTGACATTTAACATGTCACTTTGTATTTTTATATTATATAGTTAATAAACGTACCATATACATCCAAGAGACCCCCAAGTAGTTCATTAATGATATACCTATCATGATATAAGTATCTTTGCCGAACCTTATATTTTTAGGAATATAATAACAATTAATAATATAATATTTGTTTTGAAAACTATTTTATGTCAATTTTGACATATTTGGTAATTGATTTTTGTGAAAATCATAACAGAATGATTAGTTCAAAAAAAATTAATTAAATCAATATTAAAATGTCATAGAAAATATTTGAATTCATAAAAAGTCTCAAATTACATTTATTTGGGTATTTATAACATCAATTATGTCAATATTTCATTAATAAGATAATTACTGCATCATCATTGTATCATAAATAAATTAAATTATTTTATGTCTAAAAATTACAAATAAAATAACATTATCTTTGAAATCTTTTTATCTTTCTAATTAATATTTATAGAAGAATTTATCTTATGTATAACCCTATATTAAAAATGATTTAGTTATTAAACATTGATTTTAATTATTTTAACCCTTCTTTAAGTAAATTGATAATAAATGTCCTAATCTAATCCAAGTGGGCCTAAATGGTCATATTTTATTCCTAAGGTTGTTCTTGGTAGAATTACACTTATCCAATAGAATTAGGAAATGTGTTAGGGTAATAATAATATCATTTTTACCCTTAATTACCCTATTTACTTTTAACCGTGGTAAAAAAAAAGTAAAAAGTTACTATTCACCAAAAATTATTTTCATATCATTGAACCAAATTTTAGTCCTTGATATTAACCGTGTCTCTTGGAGTTTCTAAATTCCACTCATAGAAGCGGTAAAATTATGTTTTATGAAAAATTCAGTTTTTTTAACTACCACTTAGTGGTTTCACTATTCATCAAAAAATGAAAGTTTCCAGAAAAATACCAAAAATTAGGCCTAATCCATATTTGATATTATGAATTCAAAAATGATTTCTATTTTACCAAATTCAAAACATATCAGTTACATTAACTAATTTAAAAATTAATTCCCGTCGTCAAAACAAATAGCTTGTTTTTAAGAGATAATAACTATCAAAAGATTGACACTTGTTTATGTCTGGTTTAAATGTGAAATTACATCCAATGACCAAAATTGTATTAAATTGTAAAAATATATTCTAAATATACTTTAAAACCACTTAAAATAATAATTTATCACTATAAATTATTTCTATTAAAAAAGTTGTTTTTAATTAAAATTTAGTAATTTTCACTATTTATCAGAATATGAAAGTTATCCGAAAAGTACCAAAATTTCACCCTAAGCTAATTTCGATATTCCGAATCCAAAAATGAATTCCATTTTGAAATATAAAATTTATAAAATTTCAAAAAGTGGGTATTACTATTCATAATGGCTAGTTCATAATAATATTATAATAATATCTCGTTTAGTGAAACTCAGTATTGTATACTATACAAGCTATCGAGGAAGGTCGCGATTGTGTGTAATGTAAGGCAAGTCAGGGATGTGTGTTGTGCAACCTCCTTTTGGTGTAGCGTACAACACAAGACATTAATTAAAAATAATACTTTTCATAAAATCTCGGGGTGTTACATTCTACCCCCCTTAAAATGAATTTCGCCCTCGAAATTCGTCGGGGTTATAAATGGTTTACTACTCGAAAGTTTCTCTAATAGAAACCCACATCTTAAAAAGGAATACCAATACATGTCTTTAAAAACTAAAGTCTGAAATGTAACGGTTACCCAAATTAACTCATTATTGGGTTTCCACGTAGGAAAACATAGGTGAAAATATGGATATGGAAGAAAAATCTAACCGTCTTGTTCTGATGGAGAGTGGTAGAGAACATGGCTATGAAAAATCCATCAATCACAAAGCCATAAATTTGTGATGATCTAAGGTACCATCTGATTCATCGGATATAAGAGTACTAGGACAACATTTTTTGGTTTTCAAGATCATTTCCCTAAAGTTGGTGAAATTGGAATTAGAAGAAATACTTTTGTGATTTTGGTACAGTCTCACCGTTGGTCGTTCTTTGGACAATTTACACTTCATCTCTTAATGAAATGAAGTTGAATTTTTCATTCGTGATGTGTTAGAAGATCATGTGATAGAATGATGGGTCATTCCATCTTTCTCAAACAAAAGGTTAGAAAAGTTATTAAAAAATACATAAGTCCATCTATAGTGAGATTAATCATATATGGTTCCTAAAATGGACTTATACTTCATATATCATACTTCTTAATATAATAAAACTAGTTTCTACTAAACAGGGACTTCCTGTAGGCCAGTGGTAGGCGATAAAGGCCAGTCGCACTTCGGTTGTGGGTTCGATTCCCACAGCCTTGTCTGATGCGATGGGTTGTTGCCCATCCTGCATGTTTTCCTTTTTCTAAAACTTTATTACTATAACATCCCTTATATAATATCGAAAAAACTTCTATCATTAAACAATACTAACTTATGTCCAACATAATCCATTCCAATCTTTAGGCTTATCCAAAATACTATTGTCCAATCTCATATTATAGTGAAAACGATTACCAATGAGTTCATACAACTATCATGTGAATACCATCGTTGATCCCCTTATATCATGAGATATGTCTTGTTGGTCACATTCCAAACATTCGAAGGCCTTAATCATGTATTCTCATGAAAAAATGAATACCCATTGAATCTTAGTGAAAACATGAGTGTTGTCAAAAGTTATCTCTTTTCACATAACAAAACCTCGAACCATGATATAACTATTTCATTATATCAGTCATGAGCTCATGAATACTTTCAAACATTTCATTTTCTCGTCTTCCCTTCATTATGTGCATATCATCTTTTTTCCAATAATATCTCAATCACTTTCCATGGTTACCGGTATCATAAAATTATTGAAAACCACAATAGACCAATACATAAATATTCCAATATTCCACGATACTTTATACAACATTATTTTGGAATCCCATTACATAAACACTTAATCATTCCACCACATTGTTGTCATATTCAACATCGCAAATAGTGATCACATCTGACTTCCCTTTGTCCTTTTCCATATGTGGTTTCTCATGTCGATCATCACTAACCCTTTGATTAGGGCATTTATTAGCATAATGCCTCATTTCCTTGCACTTGAAGCATTGAAGTGTTGGTGGTGCGTTCTCTGCAGTGTTTCCTTTATTCACATCATTAGAAACCCTTTTTCCATTACTTTGACACTCAGCTACTTGATGACCTTCTTTTCCACACTTAAAACACTTTCTAGTCCCTTTAATACAATCTCCACCATGCTTCTTTCCACACTTTGAGCATAAGTAAACATTCATCTTCTTTTCACCATTATTCTAAGATTTCTCCTTGAACTCCATCTTTTGTTTCTTGTCAAAACCATGAGATGGATATGTAACACCAATATCCATTTCTACCTTAATAGCACAACGCACAATTTCTTCATAGCTACTGAAGTCTATTATAGCTAATTCCCTTCGAAGATTTGGTTTTAAGCCACTGAAGAATTGATCAACTTTACTTTCAGGTTGGATGATAAAACCAGATGCATACCTTGTAAGCTATGTAAAATTCGCTTCATATATACCAACAGATTCATCATACTTTTTCTTTAGTTCAAGAAACTCATTCTCCATCTTTGTTCGAATAATACAAGGGAAGTACTTATTGAAAAATAAGTTCTTGAACTCATCCCATTCCATGGACTCAATTTCATCTCTTGGACTCGTATTCTTGATAATATTCCACCATTGATCAGCTTCACCTTCCAAACGATATACTGCTAAGATGACTTTATCATGTTCAGAACATTGAAGAACTGAAAATATCTTTTCAGTGGTACTGATCTATTGTTCAGCAACAAGTATATCAGAAGACCCACTGAAATAAGGTGGGCGTTGCCTCATGAAGGACTCAATAGAATATTGTTCCCTTATCTGCTCATTTGGAAGTCCAGAATGATTCATAGCTGGTGTAAGTATAGCAATAACATTTTGCACTCCATCTCCCATAACATTTAATTATTCAGGAGGACAATCATTGCATTGTCCATTGCATTGATCAACAAGGTTCCTTAGGGTTCCATTCATCGCCTAAAATCCAAAAAGAATAGTGTGAGAGGAAAAAATCATTCTTGGGAAAACAACATAATAAAGGGGGAGTACCTTCAATATCTAACATCTTAGGTTTAATTCTAAGATTGGTACCGTAATTCTAGCACTATAACCTATACGTATACTAATCCTTAGGGACATCCTTAGACATACCTTAGAAATATCTCTAGGGATTTCACTAAAGTTTTCGCATCCTAGTTTCCAAAGGTTGACTAAACCTTTCCTCTGATACCAACTGTAGAGACCCGAAGCTTGAAGTACATAGATATTACATTACATTTGCAGAATACTTAATACATAACAAAAATAGACACACAAGGACCATAATAGTTTAGTGTCTTTGAAAACTTGGAACGTAATCTTCAAATTGTGGTGAAAGATCTTCAACATCTCCTATAAAGATCTTCCACTTTTTGTTTCCTTACCTAAAACCATTATTTTAATCCTGGGGGAAAATAAAACCTAAAAAGGGTGAGCTCAAATGCTCATTAAGGGTAAGCATGGATAAAATAAAACATACCATATACATTTGAACTTAAAAACATGAACATAATGTTTAAACATCAAATGCTTGAGAAATGACATAAAATATGGAAGTACATAAGTCATAGATCATACAGAAACATTAAAAATGATAAAATAGCATGGGAAAAACATGTAATTTTGGCATCCATTAAGCACATGTAATGATTTCCATAGTAGCCAAGGCATTGCTGCCAAGACAATCTTAGTGGACAAAGTCCCTTTCTGAATCGAGTTCACTCCTCATTCCAGTCCTGTATTACTGAACCGGTTTAACTTGTCGTTCCATCCATGTCTATCTCATGAGATATAAATATTTACCCAATGCATTGGAGGTAGATATAGGTCCCACCCATCTCATAATGAAATCATTCTTACTTGTGCCACAAAATAAACATACATCATTCATAATAACCCAATAAATAAACTGGGTTTCATAAACATCATCCCATCATTACATAATCCATATAAAAGAAATAGATATCATTTCATAATAAATAAAGTAAAACCATGTAAATCATAGAGACATTATACTTGAAACATTCACATATGAAAATAATGTCATCTTATATGGAAAATGGTTTTGATAAAACACTTGAAATGAATTCTTGAGGAAAATATCCTTTTTTTCTTCAAAATCATTTTCTTTTCACAAAATGTCATGCAATTTTAAGAGAAAAGGATTTTTTTGAAAATAGTCATGAAATCTTTTTTAGGAAGCTTCATGAAAATATGCCTTTATAAAACCGTAGAAATCCTTTCATGTCGTATAAGTTAAAAAACATTCTTCTCGTACTCTGGACAGAAAAGTCAAAAAGTACCTCGTAAAAGAAAGATTCCATACATACCATGTAGTAAAAGTAAAAAAATGGGTAAAAATGACTTTAAACATACATGAAAACACTTTTATAAAACATGGACATGGATGATAAAAATAACCCCAGTAAATAATTATGAATAAGCAATCTCGGATAAAAATGAGATTTTCAAAATTATCCCTTACCTTAGGTCCGATATGCTTCGTACGTATCCAAACCTCCTGTATAATGATTTAAATAATGTCATTGACTTATTAGAGAATCATATTCATATTTATTATATCATATATGGTTCACTTATGACTTTATATTACCCATTCTTTTGTAAATTCATGTTAAAGTAGCGTTTTGGGTAAAATCGTTTCATTTGTCATTCATGTTTTAACTTGTAATTATTCATATGATTACATAGATCATGATTTCTTATATCCAGAATGTAAAAAATGATTTATATATAATATATATTCAGAATATATATATATAATGGATCGATAAATGGAAAGAAATACACTGTTCATGGAGACGGTAGGTCGTACATACGCATGAATGTTGTTTTCGTTTCCTTATTGAATTGAATGGAATTAAGTAGATGAAATAAATATATATATATATATATATATATAAATCCAATAGAATTATTATCTCATATTTTTCATGATTACTTATTATATATACTTTATAATCATTCTTGAATTGTTATCATGGAAAGTGAATCTCATCGCGTCGTGGAGACAGTATTCCGTACGTACGCACGAGCGATGATATCATTCCCATGATCGTGGAATTGTAAGTGTATGTATAATATTACAGAATCAATATCACTTTAAAATAATCATATATATTCATTACTTTCACCATTATACCCATCTATGTAAGGTGGTGGTGGAAATTAGATTACACCACGGTGTGGAGACGGTATTCCGTACGTACACACGTGCGGTGATTTCATTTTCCGTAGGATGGATAGATGGTGAAATATGGTTTTTCATACTTATAATAACATATCAGTATATGATTGATATTTATGTTATTACCTCATAATTAAACAACTAAAAAATAATAAGTGGAAGAAGAAACAATGTTGAAAGAATCGGTAACAGACATTATCTCTTCTTTGAAGCACCTCTTTGAGACCTCCTATTAGGGTACTAAAATTGGTCTTTGAAGAATACCAGGACCTATAGGATGTTTCTAGGGAATTGTAGAATAGAATTTGGCAGGGGTTGACCGAGCTTGAAGGCTCAAAGTGGTGTGAGGAAGAGAGGGAGAAGGTGCCCTTTAATAAGGGAGGAGAGGGGCACCTTTTGAATAACTAAAAATATTATTTTATTATAAAGTCAAATTCGGTTTTTAATAGCTCCAAATTGATATATTTCGAAGATAAGGTGGGTATGGGTCGAAATACTCTCATCCAATAGAATTTATACCAGTTTAGGTCATTATATTAACCTTATATTTTAGTTTTAACTCTTAGTTAATTAGATTGACATTTACCATGTCACTTTGTATTTTTATATTATATAGTTAATAAACATACCATATACATCCAAGAGACCCCCAAGTGGTCCATTAATGATACGCCTATCATGATATAAGTATCTTGGCCGAACCTTATATTTGTAAGAATATAATAACAATTAATAATATAATATTTGTTTTAAAAACTATTTTATGTCAATTTTGACACTATTTGGTAATTGATTTTTGTGAAAATCATAACAGAATGATTAGTTCGAATAAAATTAATTAAATCAATATTAACATGTCATAGAAAATTATTTTAATTCATAAAAAGTCTCAAATTACATTTATTTGGGTATTTATAAGATCAATTATGTCAATATTTCATTAATAAGATAATTACTGCATCATCATTGTATCATAAATAAATTAAATTATTTTTAGTCTAAAAATTACAAATAAAATACCATTATGTTGGAAATTTTTTTAGCTTTCTAATTAATATTTATAGTCGAATTTATCTTATGTATAACCCTATATTAAAAATGATTTATTTATTAAACATTGATTTTAACTATTTTAACCCTTCTTTAAGTAAATTGATAATAAATGTCCTAATCTAATCCATGTGGGCCTAAATGGTCATATTTTATTCCTAATGTTGTTTTTGGTCGAATTACACTTATCCAATAGAATTAGGACATATGTTAGGGTAATAATAATATCATTTTTACCCTTAATTACCCTATTTACTTTTAACCGTGGTAAAAAAAAGAAAAAAGTTACTATTAACCAAAAATTATTTTCATCTCATTGAACCACATTTTAGTCCTTGATATTAACCTTGTCTCTAGGATTTTCTAAATTCCACTCACAGAAGCGATAAAATTATGTTTTATGAAAAATTCAGTTTTTTTAACTACCACTTAGTGGTTTCACTATTCATCAAAAAATGAAAGTTTCCAGCAAAACACCAAAAATTAGGCCTAATCTATATTTGATATTATGAATTCAAAAATGATGTCTATTTTAACAAATTCAAAACATAATAGTTACATTAACTAATTTAAAAATTAATTCCCGTTGTCAAAACAAATAGAGTGTTTTTAAGAGATAATAACTATCAAAAGATTGACACTTGTTTATGTCTGGTTTAAATGTGAAATTACATCCAATGACCAACATTGTATTAAATTATAAAAATATATTCTAAATATACTTTAAAACCACTAAAATTAATAATTTATCACTATTAATTATTTCGATTCAAAAAGTTGTTTTTAATTAAAATTTAATAATTTTCACTATTCATCAGAATATGAAAGTTATCCAAAAAGTACCAAAATTTCACCCTAAGCTAATTTTGATATTACGAATCCAAAAATGAAGTCCATTTTGAAAGATAAAATTTATAAAATTTCAAAAAGTGGGTATTACTATTCATAACGGCTAGTTCATAATAATATTATAATAATATCTCATTTAGTGAAACTCGGTATTGCGTACTATACACACTATCGAGGAAGGTCGTGATTGCGTGTAATGCAAGGCAAGTCAGGGATGCGTGTTGTAAAAGCTCCTTTTGGTGTAGCGTACAACACAAGACATTAATTAAAAAGAATACTTTTCATAAAATCTCGGGGTGTTACAGGTTATAAAGATAGGAAATTACATGTGATAGGTTTTAATATATATG
Organism: Viscum album; assembly: GCA_963277665.1. Taxonomy (NCBI): domain Eukaryota; kingdom Viridiplantae; phylum Streptophyta; class Magnoliopsida; order Santalales; family Viscaceae; genus Viscum; species Viscum album. The sequence continues at coordinate 1,775,873,736 of OY728132.1, forward strand.
TGTGTGTGTGTGTTTGTGTGTTTGTGTGTTTTTAACTAATATTTTTTTAATTTTCAGGTCTACATATCATACTTGAGTCGTATTAAAATTTTTAACTCTATTTACATTGAAACATAACATGTGACCAAAAAAATAATGTTAATAATGTGATCACTAAGTTGATAGTACACATAATTAAAGTATGTGATAATTCATGTATACTATATGTCACAAATGTTAAAACTATATACGAGTATAATACATGTTCGTATAATTGTATGGGTATTCACCATATTGAATCCAAGGTATATTTATGTACATAATTAATTTTAAATAAATTTATTTAATTTGTTTAAAATTATAATTGATGATAATCTCAAGGAAATGTTTATAATAATTAAGATAAAATAATTGATTCATTAATGATGATAATTAATTGACTCAAGCACGGTTTATCTTAAATAATAATGATTAAGAATTTTATTCTAGTTTTATTAAATGTGAATTTTTTTTTCAAAAATATGGATGATCATGAGCATATGATAGGCCATTTTATGTGATTGGTTTCATTTAATTTATTATTAAATTAAATTTTTGGTTGGTGTGCCTTCTCTCCTCTTATTATGTAGGACCTTAATTCCCATGGTTTTTTTATGTAAAAAATTTTTCCCTCACCTATGTGGGAGTAAAATCATATGTAAAAGATGGATCTCTCATGCAAGTAGAGGTGGTTCAAGTTTGGATCAGAGGAAAAACTAATCCAAGAGAGATACATTAGTGGATAGTTGGAAAACTGTAACATGAACCTTAATTGGTTCAAGGTGTTTTACCCTATGTTAGTGGTTAGTTTATCAACTTCTATATAAACTTACCATTAGTAAAAGATCATGATCATACAACTTTTTTAATTTATTTATTTCAAATTTCATGATTATTTAATTATGGTTGTTTTTTTCTCGACCACATAATTAATGAAATTAACGAGAATGGAAGATAAAGCTAAAATAAATTTGATTATTCGTAAATATTATCTAAGGTTAATCACTTAATAAAATCCACTTAATATTAACAAGAATGTAAAAAAGATAATAATTGGAAATTTATGAATAAAAGGATTAAATCCACCAATTATATATACTAAGTTTGTATAGCATTTCACAAATTTAGTTAAAATCGAACAATTTTTCAAAGTGCCTAACCAGCCAAAGTTTGGGTGCTTTCAATTATCGGATAATTCAAACTTGATGTTTTGGAATGACTGAAATTAGTTCACATCAAGGGTTCAATGACAAAGTAGGACTTGGTGTAACTCATAGGAAAAGGATACGGAAATCCAATTAAAGGATTTATGGATTAGGGACTCTACTCAACAGATCATGGAACTATGAGTTGATGCAGTTGGAATTTGGAATGCCTACCTAAAACCATTCAAGTTTCTTATCCAACCAAATTTGGGGTGATGAGAAGGGGAATATGGATCCTTTATTCTTGAATTTCCAAGAAACATTATATTCTAAAGATAGTGGTGAGGGCTATTGGGTTTTGATAAAATAGTGTGTGATTAATAAATATAATATTTATTATTTGTCTAAATTTTATCAGATAAATTAATAAAATAATGCTCATCTTATTTGCATAAACAAAAATTCAATGACATCAAACATATCATTGTGATCCATACTTGAAAAGGAAAACCTTCTCACCATCAAAAATTTCTGATAGTGGCAAATGCGCCTACATGTTATCCTTCACAATGAAAGAAAATTGTATGTGTTGGAAGAACATTTTCCAGTTGCGGCTGGTAATGAGGAAAGTGATGAAGATCTATCTCTCTATGAGAAACATTTTAATGATGATATAGATTTTCAATGTTTAGTGCTATCATCCAAGTCCAATGATCTATTTAAGCAACATGAGGACATGGATGCATATAGAATGATGTATCACCTTTTGTATCTCTATCAAGAGAAGTTGAGAAAATAGAGGTACGATGTCTCCAATGCTTTTCCCATAACTAAGATTAGAGATTCTATGCCAGCTGGGCCTCATATAGTCAAACTTATTTTTCATATTTAACACTTATACATATTAGGCAATAAATTCCAAGATTATTTTCATACATATCTCATAATTTCATCAATTCCCAAGACCTTATCTAGTTTTATCATTAATTACAATATGAGTAAAATGGTAAGATTCTTTTGAAACTTTTTTACTTTGATCCTCCAAGTAGATAAGGACATGGGGTGTGATAAACTTGTGTTCCTTATGGTGAAAAGAAAAATGAAGAAAAAGGAAAAGGGGACCAAGACCTATAACTAGTCTAAATATCCCAAGCACCGTCCTTACAATAATAATATGATCTAGAGGTAGGTGAAGGAAAAGGAGGTAATATGTTTTGTATGGGGTAAGCTAGGACACTAGAAGAGGAACTGCACCCAGAAGAAAAGGGATTCTAATGTTGAATTCTTTATCGAGTGTAATATTTCAATATCTACACATTAGGTATTACATATATCTTTTTGTTCTTACATATATATCAAATTGTAGGAACCAAGTAGGTTTCAAAAGATTGATAGAGGAGAGTTGGATATGAGAGCTGCTAATGGTGTGAGGCTGGCTACCCTATCCATTGGTGACTACCACCTTTCATTGACAACAAGAATGATTTTTGTTTTAAAATATTTTTATTATGTACCTAGGAATACCAAGAACATATTTTTTGTATCAATCCTAGATACATATGGGTTTATTTTCAAGTTTGGAAATAAAAGTTGTTTCTTTTATAAATACAACATATGTTATGGTATGAAACATTTAAATAATGGTATTTATGTTTTAAATTATGAAAAATAAGTATTAGAAATTGATAGAAAATAATGTTCACACGACTCATATAACACCCATATTTGGAATCATCATCTTGTTCATATAAACAAGAATCATATTAAAAAGCTTTGTTAGGATGGTTATTTGGACTCATCTGATTTGAAACAACTTGAAAATTTTCATGCATGTTTACAAGGAAAAATGACCAAACTTCCATTTAGTGGATAGGTTGAACGGTCCATAGAGCTTCTAGTATTGGTAAGAAATGATATCTGTGAACTATTTACATTATAATCTCGAGGTATATATTCTCACATCGTAAATGTTACTGATGACTTAAGTAGATATGTCTATGTCTACTTGAGGAGGTATAAGTTCAAGTCCTTTGAGAAATTCGAGGAATTCAAGAATGAAGTAGATAATAAACTTGGTAAGTAGATAAAGAATATTTGGTTGTATCATGGTGTTTAATATCTTAACCAATATTTTATCAACTTATTATGGAAGTTTGGGATTCTATCTCAAATCACTCAACCTTATACACCATAGTGGAATAGTGTTAGTAAAAGGAAAAACTGCACCTTATTAGTCATTGTAAGGTCAATAATGAGTCATACAGATCTTCTATTATCTTTTTGGGGATATTCATTACAAATTATGGCATACACATTAAACTAAGTACCAACTAAATCATAAAATAGAATTCCCTTTGAGAAATGGAGTGTAAAGAAACATGTTTCGTCACATACACATGTATAGGGTTGCGAGGAATATGTTAAGGGATTCTCAGAAAACAAACTAGAACTTTGGGGAATAAAGTGTATCTTTATAAGGTATACTAAATAAAAAAGGGATATTACCCATAAAACCTCTCATAAAAGAAAGTAATTGTTGCCAGAAAAGTCGTATTTATTTATATGGATCACATCCTCAAAAAGGGAAAGTAGGAGAAAGATTTACATCGATGAAGTTGATGATTAAGATATATAAGTGTTGGTACAAGAATAGATTTCATAGGTCTTTGTGGATGAAGTAGTTCATAGAAAACAACTACTCTATAGGAGTATAAGAGAGGTAAGAGAACCAGAGAGATATGGTTTTCTAGAAAATGAATATGGTTACCCATTATTGGTAGAAAATGATGAATCTCTCTCTTACATGTAGGTAGTAGAGAGCATAGAAGATGCAAGATGGAAAGAATCCATGAATTCAAAAATGGATTCAATGTATCAGAACCATGTTTGGGTTCTACTTGATGCGCAAGTTGATGTAAATCTCATTAGATACAAACGAGTATTCAAGAAGAAACTTAACATGTAAGGTAAAGTAAATACCTATAAAGAAAGGATATTTTCTAAATGGTTTAAATAGAATCATGGAATTTAATATGATGAAATCTTTTCACTAGTTTCCATGTTTTGATCTATCATAATTTTACTTGCTATAACATCCTACCGTGACTATGATATTTGGAAGATGGATGTAAAAACCACATTCCTTAATAATAACCTTCAAGAAGATGTCTATATTAAACAATTAAAAGGTATTGTAAGTGATGAAAAAAGGATTTACAAGTTGAAAAGATCCATTTATGGATTGAAGAAAACATCTTCATCTTGGAAAATTTGATTTGAAAAAATCCATAAAGGAATTTGGATTCATTAAGAATGAATGTGATCCATATGTTTACAAGAAGATTAGTGTGAATTCATTCATTATCCTACTATTATATTTTGAGGACATATTACTTATTGGAAATGACATACTAGTCTTACTGTCTTTTAAGGACTAGTAAAACAAGTGTTTCTCCATGAAGGACTTATCTGAAGCAGCCTACATTCTAAGGATCAAGAACATTCATGATGGATCCAACTAGGTGCTTGGACTAAGTCAAAGTGAATATGTTGACCAAATACTAAAGAGATTTATTATGGAATAATCCAAGAGGGTATTGGTACCATTGTCACATCGTTTACATCAATCTAAGAAAATGTATCCTTAGACACTATAGGAGAAAGAGAGAATGAGTAATATCTCATATACTTTGGTAAGAGGATCAATCATGTATGTCATGTTATGTACTATTATTTATTTTTCCTATGTATTGACAATGGTAAAAAGATATCAAGAAAATCTCAGAGAATAGCATTGATCTAATATTAAGGCTATCCTTAAGTATCTGAGAAGAACTAAGGATATGTTCCTGGTGTATGGAGGAGAAGATGAGATGGTCATTAGTGGTTATACTAATGATAGTATTTAGATAGATCAGAATGATCTAAAGTCACAATCAGGATATGTTTTCAATATCAATATAGAAGTTTTGAGCTAGAAGAGTTCAAAGAAACTAGTTATTGTTGATCATATGGCAGAGATCGAGTATATAGAAGCATCTGATATAGCCAAGAAAAAAGTTTGGATTCATAAATTTTTCCAATAGATTTTTTTGGTTCTTATAAGTAAAGACCATATCACATTATATTATGATAACATTGGAGTGGTAGATCTTGCAAAAGAACCAAGGTCATACCAACGGACAAAGAATATACTCCGGAAATATCACCTCTTGGGGGATTTTAATCAAAGGGGTAAAGTTGTAGTTACCATAGTACCCATGTAAGAGAGTGTGGTAGACCCCTTTAATAAAGTCATATCTTAGTAGAAGCATGAGTATCATGTGAGAGCTTGCAGACTAAAGGTTTTAAGCATTTATCTCTAATGCAAGTGGGATTATGTTGGATTTGGTTCCCTAAAACCAACTTTTATATACTTAATGATAACCTATATTCATATTTTTGAATATTAATAAATTTTTTATCATATTATGATTTTTCTTCTACATAACATTATATGTGATAATATCCAGAGATTAGATGTCTCACTAAAAGGTCATAGTAGTTCTCTACTATAATGAGAACCCCGGAAGTGGAATGACACTATTCTTAATATATTTTCTATAGTCATATGGTATAATTTGAGGGAAAATGATACAATCTATTGGGGTTGGAGACTCATAAAACATTGAGGCACCTTCTCATGATGTACACCCTTGGTAATATCCAGTAGGATATTATGAGAATGAGACCCAACAGAAGGAAATCCACATTTATATATTTCATTAGATATTCTTATCTGTAGAAGTGTATTGATCCTTAGACAATAAGATTATAATTAATGAGTATTATGATTTAAATACTTTGATTATTTGTTGAAAATTGTGATGACATATGTTCGCAGTGTGGTAGGATACATTTGGTGTGTCATGGGTAATATTGCATTAATAAATAATGTGATGAAGGATTTTTACCCTTATGCTCTTTAATTTAAGTTGATAGCTCATTCCCTTTGAAGGAAATTATATATACTAAATAAATCCATGGACATGGTGTTCTATAGGCAAGTTCAATTTTTGGGACGTCAAAGAAAGAGACATTGAACACCTAGTTTGATGGCATCAGTATGCAACCTTCTTGATTTGATATATCATGATAAAGGGATTGTATTATATAGTAATAATTTGTATAAAGTATCATGTTGTTGTAGCGTTAACTTTTTTCTCTATAGGTTCCTTGGCGTGTTTTTAGATTCTATGCTTGGAATTAAGGTTCTTAGCCTAATGCTACTAAGAAAAAGTCATAGAGGGTCACACACTAAGTGTATTCGGAATCTAAGTTAAATAATATATTATTATTTACTATTTAATAAGTTGAATAACTATTATTCCTACATGTGGTTTAATAATTATTCATGTTTTTTATTACATATAATTATTTATTTTCTATTTTAGTAAATAAAATTTTTATGTATTGATTGATGAATAATGTCGTGATATTTATTTAATAAATAAATATTCTTTATTCAAGGCCTGATAAATATTGTAGAGGAATGGTGGACTGAGTTTAATGGTATGGTGAGAAATAAAAAATATTGAATATTATTTTATTAAATACTATTTAATTTAATTCCCAAGTAAATCGCATATTGAGAAATATTATTATTATTATTATTTGAGATGGGGCTTCACATATACTAAATAAATAATAAAGGGAACTTATGTAATTATTTATATCTAAACCCAGCGATATATAAACCTAATTATATTATTTTCTATTAGAGATAATTCATTTCTCTTATCTATGCACAACAGATTTGGAGAATCCTCTCAAGACCTAGATAGACTCTTTCTCCAATAATTCTCTCAAGAATTGAGAGTGATCTTCCTCCACTGAATCCTCTAAAGTTATGAGAGATCAAGGAGAATTATTTGGAAGCGGTTATCATGGGGATCAAATGTGGGCAATGTTAGTGAAAGGATCTTCCATAATAGCACTCATAAATTCCTTTAGCGATGTTTGGAGATTTTTGGAACACATGAGGATCACCACTATATGGAATATATACTTGATTTCAAATAAACAATGATTTAACAATGTAGATATGTTTCCAGATTCATCGATGAAAAAATAATTCCAATAAAATAAATTATTTAATTAATTAAATTATTAATAAAAATATGTGATGCTCCTCCCTCTGGTTCATGTGTGATTTCTATTGTTTGATTCTTTGATTTAATTTCATTGATCACTACATTAAACATTGTGTAAACTCACAAATTAATCATCAATCATGGAAAAAAAGAAAAGTTGGGAACAACCCATCACATGCTTCCGCTATGCTCGAAACCTACATACTTTCCCTTTGGTGATCCCTATGAAGAATTCATCTTTTAGTCAATGTTTATTGTGAGGGAAACGATTCAGATTTGGAGCCCATGGTCATGGGGGATATAGTTGGTAAATTATGTTATGCGGACCTTTCTTTGTGTTATTCTTTTTTTCAAGTAAATGCATAAATCTATATAGAATCACTACAAAAGTTTTTATGTCCTCAATGATTCATTTCAAGTTTTCATATCTTACATCTCAGGATGTTACTTCACATTGTATTTGTTTTTTTAGGATTTATATATCTATTATTTTATTCTTGAAACATATGAAAGGGTTATAAAGGATAAGAAGCTCATTGTGGTTCATCCCATAGTAGAAAATGTTTCTTCCCCGAATCCTTGGAATCCATTTTTAATTGGTACTATAAAGAACCCAATGAAAAGAATGGTAAATAAAGAGTAGGGATGGTTGTACCATAAAAAATCAACAGAATAATTTTAATTATTCTCTTGAAAATGTTTGTCTTTATTCAGCATATACTGATCAAATTTTAAGGATGTAATGATATTTGAAACCATCAATGTTAGATTATCCTTAAGAGACCTAAGAGATAGGAAATGGATGGAAGAATTGTGATATAGGTAATCTTATGATCAAGAAATTGTAAGTTGTTGTTGATGAACATGTAATGCTTCAAATAAACTAAAATATTGAAACAAATTTTTATTTGAGCTACTTGAAAATTGGGAAAATCTTGTTGTTAAAGTTCATGGTAACATACTATTATATTACTGATTACTATAATACTTTTTTCAATTGAGCTATAAATTATGTGAGTGAGACCAAAATGAAATTATTTATAGATCCTTTTGAAAACTACTATATTATTTACATACAACCAATCGGTTTTTTTATTCTTTTCATTCCCTTTCCCAATTTAAAAATAATAAATAAGAAAAAAAAAGCTTGCTTGTGTTTTTTTTCTTTTCCTTCATTATTTTTTTTGTGTCATTTTTCAGGAATTCAATTCACTCTTCTATTATTTGTAATAAAATCCAAGTTAAGGTAAGTTATAATTCTTAAAAACCATGTCAAATTCCTTTTTTTATTCCAATTATGGTCAAGCTGAGACAGAAAGGGTTTTAAATGAAAATTATAAAGCAAATAATTCTTAGACTTTATCATATATTAAAGTTTAGTGCTACTACAGATACTCTGATTAATTTCTGAGAGGGTAGGTGTTATGGTTTTTAAATGTTTTTAATGATATGATTATGATATATTTTAAGGGTTTTTTAGAGTCTAATAACATTTATCAGATCAATCGGAATGGATTAAAATCCCTTGTATTAGTATCTCTATGCAAGATAACATGAAAAATGCATAAAAATGAAATGAATAACATGATGTAAATAAGAATACTTTACACAAAATATCCACTATATCATCTACTTCACCTTTTAATATCTTCAAATGTTATTGATAAATATCACATTAGTGGAAAAAATAATCTCTCCTCATTGGGGTATCCATGGGATAATCTTAATCACATGTCGTACAAACGAAATTATCATTTCTCCCATGATGTTCTAGAATCCCGAAATGAAAAAGAAGAAGAAGAGAGAGAGAAACGGGTTCAGGGAGGTTCAGCTGAGAATAATGAAATTCTCATTCATTTCCATTGCATGAAAAAAAATTAAATTGGTAATCAAGGATGCTTATTAATTGTCCTCTAATTTATTTATGTGTTGAAACACATGAATAAATACCATGATCGGTTCATGAATCGTATGAATTTACTCCCAAACATATTATCTCAAGAAACAGTATAATAAATTATATCTAATATGAGAGAATAATGAATGAAAAAAATTTATCATTTTTTTCAAGTTTCATGGATCAATTTATTGTGCATGAAAATCATAATTGTCATGTAATACAAAACTTCCCATATATCATATATATATATATACACACATAAGGCTTTAGGGCCAATCACTTTCAATATCCCACTTGAAATAAATCCCAATAGACTTTGTGCCATTTCACCTTATATTGTATCATACACAATAACTTGTGAAACCATATTAAAAACTATTTTTGGATATCTTCCAAAACACTTTTGGAAATCTAGCATTAACTTGAATTTGTATCACATTATATGAAATACCTAGTGAATACTCATCCAAAATACTTTTATATTAACTCTAAAATAATTTTAGAGTATCTATCTAAGTCAAAACGTATTCCCTGTTCATTCAACCACAAATTTTGATTCCACAGGAATTTATAGCATTGACAAAAAAATCAAACATAGGAATCTATATATGTAATCAAAGAGAGATCTCTAGCAAATAATCAACACTACTCATGCTAAAAAGGATCTGGTGTGATCTCCATCAAACACACATATCTATATACTTGTGTCCACCAGTTTTCATTATATATAAACATGAATTCTAATATTTTTCCTTTTTACAAGCCATCAATTGACTATGGGACATGTAGCATGCCAATCTTGTATAGCTAACTCATCTATTCTTGACTCTATGAGTGTATAATGAACCGATTGATAAGTACATCATATGTCATCCATCCTTCTAGATAAACACATAATACATCCTTTATCTAGATATATATATAATATCTAGGTGTGGCTGCACACTCCCACAATCGATCTAAATCAAGGGTATAAATGTCATACTCATTATATGAGAGAATAAATCACATCATCGTTAATCTCCAACTGATGACATGATCAGCAACATACCCAACCACCCCTGTATTAGTTAATCCAATATGTAGACTTGTGTAAGTAGAGTATCAATGTATGAAGGTTCTCATACTAGGTATCTCACCAATATCAGGTAATGGGGACCTAGATATGATTCATGAACTCATAATATACCAAAGACATATATATGAAACTTCATATAGTATACTTATAAGGTCATATAGAACATATAAAGTATCAAATTCTTTGTCTTATGCCTCATGAACTTATTTCGTGTCTCTGTAAAATAATCATATTCACTATAACCTTACCATTTTTTCACAACCTATAATACTCCATGGTGAAGATTTGTTAGGGATAAACTCAAAGTCACACTTTGAGAGGTCAATTATCATTACACTTCATGAAATATATATCTATATATACATTTATGTAGAAAATGTGAAATAATGATAAAATAGAGGTTTCCTTTCAATTTGATACTTTTTAATATTCTTAAAATTTTAAGAATATTTATAAAAACCAATATAAGCACCTATTTATCATATCATATATGATAAACTATCCGATCAACCTTGTGTTTGTTACATTTCTTTGATTTTGTTAACATATAACATCATATGAAATCACTGTCACATCTCTATGTGACCATCTGGCAAAACACTCCCACTAACTATTTAGTGAAAAACATCTATAAAGAAATTAAGTTTGAATAATGATGAGATTTAGGAATCATATTCCTATTTGTTAAACTTATTGATCATATTCAAACTTCTTAACATAAAATGTTATGATATCAACTTATGTTTTCTACTTATAACTCTTTTTAATTCCATCATCATTATCCTTGAAAATGTATTGCATTAAACTTTTTTCTTGAAATAATGTAACTGCATACATTATTGTCACTGGTACTCCTAAACTCTTTTAGGATAAAAGGAAAAATACTTTATTATGATAACTAATATAACTCTTTTAATTAATCCTTACCACCATACCTGGCAATCTTTTAGGATATCAATTGTAATTCACTTTTCATTTTGATTGGTATAATACTTCAAGAAATAGTGTCTTTCATTTTCCATTATAACTAAATGAAACTCTTTATATTTTTATTCATCATTACATATCCTAAATTATTTTGGGATATTGAGTGGAAAAACACATTAATCTTAAACTAGTATAATTCTTTAGGAAATATTGATATCCACTTTTAAAAGGTAACAAAATTTAACACTTTACATTTTTTTTACCATTACATATCCTAAACAATTTATATTGTTGTTATACTTTTTTGTTAATTTTAAACTTCTATAAGTCCAAACATACTCCCACTAGCCTCTTAGACACTATATTCTTTTCATAATATCTTTTTAAGATACACCTACCCTTTTATGTTAGGAAATAACATTTATTTCATTTTAATAGTAATATTTAAAAAATAAAAAATTGTTTTTATATCATATATGGTATTCTATGTGTTTGGAACATTTTTCATTTAAAATAATGATTTATTAAAATATATCACCGATGGGTGGTGGGAACACATTCTCTCATATTTTAAGAAACGTTTGGATAAAAAATTCATTCTATATAAACACTTTTATCCAAATATTCTTCTCAAAAACATGTTAATGACATTTTTGAATAATAAATCATGTTTATATAATTAATCATCTCATATTTTTTCACAACAACCCTTTTTAATTGAACAAATTCTCTTATCACATAAGATAAATGATATAAAGATATACATATTTTACTCAGATTCATTTGAACTTGATAAAATCCTTTATATTCAAATCCTTGATGTAGTAACCATTTACTATATCTCATGAATATAAACTGGGAGCTCAATAAATTCTTCCTTTAATTTTTGAATTTATATATATTTAAAACACTTTGTAAAATATACAATCAGTATCACATACCTTTAAAAATCAAAGAATTTATTTCTATAACATTCATACTTAACATAAACATTTCACAGAGTTTCACAAACTTCTTCCGGTATATCATGGATAATAAAATTGTATTGAATTATTAATATTCTGACACATAGAATTTTACATAAGATCTTTTCTTAAATTACGAATATTTCATAAGAACTTTTCTTAAGTTACCAATCTTAAGAGCCACATGAATTAAACTTCTCCTAATTAAGGATTGATCATAAAGTTTAGCTTGATGATGATGATGATGTTATTTATCTACAACAAAAACTTTTATTTAATGAGTATCATGTTTTATAACAATTCAATAAGAACTTTTATTAAATGGAATTCCACTAAAATGATAACCCCTTTTTAAAAAATTCATCATAACCATTAGTGGATCAACATCCATATTTCACTAAACAAATGACCTGCTTTGGTTTGAAACCAACCACTTAGATATTTATGTAGTGAATCATCCCAATCATATTGTATATGATTATTGGGTAGTTGAATAGAAAACCCTATTTCCAATCCATCATATGTATAAATCTAACTCTATTTATCTGGTATCCTAATCCTTAGGGTTTCCCAACTAGTGTAACCCAAAGAAAATGTTAAAAATCGGATAATCACAAGAAAATCTTAGGGAAACCCACTTTGGCATGAAACTACCCAAGGATTCTCTAAGATAACTTATTACTTTCATTCATTTCACAATATAATCCAAGGTCACACCGCTTTGGAAAGAAACTACATGGTTGGATGATCGAGGTGTTGACAAGTGCCTCTTTGGAAGGAATCTTACATTTACTATTTGAAGGATATTTTATCCCAAGTTATTCCATTTTATATATGCATGTTTATTTTAATTTAGTTTGTAATCCTATTCCCTCCACCAAATCAATATGCTCAAACCATATTGATATTTAATTATTTACACAACCAACAAGTTTGTGTTACTTACACAAAAATAGAAATCGAAAATATTGATATATATCTAGATGCATCATATGCAAAAGGTACATGAACACTTCATAAAAAGGAATATAGTTATATGATATTGAAAATATTCACATAGTAAGCCTCGAGTGATAGATATCCAACCTCATTCACTATCCTAGATAACAAATAATTCTCTGGGTAGGTAGGTAGTCTGACCCCAAGTCTCTATACCCAGGGATGCATTACTCAAGAGAGAATATAATTCATCATAACTCTAAGAACTAATATGTAAAATTTATATTTAACTAAATTTAATATAATCACTTAAATTGAAAACTGATATTAAGGTAGATAAAAACTAAATTCATTATCATACCTAGAATGTAATGCAATGATCTATTTGGAAGAATATTAACAATTAAAACTAAATCATACACCATTAATAATATAAAAAATTTATAACTATGAATAAAATAGAGAATAATATTTTAAATAAATTAAAATTTTAGATATTTAAATATTATAAACATTTATAAAAATTTCATAAATAGAAGCTAATTATAAAAAAAATTTAATTTTAGCTCTAACATTATGGAAATTCTATAATTATGACTATAAAATTATTCTATTCATTCCAATATTAACCTTTTCATATTTATCATTATATGAAAAAAAATTTTTAAATGTATGATATTTTATTAATTATATATAATTTAAAATTCAATTTCTATTATGTAAAAATTTTATATAATCTAATATCACATAATTAGTTATCATTTAAACCATGATCATTTCAATCATAAAAAAAATTGATGTGGCTTAAATAATATCCAAATAAGGACCCCTTTTATTTTAAACAACTTTTTAATAATTAATTATAAACAATTCATAATTTAAATATAAAATTTTTATATTTTGGCATTATTTCATAATTTATAACCCTTTATAAATTATTTTATTTATTTCTAAATAAAAAAATTTGTTTCTATATCATAAGAATTTCCATATAATTTGTAAAAAGATATTTAAAATATTAACATTTAATATTTTTGAAAAATAAAAGTTTCATAAACATTTATTTAATATATTATAAACTATCTATAATTAATTACTTAATTTACAAACCCTTTGTAAATTAAATATTCCCAAAATACCTTTTATAATGATTTATAAACATTTTATAAACCATTAAAATCATTTCATAATTTAAAAACAAATTTTAATTACTTTTATGTTTACCCTTATGCAGACACTGTGTGTAAGGGTAATCCGGTTCTGGAGCCCTTGCATATGGTAGATGTCTATGAATCTTACATATCAAACATTTCATAAGGTTTAAAAATGACTTACATTTATGTTAACTCTTCACATAAGGGTAAACAAAAATCTACCTTTACGTGGCCCCACTTCACATTAGGGTAAGTAAGAAGTTACCTTTATGTAACCCTTTTAAAACCACAACTTCCATTATGCAAAAACATTCATGTAGAACTTACTATTATGAAAGCTAGAAGTTTACTTTTATGTAGACCACTCTACGTAAGGGTAAGTCCAGATGACCCTTGTGGAAAACACTTCTGCATAAGTATAATTCCTATTGACCTTCACATGAACCCATTCACGTAAATGTAAGGCATAGGTTGCCTTTACGTGACCAATCACTTAAAGGTATCACCATGGTTACCCGATCTGCATATGGGTAATGACTTGGTTACCTTTTTTAAATTCATAAGGTAACACCTTATTTACATTTACATAGATGTACTCATAAACTATTTTGAAATCCGAATTTCTATAATAGTAAAACCCTCCTCTGTTTTGGTATTATTATTCATTTTTACGCATGATTTCATAAATATAAAACACTATTCACTCTAATACAACAAGAGGATTTTGTGAGAGTCTAATGAAATTTATCAGATCAAGAAAATGTGATTAAAAACCATTGTTCAAGGATCTCTATGAAAGATAATATGAAACTTGCATAAAAACTGCAATGAAGAACATGTTGTAAATAAGTGTACCTTTCACAGAAGAGCCATTGTATCATCTCATTTACCTTTGATAAATCGTTGAATGTGATTGATAAGGATCACAAGAGTGACCAAAAATCATCTTTCCTCCATGGTCTATCCATGGTCTTATTTGAATCACACGTCATACATGAAGGTTTCTACTTTCTCCCATGATGTACAAACATCTCGGCACAAAAAATTAGAAGAAATATAGAAACAGGTTTAGAGAGGTTTAGCTAATAATAATTAAATTCTCATACAATACCATTTCATAGAAAAAATTAAATAGGAAATCAAGTATGCTCCTTTATTATCCTCTCATTTATTCATGTGTTGAAACACATGAATAAATTCCATGGTAAGTCCAGCTTCTTTATAGAATGTGTGAGCCACCCTTGGTAGTTGAACCATCATAATAAATACCCTATCCAGTTCATGCATCATATGAATTTACCCCCAAATGTTTCATCTCATGAAACGATATAATAAATGATATCTAATATGAGTGAAAAATAAATGAAAATAGTTTATCATTTTTTATGAAAGTTGCATGGACCAACATACCATGCATTGAAATCGTAATTTTCATGAAATACAAAACTTCTTATGTATCATATATATGTATATACAGGGCTTTGGGGCATATCACTTTCAATATTACCTTTTATAATTTTTTCTTTTAAGGAATATATTTGGATTCATTATATTATATCTTAGTATTTATTTGACCAAATGGAATTAAAAATAACATCTTGCACTCCCAATATCTCCTGAATAAGGACACTTGATAAAATTAACTGTCAACTTTGTATATTGTGTTTCCTTTCATGGTATATTTCATTGAAAACTTGAATTTTACATGATAATTGAAACTTCTAAATAATGATATTTACCACTCTCTCTAAATTCAATGAAAACAATTTGAATAATAACTCTTATAATGTCTAATATTTATACTTTGATACACATTATCCTAATTATATGTTCTTTTTAATATTGAAGTGTCTGAAAGGGAATTGGAGAAGCTAGAAGGTGTTAAACATCCTAAAGCTGAAAATGCATCTTTCTCAAGACATCCAAAATGTACTAGTTTTTCACACATTTTGACTCATATTAATATTGAAAAAATATATACACTTTTAAATGTAAATTTTCTGTATTAATATGATAATTAAAATATATCTTTATGTATTTACATCATTAATTTTAATAACACCTTCTTAGAAATTTTTTATTTCGGTTAAATATCTTCCATTTTAATTTTCCCTAGATAATTATCTATCCAAAAGGTTATGTGACATGATTCATATATATGAAGAGGGGAGGACATGGCATATACAAATGTGACAAAAACTTCTAAGTCATTTACAACTTGAGGGTAGTCCAAGAACTTACATTGGAGTTGGTTGGCACAAATTGGTCACTGTGAATGGCATAAAAATATATGGCCATTTAAGATTTGAGCTTATAGAGGAAGGGTAAAATTCTATTTCCAATATTTATGGAATGATTTTTAAGTTATGGTTGATGAAGCATGTAATTTTTTTGTTTAGTAATGAAAATTTTAATATAGGGATCTTATTTTTTTTTATAAACCAAAATCTCATTTTATTTTTATTTACGTTTTCCATATAATTATTGAATGACTTTGAAAATTAGACTATCATTGTCAACAGAAAAATGGGATACATGATAATAGGAATTGATGACACTCATTAGAGAATCATGTCCATCTTTTTCATTCTCCCCCTATTTCATCTTGAAAAGGAGAAACAACATCCCAATGAATGGTAAAAAATGATGCAAATATTGTGGTCAATGAAACAGTAAGTTTTTAAATGTTTTTTAGAAAAACTTTATATTATGGTATAACTGTTATGATACTATAGTTTTAGATAATTGAACCATTTTTTTAATATATAAATGTTAGAAAATAGTGTAAACAAATTTTCTTCTTCTGTATATACTCTTTTTAATGATGAAGTTGTAAAAATTTAATCTCAAGAGTCTTTAATTAACATGCAAATTTCCTTATATACAAGAGGTTGGATGGGTATTTGATAAAAAATAGAACCAAAACCATTTAATGACTATTTTTTGTGGATATACACACATGTGAGTTCCATAGATAAAGTTTATCTAGTTGATCATATTGATTTTGTATGATTCATATTATTACTTGAATGACTGCATTTATGGAATACATTGGATTTGGTGGACCTAGATTATTATTTTATTGATTCTAATTATGAAATATAGTGAATTTGGTGGATTGTAATTATTATCTGAATGATTACATATATGTAGTCCAACCAATTTTGTGGATTTAGATTAATATTTCAAATCTAATCTGGTTTGTTATTATTATTTTTTGAGTTTCCATTAAATTTAGAAAATTTATTATAAATACTTGGGTTGTAATTGAGTAGAAATTTATTTTATAATTTTTTTATCAATATAGGAATTTTTCCCACTCTATTTAGACTCTTGATGTTGAATAATATTTTTGAAATTATTTCTTATATTTTTCAAATGACATTTATCTTTTTGAATATAGTTCAAGAAAAGTGGAACAAATTTTTTTTGACATTCCACTTGATGAAAAAAAATTTAATCTTGAATAATTTCCACCAAAAATCAATTATTTATGTTCCTATAATTTTCTTATCAAGGTCTAGATTACTATTTTACCTCCTCTTCCCATTTTAAATCTTATCTATCTCTCATTCTCGTGACATTCATTCGTTTTTTTAATAAAAAACCCATTAAACCACCTGTATTGATACCTCATCAAGAAAACTAAAATCGAGAGGCAAGTGACATTTTATAATTTAGATTCAAACAACATAGTATTATTCCATTTTATAGTATTGTTCCAATGTCTTGGGATAAAATCTCATAACTCATAAATAGGTATGGTTTTTATTTATATATGAAATAAAGAGTACACCAAGAAGACCTACACCAATGTGATACTCAAATAATTAAAGAGTAATGAGAGATTAACCCACTAAACCCACCCTATAGGATTGACCTAGTTAACCCATATATAAATATACAATACCTTTACACTCTCCCTAAATATGGGGCATACATATTTATCATGTCCATCTTAGTACACACAAATTGGACACGCGTTCCAGGAACCCCTTTTGGTAGAATATCTGCATGTTTATCAGACTTGAAAACATGGTCTAAAGTGATTATCATCTTCTCATAATTCTCTCAAATGAAGTGAGAATCAACTTCAATATGCTTCGCCTATTTTTAAAATACTGAATTAGTGGAAATCTTGATTGCAACTTGATTTTGATGCCAAATATGTGAAAATTTCTTGATAGTATACCCAATCTTATATATTATTATTTTCACCCAAATAATCTATGCAGTCACATGTGACTGGCTTGATACATTGTCTCTGCAATTGATCAGGAGATTATTTCCTGCTTATTTATTTTCTTTGAGATCAAATTTCCTCCAATAAACACCACAAATCCTGACATAGATCTCATAGAAGAGAGGTGCCCTGTATAATTTGTCTCACAAAATGATTTAATATTTATTTACCCTATATAAAAATATAGAAGACCAAATCTCGGTTCCTTTTTCACATTCTATTGTGATATTGGAGATTCCATAAACTGACTCACCTTACAAACTGGATAAGCATTAAGGGAACCATGATCATACCCTGAACCATTAATCACCCAAGTTCCTAAGAAAATCACTGCCAACTTTATCACCCCATCATGGCATACCTGACTCAGCAGAAAACCAGTCCATTTCACTTTATCCTACCTACATCCCCACCTATTGGGATCATCATACGAGTCGGTATTTCTTCCATCTAGGTGTTATTCTAACAAACAATGTCAAGTTGATTCATCATCAAATGATTAATCTTCCCAATAAATCATATATATCTATAATCTGAAGGGAACAATTGAATTTTAGCGTGAAGTCGCCTCATTCTAGGTTTTAGGGGTGAGTAAACTAAGTCATCTCAAGTCATTATAGTCTCCAAAATTAGATCAAGGACATAAGTTCATTGAGATAGAAAAATTCATTTGGTACATCTAGATACCTCAATCCTCAGTAAATATCATAGTGGACTCAAATATTTTGTGTGAAAATTTTGATGAAGGAAATATTTGAGTAGACCGATGTTTGGACCATCACCACCAGTAAGGAAAATTGCATCCCCATATACTACCAAATGAATGATGCCTATTATAGATTAATGATAGAAAATAAAAAAAATATTATATGTTTTGGCACATTCAAAATATAATCACAATAGTGTAGAATCAAAAAAATCAAGCATGAGGTGACTATTTGAGGCCATACATTGATAAAAAAAAGTGAAAACCCTTGGATGACTCTCTCTGAGAAACAAACCTAGTTGTTTGCTTCATGTAAGCCTCTTCATTGAGAAAACCAGAAAGAAAAATATTCTTAACATCTAACTGATGGAGAGGCTACTGATATGTTGAAAAAAATAGATAAGTAAGCAAATAAATGACATCTTTTCCACTGGGGTAAATGTGTAAAAGTAATCAATGTCATACATGCACAAAACCATTGGCAATAATATGAGTTTTGAGATGATTGAGAGAGCCATCAGCATTGATGTACACTGTATAAATCCACTTACAACTAAAAATATGTTTACCTGAAGGGATAGAGACAAGATTCCAAGTATATTTTTCATCTGAGGCATGAAGTTTATCCTACATGGCCTTTAACCATCCAGGATGAGATTTGACCATAAAGACAGTGTGCGGTATTGAGTAAATTGTCAATTCAAGGAAAAACATATCACTATCATAGATAAGTTACCAAAGCCCAATGTGATGATTTTCTTGATGATATGTTATGGTTTGAAAATGAAAATTTTCTTACCAATCTAAAATGAAGATTCAAGCTGATTATTAAAGAAAGTAAGTGCAATTCAGTGTTAGAGATAGACTCTTCCTATACATCTAATCGTATCTTTATGATTTTTTTGTGATTTCTTTTTCAAAAAATGGAATTCCAAGTTTATTATCCCTTATAAGTTCGATATGGAAGGTTTGGGCACTTATGAATTAGCTCTTTTAGATTTTCCAAAAGGGCACCCTATCTTCCATGTCTTACTTTTTTTCCTGCATGTTTATAAGATCCATCTATGTTGCCCCTCATCTACCATCGAGTTTTGATTCAGAGACTTTTACTTCCTCCAAAAATCATTATTACTCCTTGATATATTTTAACTAGTGGGGTTTTAACATTTTAAGTATTGGTGAAATGGAATGGAAAAACCATTATGGAGGCCAGGTGGGAGTAATGTTCATCCTTTATCCTTTAAGTCAAGGGTAGCTTTCACGGGGGGGGGGGGTGTATGATATATAAAGAACCACAAATAATTTGGTTAAATTCCATCCAAGTAATTATATAGATTTTTATTGATTCCAATATTATTATTTTAATGACTACATTTGTGAAGATAATAATTTTTGTGGGTTTGAATTATTGTTTGAATTAATGCATTTATTGAAGGCTAAAGATTTGTTGGATAAATATTATTATTTGAATGATTTTATTTTAAACAATTGGGATGTGATTGAGTGCATGATATTTGATTATATTGGTTTCAATATTGAATGTAAATCCTTTCATAGAGGTTAAATATTATCAGTGAGAGTCTCAAATTTTTCAACTTTAGTGTTATCATTTTTTTATAGGGACGCTTGAAGCATATCCCTTTCATATAGACACTTTTAGTTTCAATAATTTATGCATAAATGTTAT
The DNA here is from genome assembly GCA_963277665.1 of Viscum album. NCBI lineage: Eukaryota > Viridiplantae > Streptophyta > Magnoliopsida > Santalales > Viscaceae > Viscum > Viscum album. The sequence continues at coordinate 1,775,894,629 of OY728132.1, forward strand.
TTTGAAAAAAAATAAATGTATTACATATGTTTTCAAAGTATTTATCATAGGTAATAAGGATTTTTTTGACATCAATTATTGAAAACTGCTTATTTAATTACCTTTCTTCCTTAGTGCGATGCGCAATGCCAGAATGCATTCTGGTAGCTACAACCTCTATATCAACTCATCCCTCTATATCTATTCATCCATATTCCATGGTCATATATCATGATAATCATGTTATGGATGGGTTCAATCAAACTATCCCGTTCATTTTGCAAGGACTATCATTTTTCATGAGAAAAATTGTGCATTGAGTCTTCAGAATCAAGAAGGGTGTTCATAGCCTATGACACTAGGTCACTTGAACAGTAAATATTTGTTCTATATTCAAAGAGGCTGGTTGAAGTTTGGTTCATACAACTGCATCAATTTTGGGGATTCAATGAGGTTTTATCTCATCAAGAACGAGCACAATCCCATAATAATCATCAGAGGTAGAATGAGTCTATTCTTTTATAATTTCCATTGACTTTTTTCCCGTTTAATATCACATGCATCAATAATCATGGTTTATAGTGTTGCAGCGGGTGGGTCAAAATGAAGCCTTCATGTATGAAGCTTTGTGAGCGCAGCCACATGAAATTTCATGGGTGAATAAGGGTCAGTGCTTCGAGGTTTTGGAAAAATGGAGGGATCATGGATTCCAGGGTTCTGTATATGTAATAATATTTTTTCTTATTTCATATTTATCTATTTGTAGTGTTTCTGGACATCAATACCCTCCCAATGAAATTTCCTTCCTGAAGATTTTACTTTTTATGTAAGATATACAACTAGTGAATATCCTTTTTCTATTTCAAGTAGTAATTTGTAAATAATTTTTCAAGTCTACCAATGTCAACCAGTATCACTTTTTTCCTCAAGATCTCCTTTTACTATTACTTCAATTTCGATATCCAACATTAACCATTACACAAACCAAAAAATCAGAAACTATAGGGTATTAATACACCCCAATTACAAGGTGGAATCATGGAGTTATAGAAATCCTAAGTCAAAATGATATCTTAAAGAAACATAGTGTCAAATCCATAAAATTTGTCCATTATGCTATATTGGTGGGTTATAGTAGCCTTCATCGGTAGCCTAATGGGTTTATATTGGATTTCTATCACTACCCTCTCCATTAAGATGTTAGTGTTAGTACAAAAGGAACTTGATGGATCATTAGAGTCCCAAAATGGGCCCTCCTAGTGTGTGGTTTGATATAAAGATACACTAAATCCAAAACCATGGTGTGGGACCACGTTATGGTTTGTTCTACGATAAACCAAATTATGTTGAATAGAACCACATCATGGTTTAGTGCATAATGGTTAATATGTTATGTGATAACATATATTTCTCCCACTATAATCTATCATATGTAGTATGATCATCATGTGATGACGACTAGAGTTTGAGCATCCATTTTTTAAGCTCTAAATATTTATGAACTAAAGGTTACAAGGGTTTGTGACTTATGGAACATTTATGAGACATTTACATTTAATATTAAAACATTTTAGAAATGTTTGAATTACAAAGAAGGTACTTATATGTCTATATAAATAGTTTCATTATTTTTGATGTGATGCATTATAATGTTGTGAAAAATACTTGAGTTCAAACTCTCTTTTTATATCATTTTTATTTATCATTTAATCTAAAGGTTCTATTAGACCATGAATAGAAGAGAATCCTTCCCAATTATTGGGAGATTCACACATCCCAAGAATACCCTAGGAGGAAGGAGTCTGTTTGCTACTTCTCAGTGATCCCTTTCAAGTATGTGTGGAGAAGATTGAACAGATTATATCATCAAAGAAAAAGTAAGCATTCTTCATTTATTTCATCCAGTTCAAATGAAAGGAAGGGTCTTATTGTATAAATATTTTATGGATTATTATTTCTATTATGTTTTGATAAGTTTTATTCCCTAAAAAACCCTTTAGCAGTATTAGATCCTCTTCTATATCTTTTCGGTTGAGTTTTCAAATAGATGAAGAAACTAGAAAAATATCATTTTCTAGAACCATAACACATTTTTATAAAAACATTCATGGTTTTTATTGTCCCAACTTGACATGACCATATTACTAAGGAAAATTTACACCTGAACTTAAATGAATTCCATGATCACCAAAGGTTGATGACTAGCATTTAAGGTTTAAGGATATTTCTTGTGGATAAATTTAACCTCTAATGATATATCACATCAAGTAAAGGCTTAATATGTATTACAATGACAATAAGTAGTATAAAAAATAATTATAAATGGTCGTGGAAGGGGGTCTAAAAAGCTACAAAGAAACATAAAAATACACACTGGCAGGAAGCCAGGGAGACTCAATCCTGAGACCTCCCCGACACCCCATAGATCCCTTTTCCACTAGGCTAATCTTTGGGGGAAACATAAACAAATGTTAACATGCTTAATAAATTCAATATAACATCTCACAAATTCCTATATGATAAATACATCCAAAAATTATCATAAAGTAAAACTCAAGTATGAACAACATAACTAAAAAGGGAAATGAAGTAAAATGTTGGAATCCCCTCTAAAAGACTCCAAATGATTACGTAAACACCACCAAGATGTCTTATGATATCATCTATCAGTTACTGAGAACTCCTTCCTTTACGTGCAACATCAATCCTATAGTTTATATGCATACAACGAGTGAATGTGGAAAGAGTGATAATAAATCCCCAGTAGAAACCACCACAACCCTAGACATCCCTTGGAGTTTATAGTAATCATATATAAAATTTTTAAAGATTTTAAATAAATTCACAATATAATTTTTAGCATGAAATTAAGGTGTTAAGTGCTAACCAAGACACCTAAATAGTCTCATACCACTTTAACCAAGGCCAATATAATCTCTAATACCAATCATGGAACAATATAGCCAAGACACATGGGTCAAATCCATTAAATCCCAAACACATAACATATCATAAATCCCTGGTCAGAACACAAGGCATATCCAAACTCATGATTTACATTATCAATGTATCATGTCATAGATTAAACAAAGGCTCTTTGTAAGTTAGAAACTTCATGGAACTTTTCACATCAAAAGAGTTAGGGAAAAACATTTTAAACACAACTTCATTTTCAACACAACATATTATATATCATCCCCAAGTTATTCAATATAATTATCACACTTAATTTTCAAAAACATATACAAATTCCTTTAACATCCATCACACTTTCAATTTAACATATAATTTCTAGAAATCATAATTCACATAAAAATCACTTATCCAAACCACATTAATTAATTTCTAATTAAAAACATTATTAAGTATTCATTTTCCCTTTATGTATCACTTTACATCATTGAAAATGTAATTTCTAGAAACTTTAATTTACATTATATCTAAATATTTTCCTGATAAAAATAATATAAACATATAACTACGAATTCTAGTTCATTTAAATTTATTTTTTCCCTTTAAACATGTATTTCCACATGAAAACGAATTTTTTACAGCTAGTTAAATCCAATCCAAAACACTCAAATAGTTAGAAAAAATATTTCACTACACTTTATTATAATTCACACATTAATTGAATGAATTTACAAACGGCCCGAGGCTTTGGGGTCCATTACTTGGTGAATATCTGATGTTTGGGGTGTTCTGGGTGATCTGGAAGGCCATCCCAGCTTCTCGGTGAAGCTTAAGACTCCTAATGGTGGCCTCGGCCTATGGGTAGACTCAACCTACTGATAGCTCGGCCTACTGGTAGCTCGGCCTACGGATTGCTCGGCCTACCGGTAGCTTGGCCTACCGGTGGCCTCAGCCTACTGGTAGCTCGGCCTACCGGTAGCTCGGCCTACCGGTGGCATCGGCCTACCGTTAGCTCAGCCTAACGGTGGCCATAGCATACCCATAGCTCGACCTACCAGTGGCCTCGGCCTACCGGTATCTTGATCTACCGGTAGACCTAGCCTACCGGTGACCTCTCCATGGTTTTCCCATGGCACTCATGAATTGGTTTTTTAACCATGTTTTGACCCCTTTAAGCCTGTTTTAAATCCCATTAATGTCGTTTAATTAAATTTTTTGGTGAGGTACCCTCCTTAAATGAAAAATCATGCATTTTTTTCATGCCTTTAACTGCATTTTCAGAAATGCCTGTAGGGCATAAGGTGCGCGTCAGTTTTAACCACCTCGAAGGGCGGGGTCCTTTTGGTTGGACATGTGGGGTGGCCCAGCCGTGTGGTCAACCCATGATCCCGCTTCTTTCGTGGTTTTAAGTTTTTCTCTCCATATCTTAACCGTCCCGGGAATGATGTATCTCAGTCCTTATAACCTAAAGGCTTCTTTTCTCTCAGAGTTTCTTGTTTTCTATCACCCTGTGCTCGGAGTACCCTTCCTCCTAACAAGTTGTACCCCTGTTGCGAAGTTTTCCTTGATCGTATTCCGTGGATCTCCTGCTACTCCCAATTTCTAGTTTCCACGCGAGGACATAATGTCGATCCTTGATCAATCAGGTAGGGATGTTACCTTTGTCTCTCATCCTTGTGTATCTTGCGGGGTGGGTGTTCTATGGTTCCCACGAGCAGTTAATCAATTCTATAATGAATATAATAACCGGTTAAAGAACGGGGATGAGGAAGTTTTTTAATGTTGTTACATGTTTTTATCCATGATTACCCTATGATTTTGTTATGAATTTAATGGTCTTAGACCTACTAAAAATCAAGGGTGTTGGGGGTCTTTGTTTGCGCACCTATGTTATGCTCTGTTTTATTCTTTTTCTGTTGAATGGGAATCATGTATGAATCAGTTAAACACTTAAACTCAACTATTGAATATGAAAGTTTGTAATCTTCTGTGATCACACCAGTTGAACTAAATAATATAAAATAATGAATTATGAACGTTGGGATGGTTCAAATATGGATGGGTGAATAGCGGGGCTATGAATGGTGTGGTTGGAATGGCATGAGTTGTTGCGTGGTTGTGGTGGTGTTTGGTGGCAGGGTTGCAGGTTGGGTTGTGAACATGAATAAAAGTGGGAAGTCAATAATGATCTGGGTGGAATGGTAATGAATTAATGTGGGTTAACCAATGGTTTTTTGGGTTTTACTTTGGTTCTAGTACTTCGAGGGACCTCACTGATCCCTTTGTTGATGTGACTTCACAAGAGAACAGGGTGTGAATGCTTAAATTACCTGATGGTTTCCCCTTCCTGCTTCTTATTGTTTCTTCTGTGATTGTTCCTGATAGTTTTCTAGTATTTAAGGGATTAACTCATACAGAACTATTATGAATGATAACTTGAACAGGGGAACTGGAAACTGTTTGTTGTGTGTCTATTTTTTGAGGCAATAGTGCTTGTGAACCTACTTGTATCTGTTTGAGGAGCCATAGGTTGGGCTGTCTGTTGGTATATATGTGTGTAACTGTATGTTTTGTGTTTAGTCTCGCCCCAACCGCATTGGTCACTTAGTGTCAGACACCCCATTTCACGGGGAAGGGTGTTTCCCCCTAGTTACTCCCCTTCCTGCTCCCTCTTCCCTCGGCTGTGATGGATGGAGGCGAACTTACACCCAAGATTCTTTGGGTTGGTTTCGATTGGTGTTTTGTTAGACCATGACTCTTTGGGAAGGTCTTTTCCCCAAGAATCTTCAGGATGAGGCCCAGGTGTTTTCGAGCAGGGGTTCTGGTTATGGTTTTTTTTCCCAGGTGTCTTCGGGATGAGGCCCAGGTGTGTGCAGGCAGGGATTGATGGTTGTGAGGCACAGGTGTGTGCAGGAAGGGATGTGTGGTTGTGAGGCTCAGGTGTGTGTGGGCAGGGATGTGGATGGTTGTGAGGCCTAGGTGTGTGTGGGCAGGAAGAGAGTGGTAGTGTCAGGACATTTGCCATTAGGGATGGACAGCTAGCTAGTGGTGGAAATGGGGGTGCAGGGTTCCCAAATGTTTTTTTCTTACTATTACCTTACTGCTTGTGTTTATTTGGTGAGCATGGCCATTGAGGTGGGATGGATAGATTCCTTAATAGATGTTGGTTCTTCTGCTTCTCACGTGACTTTAGGATGTCTCCCCACTTGTGCACGAGAGCTATAGGTTTTTCCTACTGAGTGTACTTTGTATGCTCACCCTACGTTTACTTTCAGGTTTCCAGGAGGACTTCGGAGGCCGTGTAGGACTTACTAGTCTGGAAATTGGAGTTGATGTTGGTTTTTGTTGTTTTCTGCTAAGCCTTTTCTTTTCCTGTTGGTTTTGAACTTTGGATTTCTTGTACTTTGTTTAGTTTTATTATTAAACCATGCATGTAGTTTGGTTTTATTTTGAGTTTTATATACATGGTGGTTTTTGGTGTTGACTAATTCTTTCTCCCAATCCTAGTTAACTAAAAAAATGTTAATGCCTCCCATATTGTGAAAATTTTATACCCTTGGTTCTAGTCGCCACTCCGGGTCCTACTGGAGGTGGGACTCGGGGGTCATTATCTCTCCTTCAACTTAAAGAAGGAAGGGCTTGGCAATCTGCTGTACCTTCCCTCCTTTCAGTGAAGGCGGGTCATGATAGAATGGTATCAAAGGAAAGGTTGAGGTATAGGATAGATTCTGGAGTTATGCACAGTGAGGATTTCATGGGATGGTAGGGAAATAATGTTAGGTGATCTTGGTTCATGAAATAGACCAGGGAGGACTGGCTAGGACACATGATTTTAGGGCCCCCCGTGATCCGATGCAAGGACTCTGGACCTACTGAACGACCAAGTGAGGCTAGACTAGTTTCAGGGTACACACCCTAGGAAAGGTACATGCATCATAATGACTTGTGTTCCTATGTTTGATGGGTGTTTTGGGGATTTAAAATGAATAAGAAGTCTAAGAAAATTTAAGAGCAATATTCTACACTACTCGGGCTTAGGCATTCTTTGTCTGCCTTGCAGCTATAGCACCCAGATGTTATCCATGAGTGACTCGGGGGGTTGATGCCCAGCGGATCGAGGCAGTTGACCAGCAGAGGATTGACCGAGATGAGGAGGGCGACTTGTGACAGAGGAATATGTGCTCCTTCCAGCGACAAACCCTCAAGAAGTACGAGGTCAGCATTTCTGACTCAGTAATGGAGGGATGGATCGAGGATCTAGCCATCACATTCTCTTTGATCCATGCTCCGAGGGAGTACTGGGTTCCGTTGGACGTCAGTCAGCTGAGAGGAGCAGTGCGTCAGTGGTGGACGCTTTTCCTGGTAGAGAAGACAGAGGCAGAGGTTTCTTGGGCTAGTTTTGAGAAGGAATTCTGTGAGGAGTTCCTCTCCTCTACGGAGAAGGCTAAGAAGAGACAGTAGTTTCTCTCCCTTTAGAAGGGAAGCATTTCAGTGAGGGAGATGGGGATAAAGTTCAAATATCTCTTTCACTTTGCCCCAGATCTCTTTCCGGATGAGAGCAAGACGATTAGAGGAGGCACTCCGTCCTTCTCTTTAGTACGTTGTCACTCCCTTCACTCTTCTGACGTACCTTGCAGTACCGAAGAAGGAAGAGATAGTAGAGAGGATGCACTCTAAGGGAGCCACACCACGAGAAGGGAACCAGGTGAGTTCATCAAAGGGGAAGGCGGTCAGCAGTGGGTATCTAGTGGCAGGGCCTTCCAGGTTTCGACAAGCAGGGTTTAGGCCTCATCAGTTCCAGTTCCGAGCTTCTGGCCCTCGCCCCTTTTTCCACAGGGCCATGACCAAATTGTTTCTCTTGAGGAGTTTTCAGGCATGTCTAGAGCAGGTGTCTGACATGAGCTCCACATGGTGGAGGTGGGCATTTTCAGCACCCACCTCAGCAGCATCTGTTGCCGGTGAGGCCTTTCCAGCTGCAGTAGCAAGCCCCTATCCATCCAAGGGACGACCATGCGGGAGGAGACCAACACCAAGGGTGCTCATCAGGGACCTCAACCAAGGCGTGGTTGGGGAGGTGGTCGACAGTAGTGAGGCAGAGGAACCGAGCGTGGACAGTTGCACGCCGTAGAGTTAGTAGCTCTGGTGGGACTAGAGGTCGTTCGAGGTACGATCAGTTTAATCAGAACACTTGTTTATGCCTTGTTTGATTTTGGAGCTTCACACTCCTTTGTTATTCCCGGATTAGCCCATGCTCTGGGTCTGGATGCCGAGATACTTTTTGTGCCCCTAGTGTTGATAACACCATTTGGGGTCCAGACTAGCGTATCTTATTTTTTCTAGGGATGTAGACTGATGTTGGGACCGCATCAGTCCAATGGAGACCTTATTTATTTACAGATGTCGCAATACGATGTCATTCTAGTCATTGACTAGTTATTCTCCATGCATGCCATCATCGACTACTATCGGAGAAGGATCGCATTCTCCAATGAGGATGGACGACATGCGGATTTTTTTGGGGAGCCGAGTTATTAGGTGGGGAGTCGACACCTGGAGCCACTCCTTTATATGTTGGACGGGGTGTTAGTGGAGTCGGAGGATGCAGGAATGATGGATATCCCAGAGGTCGTAAGAGAATTCCCTGATGTATTTTCTGATGAGGTTGTGACTCTACCCCCTCACCGTGACGTTGATTTTGGGATAGACTTACAGCCTGGTGCCCGCCTGATATCGATGTCTCCTTATCAGATGGCACCTTCTGAGTTGCGGGAGTTGCGGATTCAGATTGACGATCTGATGGATAAGGGCTTTGTTTGACCCAGCGTGTCACCATGGGGTGCTCCAGTGTTGTTCGTGAATAATGCAGATGGTAGTCTATGACTGTGCATAGACTACCGGAGGTTGAATCAGGTGACGGTCAAGAATCGTTTCCCCCTCCTGAGGATATACGATCTTTTCAACCAGCTGAGGGGAGAAGGTTGGTTCTCTAAGATCGATCTGCGATCTGGATACCACCAGTTGAGAGTGAAGTAAGGTTATATCCCGAAGACGGCTTTCAGATGTAGATATGGACACTTTGAGTTCGTGGTCATGCCTTTTGGCATTTCAAATGCACCAGCTATGTTCATGAACCTCATGAACTCTGTCTTTCGAGAGTTTCTGGACCAGTTCATTGTGGTGTTCATCGACGATATCCTGATCTACTCAAGATCAGAGGAAGATCATGTTGGGAATCTTAGGGCAGTTTTGGGAGTCCTTCGACTCCACCATATTTATGGTAAACTGTCTAAGTGCAAGTTCTTAATGAAAGAAGTACATTTCCTAGGACACATAGTTTCTTGGAAGGGAATAGCAGTAGACCCGTTGAAGGTCGAGGTAGTTGTTTCATGGGAGTCACCCAAGAATGTGGCGGAAGTTCGTAGTTTCCTGGGTTTGGCAGGCTATTACCGGAGGATTGTTCCCGACTTCTCTAAAGTTGTAGCTCCATTGATAGCTTTGACTAGGAAGGACCAGGCCTTCATGTGGAGCGACCAGTGCCAGACAGATTTTGGCTACCTAAAGTAGAAGCTGGTTAGTGTTCCAGTACTCAGATTACCAGAGGAAGGGGTGTTGTTTGAAGTGTTTTGTGATGCTTCTAGCCTTGGGTTGGGATGTGTGCTAATGCAGCAGCAAGGAGTGATATCTTATGGGTCTAGGCAGTTATGTCCTCATAAAAATAACTATGCCACCCATAATCTGGAGCTTGCATTCGTGGTGTTCGCATTGAAGTTGTGGTGGAATTATCTCATCGAAGAGCGTTTTGTGGTCTTCTCAGATCACAAGAGCTTGTGTTATATCTTTTCCCAGAGGGATCTGAACTTGTGGAAGCGGATATGGGTTGAGTTCCTCCAAGAATATGACTTCGAGATCTCTTATACTGAGGGAACGGTTAATGTTGTGGCTGATTCCCTGAGCAGGAAATCGCAGAAGGAAGTATTTCGGGAATCTACAGATGCTTGGAGAGTGATGGAAGAGTTAGTGGCCTTTCATTTGGATGCAATGATGGAAGGTGGAAGAGGCTGTCTATTTCAGATGATTGTAGTTTCCTATTTAGTGGTGCAGGTGGAAGAGTCTTAGTGGGGGGGACTCGGTGGTGGAAGTGATGTGAGATCGTGTTTATCAGGGAAATGCTCCTGAGGGATGGTCGGGGGATGTTCAGCATCAGATGCTTTTCCGTGGAAGGCTTTTTTGTTTCGGAGATGATGGGTAAAGGTGTTCTCCATGAGTTCCATGGCTCGGCTTTAGTGGTACATCCTGGGATCTCAAAGATGTACCAAGGCCTGAGGGGACAATTTTGGTGGCTCGGGTTAAAGCGGGCGGTGGAAGAGTTTGTGGCTAAGTGCCTAGTGTGTCAGCAAGTGAAGGTTGAACACCATTTTCCTGGAGGGTTGTTACAGCCTTTATATGTTCCCGAGTGGAAGTGGGATGACATCTCGATGGAATTCATCACAGGGACACCCAGAGATCAGGAGGCTATGATTCCATCTGGGTAGTGGTGGATCGGATGAAAAATCATCACACTTCTTGGAGATTAAGGAGTCGAGCTCAGTGAACACCTTAGCCCAGAGGTACGTCGATGAGGTGGTGCGGTTGCATGGGATTCGGAGATCTATTGTCTCTGATCGAGATACGCGGTTTACCTCATGAGTCTGGAGGGAATTACAGCATGCCTTTGGCACCTAGCTACACCTTAGCACTGCTTTCCACCCTCAGACAGATGGTAAAATAGAACGAACGATCCAGACGTTGGAAGACATGCTCTGAGTATGTGTTGTGGATTTTGGGGGATCATGGGTATGACACTTTACTATGGTAAAGTTTTCTTATAACAATATATTCCACTCCCCTATTGGCATGACACCATTTGAGGCCTCGTATTGAAGGCTGTGTCGTTCACCCGTTTGCTGGACAGAGATTGGGGAAGCAGCTTTTCTTGGGCCAGAAGTGGTGCAGGGCACCACTAAAAATGTTCAGCTCATGTGTGAGAGGATGAAGGTAGCCCTGGACTAGCATAAGTCTTATACTGATCGTAGGATGAGTTTTCTTGAAGGTTTCCCCTCGACGTGCGCAACAAAGGTTTGGGAAGGGGAGTAAGCTCTCCCCTAGGTTCATCGGACCTTTCGAGGTGTTGGGACGAGTTGGTGAGGTGGTGTATCAGCTAGAATTCCCACCTCAGTTAGAGAAAGTTCATAATGTCTTTCATGTCTCACAGCTTCGTCGATATCTATAAGAAGACTCCCACGTCATCGATTGGGGAGAGTTAGATTTCGAAAATGATGTGACCTTCATAGAGTGACCGATCAAGATCGAGGATCCTAAAGAGAAATTACTTCATGGAAGAACCATCCCATTGGTTCGTGTGTTGTGGAGGCATGGTGGCCTCAAGGAGAGCACTTGGGAGTGGGAGGCCCAGTTATGCGTTCAGTACCCAGAGCTGTTTTGGCTTCCTTGTTTTTGTTTTTGTTATGGGTTTTATTGAGATGTTTTACCTTGTGCTTTAATATATGAAATGATTGTTTTACTTAGCTATTAGATGATCTGTTCCCTGTTCTCTGTGTGTCCAAATTTGTGATGATGGGAAAATCTGACTGCTAATCAGGACACATTAATGTGGATGCGATTAAACCCGTGTGGGCGAGTTAGTGCCGCCCAAAGCGGATAATATCCTGACATGTAGAAAGGGACTCTCTGACTCAGGTGTTGGACAGTGTGATTCTTTTTCTTGTTGTGAATGTTTGTGGTTGATAACTCTTGGGGGAGTATTCCTGTATGTAGGGGGGTTCTGTTCCAGATTTGAACAACTCAGGGGATTTCCCCTGAGAAGTATCTTCAGAGGGTGGTTGTTTGGACCCCACTTTTCTCCTTTCTGGTTTGTTCTTATATTTTCAGGGATGAGAACAGTTTTAGAAGTATCTGATGTAATGGCCCAGGGATTTGGGGTCTATTACAAGGTGAAAATCTGATGTTTGGGGTGTTCTTGGTGTTCTTGGTGGTCTGGAAGGCCATCCCAGGTTCTCGGTGAAGCTTAAGACTTCTAACGGTGGCCTCGGCCTACCGGTAGCCTCGGACTACCAGTAGACTCAGCCTACCGGTAGCTCGGCCTACTGGTGGCCTCAGCCTAATGGTAGCTTGGCCTACAGGTAGCCTCGGCCTACTGGTAGCTCGGCCTACTGGTGGCCTCGGCCTACCAATAGCTTGACCTACTAGTGGTCTCAGCCTACCGGTAGCTTGTTCTACCGGAAGACCCAGCCTACCGGTGACCTCTCCACAGTTTTCCAGTGGCGCCTCGCAAATTGGTTTTTAAACCATTTTTTGACCCCTTTATGCCTATTTTAAAGCCCATTAATGTTGTTTAATTAAATATTTTGGTCAGGTACCCTCCTTAAATGAAAAATCATGCGTTTTGGTCATGCCTTTAACCACGTTTTCCGAAACACCTGTAGGGCATAAGGTGTGCATCGGTTTTAACCACCCTGAAGGGCGGGGACCTTTGGGTTGGACGTGAGGGGTGTCCTAGCCGCGTGGTCAACCCACAATCTCGATTCTTATGTGGTTTCGAGTTTTTCTCTTCATATCTTAACCATCCCAGGAATTTTGTATCTCAGTCCTTATAACCTAAAGGCTTCTCTTCTCCTGGATTTTCCTGTTTTCTATCACCCTGTGCTCGGAGTACCCTTCCTCCCGACGAGTCGTACACCTGTTACAAAGATTTCCTTCATCGCGTTCCATGGAGCTTCTTCTACTCCCGATTTCCAGTTTCCACATGAGGACTTAACGTCGATCCTTGATCAATCAGGTAGGGATCTTACGTTTGTCTCTCATTCTTGTGTATCTTGCGGGGTGGGTGTTCTATAGTTCCCACAAGCAGTTAATCAAATCTATAATGAATATAATAACCGGTTAAATAACGGGGATGAGGAAGTTTGTTAATGTTGTTACATGTTTTTATCCATTCTTACCCTATGATGTTGTTATGAATTTAATGGTCTTAGGCCTACTGAAAATCAAGGGCGTTGGGGGTCTTTGTTTGTGCACCTATGCTATACTCTGTTTTATGCTTTGTCTGGTGAATGGGAATCATGTATGAATCAGTTAAACACTTAAACTCGACTGTTGAATATGAAAGCCCGTAATCATGTGTGATCACACCAGTTGAACTAAATAATATAAAATAATGAATTATGAACGTTGGGATGGTTCAGATATGGATGGGTGAACAGCGGGGATGTGAATGGTGTGGTTGGAATGGCATGAGTTGTTGCGTGGCTATGGTGGTGTTTGGCAGCAGGGTTGCAGGTTGGGTTGTGAACATGAATAAAAGTGGGAAGTCAATAATGAACTGGGTGGAATGGTAATGAATTAATGTGGGGTAACCAATGGTTTGTTGGGTTTTACTTTGGTTCCAGTACTTCGGGGGACCTCACTGATCCCTTTGTTGACGTGACTTCACAAGAGAACCGGGTATAAATGCTTAAATTACCTGATGGTTTCCCCATAATGCTTCTTGTTGTTTCATCTATGATTTTTCCTGATAGTTTCCTGGTAGTGAAGGGATTAACTCATAATGAACTGTTATGAATGATAACTTGAACAGGGGAACTGGGAACTGTTTGGTGTGTGCCTATTTTTTGAGGCAGCAGTTCTTGTGAACCTTCTTGTATCTATTTGAGGATCCATTGCTTAGGCTGTGTGTTGGAATATATATGTGTAACTGTATGTTTTATGTTTATTCTCACCCCACCCGTGTTGGGAACATAGTGTCGGACACCCCATTTCATGGGGAAGTGCGTTCCCCCCTAGTTACTCTCCTTCCCGCTCCTTCTTCCCTCGGCTGTGATGGATGGAGGCGACCTTACACCCAAGATTCATTGGGTTGGATTCGATTGGTGTGTTGTTATCCCAAGACTCTTTGGGAAGGTTGTTTTCCCATGAATCTTCGAGATGAGGCCCAGGTTTTTTCGGGAAGTGGTTCTGGTTATGGTTTGTTTTCCCAGGTGTCTTCGGGATGAGGCTCAGGTGTGTACGGGAAGGGATGGATGGTTGTGAGGCCCAGGTGTGTACAGGTAGGGATGTGTGGTTGTGAGGCCTAGGTGTGTGTGGGCAGGGATGTGGATGGTTGTGAGGCCCAGGTTTGTGTGGGCAGGAAGAGCGTGGTAGCGTCATGACATTTGCCGTTAGGGATGGACAACTAGATAGTGCGGGAAATGGGGGTGCGGGGTGCCCAAATGTTTTTTTCTTACTATTACCTTACTGCTTGTGTTATTTGGTGAGTGTGGCCAGTGAGGTGGGATGGATAGATTCCTTAATAGATGTTTGTTCTTCTGATTCTCACGGGACTTTAGGATGTCTCCCCACTTGTGCACGAGAGCTATAGGTTTTTCCTACTGAGTATACTTTGTATGCTCACCCTATGTTTACTTTCAGGTTTCCAGGAGGACTTCAGAGGTCGTGCGAGACCTTACTATTCTGGACGTTGGAGTTGATGTTGGTTGCTGTTGTTTTCTTCTTAGCCTTTTCTTTTCCGGTTGGTTTTGTACTTTTGAGTTCTTGTACTTTGTTCAGTTTTATTATTAAAACATGCATGTAGTTTGGTTTTGTTTTGAGTTTTCTATACATAGTGGTTTTTGGTGTTGACTAATTCTTTCTCCCAATCCTGGTTAACTAAAAAAGGGTAATGCCTCCCATATTGTGAAAATTTTATACCCTTGGTGCTAGTCACCACTCCAGGGCCTACTGGAGGTGGGACTCGAGGGTCATTATCTCTCCTTCAACTTAAAGAAGGAAGGGCTTGGAAATCTGCTATCCCTTCCCTCATTTTGGTGAAGGCGGGTCGTGACAAAATGGCATCAAAGGAAAGGTTGGGGGATGGGATGGATTCTGGAGTTATGCACAGTGAGGATTGCATGGTATGGTAGGGAAATAATGTTAGGTGATCTTGGTTCATGAAATAGACCAGGGAGGACCGGCTAGGACACGAGATTTTAGGGGGCCCCGTGATCCGATGCAAGGACTCTGGACCTACCGAACGACCAAGTGAGGCTACACTGTTTGCAGGGTAGACACCCTAGGAAAGTTACATGCATCATAATGGCTTGTGTTCCTGTGTTTCATGGGTGTGTTGGGGATTTAAAATGAATAAGAAGTCTAAGAAAATTTAAGATCAATATTCTACACTACTCGGGATTAGGCATTCCTTGTTTACCTTGCCGCTATAGCACCCAGACGTTATCCATGAGCGACTCGGGTGGTTGATGCCTAGAGGATCGAGGAAGTTGACCAGCAGAGGATTGATCGAGATGAGGAGTATGACATGTGGCAGAGGACTCTATGCTCCTTCCAGCGACAAAACCTTGAGAAGTACGAGGGTAGCGTTACTGACTCAGTAACGGAGGGATGGATCGAGGAGCTAGCCATCACCTTCTCTTTGATCCATGCTTCGAGGGAGTACTGGGTTCCGTTGGACATCATTCAGCTGAGAGGAGCAGTGCGTCAGTGGTGTATGCTTTTCCTGGGAGAGAAGACAGAGGCAGAGGTTACTTGTGCCAGTTTTGAGAAGGAATTTCGTGAGGAGTTACTCTGCTCTACGGCGAAGGCTAAGAAGAGACATGAGTTTCTCTCCCTTTAGCAGGGAAGCATGTCAGTGGGGGAGTTGGGGATAAAGTTCAAAGATCTCTTGCGCTTTTCCTCGGATCTCTTTCCGGGTGAGGAGTCTCGGGAAAGATGATTATAGGAGGCACTTTGTCCTTCTCTTTAGTATGTTGTCACTCCCTTCACTCTTCCGACGTACCTTTCAGTACAGAAGAAGGCAGAGATAGTAGAGAGGATGCACTCGAAGGGAGGCACACCATGGGAAGGGATCCAGTTGAGTTCAACAAAGGGGAAGGCGGTCAGCAGCAGGTCTCCAGCGATAGGGCCTTCCAGGTTTTGACAAGTAGGGGTTAGGCCTCATCAGTTCCAGTTCCAAGCTTCTGGCCCTCGCCCCTTTTTCCACAGGTCCAGGACTGAAGTGTTTCTCTTGAGGAGTTTTCAGGCACGTCTAGAGTAGGTGTCCGACACGAGCTCCACATGGTGGAGGTGGGCAGTTTCAGCACCCACCTCAGCAGCATCTATTGCCGGTGAGGCCTTTCCAGCCTCAGCAGCAGGCCCTTGGCCCTCCGAGGGATGACCATGAGGGAGGAGACCAACACCAAGGGTGCTCCTCAGGGACCTCGACCAAGGCATGGTTGGGGAGGTGATCAACAGCAGCGAGGCAGAGGAACCGAGAGTGGAAAGTTTCACGTCATAGAGTTAGTAGCTCCGGTGGGACCAGAGGTTGTTCGAGGTACGATCAGTTTATTCAGAACACTTGTTTTTGCCTTGTTTGATTTTGGAGCTTCTCACTCCTTTGTTACGCCCAGATTAGCCCATGATCTGGGTCTGGATGCCGAGAGAATTTTTGTACCCCTAGTGTTGCTAATACCAGTTGGGGGTCAGACCAGCGTATCTTACTTTTTCCAGGGATGTAGACTGATGTTGGGACCGCATCAGTCCAGTGGAGACCTTATTTATTTAGAGATGCCACAATACAATGTCATTCTAGTCATCGACTGGTTATTCTCCATGCATGCCATCATCGACTGCTATCGGAGAAGGATCGCATTCTCCAACGATGATGGACGGTGTGTGGCTTTTTTTGGGGAGCGGAGTTATCAGGTGGGGAGTCGACACATGGAGACACTCCTTTCTATGCTGGACGGTGTGTCAGTGGAGTCAGAGGACGCAGGAATGATGGATGTCCCAGAGATCGTAAGATAATTCCTTGATGTCTTTCCTGATGAGGTTGTGACTCTACCCCCTCAACGTGACGTTGAGTTTGGGATAGACTTACAGCCTGGTGCCCGCCCGATCTCGATGTCTCCTTATCGGATGACACCTTCTGAGTTGTGGGAGTTGTGGATTCAGATTGACGATCTGATGGAGAAGGGCTTTGTTCGACCCAGCGTGTCATCGTGGGGTGCTCCAGTTTTGTTCGTAAATAATGCAGATGGTAGTCTACGACTGTGCATAGACTACCAGAGGTTGAATCAGGTGATGTTCAAGAATCGTTACCCCCTCCCGAGGATAGACGATCTTTTCAACCAGCTGAGGGGAGCAGGTTGGTTCTCTAAGATCGATCTGCGGTCTGGATACCACCATTTGAGAGTGAAGTAAGGTGATATCCCAAAGACGGCTTTCAGATGCAGATATGGCCACTTTGAGTTCGTGGTAATGCCTTTTGGAATTACAAATTCACCACCTATGTTCATGAACCTCATGAACTCTGTCTTCCGAGAGTTTCTGGACCAGTTCATTGTGGTGTTCATCGACGATATCCTGATCTACTGAAGATCATAGGAAGAGCATGTTGGGCATCTTAGGCCAGTTTTGGGAGTCCTTCGACACCACCATATTTACAGGAAATTGTCTAAGTGCAAGTTCTTAATGCGAGAAGTACATTTTCATGGACACGTAGTGTCTCTTAAGGGAATTGCAGTAGACCCATTGAAGGTCTAGGTAGTTGTTTCATGGGCAGCACCCAAAAATGTGGCAGAATTTTGTAGTTTCCTGGGTTTGGAAGGCTATTACCGGAGGATTGTTCCTGACTTCTCTAGAGTTGCAGCTCCATTGACAGCTTTGACTAGGAAGGACCAGGCCTTCGTGTGGAGTGACCAGTTCCAGATAGCTTTTGGCTACCTAAAGGAGAAGCTGGTTAGTGCTCCAGTACTCAGATTACCAGAGGAAGGGGTGTTGTTTGATGTGTTTTGTGATGCTTCTGGCCTTGGGTTGGGATGTGTGCTGATTCAACAGCAAGAGTGATCTGTTATGGGTCTAGGAAGTTATGTCCTCATGAACGTAACTATGCCACCATAATCTGAAGCTTGCAGTCGTGGTGTTCGCATTGAAGTTGTGGCGGCATTATTTCATCGAAGAGCACTTTGTGGTCTTCTTAGATCACAAGATCTTTCATTATGTATTTTTTCAGCGGAATCTGAACTTGAGGCAGCGGAGATGGGTTGAGTTCCTCCAATAATATGACTTAGAGATCTTTTATACTGAGGGAAAGGGTAATTTTTTGGCTGATTCTGAGATCAAGAAATCGCAGAAGGAAGTATTTCGAGAATCTGCAGATTCTTGGAGAGCGATGGAAGAGTTAGTGGCCTTCCATTTGGATGCAAGGATGGATGGTTGAAGAGGTTTTCTGTTTCATATGATTGTAGTTTCCTATTTAGTGGTGCGGGTGGAAGAGTCTCAGTGGGGGGACTCAAAGGTGGAGGTGATGTGAGATCGTGTTTATCAGGGAAATGCTCCTGAGGGATGGTCAGAGGATGGTCAACATCAGATGATTTTCCATGGAAGGCTTTTTGTTTTGGAGATGATGGGTAAAGGTGTTCTCCATGAGTTCCATGGATCTGCTTTAGTGGTACATCCTGGGATCTCAAAGATGTACCAAGTCCTGAGGGGACAGTTTTGGTGGCCCGGGTTAAAGCAGGTGGTGGCAGAGTTTGTGGCTAAGTGCCTAGTGTGTCAGCAAGTAAAGGCTAAACACCATTTTCCTGGAGGGTTGTTACATCCTTTAGATTTTTACAAGTGGAAGTGGGATGACATCTCAATGGACTTCATTACAGGGCTACCCAGAGCTCAGTGAGGCTATGATGCCATCTGGGTAGTGGTGGATCTGTTGAAAAATCATCACACTTCTTGGAGATTAAGGAGTCGAACTCGGTGAGCACCTTAGCCCAGAGGTACGTCGACGAGGTGGTGCGGTTGCATGGGATTCCGAAATCCATTGTCTTCAATCGAGATACGTGGTTTACCTCACGAGTCTGGAGGGGATTACAGCATTCCTTTGATAGCTAGATACGTCTTAGCACTGCTTTCCACCCTCAGACAGATGGGAAAATAGAACGAACGATTCAGACGTTGGAAGACATGTTGCGGGTATGTGCTATGGAGTTTGGGGTATCATGGGTATGACACTTTCCTCTGGTGAAGTTTTCTTATAACAATAGCTTCTAATCCCCTATTGGCATGACACCATTTGAGGCCTTGTATGGAAGGTCGTGTTGTTCACCTGTTTGCTAGACAGAGATTGGGGAAGCATCTTTTCTTGGGCCAGAAGTGGTGCAGGGCACCACTGAGAAGGTTCAGCTCGTGCGTGAGAGGATGAAGGTAGCCCAGGACCGGCAGAAGTCTTATGTCGATCGTATGAGGAGTCCCTTGGAGTACGAGGTTGGAAATCATGTGTTCTTGAAGGTTTACCCTCGATGTGGGCAACGAAGGTTTGGGAAGGGGAATAAGATCTCCCCTAGGTTCATCGGACCTTTTGAGGTGTTGGGACGAGTTGGTGAGGTGGCGTATTATCTAGCATTGCCACCTCAGTTGGAGAAAGTTCACAATGTCTTTCAAGTATCCCATCTTCGTTGATATCTACAAGACGACTCCCATGTCATCGATTGGGGAGAGTTAGATTTCGAAAATGATGCGACCTTCATAGAGAGACCGATCAAGATCGAGGATCCTAAAGAGAAAGTGCTTCGTGGAAGAACCATCCCCTTGGTTTGTGTGTTGTGGAGGCATGGTGGCCTTGAGGAGAGAACTTGGGAGCGGGAGGCCCAGTTATGCGTTCTGTACCCAGAGTTGTTTTGACTTCCTTGTTTTTGTTGTTGTTCTGAGTTTTGTTGAGATGTTTTACCTTGTGCTTTAATATATGAAATGATTGTTTTACATAGCTATTATATGATATGTTCCTAGTTCTCTGTGTGTACAAATGTGTGATGATGGAAAAATCTGACTACTAATCAGGACGCATTAATGTGGATGCGATTAAACCCGTGCGGGCGAGTTAGTGCCGCCCAAAGCGGATAATATCCTGACATGTAGAAAGGGACTCCCTGACTCAGGTGTTAGACAGTGTGATTCTTTTTCTTGTTGTGAATGTTTGTGGTTGATAACTCTTGGGGGAGTATTCCTAGATGTAGGGGGTTCTGTTCCAGCTTTTGAACAACTCAGGGGATTGCCCCTGAGAATTTTCTTTAGAGGGTGGTTGTTTCGACCCCACTTTTCTCTTTTCTGGTTTGTTCTTATATTCTCGGGGATGAGAGTAGTTTGAGAAGTATCTGATGTAATGTCCCAGGGCTTTGGGGTCCATTACTTGGTGAAAAGCTGATGTTTGGGGTGTTCTAGGTGGTCCGGAAGGCCATCCCAGCTTCTCGGTGAAGCTTAAGACTCCTAACGGTGGCCTCGGCCTACCGGTAGCCTTAGCCTTCCAGTGGCCTTGGCCTACCAGTAGCCTTGGCCTACCGGTAGCTCGGCCTACCGGTGGATCGGCCTACTGGTGGCCTCGGCCTAACGGTATCTCGGCCTACAGGTAGCCTCAACCTACCGGTATCTCGGCCTACCGGTGGCCTCGGCCTACCGGTATCCTGGCCTACTGGTAGCCCGGCCCACTGGTGGCCTCGTCCTACCGGTATCTCAACTTAATAGTGGCCTCGGCCTACCGGTATCTTGTTCTACCGGAAGACCTAGCCTATCGGTAACCTCTCCACATTTTTCGAGTGGTGCCTCGCAAATTGGTTTTTAAACCATGTTTTGACCCCTTTATGCCTCTTTTAAAGCCCATTAATGTCGTTTAATTAATATTTTTGGTGAGGTACCCTCCTTAAATGAAAAATCATGCGTTTTGGTCATGCCTTTAACCGCATTTTCAGAAACTCCTGTAGGGAATAAGGTGTGCGTCGGTTTTAACCGCCCAGAAGGGAGGGGACCTTTTGGTTGGACGTGAGGGGTGGCCCAGCCGCGTGGTCAACCCACAATCCCGCTTCTTCTGCGGTTTTGAGTTTTTCTCTATGTATCTTAACCATCCCAGGAATGATGTATCTCAGTCCTCATAACCAAAAGGCTTCTCTTCTCCCGGAGTTTCTTTTTTTCTATCACCCTGCGCTTGGAGTACCCTTCCTCCCGACGAGTCGTACACCTGTTGCATAGTTTTCCTTAATCGCGTTCCATGGAACTCCTGGTACTCCCGATTTCCAGTTTCCACATGAGGACTTAACGTCGATCTTTGATCAATCAGGTAGGGATCTTACCTTTGTATCTCCTCCTTGTGTATCATGCGGGGTGGGTGTTCTATGGTTCCCACGAGCAGTTAATCAATTATATAATGAAGATAATAACCGGTTAAAGAACGGGGATGAGGAAGTTTGTTAATGTTGTTACATGTTTTTATCCATGCTTACCCTATGATGTTGTTATTAATTTAATGGGATTAGGCCTACTGAAAATCACAGTCGTTGGGGGTCTTTATTTGCGCACCTATGCTATGCTCTGATTTATGCTTTGTCTGGTGAATGGGAATCATGTATGAATCGGTTAAACACTTAAACTCGACTATTGAATATGAAAGCTCGTAATCTTGTGTGATCACCCCAGTTTAACTGAATAATATAAAATAATGAATTATGAATGTTGGGATGATTTAGATATGGATGGGTGAACAGCGGGGCTCTGAATGGTGTGGTTGGAATGGCATGAGTTGTTGCGTGGCTGTGGTGGTGTTTGGCAGCAGGGTTGAAGTTTGTGTTGTGAACATGAATAAAAGTGGGAATTCAATATTGAACTGGGTGGAATGGTAATGAATTAATGTGCGTTAACCAACAGCTTGTTGGGTTTTTCTTTTGTTCTAGTACTTCGAGGGACCTCACTGATCCCTTTGTTGACATGAATTCACAAGAGAACCAGGTGTGAATGCTTAAATTACCAGATGGTTTCCCTTTCCTACTTCTTGTTCTTTCATCTGTGATTGTGCATGATAGTTTCCCAGTACTGAAGGGATTAACTCATACTGAACTGTTATGAATGATAACTTGAACAGGGGAACTGGGAACTGTTTGTTGTGTGCCTGTTTTCTAAGGCAGTAGTGCATGTGCACCTACTTGTATCTGTTTGAGGATCCATAGGTTGGGATGTGTGTTGGTATATATATGTGTAACTGTAGTTTTTGTGTTTAGTCCCACCCCACCCGCATTGGGAACTTAGTGTCAGACACCCCATTTCATGGGGAAGGGTGTTTCCCCCTAGTTAATCTCCTTCCTGATCCCTCTCCCCATTTCGATTGGTGTGTTGTTAGCCCCGGACTCTTCGGGTAGGTTGTTTTCCCAAGAATCTTCGGGATGAGGCCCAGGTGTTTTCGGGCAGGGTTCTAGTTATGGTTTTTTTTCCCAGGTGTCTTTGGGATGAGGCTCAGGTGTGTGTGGGCAGGGATGGATGTTTGTGAGGCCCAGTTGTGTGCAGGTATGGATGTTTGGTTGTGAGGCCCAGGTGTGTGTGGGCAGGTATGTGGATGGTTGTGAGGCCCAAGTGTGTGTGGGAAGGAAGAGCGTGGTAGCTTCAGGATGTTTGTTGTTAGGGATGTATAGCTAGCTAGTGGGGGAAATGGGGGTTCGGGGTGCCCAAATGTTTTTTTCTTACTATTACCTTACTGCTTGTGTTATTTGGTGAGCCTGGCCAGTGAGGTGGGATGGATAGATTCCTTAATAGATGTTGGTTCTTCTGCTTCTCACAGGACTTTAGGATGTCTCCCCACTTCTTCACGAGAGCTATAGGTTTTTTCTACTAAGTATACTTTGTATGCTCACCCTATGTTTACTTTCAGGTTGCCAGGAGGACTTCGGAGGCCGTGCGGGACCTTACTAGTCAAGATGTTGGAGTTTCTATTGGTTGTTGTTGTTGTCTGCTTAGCCTTTTCTTTTCCTGTTGGTTTTGTACTATGGAGTTCTTGTACTTTGTTCATTTTTATTATTAAACCATGCATGTAGTTAGGTTTTCTTTTGATTTTTCTATACATGGTGGTGTTTGGTGTTGACTCGTTCTTTCTCCCAATCCTGGTTAACTAAAAAATAGGGTAATTCCTCTCATATTGTGAAAATGTTATAGCCTTGGTTCTAGTCGCCACTCTGGGGCCTACTGGAGGCGGGACTTGGGGGCCATTATCTATCCTTCAACTTAAAGAAGGAAGAGCTTGGCAATCTTCTGTCCCTTCCCTCCTTTCAGTGAACGCGGGTCATGATAGAATTTACATAGTATATAGCAAAAACTTAACAAACAAAATCGATATGAAAAAATAAATTTCACCCCTTATATAATTTACATTTACTTCACCATTTATGATTACATCACATTCATGGGTCATCCTATCATTCCCTTCATTATTCCATGATTTATCACATGAAATTATATGATTTCACCCTTGAAACATATTTATAAAATATATAAAACACATATAAACTTATGAAAAATTAATCTATATTACTTGAAAAAATTTCTCAAAACACATAACTCACATGAATCACTAAACCACAAATATACTACACATTTTATAGAAACATACATTACTAAATTCAAAAGAGTGTATGAGGTAACCTATCTTACATTAGGTAAACAATCCTCACAAATATAAAATACTTAATCCCTTATAAAATATGAATAATCCATAAAATCACCAAACCTGAATCAATAAGAGATAGATTTTTAACATGACTGTGACCAAACTTTGATGCTTTCATATAAAATTATAGCACTCTCAAAGATCATATCAAGATGATACCAATGCATCCAAAGGATCATGATTCTTCCAAAAAAAGTAAAAATAACCACTTAAAATTAGAGAGATAAATAGAGAGATTAAAGTGGAATAAATTCATAGAAACCTCACATTGGAAATGTAAAATCTATCATCTAATCCAAATTACATGATAACTTAATTAGAAAAAATTTCCTCATTAAAAAAAATATAGAACACACTAGGTAATCAATGACTAGCACCTACCACTTTGTGTCTCACTATCCACTCAATGTCTAACCACAGACCACCTTATGGCTGGTCCAAAGGCACCTTCTATAATGACCCATACTTTTCATACATAAATATCACATTTTATTAGAAGAATATTATTTACATAACATAATGATTCATTCCATAATCATATATATTTATAGTGCCTTTGAAAACATGGATACATAAACAACTTGTTCATAAGTGAACTACATTGTCTCCATGATTAGCCACTAAATGAGGATAATATTTATTGATAATATATATAATATTTATGTTCTTTATTATTCATAAACACCATTTTAGTGCATTTTACACTTTGAACATCATTTCACATTATGATTGTAATACCTTCTTAAAATACACTATTATGTGGTACATTTTTGAACATCATTTTAAGTACCCAATGATTCATCTAATTATACATATTTTAATTTGATATTTTTGGAAATTGATCTACACTTCAATATGAACATGTTTCATTCAGGGGTCAATGGAGAATTCATGAAGGATGATGGAGATATTTGGCAATGAAAGGAAGCAATTCTGGAGAAGGCAGATTGGACACCAGCCCAATGATGAGACGGTGGGGCCCAACAAACAGGAAAAATGAATCCCAAATTTCGTGGGATGATATAATAAATGTCTAGGAAAAAATAACTCTTCAAGATACAATGCTAATTCGGCCTCCATGGTGTCCATTTAGGCGGCCCAATTTAGATATAAAAATCAGGGCTAGATTCTGCGGCCCAGAAACACAGCTCACAAATTAAACCATATCTCTGAAATAATAACTCCTTTCGTTCTGAGATTTTACAGGCTGTTAGGGGATATCGGTAGCTTAATTTAAGTCTTCTATGGCCCACACAAATTCGGCCATCTAGAAGGTGTTTCAAGCGTGTCTGTTAGGTGCATGAAAGCTGGATGCCTTTTCGGGTCAAGGGTGGAAAGTCTTCTTTCCACAAACTTTCCACCACCCTAGACCTACCATACTCAAGTGGGATGACTTGTACTGTTGGAGGCTCAACCCAAGGTCCCAAAAATTCATATTTAAGGCAGTGGTGTGGAGGATTTAAAAATCTTTGAGCTTGTTTTCATCTTAATGGTATGCTGCCAATTTCTCTTTGTAATGTTCTTCCTTCACATGTAAGTTGATTTAATTCATCCTTGTTTCTTAATAAAAGTTCTTCTTCTCTAATTATTCTGTTCTTCTCCTTATCACTTTGATACCGTTGGTTCAAGGTGTGTACTTTTTCATACCAAACCTTGTGAGATTATCACACAACGGTGGAGTGATTGTTATTTTATTGCGTTTTTTTACTTCTCCATTTCCTCCCTCATGAGTCTACTTTACGCTTCCATTGAAACCATAGAATCAATGGAGGGATAACCCACTTATGGGTTGATCCAAGGGAGTATCAAGGGGTTGGATTGGATATTATTTATTACCTCATTAATGTATAATCACTTCTTTAATTGAGATTTTTATTTGATGATTTTTAAACTCCATCGTCCTTGTTGAATTTAAGGCCACACACTTCAAGTGATAATACGAACCTTTACCTTGAAGTGCTCAAAACATTGATCCTTCAAGTGTATAGGTGATTAGTATTAAAGGGTGTAGGCATTAAACCAATAAGTGATGATTTTGTTTTATCTACTTAAATGAGACCATCTCAAATTTAAGAAATTGAAATCATTAAAAAGAAAATACGTCCAATCCACCCCGAGCGATAACCTAAGATCAACTCATTATATTAAATTGAATTCACTTAAATCTGTTAGTTATAATTTAAAACAATATAAAATCAACCCATGTTGTCCACTTAATATCCAAAAATAGTCCATATAATGTACGTGTCTATAGGTTTCTTCTTAGGTCTCTGAGGATTCGATAACCCAAGCTAAACTACAAGGACCGTTCTACCTTCATCTCTTGGGTAAATTTGAGCGAGAATAAAATTTTGGTGCCGTTGCCGGGGACTCTAGTAAGTCATCTAAACACCCATTCTATTCTCCCTCGTTTCTTATTTTCTCATCCAAATTCTCTTATCTTATTCCTTTCTCGTTTTTTTTCTTTTGGCGCATGTTCGCCTACACCCGCGATCAATCAAACCGTCTTGTTAGGGTGGATAGTCCTGGGGTTGGGGAGTCAAGTACACCAAGGGAACTCTTTCCATTAGATACTAACCTTCTTAACACCCCCGAGTCAAAAATTGATCCCATTTCGATGGAAGTTCTTCAAAGAAACCAACTCATAAACCCGGGTGGGAACCAAAATGGAAACCCAAATAAGGCAGCCCTAAACTTGGGGAATGCGGTCGATCAAACCATGAATGACTACCTCACACCTTCTTGGACCAATGCCCCCTCATGCATTAGACACAATTCCCTAAGAGATTCCAACTACATATTTAAACCTCATGTCCTAAACCATCTTCCCACATTCCATGGAATGGAGTCTGAGATGCCCTACCTTCACATTAAGGAGTTCAATGACATTGTAGAAACCATGTGTCCCCCACATCAACTAGAATCAGCTAAGATGAGACTATTTAATTTTTCTTTAAAGGATCGAGCTAAAAATTGGATAAACAATTTGAGACCATCATCCATAAACTCTTGGGACCAACTACAAAGAGAATTCTACAAAAAATACTTTCCCCACCACAAAACAATTGCACTTAAAAAGAGTATCCAAAACTTTTTTGAAAAAGAGGGAGAGTCATTCTATGAAACATGGGAGAGGTTAAAAGACACTCTAAACATGGTTCCACACCATGGTTTTTCTACTCCTGAACAAGTGAGAATTTTCTATGAAGGTTTGGGTCCGGGGAACAAACAATTCATTGACATGATGTGTAATGGAACCTTTAAAAACAGATCCCCAAATGATGCTTATGAGTATCTAGAAAGCCTTTATGAACAAAACCAAACATGGGGAACTTCACCTTATTCTGAAAAGCCACAACGAACTATTGGAATTCATACACTTAGAGAAGAGGAAATCCTTAGGGATAAGCTCACAGCACTCTCTAGGAAGGTTGAAGAAAAAAACTTAGGAAAGTCCATGAAATCCAAACTGTTGACCCTGTTTGCACAATTTGTGACAAACATGACCATAAGACAGACAACTTCCCAACCATTCCATCCATCAAGGATGTTCTTTTAGGAGGACCCCCAGCGGAAGTAAATGCTTTTAACTTTCAAAACCCTCAATACCAAAACAACTTCAACCCAAGGTATAACGACCACCCAGGCTTCCGTTGGAAAGATAACCAACAACCTAGCCAACCACAGGGACAAAATCCTTACCCCCATCAGAACTACCAATCCCATAACTAGTTCCAAACCCAACCTATCCAATACCAATAGCCACAAGTCCATTTTCAAAAAACCATCCCACCTCCAAAATACCCCCTGGGATAAACCAACCTACTCAAGCACCCACCCAAACTGTTCCACAAAGCCTACTAGAACAACTATGCAAACAAATGGAGAGGATGAACTCGGAGGTATCTTCCCTAAAACAAAAACTTCAAACCATCAAAACTGGAAAGGCACCCATGCCTACTTAGGTGGTGCCATCCTGAACTTCAAGGGGAGGGTCAAGTTGTACTCAAACAACTCATGAACAACTAAAGGATGTGACTATTTTAAGAAGTGGAAAATCAATTGATAAACCTGAACAACTAATTCAGAACCCACCTGAAGATTCAAACTTGGATGAAAATTCAAATGAACCGAATGATCAAATTGAAAAACATGATAACAATGTGAAAGAAACAACTCTTCAACAAACAACCCCACAACCTGCACCATTTCCTCAACGCATGAGGGGGAAAACCATGCCCGAACTGAGTGAAACGTTGAGAGAAATCTTTTCACAAGTCAAGTTGAACATACCCCTTCTCGATGCAATCCAAACCATACCTGACTACTCAAAGTACCTTAAGGACTTGTGCACTTTTAAAAGAAAATTTTCACATAAAAACCAAGTCCTTTTGGATGCTAATGTGAGTACCACCATTCAAGGGACCATTCGTCCTAAGTTGAAAGACCCAGGTTAGCCTTACATCAATGTTGAACTAGGAGAAAGAAAAGTTGTCAAGGCCTTGTGTGACCTAGGTGCTAGTGTCAATCTCATCCCATATGCTGTGTACTTCCATTTAGGCCTAGAATAACTCCAACCCACATCTGTCACACTTCATCTTGTTAATCGTAGTATTAGGGTTCCAAAATGGATTTTGAAGGATGTTCTGGTAAAGGTTGAAAACTTCATCTACCCTGCTGATTTCATTGTCCTTGACAACCATCCAAACTTAGGAAATAAGGAACAAACCCCAATAATCCTTGGTCATCCTTTCCTTGCAACAATCAAATCTGTTATCCGAGTCCGAAATGGGAACATGACCATCACCTTTGGGAACATGAGTTTAGACTTGAACATCTATAATGAAAGCTCATAAATAGGGGATGATGAGGACATTCATGAAGTAAACATGATAGGAAGCATTGATAATGAATCCATGGAACATCAAGGAATATTTGATGGATGTTTAAGTCAGGATGAGATTGATTTCCTTTGTTCATATGAAGGAAGTTTATCTCCTTGGATTGAATCATTTTCAAATTGCTCTTATGATGAAGTCTTAGGTCCAACAATCAGTGAAACCTTTCAACAAACCACATTCATGGAGACAGATCAAAATTCATTCCCTAAATCTGATCAAGCCAATCTAGTAGCTGAAACTTCTACATGTGGGGAATCAATCCTATCTAAAACTTTAGGAAAAAAATTTATCTTGATCCAATGTCCCAATCTTCTGCTGAAATTCTGAACCAACCTGATCTTGAATTGAAGGAACTTCTTGTTGCACTAAATTATGCCTTCCTAGCGGACAATCAAACACATCCTATTTTCATTTCTTCTTCTATTGAAGCCAATCATGAGAGGATACTTCTAGATGTCCTTAGGAAACATAAGAAAGTCATTAGTTGGACCCTATCTGATATTCTCGGGATTAGTCCACTTATTGGGACTCATAGGATTGTTCTGGAATCTGAATCAAAGTCATGTCATCAACCTCAACGGTGACTCAATCCTAATCTCATGGAGGTAGTAAGAAAAGAATTCTGAAATTGTTAAAAAATGGTATCATATATCCCATAGCTGAGAGTGAGTGGGTGAGCCCAATCCAAGTGGTTCCAAAAAAGGATGGAATCACAGTGATAACCAATGAGGATGGAGAGATTCTTCCAACAAGGGTGAGTAGTGGATGGAGGGTCTACATTGACTATAGGAAGCTAAACTCATTCACCAAGAAGGACCATTTCCCCTTACCATTCATTGACTAAGTCCTTGAGAGAGTGGCAGGTCATTCCTTCTACTGTTTCTTAGATGGGTACTCGGGGTACAATCAAATTGAGGTCTCCCTAGAGGATCAAGGGAAGACTACATTCACATGTCCATTCGAAACCTTTGCTTTCCAATGCATGCCCTTCGGGTTCTTCAATGCCCATGGAACCTTCCAGTTGTGAATGATGGGAATCTTCTCAGACATGGTAGGGGATTTTCTTGAGGTCTTCATGGATGACTTCTCTGTGTTTTGGGATACATTTGAGGGATGTTTGAGGAATGTAGAGAGAGTCTTGTCAAGATGTGAAGAAAATAATCTAGTCCTAAACTGGGAAAAATGCCATTTTATGGTTAAATAGGGACTAGTTTTAGGCCATCTGGTCTCAGGTCGAGGGATTGAAGTTGATAAAGCCAAGGTTGGCATCATTCATCACCTTTCATCACCCAAAACTATCAAGGAAGTGAGGTATTTCTTAGGAAATGCTGGTTTCTATAGTAGATTCATCAAGGACTTTAGTTCAATATCCCATCCCCTTTGTGCTCTCCTAGTAAAGGATGCTCCATTTTTTTGGACAGAAATCTATGAGGGTTAATTCTCAACCCTCAAATCCTCTCTCACCTCTCCTCCCATTATGAAATATCTAAATTGGAACCTTCCTTTCGAACTTATGTGTGATTCTAGTGCCTTTTCTATAGGAGTTGTGTTGGGACAACATTGTGATAAAAATCTTTATGTCATTTCTTATGCGAGAAAATCCTTAAATGATGCCCAAATAAACTACACCACCACTGAAAAGGAGTTACTTGCTATTGTGTTTGCCTTATAGAAGTTTAGGTCCTACCTCTTAGGATCCCCCATCACTGTGTTCACTGACCATTCTGCACTAAAATACCTCTTCCAAAAACAAGATGTTTGGGCTAGACTGATTTGGTGGGTCCTTCTCTTACATGAATTTGAACTCACAATCAAGGATAAAAAAGGATTTGAAAATGTTGTACCTGATCACCTCTCTAGGATGGAATTCAAAGACAACTCAAATCACCTTTCTGTGTCTGATTCGTTTCCTGATGAACACCTATACTCTGTGAGTGACTGCCCTTGGTATGCTAACACAGCAAATTTCTTAGTGACAGGAGTCATTCCAAAATTATTAGGGACTCAACCTCGAAGGAAATTTATTTATGATGTTAGAAACTATGTGTTTGATGATCTATACCTCTATAAGTTCTTCCCTGACCAATTCATTAGGAGGTGTGTTCCAGAATCTGAGCAAGAGTCCATCCTTAAATTCTATCACAGTGAGGCATGTGGAGGTCACTTTTCCTCTAAGAAAACACCTGATAAGATTCTTAAATGTGGTCTCTTATGGACCACCCTCTCAAGGGACTCCTAAACATTTTGTCAAAGCTATCCTAGGTGTCAAAAAGTAGGGTCCATCACAAAAAAGGAATCAAATTCCACTCACTCCCATCTTAGTGGTTGAAATATTTGATTGTTGGGGAATTGATTTCATGTGTCCCTTCCCAAAATCTTGGGGATACCTATACATACTCTTAGCTATTGATTATGTCTCAAAATGGGTTGAGGCTATTCCCACTATGTCCAATGATCATCAAGTTGTGATTCGATTTCTGAAAGAGAACATATTTTCTCGATTTAGAATTCCTAGGGCTATAATCAGTGATCGAGGAACCCATTTCTGCAACCACCCATTCTCTTCACTCATATCTAAGTGTGGTATTTCTCATAAAGTGTCCATTGCATACCATCCTCAAACCAATGGTCAAGATGAGTTAGAGAATAGGGAGATTAAGCAAATTCTTGAGAAAAATGTCAATCCTTCTAGGAAAGATTGGTCTGAGAAACTCTTAGATGCTCTTTGGGCATATCATACAGCATACAAAACCATCATAGGAATGTCACCATATAGGTTGGTTTATGGAAAGGCATTCCATTTACCTGTTGAAATTGAGCATAAGGCCTTTTGGGTAATTAATAAAATGGATTATGACCTCTCATTGGCCTGAACAAAAAGGAAATTAGATCTCAATGAACTGGAGGAATTAAGGATGGAGGCTTATGAAAATTCAAGGATCAATAAATCTAGAGTTCAAGCCTACCAATCTAGGAATATCAAGGTCAAACATTTTGAACCGGGAAAACTTGTGCTCTTGTATAGTTCAAAACTTCATTTACACCCGGGAAAGTTAAGGTCTAGATGGTCAGGACCTTTTATAGTACATCATGTGTACCCCCATGGGGCAGTAGAGATTCAATATCCCACAAGTGGTTACATTTTCAAAGTCAATGGTCAAAGGTTAAAACCATTCACTAAATCATTCAATAAACAGGAAATAGAGTTTGAGTTAACGAAGCCAACCTATAAACCAGGAAAAACTTGATAGATTTAGGGTCCATGTCGAGATAACGACGTTAAAAAAAGCACTACATGGGAGGAAACTGATGGTTTTCTAGTTTCCTATCATTTTTTTGTTTTAATAAAATTTATATTTTAAATAGGATTAATTAATAATTTTTATTTAAAAAAAACTGTTGACATGTTCTTCTATTATGAGTATGGATGGGTATAAAAGGGGAGAACCGTATTCATCCGTGTCACGCGGTGTGATCCATGAGTAATAGCTTACCCAGAAAATTAAAAGAAGACAATGTATCATTAGATTGATTAAAAAAACAGAAAAACTGGAAAAACTGGAAAAATAATGATACTTGGAATTAAATAAGTTGTTGTGTTGTTTGTTTTGTCTGGTTTGTTCTTCTTTTTATGGTTCAGGTACTATTTTGGGTGATACATGTTCAATCAAGGAGGTGCCTACATCCCCCAAGAGATCAAAGGACTAATTTGGAGCAGCAAGAATTTCAACTTCAACCACCAGGTGACTTCATTCCATGATCCTAATTTTTTATTTCCTTTTGGAACTTTCATTCTCTAACTCTACCCCCTTCAAAATTTTATTTTCTTTAAACACTAGGGACAATGTTATTTTAAGTTTGGGGGAGATAAAATAAAAAATGATTTTGTGTAAAAAAATGAATGATTTGAAAAAAAAAATGTGTAAACGGAAGGAAAAATTCCTTTAACTTTGAACATGGTAATACACATTTCACACTTTGAAACTGAATATCAAATAATTTAGCATGCCCTGATTCTGATTTTAATCCTTGTATAATTTCATGAGCATAGATTTTGGAAAGTGTGGCTGTCCAATGTGATATTTCATTGTTTATATTTTCATCCAAATAAAAAAAAGATCACAATGCACGTACTTTGGATAGTGGGGTGTTAGTTTAAGTTCATGAGTTCCCCCAAATAAATAGCATAGGTTTGGTGATCATTTTAGTGTAATATGAGTATTCAAAAAGGAATTAAAAAATTAAAAAAAAATTGCGCGTAGAGCAATGAAATGACCTAATGCGTGGCTTTCAGCACTTGGGGATCGTGACTCCATAGTTTTCTGGCCCAGAGTTAGTAATTTTATCTCTATTTTTGTTAATTTGAATTTTTTTTGACTGAGTTAACTCGGGATGATACCCGAGTATGTGGGCTTCACTTGGTGCCCTAAGGTCTTTGAGCCTGGGAGTCATCGACAAAGTCTCACTACAGGGGTTGACTCTTTTGAGTGAAACTTCAATTACCATGGAAAAATTGCAGAAACAAAAAAAAATTATATAAAAAAAATGAATACTCATCTTAATATTGAAATGTGATTCCACCTAGCACTTCCATAATTTCCCCATTGAATAAATATGAACCCCCATGTCTATTGTGACGCACAACACATCCTCATACTTAATTGATATTGGATGAAATATGGTAATGAATTTGAACAAAAGAATGGGATTGGGATTGGGATCTTCTTATGAAACTATCTTGTATTAAAATATTTTGATGGGTTTCATGATTGTTTTGTATATGTTTTTTTGGTGATCATTGTGTATTAAAATGTTTATTGGAAAAGGGAATTCGAATTTCATATTGTTGAGATATATTTTTCTCGGGACTAGAAAAACTCAAGTTGGGGGGTGTGATTAGCCACTAAATGAGGCTAATATTCATTCGTAATATATATAATATTCATGTTCTTTATTATTCATAAACACCATTTTAGTGCATTTTACACTTTGAACATCATTTCACATTATGATTGTAATACCTTCTTAAAATGCACTATTATGTGGTACATTTTTTAACATCATTTGAAGTACCCAATGATTCATCTAATTATACATATTTTAATTTTATATTTTTGTAAATTGATCTACACTCCAATATGAAAATGTTTCATTCAGGTATCAATGGAGAATTAATAGAGGATGATGGAGATATTTGGCAATGAAAGGAAGCAATTCTGGAGAAGGCAGATTGGACACCAGCCCACTGATGAGACGGTGGGGCCCAACATACAGGCACAATGAATCCCAAATTTCATGGGATGATATAAGAAATGTCTAGTAACAAATAACTCTTCAGTATACAATGATAATTCGTCCTCCATGGTGTCCATTTAGGCATCCCAAGTTAGAGATAAAATTCTGGGCCAGATTCTATGTCCTAGAAAAACATCCCACCAATTAAACCATATATCTCAAATCATAACTCCTTTTGGTCTGATATTTTACAGGATGTTAGAAGACATCCGGATATTAATTTAAGTCTACTATGGCCCACCCAAATTCGGCCATCTAGAAGGAGTTTCAAGCGAGTATGTTCGGTGCATGAAAGCTGGATGCCTTTTCGGTCAAGGGTGGAAAGTCTTCTTTCCACAAACTTTCCACCACCCTAGACCTACCATACACAAGTGGGATGACTTCTACTGTTGGAGGCTCGACCCAAGGGCTCAAAAATGACTATTTAAGGAAGTGGTGTTGGAGGATTTAAAAATCTTTCAGCTTGTTTTCATCTTAATGTTATGCTGCCAATTTCTCTTTGTAATGTTCTTCCTTCACATGTAAGTTGTTTTAATTCATCCTTGTTTCTTAATAAAAGTTCTTCTTCTCTTATTATTCTGTTCTTATCCTTATCACTTTGATACCATTGGTTCAAGGTGTGTACTTGTTCATACCAAACCTTGTGAGATTATCACACATCGGTGGAGTGATTGTTATTTTATTGCGTTTTTTTTACTTCTCCATTTCCTCCCTCATGAGTCTACTTTCCGCTTCCATTGAAACCATAGAATCAATGGAGGGCTAACCCACTTATGGGTTGATCCAAGGTAGTTGCAAGGGGCTGGATTGGATGTTATTTATCACCTCATTAATGTATAATCATATCTTTAATTGATATTTTTATTTGATGATTTTTAAACTTCATCGTCCTTGTTGAATTTAAGGCCACACACTTCAAGTGCTAATACGAACCTTTACCTTGAAGTGATCAAAACTTTGATCCTTCAAGTGTATAGGTGATTAGTATTAAAGGGTGTAGGAATTAAACCAGTAAGTGATGATGTTGTTTTATCTTCTTAAATGAACCCATCTAAAATTTAAGAAATTGAAATCATTAAAAAGAAAATACGTCCAATCCACCCCGAGCGATAACCTAGGATCAACTCATTATTTTAAATTGAATTCACTTAAATATGTTAGTTTTACTTTTAAACCATATAAAATCAACCCAATTTGGCCACTTCATATCCAAAAATAGTCCATATAATGTACGTGTCTATAGGTTTCTTCTTAGGTCTCTGAGGATTCGATAACCCAAGCTAAACTACAAGGACCGTTCTACCTTCATCTCTTGGGTAAATTTGAGCGAGAATAAAATTTTGGCGCCGTTTCCGGGGAACCAAGTAATTCATCTAAACTCTCATTCTATTCTCCCTCATTTCTTCTTTTCTCATCCAAATTCTCTTATCTTGTCCCTTTCTCTTTTTTTTCTTTTGGCGCATGTCCGCCTACACCCGCGATCAATCAAACCGTCTTGTTAGGGTGGATAGTCTTGGGGTTGGGGAGTCAAGTACACCAAGGGAACACTTTCGATTAGATCCTAATCTTCCTAACACCCCCAAGTCAAAAAATGTTCCCATTTCAATGGAAGGTCTTCAAAGAAACCAACTCATAAACCCGGGTGGGAACCCAAATGGAAACCCAAAAGAGGCAGCCCTAAACTTGGGGAATGAGGTCGATCAAACCATGAATGACTACCTCACACCTTCTTGGACCAATGACCCCTCATGCATTAGAAACAATTACCTAGGGGATGCCAACTACATATTTAAACCTGATGTCCTAAACCATCTTCCCACATTCCATGGAATGGAGTCCGAGATGCCCTACCTTCACATTAAGGAGTTCAATGACATTGTAGAAACCATGTGTCCCCCACATCAACTAGAATCAGCTAAGATGAGACTATTTACTTTTTCATTAAAGGATAGAGCTAAAAATTGGCTAAAAAATTTTAGACCATCATCCATAAACTCTTGGGACCAACTACAAAGAGAATTCTAAAAAAAATACTTTCCCCACCACAAAACAATTGCACTTAAAAAGAGTATCCAAAACGTTTTTGAAAAAGAGGGAGAGTCATTCTATGAAACATGGTAGAGGTTCAAAGACACTATAAACATGGTTCCACACCATGGTTTTTATATTCCTGAACAAGTGAGAATTTTCTATGAAGGGTTGGGTCCGGGGAACAAAAAATTCATTGACATGATGTGTAATTGAACCTTTAAAAACAAAGCCCCAAATGATGCTTATGAGTTTCTAGAAATCCTTTCTGAACAAAACCAAACATGGGGAACTTCACCTTATTCTTAAAATCCACAAAGAACTACTAGAATTCATACAATTAGAGAATATAAAATCCTTAGGGCTAAACTCGCAACACTCTCTAGGAAGGTTGAAGAAATAGACCTTAGGAAAGTCCATGAAATCCAAACTGTTGACCTTGTTTGCACAATTTGTGACAAACATGACCATAAGACAGACAACTGACCAACCATTCCATCCATCAAGGATGTTCTTTTAGGAGGACCCCCAGTGGAAGTAAATTCTTTGAACTTTCAAAACCCTCAATACCAAAAAAACTTCAACCCAAGGTATAACGACCACCCAGGCTTCCGCTGGAAGGATAACCAACAACCTAGCCAACCACAGGGACAAAATCCTTACCCCCATCAGAACTACCAATCGCATAACCAGTTCCAAACCCAACCTATCCAATACCAACAGCCACCAGTCCATTTTCAACAAACCATCCCACCTCCAAAATATCCCCCTGGGATAAACCAACCTACTCAAGCACCCACCCAAACTGTTCCACAAATCCTACTAGAACAACTATGCAAACAAATGGAGAGGATGAACTCGGAGGTATCTTCCCTCAAAAAAAAACTTCAAACCATCAAAACTGGAAAGGCACCCATGCCTACTCTGGCGTTGCCATCCTCAACTTCAAGGGGAGAGTCAAGTTTTACTCAAACAACTCATGAACAACTAAAGGCTGTGACTATTTTAAGAAGTGGGAAATCAATTGAGAAACCTGAACAACTAATTCATAACCCACCTGAAGATTCAAACTTGGATGAAAATTCAAATGAACCAAATGATCAAATTGAAAAACATGATAACAATGTGAAATAAACAACTCTTCAAAAAACCACCCCACAACCTACACCATTTCCTCAACGCATGAGGGGGAAAC
Source organism: Viscum album (assembly GCA_963277665.1). Lineage (NCBI taxonomy): Eukaryota > Viridiplantae > Streptophyta > Magnoliopsida > Santalales > Viscaceae > Viscum > Viscum album. The sequence continues at coordinate 1,775,931,440 of OY728132.1, forward strand.
CCAAGCCTGAACTGAGTGAAACGTTGAGGGAAATATTTTCACAGGTCAAGTTGAACACACCCCTTCTCGATGCAATCCAAACCATACCTTCCTACTCAAAGTACCTTAAGGACTTGTGCACTTTTAAAAGAAAATTTTCACATAAAAACCAAGTCCTTTTGGTTGCTAATGTGAGTACCACCATTCAAGGGACCATTCCTCCTAAGTTGAAAGACCCAGGTTGCCCTACATCAATGTTAAACTAGGAGAAAGCAAAGTTTTCAAGGCCTTGTGTGACCTAGGTGCTAGTGTCAATCTCATCCCATATGGTGTGTACTGCCAGTTAGGCCTAGAAGAACTCCAACCCACATATGTCACACTTCAGCTTGCTGATCGTAGTATTAGGGTTCCAAAGGGGATTTTGAAGGACGTTATGGTAAAGGATGAAAACTTCATCTACCCTGCTGATTTCATTGTCCTTGAAAAACATCCAAACATTGGAAATAAGGAACAAAATCCAATCATCCTTGGTCGTCCTTTCCTTGCAACAATCAACTCTGTTATCCGAGTCCGAAATGGGAACATGACCATCACCTTTGGAAACATGAGTCTAGACTTGAACATCTATAATGCAAGCTCACAAATAGGGGATGATGAGGACATTCATGAATTAAACATGATATGAAGAATTGATAATGAATCCATGGAACATCAAGGAATATTTGATGGATGTTTAAGTCAGGATGAGATTAATTTCCTTTGTTCATATGAAGGAAGTTTATCTCCTTAGATTGAATCATTTTCAAATTCCTCTTATGATGAAGTATTAGGTCCAACAATCAGTGAAACCTTTTAGAAAACTACATTCATGGAGACTGATCAAAATTCCGTCCCTAAATCTGATCAATCCAATCTAGTAGCTGAAACTTCTACATGTGGGGAATCAATCCTGTCGAAAACTTTAGGAAAAAAAAATTGATCTTGATCCAATGTCCCAATCTTCTACTGAAATTCTGAACCAACCTGATCTTGAATTGAAGGAAATTCCTGCTGCACTAAATGATGCCTTCCTAGGGGACAATCAAACACATCCTATTGTCATTTCTTGTTCTCTTGAAGCCAATCATGAAAGGATGCTTCTATATGTCCTTAGTAAACATAAGAAAGCCATTGGTTGGACCCTATCTGATATTCCTGGGATTAGCCCACTTGTTGGGACTCATAGGATTGTTCTAGAATCTGACTCAAAGCCATGTCATCAACCTCAACAGCGAATCAATCCTAATCTCATGGTGGTAGTAAGAAAGGAACTTCTAAAATTGATAAAAGCTGGTATCATATATCCCATAGCTAAGAGTGAGTGGGTGATCCCAATCCAAGTGGTTCCAAAAAAGGCCGGAATTACAGTGATAACCAATGAGGATGGAGAGATTCTTCCAACAAGGTTGAGTAGTGGATGGAGGGTCTGCATGGACTATAGGAAGCTAAACTAATTCACCAAGAAGGACCATTTCCCCTTACCATTCATTGACCAAGTCCTTGAGAGAGTGGCAGGTCATTCCTTCTACTGTTTCTTAGATGGGTACTCGGGGTACAATAAAATTGAGGTCTCCCTAGAGGATCAAGGGAAGACTACATTCACATGTCTATTCAGAACCTTTTCTTTCAAACGCATGCCCTTTGGGTTATGCAATGCCCCTGGAACCTTCCAGCGGTGCATGATGGGAATCCTCTCAGACATGGTAGGGGATTTTCTAGAGGTCTTCATGGATGACTTCTCTATGTTTTGGGATACATTTGAGGTATGTCTGAGGAATGTAGAGAGAGTCTTGTCAAGATGTGAAGAAAAGAATCTAGTCCTAAACTGGGAAAAATTCCATTTTATGGTTAAAGAGGGACTAGTTTTAGGCCATCTGGTCTCAGTTAGGGGGATTGAAGTTGATAAAGCCAAGGTTGACATCATTTTTCACCTTCCATCACCCAAAACTATCAAGGAAGTGAGGTATTTCTTAGGACATACTGGTTTCTATAGAATATTCATCAAGGACTTCAGTTCAATATCTCGTCCCCTTTGTGCTCTCCTAGTAAAGGATGCTCCGTTTTTTTGGACAGAAAGCTATGAGGGTTCATTCTCAACCCTCAAATACTCTTTCACCTCTCCTCCCATTATGAAATCTCCAAATTGGAACCGTCCTTTCGAACTTATGTGTGATGTGAGTGACTTTGCTATAGGAGTTGTGTTAGGACAACGTTGTGATAAAAATTCTTATGTCATTGATTATGCGATCAAATCCTTAAATGATGCCCAAATAAACTACACCACCACTGAAAAGGAGTTACTTTCTATTTTTTTTCCTTAGATAAGTTTAGGTCCAAACTCTTAGGATCCCCCATCACTGTGTTCACTGACCATTCTGCACTAAAATACCTCTTCCAAAAAAAAAAGATTTTAAGGCTAGACTGATTAGGTGTGTCCTTCTCTTACAATAATTTGACCTCACAATCAAGGATAAAAAGGGAGTTGAAAATGTTGTAGCTAATCACCTCTCTTGGATGGAATTCAAAGACAACTCAAATCACCTTTCTGTGTCTGATTCGTTTCCTGATGAACACCTATACTCTGTGAGTGACTGCCCTTGGTATGCTGACATAGAAAATTTCTTAGTGACAGGAGTCATTCCAAAATTCTTAGGTCTCAAGCTCGAAGGAAATTTATTTCTGATGTTAGACAATATGTGTTTGATGATCCATACCTCTATAATTTCTGCCCTGACCAAGTCATTAGGAGGTGTGTTCCAGAATCTGAACAAGTGTCCATCCTTAAATTCTGTCATAGTGAGGCATGTGGAGGTCACTTTTCCTCTAAGAAAACATCTTCTAATATTCTTCAATGTGGTCTTTTCTGGCCCTCCCTCTGAAGGGACTCCTACACATTTTTTCAAAGCTGTCCTAGGTGTCAACAAGTAGGGTCCATCACAAAAAGGAATCAAATGCCACTCACTCCCATCTTAGTGGTTGAAATATTTGACTGTTGGGGAATTGATTTCATGGGTCCCTTCCCAAACTCTCGGAGATACCTCTACATACTCTTAGCTATTTATTATGTCTCAAAATGGGTTGAGACCATTCCCACTAAGTCCAATGATCATCAAGTTGTGATTCGATTTATGAAAGAGAACTTATTTTCTCGATTTGGAATTCCTAGGGCTATAATCAGTGATCGAGTAACCCATTTCTGCAAACACCCATTCTCTTCACTCATGTCTAATTATGGTATTTCTCATAAAGTGTCAACTGCATACCATCCTCAAACCAATGGTCAATATGAGTTAGTGAATAGGGATATTAAGAAAATTCTTGAGAAAACTATCAATCCTTCTAGGAAAGATTGGTCTAAGAAACTCTTAGATGCTCTTTGGGCATATCGTACAGCATACAAAACCATCATAGGAATGTCACCATATAGGTTGTTTTATGGAAAGGCATGCAATTTACCTGTTGAAATTGGGCATAAGGCCTTTTGGGCAATTAAAAAAAATGTATTATGACCTCTCATTGGCAGGAACAAAAAGGAAATTAGATCTCAATGAACTGGAGGAATTAAGGATGGAGGCTTATGAAAATTCAAGGATCAATAAATCTAGAGTTCAAGCCTACCAATCTAGGAATATCAAGGTCAACCATTTTGAACCCGAAAACTTGTGCTCTTGTATAGTTTAAAACTTCATTTACACCCAGGAAAGTTAAGGTCTAGATGGTCAGGACCTTTCATAGTGCATCATGTGTACCCCCATGGGGCAGTAGAGATTCAAGATCCCACAATTGGTTACATTTTCAAAGTCAATGGTCAAAGGTTAAAACCATTCATTAAATCATTCAATAAACAGGAAATAGAGGTTGAGTTAATGGAGCCAACCTATGAACCAGGAAAAAATTGATAGATTTAGGGACCATATCGGGCTAACGACGTTAAAAAAAGCACTTCATGGGAGGCAACCCATAGTTTTCAAGTTTCCTATCATTTTGTTGTTTTAATAAAATTTATTTTTTAAATAATATTAATTAATAATTTTTATTTATAAAAAACTGTTCACCTATTCTTCTATTATGAGTATGGATGGGTATAAAAGGGGAGCACCATATGCATCCGTGTCACGTGGTGTGATCCCTGAGTAATACCTTACCCAGAAAATTAAAAGAAGACAATGTATCATTAGTTTGATTTAAAAAAAACAGAAAAACTGGAAAAACCGTAAAAATATTGATACTTGGAATTAAATAAGTCATTGTGTTGTTTGTTTTGTCTGGTTTGTTCTTCTTTTTATGGTTCAGGTACTATTTTGAGTGATACATGTTCAATCAAGGAGGTTCCTACATCCCCCAAGAGATCAAAGGACTAATTTGGAGCAGCAATAATTTCAACTTCAACCACCAGGTGACTTCACTCCATGATCCTAATTTTTAATTTTCTTTTTGGAACTTTCATTCTCTAACTCTACCCCATTCTAAATTTTCTTTTCTTTAAACACTGGGGATAGTGTTATTTTAAGTTGGGGGGGAGATAAAATAAAAAATGATTTCGTGTCAAAAAAAATGAATGATTTGAAAAAAAAATGTGTAAATGGAAGGAAAAATTACCTTAACTTTGAACATGGTAATACACATTGCACACTTTGAAACTGAATATCAAATAATTTAGCATGCCCTGATTCTGATTTTAATCCTTGTATAATTTTATGAGCATAGATTTTGGAAAGTGTGGCTATCCAATGTGATATTTTATTGTTTATATTTTCATCCAAATAAAAAAAGATCACAATGCACAGACTTTGGATAGTGGGGTATTATTTTATGTTCATGGGCTCCCCCAAATAAATAGCATAGGTTTGGTGATAATTTTATTTTAATATGAGTATTAAAAAATAAATTAAAATTTTTAAAACAAATATTTGCGCGTAGAGCAATGAAATGACCTAATGTGTGGATTTCGGCACATGGGGATCATGACTCCATAGTTTTCTGGCCCAGAGTTAGTAATTTTATCTCTATTTTTGGTAATTTGAATTTTTTTTACTGAGTTAAATTAAGATGCTGCCCGAGTATGTGGGCTTCACTTGGTGCCCTAAGGTCTTTGATCCTGGGATTCATCGGCAAAGTCTCACTATAGGGGTTGACTCTTTTGAGTGCAACATCAATTACCATGGAAAAATTGCAAAAACAAAAAAAATATACAAAAAAAATGAATGCTCATCTTAATATTGAAATGTGATTCCACCTAGCGCTTCCGTAATTTCCCCCTTGAATAAAGATGAACCCCTATGTCTATTGTGATGCACAACACATCCTCATACTTAATTGATATTGGATGAAATATGGCAATGAATTTGAACAAAGGAATGGGCTTGGGATTGGTATATTCTTATGAAACTATCTTGTATTAAAATATTTTGATGGGTTTCATGATTTTTTGGTATATGGTTTTTTGGTTATCATTGTGTATTAAAATGTTTTTTGGAAAAGGGAATTCGAATTTCATATTGTTGAGATATATTTTTTTCGGGACTAGAAAAACTCAAGTTGGGGGTGTGATTAGCCACTAAATGAGGCTAATATTCATTGTTAATATATATAATATTCATTTTCTTTATTATTCATAAACACCATTTTTGTTCATTTTACACTTTGAACGTCATTTCACATTATGATTGTAATACCTTCCTAAAATGCACTATTATGTGGTACATTTTTGAACATTATTTGAAGTACCCAATGATTCATCAAATTATACAAATTTTAATTTTATATTTTTGTAAATTGATCTAAACTCCAATATGAACATGTTTCATTCAGGGATCAATGGAGAATTCATGGAGGATGATGGAGATATTTGACAATGAAAGGAAGCAATTATGGAGAAGGCAGATTGGACACCAGCCAACTGATGAGATGGTGGGGCCCAACATACAGTAACAATGAATCCCATATTTCGTGTGATGATAGAAGAACTGTATAGGAACAAATAACTCTTCAGGATTTAATGCTAATTCGGCCTCCACGGTGTCCATTTATGCGGCCCAAGTTAGAGATAAAATTCTGGGACAGATTCTGCGGCCCAGAACAACAGTCCACCAATTAAACCATATCTCTGAAACCATAACTCATTTTGGTCTGAGATTTTACAGGATGTTAGGAGACATCCGGATTTTAATTTAATTATTTTATGGCCCACCAAAATTAGGCCATCTAAAATGTGTTTCAAGCGAGTCTCTTAGGTGCATGAAAGATAGATTCCTTTTCGGGTCAAGGGTGGAAAGTCTTCTTTCCACAAACTTTCCACCACCCTAGACCTACCATACTCAAGTGGGATGACTTGTACTATTGGAGTCTCGACCCAAGGGCTCAAAAATTCATATTCAATGTAGTGGTGTTGGAGGATTTAAAAATCTTGAGCTTGTTTTCATCTTAATGTTATGCTGCCAATTTCTTTTTGTAATGTTCTTCCTTCACATGTAAGTTGTTTTAATTCATCCTTGTTTCTTAATAAAAGTTCTTATTCTCTTATTATTCTATTCTTCTCCTTATAACTTTGATACTATTGGTTCAAGGTGTGTACTTTTTCATACCAAACCTTGTGATATTATCACACAACGGTGGAGTGATTGTTATTTTATTGCATTTTTTTTACTTCTCTATTTCCTCCCTCATGAGTCTACTTTCCGCTTCCATTGAAACCATAGAATCCATGGAGGGATAACCCACTTATGGGTTGATACAAGGGAGTAGAAAGGGGCTGGATTGGAAGTTATTTATCACCTCATTAATGTATAATCACTTCTTTAATAGAGATTTTTATTTGATGATTTTTAAACTCCATCGTCCTTGTTGAATTTAAGGCCACACACTTCAAGTGCTAATATGAACCTTTACCTTGAAGTTCTCAAAAATTTGATCCTTCAAGTGTATAGGTGATTAGTATTAAAGGGTGTAGGCATTAAACCAGTAAGTGATGATGTTTTTTATCTCCTTTAATTAACCCATCTCAAATTTAAGAAATTGAAATAATTAAAAAGAAAATACATCCAATCCACCCCGAGCGATAACCTGGGATCAACTCATTCTTTTAAATTTAATTCACTTAAATCTGTTAGTTATACTTGAAAACCATATAAAATCAACCCAAGTTGGCCACTTCATAGCTAAAAATAGTCCATAGAATGTACGTGTCTATAGGTTTTTTCTTAGGTCTCTGAGGATTCGATAACCCAAGCTAAACTACAAGGATGGTTCTACCTTCATCTCTTGGGTAAATTTGAGCGAGAATCACTACCAATTATTTCATCATAACTATCACCCTTCTTATACATATCATATATAATACCTTTCTTCATAACCTGGAAAAAAGAAACATAAGAAAGGGTGAGCTCTAATGCTCAGTAAGGGTAAAATAAAGGAGATATATATGATCATATAATAATAACAAGAGATTAATAATATGAGAACATGATTTTTAACATTTTAAATAATCTTTTATTATAATTCTATGTCATCACATAAATTTTGGTAGTTCATGTAACACCATAAGATTTTGTGAAATTCATTTTTTCCAAAAAAAACTTGATGTTTTACATATTTTATGTGACATAAAGCATTAATTTTATATTTCATTACAAGTATCACTAATATGGTTTTTCATCACACACAACACTAAGTTTGGATGGTGTTAAACATAATACTAAGTTTATCTTGTGTTACAAGAAACACTGAGCTTAAATGAAATGTTTCATACAATTAAAATATTGTTATTTGCTATGAAAGTTATCACCTAGCTGTTGAAATTGCAGGAATGAATATGATTAATTAAATTATGAAAATATGTTTACACGTGTATATATATATATATATAATACATTATTTGGTGACAAATTAATTATAAATTAAAATAAAAACTATTTTAAAATAAATTAAATATCTTTAATAAAACTATTTTTTTATGAAAACAAATGTGTTGAACCTTAATAAAATAAACAAAAATAGTAAATTATTTAAATGAAATGTATATATAATATATTTAATAAAATATTCATCTTATGTGTTCCTATATAATAGATAAGAATAAATCCAATTTTTTTCTAAAAAACTATATTTTTCAAAAAACAATTTTGTCGCCTTTTTATGGCACACTTATTTTCAAACTATTTTTTCAATTTTGGAAAATTAATTTGATAAATTATATAAAATTTAAAAAAAATTAAAATTAAAATTATCTTAGGGTGAATATTTTGGATTTTTTTCAGAAAAGATTCATTTTTTGATGAATAGTGTAAAATACTGAATTTTAATTGAAAACTGCCTTTTCATTTAATTTATTTACAAAGTTAAATTATATTTTAAATTGGTTATAAAGTATAATTAGTTAAAATATACATATATAAATCCAATATAGGTCATTTTAATCAATTTAATAGTGAAATTGGTTGTAAAACAACATAAACTTTTGAACATTTTTTCCTTAAAAACCTGTTCTCGTCGCGTTTATGGGAATAATTTTAAATTAAATTATGACAATTATATGATTGGAATTTTAAAAAATAGATTCCATTTTTTTAATCATAATAATTTATATTATCTAATAATTTTAAATTAATTTTTTATCATAATTATTAGTGAAAATAGTTAAAATTAATTATCGTGGTTATGGTTAAAATAGAGCTTTGCGCATTACATGCGTTTGTATTAAAATTAATTTTAAAAAAACATGGGTTTTTATTTAATGAATCATATTTTATATTTATAATAATTAGGTATAAATTATATAATAAAATCATTTTAATATTAATGTTAAGGTATAAATTACCATGGTAAATAAAAAGATTCAAGTTACCATGGTAAAAAACTAAAAGGGTAAAATTGACTAAACTTAAACACTAAAGAAAAACAAGATAAAAATGATTTTATTTTTGTCTGTTTGAGGTTTTTATCTACCAAATAAAACCTATCCAAAATTATTGATCTATTTTTGGGTACATTTGGTAAGGGAGGCCACCCAATAGTGAATACTTTTGGGTATTTATAAGAATGCCACTCCTCCTCGATTATAAAAGGGCACTCACTACCATCCATTATTCACTACTCTAAAAACATTTGGATCAAATAAACACTAAAAAAGTCCCAAAATCCCTCCACTCATACTATTAGAATTATTTTGGGCATAAATCTAACCTAGGAAGGATTTAGTGAAAAACTAAGCAAGATACCCTAAGAAGAGGTAATGTTTTTCAACGAGCATTTTTGTTTTATTTATTTCCCCAACTCCTTTAATTACTAATATACCATGATTATATAATAATACAAGTATCATATATATACTTATTTTTTGTTATGTTAAGTTTTTTACCTACAACCACACACACTTCCATCAAATGGATTATGAAATGATTGATCGTGTGTATGGAGGACTATTGTCTCACGGACCGATGTTGTTAATTTTTTCATTACCACTTCTCGAAATTGAACATAATGATGGATTTATAGTTTTTAAATGATATATATGATTTTATTATTATGACTAAATTATTATATCACACATATCTTCATGATTTCCATTTTGTGGTAATACGTTAACATCGTTCGTGTATGTGACGGACTACCGCCTTGCAAAGTGATGTGACTCTTTCATGCTTTACATGGAATGTATTAAGGGTGATTTTAATAAAAATATGTGTTATATATGACATAAAAATTATAATTTAATTAATATATATATATATATCATTTACTTTTCTTTCTTTCAAAATGATAAGAAAATGGAAACAACATTCATACGTACATACGACCCACCATCTCCATGAACGGTGTATTTCATTTACTATCACTAAATTTCATGAGTTACTATAAATACATATATAATGAATATATATTATATTAATATAATTTTTATCATTATATAGATGATATAACCGTGATCAAATTAAGGGGAAAAACAAATCAAAACATATATGAAAAACAAAGTGGTTATTACCCGAAACGTAACATTAACATGGAATCATTAATAAATGGGTAATAAAAGGTCATAAAAATTTATTTATAAAATTATATATATGATTATTATTCTATAATATATTTATAATTAATAATATTTATTATAATGGAATTTTTAATGAGTACGATGAGAGTCGGGACCTAAGGTAAGGGATTCTCATCTCACTTTTTACTTCTGTGAGAAACATGTCATATTCACCAAAAATTTATCTTATGTGGTGTATATAATATTCATGAATGTATATTATGATTATTCTCATGAAAAATATTTTGGTTTAATTTCCCATTTGAGGTTCTCTATTTCATTGTGTTTATGATTCAAAAGTTAACAAATCAGTAAGAGATTAGTGTCTCAATTTTCCTTCTTTGAGATGTATGTTATGTTATGAACCTATATTATTTCAAGAGGTATGAATACATCCCATTTTACATGTAATATAATTAATTTTTTTCATCTTTATGATATTTTTAGTCTTATTTTTTTATTCCTTCATGGGGATAATGATTTAATTTTACCAAAGTGGTAAATATCTTATATTATAATCTCATCATTTATCAAGATTGTCTATGATTATTATTTAAATAATGAAATATTATGATATAACTCTAAATAAACTCATTAATATTATTATTCTATTTTTATTTCATGATAATAAATTTTTTCCCTTCATTTTATATCTCTTTATGTACTCATGAGTTCAAAAAATGTTTTTATTAAAATTTTTATTTTTAGTTGAAAACTATTTCTTTTCCAAAATCATGTTTTTCAAAATTGTTTTCAAAAATGTTTTAAATTTTTTTTCAAAGGAGAAAGGATGTTTTCTTAAATAAATTTTTTAAATGATTTAGGAGATTAATTTATTATTTTTTACGGTAATTTTCAAAGAAAATAATTTTAAAATTATTTATGTTATAAAAAGTAATTTTCAAAATGAAAAAGATATTTTCCTCAAGAAGGTATTAAATGATATTTCAATGGTATTTATATTCATAATTTCCAATAAATCTTGTTGTTACATATGATCCAATGAGGATATTTTGTAATGATACCATCCTCATTATTTATCTGGATGGATTAATATTGTTTCAAAGAGATTGTTATGGAAACCGTTTCTTTTCCACGGGTTAATCATGTTTCAAAAAGATTCTTAGGGAACTCATTTCTTTCCCATGGGTCAATTATATTATGAAGGGAATAATGATTTTTTTATGAGTTTTGTAATGCTATGAAAGTTATTTTTACTTCATTCATGTTTTGTTTCATGGACATTACTTGTATGATGGAGAAACTTATATAGCATTGGATGAGGCCATTACAGCTTATAATATGGGGTGAACTAGTTAGCATCAAGTGATCCCATTATATATTATACGATGGGGCAGCCCAAATAGCACTGGGTTTTACCATTATAGATTAAATGGTGGGTGCATCTAAATAGTGCTCCAATGCTTTGGGTAATTATTTATATCTCATGAGATGAAAATTGGAACAATTCGAAGGGCTTGAACTATAAGGGGAAACAGGTGTGTCCTGATCCACAATGGGAAACTAGTGTATCTGGATCCATAATGTGAAATAGGTGTGTCCTAATCCACAATGGTAAATAGGTGCACCCTGGTCCACTATGGGAAATAGGTGCATTTTGATCCATTGTGTTGATGTTCATGTCATTTAAACTTGACACATGAAAAGGATTTTTATATTTATAATGGTGTCGAACTTTTATGACATGAGCTTATGGTTCATGATTGATTTATGGTGATTTTTCACCCTTATAAGACGTACTTTCATAAATGATAATGTTTTATTCTATAACTCATGTTTATTATCTTTTTCAAGTTGGTTATAAACATCATAAGTTATGTTCATGATCGTGTACCCTTGTTCTTATCTTATTATTTCATATTATCATAGATATATATCTCTTATGTTTACCCTTATTGGGCATCTGAGCTCACCCTTTATTATGTTTCCTTTCCATAGGTTATGAATAAAGTTTTTATGTAGGGTATGTATATGAAGAGTGCTAAATGAAAAGATATTTGTGGAAAACAATGAAGAAATTTCACCAAATTAGAATACTTTAGTCCAAGTTTCCAATGGCACTAAACTATTATGGTCCTTAGGCATGTGATTATGAAATATAATAAATATTATTCTAAAATGTTGTAATATCCATGTATGAGATTCATGGGTCTCTATAGTTGATATCAAAGGAATTTTTTAATAACCTTTAGAAACTAGGATGAGAAAAATTTAGTGATATCCCTATGTATATTTCTAATGATATGTCTAGGGATGTCTCTAAGGATAATTCTAAGGATGAGTTAAAGTATAGGAAACTATCCAAGAATATTAGTAAAGGATGAAGCATATGGTTTCCTATAATAACCTGTCTATATGGATACCATAAGTGGATTTGGAACATCCACAAATGTTCCTATGGGTAACGACCCTGAAAATACAATAATGAGCTAGACATAATTGGTAATTTTTGTACAATAACGGGCCTTGTTGTACACCTTGTTTGAAAATCCCAGGGGTATGCTCTATAAATTAAAAAAAACTATATTAACCATCATGAAGGATTTAAATAGATTATGACTATGAATGACCATGGATAAACATAATATATCAAGAATTAAAGAAGAAGGTGTCATGATTTGGATATACTATAAGTGATTTTCATGATTATTTGTTTTACCAGTATGATTAGGTTTCTTAACTATGATTTTTGGTTTTATTCAATGATAGGATCCAAAAAAAACTAGTTTAACATTGAATGTGATAGAAATTTTTTTAATGAGAATCCAAATGAGATGATGACTGGAGTAAAGGATATTATGATTATATCTAATCAGTTATCATGGAACTTGATTAACAATGTGTGCCTTAACCAAATCTCAACTCACTAAATAAGAGAAATATAGATTTTGTTGAGAGTTTAGGTAGTGGATACCATTAGGGAAATAAGATTAAATTCCATAAATGTAAATAATGTGGTAATAAGTACTCAATTGAATGTATCAATGGAATTATAACATGTTTTATGTGTGAAGAATAAGGACACAAAGTAAGCGATAGCTGAGGGAAAAAAATTTAATTAACACAATGGATGAGAATATTGGTATCCCAAAGGTATTGTCAATGGATGAATTTTTTAAATGTATAAAGTATGGGAATTATGAAAATTGATATCCTAAGTATAAAAATCATGAATAGAATCAACAAGTTTTCATGAGTAATGGTTTTTCTGTTGATTATGAGGAGATTAAAAATGACATATGAAATGTATGGGTTGTTATAATAGTATTATAAGTGTTAAATGTGAGAAGTATGATTAAATTTAGTTTAATGAATGTTAATACATGATTCAGATTTCACACTATAGGAAATATTTATTAAGAAATAAGATGATTAATCCTAGTTAACGAATTAAGGATGAGGTAGAATAATTGAAGTGTTTATGTATCAGAATTCATGAATTCTGAAATATATAATATTTTTTAGTATAAGTTTTTTATTAAGGATTTTAAATAATATGTTTAATGATGATTATGAAATGTAAAAGTTATTTAATGTCAATGTGATTGAGGTAAGATAACCCTTAATATTTTCTTGATGTTAAGAAAATGGTGTATAGTTTGAATAAAGAGGTGATTGATATGGATAAAGTAAATTGAATAGTATTAATGACCTCAAAAATGATAAATAGGTTTTTGAAAAATTGGTTTATGTTATAATTTATGTAGTTGACAATATTAGTGTATCTATTGAATATATTCAATAATTTTTGGTTTTGTTCAAGGAATGAGAAAACATGAATTTTTTCATTGAGCTTCTATGGTAATTTCGGTTTCAAGAGAATACATGATCAAGGTGTTCACTTGTTTGGTATGAGACAATTAAAAACTCTTTCATACTATTTGTAGGATTGATGATAATTTCATTTCAGAAATTTATTGACCTTATTTCTAAAGATTTTGATTTTAATCTTTTAGAAGTGTCATAAGGTTAACCATTTATGAAATGGTTTATGTTTAAATTTGAATGTGGTTTTAGAGATTAATTTTTTATTTTAAAATATGAAGATTTATGTATATTGGATAACCTATTATAACCATTTTTTTGGATAACTAAAGACATATTGAATGAATTATCATTCTATCTATGTATCTTATGATCTATGAGTGCTTCAGGCATTACAAATTCACCTTCATTTCTTGAAGTATGAGATGAAGTGGAAATTGATCAAGGAACAAACAAAGGGTGATATTTTTATTATGGAATGGAATGAAATGAAGTATGTATATCTTATCATTGAAACTCTTCAAGTTTGGGAAAAGGATCTTGGAATAAAATGTTTTAGTATTATCATCATTTTTTGTCATATCAATGACCTTTTTTATGCCTCATTAGATTATAGTTTTTTGGTTGTTAACTTTATCTAGATCACCCACTTTCTTGTGATCAATTATATTTGACACTCTCTATAATTATTTACTCTTTTCTTACATATCTAAGTCATCACTTCCCACCTATTTTTCCCTATATAGAAACCTAGTTATGAGTTACTTTAGGTAACATTTATGGTTCCAAATTTCCATTTTCAAGGGAAGTTTTATTATTAATTTGTGTGATGTGGGTTTCTATGAAGGAATTTTAAAATTTTAAACCCTTTATGATCAAGAATAATTTAAATTCAATTTAAGGTGGTAGAATGTAACACCCAAAGATTTTTTGAAATAATTTTTTTCAATGAAATTTAACCTTTTATATATTTTGTGTGACACAAAACACTGATTTTTTATTTTTTTTAAAGTAACAGTGAGTTTATCTTACATTAAATTAAACAATATGTTTGTCTTATGTTACACACAATATTGATTTTATCTTTCGTTACCTGCGATATATAGTTTAAATGAAATGTTTCATACAATTAAAATATTATTATTTAATATGATAGTTAACACCTCATATTTGGAATGGAGGGTACGAATATGATAAAATAAAATATGTAAATATAGTCTACAAATTTATATATATAATGAATTCTTTTGTGACCAATTAATTATAAATGAAAATAAAAACTATTTGAAAATAAACAAAATTTCTTTCTGAAAAGATATTTTTTATTAAAACAAATGTGTTATACATCAATAAAATAAACAAACCACTTTTGATGAATTATTTTAATGAAATTTATATAGTATATACCCAATCAAATATTCTTATTATGTTTTTTATAGACAGAATATAAGAATAAATCCAATTTTACGCTTAAAATATTGTATTTTTCTAAAAAGCAGTTTTGTTGACTTTTTATGATGCACTTATTTTAAAAAAATTGACACCTTTAGAAAATTAATTTTTGAAAATTAAAATAATTTTTTCAATCATAATATAAAAAAAATTAGGGTTAATTTTTTGTATTTCTTATGAAAAGATTTATTTTTTATGAACATTGAAAAATACTAAATTTTAATTGAAAACTACCTTTTCATTTAATTTATTTATAGAGTTAAATTATATTTTAAATTTTTTTACAGTATAATTAGTAAAATTAGGAATATATAAATACAATTTAGTTCATTATAATCAATTTAAAATTGATATTGTATATAAAAACTTTGAAAACATTTGAACATTTTCTCATTAAAAACCTACTTCCTCGTTACGTTTGCAAGATTAATTTTTAATTAAATTCTTCCACTTATGTGAATGGAACTTGAAAAAAAAGGATTAAATACTCAGAATAATAATAATTTATATTATCTAATAAGGTTAAATTAGTTTTTTACCATAATTATAATTGAAAACAATTAAAATTAATTATAGCAATTAAGGTTAACTAGGGTCTTGTGCATTACATGTGTTTCAATTAAAATTAATTTTACATAGACATTGTATTTTTATTTAACTAATTTTTTTCATATTTATAATTATTAGGTCTAAATTATATAATAAATTTCATTTTTATATTATTATTAAAGGATAAATTACCAAGTTGAATAAAAAGATACAAGTTACTGTTGTAAAAACTAAAATGGTAAAATTGAGTGAACTTAAATAATATGGAACAACATCATAAAAATGCATTTATTTTTGTGTGATAGAAGTTTTTTAGACCAAATAAATTCTAAATTCTATTATTTACCTATTTCTGAGGTACATGAGGTATGGGATACCTCCCAATAGTGAAAACTTTTGGGTATTTACAGGAATGTCACTCCTCCTCAATTATAAATGGGCACTCACTACCCTCCATTATCCACACCTCCCAAGCCATTTGAATCAACCAAAACCTACCAAAACCACTTACCAAATTTTTTACCTCATCCTAGAAGCATTAGTTTGGTAATAAATCCAACCTATGAAGGCTTAAGTGAAAACAAAAGGAGGATACCTGAAGAAGAGGTATTGTTTTTCAACAAGCATTTTTGTTTTATTTATTTCTCCAGATTCTTCAATTATTATTATAACATGATTATATAATAACCACAGTATATTATATATAATAATATTTGGTTAAGTTAAGGTTAAAACCTATAACCACACACACTTTCATCAAATGGTTTTTGAAATTGTCATTCATGTGTACAGAAGACTACCGCCTCGCGAACCGATTTTGTTCATTTTCCATTACCACAACTCAAGATTAGACATAATTATGGATTTATAGTTTATTTATGATATTTATTATATTTATTATATTATTATTATTCTTGAATTATTATATCACACATACCTTCATGCTTTCCATTTTTTGGGAATACGATAGCATCGTATGTGGGTATAGTGGACTACTGCCTCGTGAAACGATGTGATTCGTTCACACTTTACATGGAATGTATTAAGGATTATTTTAATATAAATTTGTTATATATATGACTTAATAATTATAATTGAATTATAATATATAACATTTAATTATATTTCTTTCAATATGACAACAAAATGGAAACAATGTTCATTCATACGTACGACATATCGTCTCCATGAACGGTTTATTTCATTTAATATCACTAAATTTCATGAGTTACTATAAATAAATATATAAGGAATATATATAATATTTATATCATTTTTATAATTCTAGAGATTAATAAACCATGATCAAAGTAAGAGGACCATGAAAAAATAACAAATCAAAACATATATGAGAAACAAAATGGTTATTACTTGAAACATAACTTTAACAAGGAATTATTAATAAACGAGTAATAAAAGGTAATGAGAAAATAATTTATGGTATTATATATATGAATATATTTACATAATAGATGTATAATAAACTAATATTTATTATATAGGAATTTTGAATGAGTATGATATGATTCAAGACTTAAGGTAAGGGATTTCAGTCTCACTTTTTACTTTCATGAGACACATGTCATATTCACCACCTTTTATCTTATATGGTACATATACTACCCATGGATGTATATTATTAAGCTCATACTGAAAAGTATTTGGGGTTAGATATCTATTTTAGGATCTCTCTTTCATTAGGTATACGGTCCAAATGTTAAGAAATCGGTAAAATAATTTTGTCTCAATATTCCTTGTTTGAGTCGTATGTTATGTTATGCACATATATTCTTTAATAAGGTATAAATACAAACCCTTTGACATAAAATATCATAAACTTTTTCATCTTAATTATATTTTATGTTTCATTGTATGTTATTACTTCATGGTTATTATGATTCAATGTTACCAAAGTGCTAAAAATCTCTCTTACAATCTCATTATTTATCAGGATTGTTTATGATTAAGATTCCAATGATGAAATATTATGATGTATCTCTCAAGAAAGTTTTTAATATTATTATCCTATGGTTATTTCATGATAATTAGTATTTTACCTTAATTTTTTCTCTCTTTATGTACTCAAGAGTTCAACATAATTTTTTTATTAAAAATTATATTTTTGGTCAAAAACAATTTCTCTTCCAAAACCATATTTTCTAAAAATGTTTTTAAATTTTTTTAAAAAGTTCTTAAAAATATGAAAGGTTATTTTATTTGAGAAATATTTTAAATGATTTTAAATATTTCTTCATAATTTTTATTTTTTATTTTAAAGGAAAAGAATTTTGAAAATGGTTTACTCTTTAAAAAGTGATTTTTAAAATGAAAAGTATATTTTCCTCCATAAGGATTTTAATAATTTTTTAATGGTATTCCCATTAATCAAAATCAACAACCCTTGATTTTAATTATGCTCAAATGAGAATATTTTTTAATGATTCCATCCTCATTCTTTCTCTGGATGGATTAATATTTCTTAATGAGATTGTTATGGAATGTGTTTCTTTTCTATGGGTTAATCATGTTTCCAAGTGATTTTTATGGGACCCATTTATTTTCCATGGTTTAACCAAGTTATGATAGGAATAATGATTTGTTATGTGTTTTATGATGATAAGTAAGATCCTTTTAATTTATTCATGTTTTGGTTTTTAGAGATTACTTATATTATGGGGTGACCAAGATAGTGTTGGGTGATCCCATTACTACTTATATGATGGGACATCCTAGATAGAATTGGGTGAACCCGTTATAGCTTAAATTAGGGGTTCACCTATAAATCACTCCAATACATTGGGTAAACATCTATATCTCATGATATGAAAATATGAAACAATTAGAATATATTGAACCATAAGGGGAAATAGGTGTGTATAGATCCACAAGGGGAAATAGGTGTGTCCTGATCTAAAATGGGAAACTGGTATGTCCTGATCCATAATGGAAAATAGGTGCATCCTAATACACTATGGAAAATAGGTGCATCCTAATCCACTATATTTATGGCCTTGGTAGTTAAACTTGACATATGAAATTATTTTATTTATATTTTTTATGGTACCACACTATTATGACCTGAGTTTATGGTTCATGGCTTATTTATGATGATTTTCACCCTTATGGTCCATGTTTTCAGAAATGATTAAGTTTTATACCATGAATCGTGTTTATGATCTATGAAAGGTTGGTTATGAACTTTTTAATTTATGTTCACGGTAACATACCCATATAATTATATTATTATTTCGTATGATCATAGATTTATATATATTATGTTTACCCTTAATGAGCATCTTATCTCACCCTTTCTTGTGTTTCCATTCCCTGGGTTATGGAGAAAAGTTTAATATTAGGTATGTCTATAAAAATTAATAAATGGGAAGATATTTGTGGGATAAATTTAATATATTTTACCTAATTAGAATATTTTTTCTATGTTTCCATTTTCAAAAAACTTTATAGTCCTTAGAAATGTGTTTGTGCAATGTAATTAATATTCATCTAAAAGATGTAATATTCATGTATGAGAATCCTAGGTCGCAATAATTCATATGACATGAATCATAGAGAAATAAACTAACATGATCCATGAGAACATAATATTAGCATAATACATGATTTTGTGGCATACATAAGCTTATAAATTTTTGAACATGTATAAATATAAACATGTTCACTCATTAGGTTAAGAACATGAAATCATGCTCTCACATAAACTTATGGACATAATATTAGGTTCACGCATAATATTATGGATATGAAGTCTAGGTCAATGCATGAACTTATAGACATGAAAATAAGTTATATTCAAGAACTTATGGACATGGAAACCATGTCCTTTCTTAATCATGTGGACATGAAAACCATATCTACACGTAAAATTTTGAATATGAATTCAGGTTCACTCATTCCATATTTACCTCATGATTTATCCTTCTTTACCCAATTTATTGGATGTATATATAGACCCCATACCTCAAATAATGAAAATAATAGATATTTGTTCCATAATATCATAAAACATTAATCGAATAAAACCCATGAAAACAAATGGGTTTCATAAACATTTCATCATAGCATAACACATAGAAAATGAATGAATTATATATATATATATTATCATCATAAACATTAACTATATAGATAAATAACTAGTATGGTATAATTGGATAATATCTCCAATAAATCATAAGTGATATTAAGGGTTGGTGTCTTTGATGAATATAAATACCATTAAAATATCATTAAAACATTATTGAGGAAAATATCTTTTCCATTTTTAAATCACATATTTAAAATATAAAAATTTAAAAAATATAATGGAAAAAATTTCTTTGAAAATAATTATGGAAACTTTTAAAAGGATTAAAATCATTTAGCATTCATTATGATGGGAAATTCTGTTCATGTCGTATAAGTTTAGAAAAACTTTTCTTTCATACTTTTGTAAAAAGTAAAAAAGTACCTCATTTGGAAAATGAAAAGAACATTACTTTTAAAACCATTTTTAAAAATTCAAACATGGGTAAAAAGGAATTTAAAAAATAATAATATAATATTATAAACATTCTTTAAAACATAGATGTGGAAGAAAATGTTTTTTCGATCGAAGAGATAAATAAGGTCGATTATTCTTAAAAACAAATATTTGGTATCTTGAGTACTTAAGGTAGGTAAAATGATAGGAAAACAAGTATTTTAAAGAAATAAATATAGGAGAATAAAATTCATGATTTTATTTAGTGGTATATATTATTATTTCTTCTTCAAAAACATAATCATAATCAATCTTGATAAAATAATATGATTGTAACATAAAACCCTTACTGCATTAGAATTATTGAATCGTAAGCCTGTGAAATGAATAAACTTATTTAGGTATGTAAATAAGAAAAAATTTAATATTATTAATCATAAAATTAATTCATGGGAAATATATACACCATATAAAATAAATAAGTGTTGAATATGACATGCGTCTGACCAAAATAGAAGTGAGGCAGAAATACATTACTGATTTGGTAATCTTTTGAATCGTAAGACCCAATTAAGAATAATATCAAATGAAACATTAAATATCATTAAATTAATTATATTAATGATATAAAATTTCAAATGTATATTATATAAACCACACAAAAGAAATGAGGGATGAATATGGCATACATCTCCCAAAAATAAAAGAGAGACTAGAAATCTCTTACCTGAGGCCCGACTTCTTCCATACGCATTGGAACATCCTATATAAAAAATATAGATTTATCATAAATATATTAAAGAAACATAATTATATATATTATATCATATATTATTTACTTATAACCTTTTATCACTTGTTTTTTAACACTTATTTATTAAATCATTGTTTTGAGTGATATTTGCTTTGTTTTTCATGTATGTTTTGGTTTGGTAGTTTTGGTCCTCATATTTTGATCATGGTTCCATAATATATTGAATTTTGATGATTAAATAAATATCATATATATTTATTATATACATTTTTAGATTCATTCATAGAATATAGAGATAGAAAAATGAATTACACTATTCAAAGAGACAGCAGGTCATTCATATGCATGAACGTTGTTTCCATTTTTCGAAGGATGGAACGAAAGAAAGGTAAATAATAAATCACCTTTATATAATTATTATAATATAATATATATAATATATATACATTAAATATATTGTTATTACCATCCAAATAAAATAGAAATAAAAAATGAATCGCATTACTTTGTGGAGGTGGTAGTCAACACACAAGCACAATTTACGTTATCATTTTACTACGGTTTGGAAAATAAGAAGGTAAATGTGATATTATAATTAAAAAAGTAAAATTATGTCATAATTTAAAAATTAATCCCATCACAATACCAATACATTAAATATGGTGACTTGAAATGAATTTTATCACTATATGGAGACAGTAAGTTGTATGTACGCACAAGTAATAATTTCACATCCCATTTGATGGAAAGAGGGTGGGAAATGGTAGTTTCATAATCATAATAAAAGTTTAGAATATTTAGGATACATAATTTATTATTTTATGATAAATAATGCATATTTATATAAATTCTTAAAAAGAAATAAATTGAAAGATTCCTAGTAAGACAACTATCTCTCTTTCAAGAGACCTCCTTTAGATCCTTTTTTAAGAAATATACAGTTGGTTTTTGGTGAGATAATAAACTCAAAAAATTAGTTAAAATTTTTTGGAAGACAATTTTTCAGGGTATTATCGAGCTAAATAGCTCAAATTAGTGTGAATAATATAAATATGGGGTTTCCTTTTATACGGTAGAGGGAGGTCACACTTGGGATTTCTTAAAATATCAAACTATAATAAAGTGGTTCTCAATCCAAATGATTAAAAATGGTCTATAAATAGAAATGGGATGAAATTTTAGACCATATATTATCCCATTTTTTCATATGTTATGATTTTATGATTCTTAAGTAATTTAATAAAATATTATTTTGATAAATTATGATTAATTTTAATCTTGACATTATCCATTTAATTTGACTTAAAAGACATAAAGAAAATTTTTTAATTGAAATATAATTCTTTAAAATAACACGAATATGTCATATAAATATTAAAAAGTCATATAACACATTAAATCACTCAAATTATTTTACTTTTAAGATTTTTATAATCATTTATTATATTTTTTATTAATTGAATAAATATTTAATCGATGTTGTATAAGAATTTAAAGACATTATATAATTAATAAAAAATTAAAATATATTTATATCATTAAAATAATTTAATTAATCTAAAAATTACTATCTAGATTCACTCATAACTATTTTTTCCCTATGTGAACACATAAGACATATTTAAAACTAAGGGAGTGACATTTTTTAACTTTCTTTGATTTAAATATTATTTAAGTTATTTTCATAGAAAAGTGTCCATTAAAAAAATAAAATTTGAGCCTAATGTGATAAGGGTAGAATTAACTTCATCCAATAAGAATTAGGATGAAAAATTATGGCCTTATTACTTAGTTTTATCTTAGATTAACCTAATTTACCCTTTACTGAGGTAATAAAATTTACCATAGTTACTATTCATATTGACCAAAAATAGAAGGATAATATTTAAAATATTTATATAATTAATTTCATCAAATTAAATACCAAAAACTTATAGAAATTAATTTTTAGAAAAATTGTGCAAAATTCAATGAACATCGCTTTTTAGAAAAATAGATTTTTTATTCATAAAACCATATTTATTCTTATCTCATGCCCAAAAAAATATTAGATTAATGTTAAAAAAATTATTTAGTATATAATATATAAATTTAATTTAAATTATTCACTAATAATAATAAATTTAATTTATTAAGCTAAAAAATACATTTCATGCATAAAAACAGTTTTTCATGAAAATGCCTTTTTACCGATAAAAATGTTTTTATACTAAATTAAAACATAAAATTGATTCCAATGGAATTAATTAGATTATTTAAAATATAATAAAAATAATTTTAATTTTAAACCATTTTAAAATAAAATGGAACTTTTTACATAATGTTTTCAATAAAATCAGTACTTTTTACTATTCATTGGAAAATCAATCTTTTCAGCAAATTCTCAAAAATTCATCCCATGATAATTTTAATATGATGACTTCAAAAATTATGTTCATTTTATAAAATAAACTCTCATAAATTTCCATAAATTAATCAAAATATTTTCTCACAAAAATTAATAAAAACAGTTTTTTAAGAAAATGTATTTTTTCAAGAATAAAATGACTTTACTAAAAATTGAGTGATTATTTACTAACATTTTATAAATAAATTTATATTGAGTAGGAAATATATATATCATAAAGTAGTTAATCATATATATACCCTTGAATTTAATGACTAGGTTATAACTATCATAGATAATAATATTTTAATATTATGTCAAGGTTTTTTTAAACATAGTGTTGTGTGTAACACAAACTATTGAAGAAATTAAATTATTAAAGATAAATGTATTAAAAAATATCAGGATATTACATTATAACACCCTTTAATAAATTTTATACTCAAAATTTTAACTTGATCTTGGTAATTAGTGGTTTGATATTTGAAAATTTATTTGTAGAAAACTCATATCATAAAAAAGGATTAATAAAATTTTCTCTTAAAAGAGGGAAAGAAAAGTATGAAGGACACAAAAAAAGTATGTTTCCAAATATAATAACATCAATGGGAAGTTAAAATATGGACATGGAAGAGAAAATTAATTCCCAAGGACAAATATAGAGTGGAAGAAATTATTGTTAGGAGAAATCTAAAAACTAAAAAACCATAAATCATTGAGGGGTTAAAAGACCATAAATTCATCAAAATTTAAGGTTATAGGACAACATTTTTATATTAAGATCATTTTCCTATAGTTGAGTAATTACTTTACCATATAGACTATGAATATAAATGAATATAATTACTTGGAATGTAAAATTTCATCCTATAATAAATTACCACCACAATCAAATCTATCGCTTCAAACGATGATTATTTGCGATGATTTTTTTTTATTCAGGAAGCACTAAAATAAACTTCTAATGGATTGAAAAAGTATATAAATATATTCCTTCTATCTCTAGGAATTAAACAAAACCAAAAAAGGTCAGTGAAAGATAATTATCAAAATTAATAAACCAACATATGAAGAAATATAACATTAATCCCTAAAACCATAATTACCTCAGTAACCTCAACATTAAAAAATGTTTTAATCTCAAAGGTTATATCATACCCTTCAAGTTACATATTCAAAGAAAATTAATTTCTTTCTTCCTAAATAGTCTTTCATGTTAAATCACTTGTTAAACATAAGAGTTACATATACCACAACCTAATGAAACATCTTATAAATATCATTAATTACTATGATAAATTACTAATTAATCCTGTAACATAGTGAACTTCCACAAAATATCATGAATGAAATTTAGATAGTAACCTGAAAGATAATTCCTCACTTGACCATAAATATAACTGAAACTATCACCTTGTCAATAAATCACTTTTAACAATTGAGATTATCTACATTATACAATCTAGTGGACCATAATTAACTTAACATCAAATCATATACCAACCCCAATGGATATTTAAACCTAAATAGAGTATCAAAATCCCATCTCTTAAAACATAAAAATGGGGTTATGATGGATTTGAACTTATAATCAACCTTAAAAAAATAAAATCATGATTATGTTCATAATATTTAAGTTAAAATAATAGGAAAACATATATTTATTCAAAATTAACACAATCCTTATCCCTTAAATAAGTTCAAAACTATTGAATATATTCCCTAAATCCAAAAATGTGACAAAATTCATCAAAGATTACCTAAATCACCTTTTTATCAATAACCGACCAATTTCAAGGTTACAAATACTATCAATTCCAATAGTATTTTTCCCCAACTAAAAATTAATTACTCAACATCATACATATATCAAGTTTTATCTTTTTATTAATATCACATTACTACTAAATCACTTTTCTTGGTTATTAATACAATTCAAAATATGTTTCAAAATCTTTAAATTGAAACTAATGTGAAACAATCCCTAGATGTTTCATGATTTTTATAACCATAATATCTTTAGTATGATACTTATACAACAAATTTCTTTAATCCAAATATATAAACACTTCAATCATCCCACTTGACTCTTCTACTTTTAACAATGATTCATCATATCATTCCACAATACTTATTTCCCATAATATTAAATATGAATCATCTCTTAAGATTAAATTACCTTAATTTAATCATGATTCTTACTTTTAACATAAGAAATATTTTTAAAATAACCCATACATTTTATACATCATTCGTAGTCTCGTCTTCATCAATGGTAAAACCATTACTCGTATAACATTGCTGATTATTTTATCAATATTTTCCCCTATGAAATATATTTTTATAATTCCCAAACTTTTCACGTGTAAAATATTTACTCATCAAGGAAAACTTATGGAGACCATTATTATCATCCATTGTGTTAACCAAACTTTTTATTTTTCCATGAAAATTACTTTCTTTATGTCCTTTTCCACACTCAAAACAATATCCCGTTACTCCGAGAAATTCACTTGAGTGCTTGTTCCCACATTCTAAACATGTTGTATTCTGAATCTTCTTTCCTCCATGGTCTTTATGAAATATCATCTTTCTCTTATCAGGTGTGTTATAAAACTCATGAATGTTTATATTATTAATCATATAACAAGATAGATGATTAGGAATAATCACATATTTTCACATTTTGTCTCTTATTATTATTGGTTGATCATGAGGAAAATAATTTCATTTCATGTCGCATCCAACATTAACATGATTCTTTCAATTTTTAACCATTGAATAAAACCAATAACATATTGTGAACAATAATAATCATAGTGTAAACCCAAATAATCATGAAAAATGACATATATAATTCTTAAATCATGACACCTTCTATGAAACCTTTGGTATGACCATGGTAATTCATGATCATTAACAAAGAATTCGGTTATTATCCTATACTTATATTTATCCCCGGGTTTCTCACTAAATTTTTCTTATCCTGGTTTCCAAAGGTTAACTAAAATTTTCTATGATACCTACTATAGTGACCTATACTTTTCATACATAAATATCACATCTTAGTATATGAATATTCTTTATGTAACATTATGATCTGCACCAGAATATTATAGGTCTAGTGAATTTGAAAACATGGATGCATAAATAACAGTTATATAAGTGAACTAAATCATCTCCCACATAGTTCTTCATAACTAGGTCCCTTCTTATAAATATCATATGCAACACCTTTCTTCGTAACTTAGGAAAATGAAACACAATAAACGGTAGTCTATAATGCTCAGTAAGGGTAAACAAGGGAGATATCTATGATCACATAAATATAACATGAGCATAATGGTATGAGAACATGAGTTTAACGTTTGAAATTCATTCCCTGCAAATCATAGATCATAATATCGAGTCATGGAAGAAAACTTGATTGTTCATAAGATATGAATCATAGATTAATTAAATAACATGAACCATGAGAACTTAACATTAGTATAAAAATTTATTTTTTGGCATAAATAATCTTATAACTTTTTGAGCATGTATAAAGAGAAATAGGTTCACTCATTAGGTTAAGGACATAAAACTAGTTACTCACATACACTTATGGACATGATATTAGGTCCATGTATAATATTATGGACATGAAAGCCAGGTCCACACATGAACTGATGTACATGAAAACTAGATCCATTCATGAACTTGTGGACATGAAAACTAGGTCTTTACTTAATCTTATAGACATGAAAACCAGGTCCACACATAAAATTTTGAACATGAAATCAGGTTCACACATAATATATTTATTTCATGAGTTTTCCATATTTACCCAATGAGTTGGATGAAGATATAGGTACCAACAACCACATTATGAAAATTATACATAAATATTCCATGAGATCATAAAATATTCATCATATAAAACCCATGAAAATAAATGGGTTTCACAAATATTTCATCTTAGAAAAACCTATGGAAAAGGAATGGGTTTCATAAAAATATTGTCATAATAAACATAAACCATTTAAATAAAGAATAAGGATGGTATAATTAGATCATATACCCCTTAAATCATAACTAATATCAAGGTTTTTTGTGTATTATAAATAAAAATACCATTAAAATATCATTAACACATTCTTGAAGAAAATATTCATACCATTTTGAAATCACTTCTTTAAAATATAAAAATTTAAATAATATCATGGAAAAAATTTTATTTCAAAATAAAAATGGAAATTTTTAAAGTAATATTCAAATAATTTAGTGGTTATAAAAGAGATAAATTATATTCATGTCGTATAAGTTAAAAAATCATTCCTTACATAATTTTTTAAAAAGTCAACAAGTACCTCGTTTGGAAAATGATTAGAAGATTACTCTTAAAACCATTTTGTAAAAATACCAACATGGGAAAAAATAAATTGAAAAAATCATAGGATAATTATAAAAACCATATTTAAAACATTTTTATAAAACATGGATATGCAAGAAAAAAAATTTGACCGAAGAGAGAAATAAGGTTGATTAACCTTAAAAACACATTTTTGGTATCTTGAGTACTTAAGATGAGAAATTTGAAAGTAAAACAAGTATTTTAAAAAAATAACTATAAGAGAAGAAAATTAATGAGTTTATTTAATGTCATATATTAATATTTCTTCATTAGAAACATAATCATAAACGATCTTAATAAATAATGAGGTTGTAACATAAATCCCTCACTGCTATGGTAAATTTTGAATCGTACGACCCGTGAAAGAAAAAAAATTATATAGTTATGTAAATACCAATAAAATTCGTAATATGGATCATAAAATACATTAATGGGTAGTATATACACCGCATAAAAGAAAAAAGTGGTGAATATGGCATGTGCCCCACAAAAATAAAAGTGAATTGAAAATCCCTTACCACTTTGGTAATATTTTGAATCATAAGCACCATTTAAGAATAAAATAAAATTAAACTTTAAACTTAATGAAAATAAATAGATTAATGATATAATATGTAAATGGGTTAGTATATACAAAACACAAAATAAGCTAGTGTGGAATATTGAAAATGTCTCTCAGATATAAAAGAGATATTAGAAATCCCTTACCTTAGGTCTGAATTCTTTCATATGTATTGGAACCTTCTATATAATTAATATAGATTTATTATAAATATATTAAATATATATATATATATATCATAATATATATGATTTACTTATAAAAGTTTATCACCCATTTGTTAACACTTTATTAAAATCCATGTTTTGGGTGATATCTACTTCATTTTTCATGTATGTTCTGGTTCAGTAGTTTTGGTTCTTGTATTTTGATCATAGTTTAATAAAATATATAATATTAATCATGATATAATTATCATATATATATTCATGATATTCATTTGTAGAGTCATTAATAAAATATATAGATATAAAAATGAATTACACCGTTCATGGAGACAGTAGAACGTACATACACATAAATGTTTTTTCCATTTTTCAATGGATAGAATTAATAAAAGGTAATTAATAAATAAAAATTAAATAATCATTATTATATCATATATATATATCATATATATTCATTAAATATATTCTTATTACCATCCAAATTAAATATAAATGAAAAATTAATCACATCGCTTTGTGGAGGTGGTAGTCCACACGTACACACAATCGACGTTATCATTTTCCAATAGTTTGGAACATAAGAAGGTAGATATTATATTATAATTAAAAAAGTATAATTATTTAATAATTAAAACATTAAACACATTATAATACCCATCTATAAAATATTTTTGTGAGAAATGAATTTTATCGCCATGTGGAGATGGTAATTTGTATGTTCACATGAGTGAGACTTTCACTTCCCATTTGATGGAAAGATAGTGGATAATGGTAGTTTCATAACCATAATAAAATTTTATAATATTTAGGATACTTGAGTTATTATTTTATGATAAATACCATATATTTATATGAATTACAAGAATAAATAAATTTAAATCGGTTAGGTAAGACAACTACCTCTCTTCCGGGAGACCTTCTTTAGATTCTTTCTTAAGAAACATAGAGTTAGTATTTTTGGGGGATCAAGACCTAAAAGACTTATAAAAATATGTTTAGAATACAATTTTTCAAGGTATGGTTCAGATAAATGTCTCAAATTGGTGTGAATAATAGAAATAAGAGGTATCCTTTTAAAAGGGATGGAGAGGACACACTTGGAATGTTTTAAAAGATTAAATTGTAATAAAGTCGTTCTCAATCCAAATGGGTCCAAGTTGACTATAAATTGAAATGGGTTGATATTTTAAACCATATATTATCTCATTTTCCCTGTTTTAATATTTTTATACTTTTTAATTAATTTAATAAAATGTTATTTTGATAAAATATCATTAATGTCAATTTTGACTCTATTCATTTAATTTGACTTAGAAGAGACATAAAGAAAAATTTTGAATTCGAATATAATTTCTCAAAATTACATTAATATGTCATATTAATTTAAAAAATCATTGAACACATTAACTCCCTCAAATTATATTACTTTTAATATTTTTAAAATAATTTTTTATATTTTTTATTAATTGGAGAAATACTGCATTAGTGATGTGTAAGTAATTAAGGTCAATATATAACTGATAAAAATTAGAAATAAATTTCAATCATGAAAATAATTTAATTAATATCAAAATTACTATAAATATTTGTTCATAACTATTTTTTCACTATGAGGATACATAAGAGATATTTAAAACTAAGAGATTGATATTTTACTTTCTTTGATTTAAATATTATATAAGTCATTTTCAAGGAAAAGTGTCCATTAAAAAATAAAATTCGTGATTAAGGTGGTCTGGGTATAATTTAATTCATCCAATAAAAATTAGGTTGAAAAATTATGGTGTTATCACTTATTTTTAACTTATATTAACCTGATTTACATTTTATTGAGATGATAAATTTCAACACAGTTACTATTCATAATTACCTAAAATAAATGGGGCCTATATAAAAAATTTGTACCTATTTTTTTTAAATATTTAATTAATTTTATCATATTAAATACCTATTAGTGTTATAAATTAATTTTTAAAAAAAATCAAAATGTGATGAAGATAGCTTTTTAAAAAATACATTTTTAAGAAAAAAACTAGATTTATTCTTATCTCATGCCTAGAAAAATATTAGATGAATATTAAAACATTTTATTTATTATATAATATATATATTTAATTAAAATTATTCACCAATAGCAATCAATTTAATTTATTAAGATAAAAACTCATTACATGCATAAAAACAGTTTTTCAAGAAAATGTCTTTTTACCTATAAAATGTTTTTATTTTAAATTAAAATAGAAATTTGATTCCAATATACTTAATTGTATTATTTAAAATGTAATAAAATTAATTTTACTTTGAAACCATTTTAAAAAAGTGAAACTTTTTACATTCCATTTTCAATAAAATTAGAATTTTTTACTATTCACTAGATTGTCAATCTTTTTAGAAAATTTTCAAAAATTCATCCTAAGATAATTTCAATATGACGATTTCAAAAATTATATTCATTTTATAAAATAAAATCTCTAAAATTTCCAAAAATTAATCATAATATTTTCTCTTATAAAGAAATAAAAATCATTTATGAGGAAAATTTATTTTTAAAGAATAAAATGACTTCACTAAAAATTTAGTGATTATTTACTAAGGATTTATCAATATATTTATATTGAGTTGGGAAAATATATATATTTTAAAGTATTTAATCATATTCATACTATATAATTTAATATATGGGTTATAACTATCTTAGATAATAATATTTTAATATTATATCACAATTCATTTAAACATTGTGTTTTATGTAACACAAGTTATCAAAAAAATTAAATTATTTAAGTAGAAATATTTTATAAAATATCATGTTGTTAGATAACCCCCTTAATAAATTTAAATCTAACAATTTTATCTTTTTTACGGTAATCAAAGGTTTTATATTTGAAAATTAATTTTTTGAAAACCCATATCATAAAAAGGATTAATAAAATTTCACCTTAAAATAGGGTAAGGGAAGTTTGAAGGTCACCACAAAACTAGGTTTATAAATTTGAGAACATCAGTGGGAAGTAAAAATATGGACATGGAAAATAAAACAAAAACCCAAGGACTAACAAAGAGTGATAGAGAATATTGTTAGGATAAAGTTAACAGACACAAAACTAAGAATTAGAAAAGGGTTAAACAGCCATCAATTCATAAAAAATGAATGTTATAAGACAATATTTTTATCTTAAGATCCTTTTCCTAGATTTAAGGCATTAATTTACCATATATAATAATAACATAGGGAAATATACTTAATTAACGAGTATAATTTCATCCTTTAATCAATTACTACCATAATCTAATTTGTCGCTTCAAATGATGAGTATTTGAGATTATTGTTTTATACTATAAGCACGAAAACCAACTTTTAATGGATCAAAAAAGTATATCAAGATATTCTTAATATCTCTAGGAATTAACAAAAACCAAAAATAGTTTGCATGAGATAATTCACAAAATGAATAAATCACCATATGAATAAATACAATATTAATCTCTAAAACATTAATTTCCTCAATATTCTCAACATTAAAGAATTTTTTAATCATAAAGGCTATATCATACTCTTCAGGTAACATATTAAAAAAAGTAATTTCATTCCTCGCAAATAGTTCTTAATGTTAAATAATTTGTTAACCATACGGGTTATATCTACCAAAAACCCATGAAACATCCCCATTTTTCATTAATTACCATAATAAATTACTATAAAATCTTGTAATGTAGTGAACTTTACCAAAATATTATAATCAAATTTAGATACTAAATTGAAATGTAATCCTTAACTTGACCATAAATATCACAAAAAAATATCTCCTTGTGAAAGAATAAATTTTTAACCATCAAGATCATATATATCCCACAATCTAGTAGACCATAATTATGGAATCCCCCGTTTTTATTACATTCCTTTTCATTTACATGGTATAAATAGAGGATCTTTTAAAGTTTAGTTTCTTGAAAATAAGGTACATAATACATAAAAACCTAACAAATTAGTATAATACACTTGAAAGGCTTCATCATAGGTTCATCCTAAGTAAATTTAATTCATCTCAAAACCTAGGGACATACATCAAAGGAAAGGGTGAGTATAAGGCCCAGTAATGGAAAACAAGGGAAATAGTTTACTTGTGATCTTGAGGAATGTCAATAAGAACATGAGGAAATATATAAAGGCATGATAAAGAGGAATATAATAAGAATAAGATCATTAATCATAAATTTTAATTGTATTTGAAATATTTATTTTATAAATTAATAAACATATCACCATGGTCTGTCAACGAGGTGTCCTAAAAATTACCAAGGTTATTCACCAAGGTATCGTAAAACATTTCACCTCTAGAGATTAAATTCATTACCCAATGCATTGGAAAAATATCAGGTAAAACCCTTCATATGTATTAATTAATATTATCCACTTATATCATAATAAAATATTTCACAAATAACCCATTGATAATAAAAGAAACAGGTTTCATATCAAAATCATGACGTTTTTAAGTTCATAAAGTCAAGTTCATTTTGACTTTTAAAACCCATGAAAAGAGAAAGAGGGTCTCGTGTATGTTAATAAATGAATAAAATAGATCATATTTACATATATTTTAATTTACATGGAAAATAAATAGTTTTCAGTATTCAAAAAATAAAATAAGATAATTTCTTGAGAAAAAGAGAGAAATTTTGAGAACAAAATTCGACAGCATAACAGGTAAGAAATGTGGTTTTAGAGAACATAAAAAAGATATTGGAACAGGGTATACCATTCATTAATACTCTTAATACATTAAATTTATTTAATAAAATTTAGAGAATAAAATAGTATGGAAATTTAAAATACATACCACATAAAAAGGGAACTTGAAAGGAAAAGAGAAGTTTAGATTTCCTTTACCTTGAAGAGTAACTCCTAAAACTCAAATATTGTGACCTTGGGGGATGAGGAAACCTTGAGAGGACTCCTTTTGAGGTAAAAATATTATATAATTATTTAGGATAAATTATTAGTAAAATGAAATGGATAAATGGGTGGGTATTTATAGCAAAATAGGAGGAATTTTTATTGATTTCCTTGCACACCTCAATAGTGGTAAATTAAATAACATGGGCTTTCCCATGGTATTTTCCCATGGTATTGACAACTTGGGACACTTATTATGATATTATAATCTAAAATAGTCCACCATAATTTTATATTACGTAAAAAACATTATTATTTCATTAAACATACAGAAAAACTCAAACTCTATTTTTCTTATTCATGAAAAACTAAAGTATTTTAGAAAATTATCATAAATTCACCCTAACCTAATTTCAATGTGATGAATTAAAAAATGATATTTATTTTATCATAATATTTATCTAAATATTATAAATTTAACTTTTAAATATAAAAATAATTATTTATTATAAATAATAGTGGATAGAAAATGCATAGTAAAATGAATAGTAAAATTTCTGACACTTGAAAAAATATATTTTATCATTTAAATTTAAATAAGAGTGTTTTAATAATATCATTTAATTAATAATATTATAAATAATACATTATTTTATTATAATAATTATATCTTTTTTTTAAATAAATTTTTTTTCTAAAAAAATCAAATTATCAAATTTTTCATATTTTTAAGAAAAACTAAACTTAAGACGGAATTGATGGAACAACAATTTTATTCATACATTGAGATTATAAATTAAGTAACTAAGGAATTTAAACATAAACCCTTATAACACCCTCGTACGACCTAAGGGAGAGGTGTGTGATAGTGATAGATTCATAGGGCGACTTAGCTAACATGGAGTGAGTGGTAATTTCTACTAACATGAACTCATCCCATATGTGAATTATTTCAAGATTAATATGATGAATCTCAGATTGTTATTGGTCAAGAGTGAAGCCTAGTGATTCTACCTCCCTCCCAAGCTCTAAAAAATGGGCTTCGTATGAAATGACTCTACTATATGTGGTCATCGACTCTCCTTTTTGTATTAATTTTCCATTCACATTTATACTTATAAACAATAACTATAATATTAAAATTATTATTAAGAGTGTAGTTTCCAATGGTCATATAGAACAATTTTCATATAATGATCGAAACTTTATTATTAAATTTAAAATTATACTCTCTTCATTATCAAAGGGAAATAGTTTTATTGAGTATTATATAACACACATTTTCAGGAAACAAATCTCATTCAAAAATTTCAGGTTGTCACATTATTCTCTACTTAAGAAATTTTGTCCCTGAAATTTCATCTCATTCCATTGGTTGATAAAAGGAATTAGTACTCATGCATTACTATTTCATCTAGTTCCCACTTGAATTCCTCATATTTTTGGTTCCTCCATAACACTTTAATGTGGTCAGCAGTATTGTTGTGTAGAACCTTATCTCTACGGTCCAAGATCTCCACTAACTTATCCTCATAAGAGAGACTATGTTTTAGTTATACCACTTCTAGATTCAGTATATGTGAAGGTTCAAGGATGTACTTACTCATGAGAGATACATGAAAAACATCATGAACTTGAGATAGGTTTGGTGGAAGTTCAAGTCAATAGTCCACTGCTACTATGCGATCAAGGATTTTATAGGGAACAATATACCTGGTGATGAGTTTCCCTTTATTCCCAAACCACATGACTCTATTCCAAGGTGAAATTCAAAGTAAGTCTTTATCTCCAACATCAAACTCCAAGTCCCTTCAATGGTAGTCAACATAGCTCTTCTTCCAACTATGAGCAGCCTTTATGTGTTTTGGGTGAAAGGAACCTTTTTTCATATCTTGCACAATATTTGGCCTAAGAAGCATTATCTCACCAGATTTGTCCCAACAAGTAGGAGTTTTAAACCTCTTCCCATATAGATTTTCATAGGGTGCCATTTAAATACTTTAATGGAAGCTTTTTTTGTATGAGAACTCAACTATTGGATATGTTGATCATATCCACCTTTAAATTCCATCGAGCATGTTTTCATCATGTCCTCAAGTGTAGGAATAGTACTTTCAGATTTTCCATTAATTTGAGGGTAATAGGATGTATTTAAATTCAATTATGTGTTCATAGCATGTTGAATACTTCTCCATAATTTTCATTTGAACCTTGGATTATGGTCATAAATGATATAAAGTGTCACTTCATACAGCCTTACCACTTTCTTCACATATAACTTGGAAATTTGTTCAAGAGAGAAATCTTCCCGAATAGAGGTAAAATGGGAAGACTTGGTGAGATGGTCCACTATAACCCATATCTCATTATTTTCTTTGGATGTTTTCAGGAGGCTAGTGACAAAGTCCATAGTGATAATGTCCACTACCATGTTGGTATGGATAGTGGTTGTAATACCCCTTTAAGAGGTTGTCATCATGACTACACTTTTTGACACACTAGGCACCTTCTAGTGTAGTCCTCAATCTCCATTTTTATGTTACCCTCCAATAATTATCATGAAGTTTCCTATACATTTTAGTGCTTCTAAGATGTATAGAGAAAGTAGAGTTATGATATTCATCCATCATCACCTTATTTATTTTCAGAATAGATGGAACACATAGTCTTGTATGAAATTCCAGTACCCCTTATTTATCAATATTGAACTCAGGAAACTTCTCATTCTTTAATTCCACTATCTTCTTCTATAAAAATGGATCTTATCTTTTATATTTCTTTATCTTTTCCAATAATGATGGTTGAGAAGTCATTTGGGATAGGTTTTATTATGGATCTTCCCTTACGATTCCCATGTCCAGTTTTACTAGGTCTTTGATCAAGGATAACCTTAAATCCTCATCATTTCCAACACAATAGGGTCTTTCCTGCTTAATTCATCAGTAACTTTGTTTTCTCTTCTAGGATGATAATGAATTGAAAAATAATAGTCTTTAAGATTTTCCAACCATGTCTTAAGTCTCATGTTCAATTTCTTATTCATTAAAATATACTTCAAGCTTTGATGGTCTATTTATATATCATATTTATCCCCATAAAGATAGTGATTCAATATCTTTAGATCCATAAACAACCGTAGTTATCTCCAGGTCATGTGTGGTATGGTTCTTCTCATGAGGCTTTAATTATTGAGATGCATAAGCAATAACCTTATCATTTTTCATGAGGATGCACTCAATTCCTTTCAGAGATACATCACTAAAAAAAATCCTTCTCTGATAGAGGGTAGAGTTATCATGGTATTAGTGACCAATCTTTTCTACAGCTCTCAGAAACATTCTTCACACTCCATTTTCCAGATGAACTTTTCCCCTTTTCGAGTTAAATTGGTTAGTATATTATAAATTCAGGAAAAGTTTTTTACAATCCTCTATATAATATCCCTCAATTACAAGGAAACTATGAATCTTAGTTACTATTGTATGATGAGGCCACTCCTCCACAAACTTTGTCTTGGTAGGATCAAATGATATTCCTTCATTGGTTACAATGTTCCCCAAGAAAGAAATTTTTTTGTAACCAAAATTCACATTTGATGAACTTTTCAAATAGCCTCTCCTTCCTTAGAGTTTGCAATATAACCCTTAGATGATCCTCATTGTAACGCCTTAACCCCAGTTACCTAGAGTTGGTACATTATTTTAATACATTGGCATGATTACAAGGAATCAAGTCCCGAAGGACCGATCAGTTTAGCAGTCTTGGAAAATATATTACATATATTAACATTACATTACATTATAAAATGAAACAAAAAAACAAAACTGTCTCCATTGACCAAATTAATATCCCTTAGACTATCCCATTATGTCATTCATTATATACTTCTTCTCATCTTAGGAAAAATAAAACATATAAAGGGGTGAGCTCAGATTCTCAGTAAGGATAACAATATAGTAGAAACATTCAAAAATAAGCATAAACATTTAAGAAAATGTATAAGAATAAAACAAAAGCCTTTTAAAATTAAACATCAGTATAATATGTCAAAGATAAATCAAATAAATCCATTTACTCATTCACATGGATATTCTACTAGTTGAATAATCACATGTAATATCAATATCCAATTTCATAATGATGCAATGCATAATGCCAGACTTCATAACCACATAGTCAAGGCCTCATGCCATGACTACAAATAAGATTTTGTCAAGGCATTCTGCCAAGACACTAGTTTATCTCATGATACCTACCAATGCATCGAGTATCTATAGTAGGCTCCACCCGTCACTTACTAAGTCCAATGAATTCCTCATATGAAAAGGTTTAAACATAACATAAACAATCACATTAAAAATAGCATACGAAATGTCAATACTTTATCTATAAACCATGAATGGTATAAAAATAACACATCAACATTCAAACATATCACAAAACCTTCAATAAAATATGGAAGATTTGTATCATAATAAATCAACCTCGTTCAATAATATTATCCCATAAAGGATGTTGACATGGTTTAAAATGATCAGTAAAAATATTTGATAGAAATATCCCTTTTCATGAAATCATTTAAAAATAATATAAAGAAATTAATTTAAAATATTATTTTGAATCAAAGTGTCCTATAACACTTTGAAACTTTTGAAAGTAATTAAAATTTTAAAACATTCATTTCTATATAAATAAATTCTTAAAACCATTTTGAAAACATGGACATTAATGAGAAAGGTTTAAAAGAATAAATCTTTAAAACAATTAAAATGATGTATTAGTAAAAAGTACCTTAAAATAATCCCTTTGTAAAATCTTTTATGAAACATGGACATGAATAATAAATATTTCCCGGTAGATACATACATAAAAACAACCTCGGATAATAAAGAGATTGTGAAATTAACTCTTACCTTGCACTTTCCTTTGGTTGAGGGTATGTTTAACCTCCTGTATAATGACCATAGAATGTTATCAAATTATTATAGAACCATATTAATATTTATTATATCATACATTATTCATTTATGACTTTACAATACCCATTTAAAAATTATTTCCATGTTAAATTAACATTTTGGGTAATAATCCCTTTCTTTATCGTACGTGTTTTAACTTGTTATTCTAGATAGTATCATTTAGATCGTGATTTAAATGCTTCCAGAATATAAAACTTGATTTATATATCATATATATTTAGAATATAAATATTTATAATATATATATATATGAAATGGAAGGCACCAATTAGGGAGATGGTAGGTCATATGTGCACATAAACGCTGTTTCCATTTTCATATCATATTGAACGGAAGTAAGTGAATAAGACATATGTAAGTACATACATACATACATAAATACATACATACATAAATATATATATATATCTAGTAGAATTATTATTTCATATATTATATACTTATTAATAATATATATTTTTATAATCATCATTAAGTGGTGAACGTGAGAATGAATCTCATCGCGTCGTGGAAACGGTAATCCATACGTACGCATGAGCGACAATATCATTATATTGATGGTGAAATAATATGTAATTGGATGATATATAATATACACAGAATCATTAACATGTTATATTTATTATTTACATCAGTTATACTCATTATTATACCCATCCAAATAATGAAGTGTTTGAATAACAAATAACACCACGATGTGGAGACGGTAAGCCGTACGTGCACACATATGGTGATTTTTTCATTTATAGGATGGATAAAATAAATAATATGATATTACCATATTTATAATAACAACACAGTATATATTAGGTACTGGATTTGTTATTTGGGTATGGAAACAACAAATAAAAAGGAAGTGGAAGAAGAAAAGAACTTGAAAGAGGGTGGTGCAATTATTACCTCTTCTTTGGGTGTTTCCTTTTAAGTTGATCAAAAGGGA
The DNA here is from genome assembly GCA_963277665.1 of Viscum album. Classification (NCBI taxonomy): domain Eukaryota; kingdom Viridiplantae; phylum Streptophyta; class Magnoliopsida; order Santalales; family Viscaceae; genus Viscum; species Viscum album. Next base: position 1,775,970,827 of record OY728132.1, read on the forward strand.
TCCTTAGATAGGATTTTTGATAAAATTAAGGACTCTAGGTTTATGTGAGGGAAGTTGGGAGGATATTTGGATAGGGTTCGGTCGAGCCAAATGGCTTTGGAGGTGTGATTTTGAGAGAAGGGGAAGTTCCCTTTTATAACAGGGGTGAGAGTCACTTATGAAAAGATTAAAATATTAATTTATTATACAATCATATTCTGTTTATAATGGGTCCAAATGAATTTTTTTAGAGAATTAGGTGGTTATGGGTCGAAATCCTCTCAACAAATAGGTTTTAGACAAGTTTAGGTTACCATTTTATCTTTATCTTTTAGATTTAACTCTTAGTTAAATTGTTTAACTTTTACCGTGTCTTCTTGAATTCTTACATTATATGGTTAATAAACATACTATAAACTTACAAGAGATCATAAAGTGGTTAATTAATGACATATATAATATTATTTAATCTTTTTGACCGAACCTTATATTTTTGGGAATATTATATCAACCAATAAAATAGTATTTGTTTTAAAAATTAATTTATGTCAATTTTGAGACTATTGGGAATTTTGTTTTTTTTGAAAGTCATAACAACCTTATTACTGTGAAGAAAACTTATCTAATCAACCCTAACAGGTAATATTAACCTATAAAATTCTTGGATGGCAAAAAAACTTCTTAATTCTATTTATTTTAATATTTATAATATAAACTATTTTAATATTTCATTAAGAAGTTAATTATTGCATCATCATTGTATCATAAATAAATTTAATTATTAAATATATAGAAGTACTAAATAAAATACCATTATATAGGAAATATTTTTATCTTTCTAATTAAAATTTATAGTCGAATTTATTTTATGCATAACCCTATATTAAAAATGGTTTAGTTAGTAAACTTTGAATTTAACACTTTTAACTCTTCTTTAAATAAAACAATAATAAATGTCCTAATCTAATCCAACTAGACCTAAATGATCATATTTTATTCCTAAGGTTGTTTTTGGTCGAATTAAACTATCCAATAGAATTAGGACATGCGTTAGGGTAATTATAATATCACTTTGACCTTTTTTATCCAATTTACTTTAAATCGTGGTAAATAAAAGTCAAAAGTTACTATTCACCAAAAATTATTTTCAACTTATTGAATCACGTTATACTTAATAATTTAAACCATGTCTCTCTTATTTTTTAAATTCAAATCCTAGAAGCGGTAAAATTAAGTTTTATGAAAATTTGCTAATGTGCCTTGAAGGTGGGTAAAAGAGGTTAAAAAGTTCAAAAAACATTATACATCTGATTTTATAAAAAAATGACTCCAATTAATTACATTAAACTTATATATACATATTATATATCTATTTTTACATAAAATAAATTTAAATTAAATAAATAATTATTTAAATAAAAAAGTCAGTTTTAAATAATAACGTAGTGTTTTTCACTATTCATCAAAAGTTAAAAGTTTTCAGAAAAATACCAAAAATTCACCCTAAGATAATTTTGATATTCCTAATTCAAAAATTAAGTCTATTTTACCAAATTATAAACTTAGAAGTTTCATTTATAAATTTAATATTAATTCGTGTTGTCAAAACCAAAAAGTGGGTTTTTAAAAACTAAAAACTATCAAAAGATTGACATGTGTTTATGTCAAATTTAAATAAAAAATTACTTATAATGACCTAAATTATATTAAATGATATAAATAAAATCTAATTATGCTTCAAAACCATTCAAATTCATAATTTAACACTATAAATTATTTCGATTAAAAGAGTTGTTTTCAATTAAAACATAGTATTTTTCACTATTCGTGAAAATATGAAAGTTATCAGAAAAGTACCAAAAATTTATCCAAAATACATTTTCATGTCCCACTTCTAAAAAATAATTTAATTTCATTAAATTGAATATATAAAAGTGTCAAATAGTGGTTTTAAAAAGGGTTTTCCATTAAAATGTGGTAAAATTGCATTTTTTGAAAAATACTTCTTTTATCTGAAAAAATGAATTTGTTCTTATATTATGTCTAAGAAACACGTAATATGTGTGTTAAAATTATATAGAGTATATAATATTCAAAATGTAGTTAATACTATTCATAACCGCTTTTTTAACAGCTAGTTTGGTAAGTTGTGGTGCGCTCGAAATTGGTATTGCGTGTAGCGCAAGCTCTTAAATTTCTTTAATGAGATAAGATACTATGAAATATTGGGGTGTTATATTCTACCCTCCTTCAATAAATTGTGTCCTCACAATTTTAAATTGTTCTTCAAAAATAAAAGGTTAAAAATAGAAAAATACCTTTATGTAAAACTCACATCAAAAATTGGGTTAATAAAATTTAGTCATAATAAGAGGGAAATGGAATGAAAAAGTCACCAAAAAATTATGATTTATATTAGGAGAACATTGGTGGAAATTATAGACACATAATTGGAGGAAAACGTAAATATTTAAAGGGAGTTATTGAGTCCATCAACACAAACAAGTGTAAAATTGAGGGCCTTAAAGTAATCAATCTATGATGATTTAAAATATCGTTAGTTCAAAAAAAACATAAGGTATTAGGATAACACATTTTTGGTTTTCATATCCCTTCCCTAATTTTTAAGAATTAATTTATTCATAGAATAAGAGTGAAAGAATATACTTGACAAGTAGAGTTTCATCCTTCAACTAATTCATACCACAAACTCATATTTCACTCCAAAAGATAAGAGAATTCAAAAATATTCTATTTATCCTAATAATGAATTTATAATTCATTTGTCAGAATATTTAAAAAAAAATAAATTATACAAACCAAGACATCATGTATGCAATTGGTAGGTGATCCACCCTTGTCACCCTTCAGTTGTGGGTTCAAGTCTCGCGACCTTGTCGGACACGATGGGTTGTCGCCTGACATTCGTGTTGTCCATTTTATGACAATCCAAAAATAATCTCAAGAAATTATTTAACCTTAACTATAGTATCCAATTTAAAAATTAATTTATTCCAACCTTTAGACTTATCCAAAATACTTCTATCCAAACTCACAGTCCAAATTTTATAAGGAAGGTAAACACAATTAAGATCCTTTTTTCCATGTAATAACATGTGAATACCTTCATCATGTATTCTTTTAAAACACTATAACACCCGTAATTACTATAAAACCTTATTGATTACATTCATTCTCCTTTATTCCTTATATAATTCTAGATATACTCCTTTTATACAAAAAAGCTGTAAACTCCAACAATGATCGAATATACAAATCATTTATCAGTTTCAAGGTAATTAAGAATATCCAATATAGTTGATCCAAATCAATCAAATATTATTCCAAAATCACTACCTCAGTATCAGAACCATATTATGGTTTATATTTCTCTTAACCATATATTTTCCAAAACAATTAACCTGTTATTGAGTCACTTTTCTTAGTTCCGCACAATCTCAAGTCCTTAATGAAATAGTAATATAGTATAATACTTTTATACTTCATAATTCTTATAACATATACATCATTGATAAAATACTCAAATGAAACAATACTTTAATAAAAACATATGAAATCTAATCATTTATCTTCATCTTCTGTAGTATTATAACTTGATTATTATCCAATAGCAGCATTTGGGGTATACTCTGAGGATTTGGAAATTGCTCTATGTAGTGTCCCAACTCCTTGGAGATGAAAAATTGTACATTAGAAACCTTTTTCTTACCCTTAAAATAACATACATTGTGTCCTTTTTCTCCACACTTATAAAAAACTCCCATTCCCTTCAAGAATTTACCAAGGTGATTCTTTCCATAATTATCACATATGGGAAAATCCTTATTTTCCCTCTTCCCTTTATCGATCTTTCTCTCTTCCATCCTTTTATTCTCTTGCTTCCCCTCAAATTCATAGGACTCAGAGAATTATTTACTTATCTTATTAACACATGATACTATTTTTTCATATGATTAGAATATGTGGGTGACTATTTCCCTTTTAAATTTTGGCTTAATACCATGAAATATATGATCCTTCTTAATCTTTCGATCATTCATATTGCTGGAATTCTCATTCCTTTTACTAGGATCCATTTCTAAACAATGGCATACACTAGGTTAGTTTATGAATCACAATTCATAATTATAAACATGTAAAGTACCTAACGTAAATTTAAATGATTATGAATATAATATATAATCATAAAATGTTTTCTTTGAGGAAGTATTTACTCCTAAATCCTTCATAATGGCTTGTAATGAAAATTTGAATTAACCTAAGTATATCCCCCAGGAGTGTTGTAACCAAGAGTGCAGCAAGGCCCATTGTCATGTACCATGATAATCCAAGTCAAGCCTAAAACTCCTTATTGGAGTTTTCACTCCTAAGTACATCTATGCCAGAGCCACCTCTACCTGCCCATATCCATACAGGGATTTATTTCTTGTAAAATACAAAAAATTTCTACATTACCAAAATTCTAGGAAGTTATTCTATATTAATCCTGAAAGTCTATCTTAGGGTAATGTTATCTAATCACTGTTTATCTAAATATATTTCCAAGGTTTTTTCTAAACTTCCTCTGATACCAACTGTAATGCCTCGACCCCAATTACCTAAAGTCGGTGCATTATTTTAATATATTGGCATGATTATAAGGAATCAAGTCCTGAAGGACTGTTCAGTTTAGCAGTTTTGGAAAATATATTACATACATAAATTTTAAATTACATTATAAAATGAAAAACAACAAAAAAATTGTCTCAATTGACCACAATCATATCCCTTAGAATATCCGTGCATGTCAGTCATAATATACTTCTTCTCATCCATGGAAAAATAAAACATAGAAAGGGGTGAGCTCAAATGATCAGTAAGGATAACAATATTGTAGAAACTCTCATAAATAAGAATAAAAATTTAAGGCAATGTATAAGACTAAAACCAAATCCTTTTAAACATAAAATTTAGCATAATATGGAAAAGATAAATAAAATAAATCCATTTAGTTATTCACATAGATATTCTACAAGTTGAATAATGACATGTAATATCAATATCCAATTTCATAATGATGTAATGCATAATTCCAGACTTCATAAACACATAGTCAAGGCCTCGTGATAAGACTACAAATAATATTTTGTCAAGGCCATTTTACAATACACTAGTTTGTATCAGGAGACCTATCGATGCATCGAGGAGCTCTAGCGGGCTCCACCCATCACTTACTAAGTCGAGTGCATTCCTCATATGAAAAGGTTTAAACATAACATAAACATTTGTATTAAAAATAGAATACGAAATGTCAATAATTTATCCATAAACCATGAATGGTATAAAAAGAACACATCCATAGTCAAACATATCAAAAAACCTTCAATACAATATGGAATATTTGTATCATTACAAATCAACCTCGATCACGAATAATATCCCTTAAAGGATGTTGACATAGTTGAAAATGATCAGTAAAAATATTCGAGAGAAATACCCCTTTTCATAAAATCATTTAACATTCATATAAAGGAAGTCATTTAAAATATAGTTTTAAATAAAAGTGTCTCATACCACTTTGAAACTTTTGAAAGTAATTAACATTTTAAAACATTCATTCCCATATAAATAAATCCTTAAAACCATTTTGAAAACATGGACATTAATGAGAAAGGATTTGAAAAATACATCTTTAAGACATTTAAAATGATGTTTTAGTAAAAATTTACTTAAAAAATCCCTTTGAAAACAATTTTATGAAATATGTACATGGATAATAAATATTTCCTAGTAGATACTTATATAAAAACAACCTCATATAATAAAGAGATTGTGAAATTAACCCTTACCTTGCACTTTCCTTTGGTCGAGGGTACGTTTAACCTCCTGTATAATGACCATAGTATGTTATTAAATTATTCCAGAACTATATTAATATTTATTATATCATACATGATTAATTTATGACTTTATACTACCCATTTAATAATGATTTCCATGTTAAATTAACATTTTTGGTAATAATCGCTTTCTTTATCGTACGTGTTTTAACTTGTTATTCTTGTTCGTATCATTTAGATCATGATTTAAATACTTCCAGAATATAAACCTTGATTTATATATCATATATATTTAGAATAAAAATATTTATAATAGATAGATATATGAAATTGAAGGCACCATTTATGGAGACAGTATGTCGTATGTACGCATAAACACTGTTTCCGTTTTCATATTGTATTTAACAGAAGTAAGTGAATAAGATATATGTAAATACATACATACATACACACACACACACACATATATATATATATCCAGTAGCATTATTATTTCATATATTACATACTTATTAATAATATATATTTGTATAATCATCGTTGAGTGGTGAACGTGGGAATGAATCTCATCGCGCTGTTGAGATGGTAATCCATACGTACGCACGAGCGACAATATCATTATATTGATGGTGAAATCATATGTAATTGGATGGTATATCATATATAAAGAATTATTAACATGTGATATTTGTTATATACATAAGTTATACTCATTATTATACCCATCCAAATAATGAAGTGTTTTAATAACAAATGACACCACGACATGGAGACGGTAAGACGTACGTACGCACGTATAGTGACTTTGTCATTTATAGGATGGATAGAATAATGAATATGGTTGTAACATATTTATAATAACATCATAATATATAGGAGGAATTGGAGTTATTAGTTTGTTATGAAAACAATAAATAAAGAGTAAGTGGAAGAAAAAAAGAACTTGAAAGAGTGTGGTGAAATTATTACCTCTTCTTCGGGTGTTTCCTTTTGAGTTGATCAAAAGGGCTCCATAGGTTGGCTTCCTGATCAAATTAAGGACTCTAGGTTGATTTGAGGGAAGTTGGTAGGATATTTGGTCAGGGTTTTTCTGAGCCAAATGGATTTGGAGGTGTGATTTTTGAGATAAGGGGAAGTTCCCTTTTATAAGAGTGGTGAGGGTCACTTTAGGAAAAGATTAAAATATTAATTTATTATACAATCCTATTCGGTTTATAATGGCTACAAATTAATTTATTTAGATCCTCAGGTGATTATGGGTCAAACTCCTCTCAACCAATCGGTTTTAGACAAGTTTAGGTTATTATTTTAACCATATCTTTTAGATTTAACTCTTAGTTAAATAGTTTAACTTTTACCATGTCTTCTTGTATTCTTACACTATATGGTTAATAAACTTACTCTAAACTTCCAAGAAACCCTCAAGTGGTTCAATAATTACATATATAATATTATTTAATCTCCTTGGATGAACATTAGATTTTTAGGAATATTATATCAACCAATAATATAGTATTTGTTTTAAAAATTAATTTATGTCAATTTTGACACTATTTTCTATTTTGTTTTTGTGAAAGTCATAACAACCTTATTTCTGTGAAAAAAAATTATCTAATCAACCCTAACATGCCATATTAACCTATAAAATACGTGGATGGCATCAAAACTTTTAAATTCTATTTATTTTAATATTTATAATATAAACTATTTTAATATTTCATTAAGAAGGTAATTACTGCATCATCATTGTGTCATAAATAAATTTAATTATTAAATATATAAAAATTATAAATAATATACCATTATATAGTAAATATTTTTATCTTTCTAACTAAAATTTATAGTCGAATTTATCTTATGTATAACCCTATATTAAAAATGTTTTAGTTAGTAAACATTAAATTTAACACTTTTAACTCTTCTTTAAATAAAATAATAATTAATGTCCGAATCTAATCCAAATGGACCTAAAGGATCATATTTTATTCCTAAGGTTTTTTTGTCGAATTAAACTTATCCAATAGAATTGGGACATGTTTTAGGGTAATTATAATATCATTTTTATCTTTAATTACCCAATTTACTTTAAATCGTGGTAAATAAAAGTCAAAAGTTACTATTCACAAAAATTATTTTCAACTTATTGAATCAAATTTTAATTAATAATTTTAACCATGTCTCTCATATTTTTTAAATTCAAATCCAAGAAGCGGTAAAATTATGTTTTATGAAAATTTGCTAATGTGCCTTGAGGGTGGGTAAAAGAGGTCAAAAAGTTGAAAAAACATTATACATCTGATTTTATAAAAAAATGACTCCAATGAATTAAATTAAACTTATATATACATATTATATATCTATTTTTACATAAAATAAATTTAAATAAAATAAATAATTATTTAAATCAAAAAGTCGGTTTTAAATAATAACGTAGTGTTTTTCACTATTCATCAAAAGTTAAAAGTTTTCAGAAAAATACCAAAAATTCACCTGAAGATAATTTTGATATTCCTAATTCAAAAATTAAGTCTATTTTACCAAATTCTAAAGTTAGAAGTTTCATTTATTAAATTAAAATTAATTCGTGCTGTCAAAACCAAAAAGCGGGTTTTTAAAAAGTAAAAACTATCAAAAGATTGACATGTGTTTATGTCAAATTTAAAAACAAAATTATATATAATGACCTAAATTATATTAAACGATAAAAATAAAATCTAATTATGCTTCAAAACAATTCAAATTCATAATTTAACACTATAAATTATTTCAATTAAAAGCGTTGTTTTCAATTAAAACATAGTATTTTTCACTATTCGTGAAAATGTGAAAGTTATCAGAAAAGTACCAAAAATTTATCCAAACTAAATTTTTATGTCCCACTTCTAAAAAGTAATTTAATTTCATTAAATTTAATATATAAAAGTGTCAAATATTGGTTTCAAAAAGGGTTTTCCATTAAAAGGTGGTAAAATTGCATTTTTTGACAAATACTTCTTTTATCTGAAAAAATGAATTTGTTATTATATTATGTCTAAGAAACATGTAATATGTATGTTAAAATTATATAGAGTATATAATACTCAAAATGCAGTTAATACTATTCATAACCTCTTTTTGAACGGCTAGTTTGGTAAGTTGTGGTGTGCTCAAAATTGGTATTACGTGTAGCGCAAGCTATTAAATTGCTTTAATGAGATAAGATACAATGAAATATTGGGGTGTTATATTCCACACTCCTTTAATAAATTGTTTCCTCACAATTTCAAATTGTTCTTCAAAAATAAAAGGTTAAAAATAGAAAAATACATTTATGTAAAACTCACATAAAAAATTGGGTTAATAAAATTTAGTCTTAATAAGAGGGAAAGGGAATGAAAAAGTCACCACAAAATTATGATTTTTATTAGGAGAACATTGGTGGAAATTAGAGACACGTAATTGGAAGAAGACCTAAATATTTATAGGGAGTGATTGAGTTCATCAACACAAACAAGTGTAAAATTGAGGGCCTTAAAGAAATCAATCTCTGATGATTTAAAATATCATTAGTTCAAAAAAACATAAGGTATTAGGATAACACATTTCTGGTTTTCAGATCCCTTCCCTAATTTTTAAGAATTAATTTATTCATTGAATAAGAGGGAAAGAATATACTTGACAAGTAGAGTTTCATCCTTTAACTAATTTGTACCACAGACTCATATTTCACTCCAAAAGATAATAGAATTCAAAAATATTCTATTTATCCTAATAATGAATTTATAATTAATTTGTCAAAATATTTAAAAAAAACTAAATTATACAAACCAGGACATCACGTATGGAATTGGTAGGTGATCCACCCTTGTCACCCTTCAGTTGTGGGTTCAAGTCTCACGGCCTTGTCGGACAGGATAGGTTGTTTCCCGACCTTCGTGTTGTCCTTTTTATGACAATCCAAAAATAATCTCAAGAAATTATTTAACCTTAACTATAGTATCCAATTTAAAACTTAATTGATTCCAACCTTTAGACTTATCAAAAATACTTCTATCCAAACTCACAGTTCAAATTTTATAAGGAAGGTAAACACAATTAAGATCCTTTTTTCCATGTAATAACATGTGAATACCTTCATCATGTATTCTATTAAAACACTATAACACCCGGAATTACTATAAAACCTTATTGATTACATTCAAGCTCCATTATTCCCTATATTATTCTAGATATTCTCCTTTTATCCAAAAATGTTGTAAACTCCAACAATGATGGAATATACAAATCATTAATCAGTTTCAAGGTAGTTAAGAATATCCAATATAATTGATCCAAATCAATCAAATATTATTTCAAAATCACTACCTCAGTATCAGAACCATATTATGGTTTATATTTCTCTTAACCATATGTTTTCCAAAAAAATTAACTTGTTATTGAGTCACTTTTCTTGGTTCCACACAATCTCAAGTCCTTAATGAAATAGTACTACAATATAATACTTTTATACTTCATAATTCTTATAACATGTACATCATTAATAAAATAATCAAATGACATAATACATTAATAACAACATAAGAAATATAATCATTTATCTTCATCTTCTGTAGTATTATAACTTGATTATTATCCAATATAAGCATTTGGGGTATACTCTGATGATTTGGAAATTGCTCTGTGTAGTGTCCCAACTCCTTGCAGATGAATTTGTACATTAGAAACCTTTTTCCTACCCTTGCAATAACATACATGGTGTCCTTTTTCTCCACACTTATAACAAACTCCCATTCCCTTCAAGAATTTACCAAGGTGATTCTTTCCACAATTATCACATATGGGAAAATCCTTCTTTTCCTTCTTACCTTTATCAATCTTTCTCTCTCCCATCCTTTTCTTCTCTTGCTTCCCCTCAAATTCATAGGACTCAGAAATTATTTACTTATCTTATTAACACATGATACTATTTTTTCATATGATTAGAATATGTGGGTGACTATTTCCCTTTTAAATGTTGGCTTAATACCATGAAAGATATGATTCTTCTTAATCTTTTGATCATTCATATTACTAGAATTCTCATTCCTTTTACTAGGCTCCATTTCTAAACAATGGCATACACTAGGTTAGTTTATGAATCTCAATTCATAATTACAAACATGTAAAATACCAAACGTAAATTTAAATGATTATGAATATAATATACAATCATAAAATGATTTCTTTAAGGAAGTATTTACTCCTAAATCCTTCATAATGGCTTGTAATGAAAATTTGAATTATCCTAAGTATATCCCCCAGGAGTGTCATAACCAAGAGTGCAGCAAGGATCATTTTCATATACCATGATAATCCAAGTCAAGCATGAAACTCCTTATTGGAGTTTTCACTCCTAAGTAAATCTATTCCAGAGCCACCTCTACCTGCCCATATCCATAAAGGGATTTATTTCTTGTAAAATACACAAAATCTCTACATTAACAAAATTCTAGTAAGTTCTTCTATACTAATCCTCAAAGTCTATCTTAGGGTAATGTTATCTAATCAGTGTTTATCTAAATATATTTCCATGGTTTTTTCTAAACTTCCTCTGATACCAACTGTAACGCCCTTATCCCAATTACCTAGAGTCAGTGCATTATTTTAATATATTGGCATGCTTACAAGGAATCAAGTCCTGAAGGACTAGTCAGTTTAGCAGTCTTGGAAAATATATTACATACATAAATTTTACATTACATTATAAAATGAAAAACAACAACAAAATTGTCTCAATTGACCACATTCATATCCCCTAGACTATCCATGCAGGTCGGTCATAATATACTTCTTCTCATCCATGGAAAAATAAAACATAGAAAGGGGTGAGCTCAGATGATCGGTAAGGATAACAATATAGCAGAAACTTTCATAAATAAGAATAAAATTTTAAGGCAATGTATAAGACTAAAACCAAATCCTTTTAAACTTAAAATTTAGCATAATATGGGAAAGATAAATAAAATAAATCCATTTAGTTATTCACATAGATATTTTACTAGTCGAATAATGACATGTAATATCAATATCCAATTTCATAATGATGTAATGCATAATTCCAGACTTCATAAACACATAGTCAAGGCCTCGTGATAAGACTACAAATAATATTTTTTCAAGGACATTTTCCAATACACTAGTTTGTATCAGGAGACCTACCGATGCTTCGTGGAGCTCTAGCGGGCTCCACCCGTCACTTACTAAGTCGAGTGCATTCCTCATATGAAATGGTTTAAACATAACATAAACATTTGTATTAAAAATAGAATATGAAATGTCAATAATTTATCCATAAACCACGAATGGTATAAAAATAACACATCCATTGTCAAATATATCAAAAAACCTTCAATACAATATGTAATATTTGTACCATTAAAAATTAACCTCGATCAAGAATAATATCCATTAAAGGATGTTGACATAGTTGAAAATGATCAGTAAAAATCTTCGAGAGAAATACCCCTTTTCATGAAATCATTTAACAGTCATATAAAGGAAGTCATTTAAAAGATAGTTTTGAATAAAAGTGTCTCATACCACTTTGAAACTTTTGAAAGTAATTAAAATTTTAAAACATTCATTCCCATATGAATAAATCCTTTAAACCATTTTCAAAACAAGGACATTAATGAGAAAGGATTTGAAAAATAAATCTTTAAGACATTTAAAATGATGTTTTAGTAAAAATTAACATAAAAAATCCCTTTCAAAAACACTTTTATGAAATATGGACATGGATAATAAATATTTCCTAGTGGATACTTATATAAAAACAACCTCGGATAATAAAGAGATTGTGAAATTAACCCTTACCTTGCACTTTCCTTGGGTCGAGGGTACATTTAACCTCCTGTATAATGACCATAGTATGTTATTAAATTATTAAAGAACTATATTAATATTTATTATATCATACATGATTAATTTATGACTTTATACTACCCATTTAATAATTATTTTCATGTTAAATTAACATTTTTGGTAATAATCGCTTTCTTTATCGTACGTGTTTTAACTTGTTATTCTTGATCGTATCATTTAGATCATGATTTAAATACTTCCAAAATATAAACCTTGATTTATATATCATATATATTTAGAATATAAATATTTATAATAGATAGATATATGAAATTGAAGGCACCCTTTATGGAGACAGTAGGTCGTATGTACGCATAAACACTGTTTCCGTTTTCATATTGTATTTAACAGAATTAAGTGAATAAGATATTTGTAAGTAAATACATACATACATACATACACACATATATATATCCAGTAGGATTATTATTTCATATATTACATACTTATTAATAATATATATTTTTATAATCATCGTTGAGTGGTGAACGTGGGAATGAATCTCATCGCGTCGTTGAGATGGTAATCCGTACGTACGCACGAGCGACAATATCATTAAATTGATGGTAAAATCGTATGTAATTGGATGGTATATAATATATAAAGAATTATTAACATGTTATATTTATTATTTACATCATTTATACTCATTATTATACCCATCCAAATAATGAAGTGTTTGAATAACAAATGACACCACGACGTGGAGACGGTAAGACGTACATACGCACGTATAGTGACTTTGTCATTTATAGGATGGATAGAATAATGAATATGGTTGTAACATATTTATAATAACATAATAATATGTAGGAGGAATTGGAGTTATTATTTTGGAATGAAAACAACAAAGAAAGATGAAGTGGAAGAAGAAAAGAACTTGAAAGAGTGTGGTGAAATTATTACCTCTTCTTCGGGTGTTTCCTTTTGAGTTGATCAAAAGGGCTCTATAGGTTGGCTTCCTGATCAAATTAAGGACTCTAGGTTGATTTCAGGGAAGTTGGTATGATATTTGGTCAGGGTTGTTTTGAGCCATATGGCTTGGAGGTGTGATTTTTGAGATAAGGGGAAGTTCCCTTTTATAAGAGGGGTGAGGGTCACTTTAGGAAAAGATTAAAATATTAATTTATTATACAATCCTATTCGGTTTATAATGGCTCCAAATTGATTTATTTAGAGCCTTGGGTGGTTATGGGTCGAACTCCTCTAAACCAATCGGTTTTAGACAAGTTTAGGTTACCATTTTAACCTTATCTTTGAGATTTAACTCTTAGTTAAATAGTTTAACTTTTACCATGTCTTCATGTATTCTTACACTATATGGTTAATAAACTTACTCTAAACTTCCAACAAACCCTCAAGTGGTTCAATAATTACATATATAATATTATTTAATCTCCTTGGATGAACATTAGATTTTTGGGAATATTATATCAACCAATAATATAGTATTTGTTTTAAAAATTAATTTATGTCAATTTTGACACTATTTGGTATTTTGTTTTTGTGAAAGTCATAACAACCTTATTACTGTGAAATAAATTTATCTAATAAACCCTAACATTTCATATTAACCTATAAAATACGTGTATGGCATCAAAACTTTTAAATTTTATTTATTTTATTATTTATAATATAAACTATTTTAATATTTCATTAAGAAGGTAATTACTGCATCATCATTGTGTCATAAATAAATTTAATTATTAAATATATAAAAATTCTAAATAAAATACCATTATGTAGTAAATATTTTATCTTTATAATTAAAATTTATAGTCGAATTTATCTTATGTATAACCTTATATTAAAAATGTTTTAGTTAGTAAACATTAAATTTAACACTTTTAACTCTTCTTTAAATAAAATAATAATTAATGTCCTAATCTAATCCAAATGGACCTAAAGGATCATATTTTATTCCTAAGGTTGTTTTTTGTCGAATTAAACTTATCCAATAGAATTGGTACATGTGTTAGGGTAATTATAATATCATTTTTATCTTTAATTACCCAATTTACTTTAAATCGTGGTAAATAAAAGTTAAAAGTTACTATTCACCACAAATTATTTTCAATTTATTCAATCAAATTTTACTTAATAATTTCAACCATGCCTCTCGTATTTTTGAAATTCAAATCCTAGAAGTGGTAAAATTAGGTTTTATGAAAATTTGCTAATGTGCCTTGAAGGTGGGTAAAAGAGGTTAAAAAGTTCAAAAAACATTATACACCTAATTTTATAAAAAAATGACTCCAATGAATTACATTAAACTTATATATACATATTATATATCTATTTTTACATAAAATAAATTTAAATAAAATAAATAATTATTTAAATAAAAAAGTCGGTTTTAAATAATAACGTAGTGTTTTTCACTATTCATCAAAAGTTAAAAGTTTTCAGAAAAATACCAAAAATTCACCCTAAGATAATTTTGATATTCATAATTCAAAAATTAAGTCTATTTTACCAAATTATAAACTTAGAAGTTTCATTTATTAATTTAAAATTAATTCGTGTTGTCAAAACCAAAAAGTGGGTTTTAAAAAAGTAAAAACTATCAAAAGATTGACATGTGTTTATGTCAAATTTAAATACAAAATTACTTATAATGACCTAAATTATATTAAATGATAAAAATAAAATCTAATTATGATTCAAAACCATTCAAATTAATAATTTAGCACTATAAATTATTTCTATTAAAAGAGTTGTTTTCAATTAAAACATAGTATTTTTCACTATTCGTCAAAATATGAAAGTTATCAAAAAAGTACCAAAATTTATCCAAACTAAATTTTTATGTCCCACTTCTAAAAAATAATTTAATTTCATTAAATTGAATATATAAAAGTGTAAAATATTGGTTTTAAAACGGTTTTTCAATTAAAAGGTGGTAAAATTGCATTTTTTGAAAAATACTTCTTTTATCTGAAAAAATGAATTTGTTCTTATATTATGTCTAAGAAACACGTAATATGTATGTTAAAATTATATAGAGTATATAATACTCAAAATTCAGTTAATACTATTCATAACCACTTTTTGAACGGCTAGTTTGGTAAGTTGTGGTGCGCTTGAAATTGGTATTGCGTGTAGCGCAAGCTATTAAATTACTTTAATGAGATAAGATACTATGAAATATTGGGGTGTTATATTCTAACCTCCATCAATAAATTGTGTCCTCACAATTTGAAATTGTTCTTCAAAAATAAAAGGTTTAAAATAGAAAAATACCTTTATGTAAAACTCACATCAAAAATTGGGTTAATAAAATTTAGTCTTAATAAGAGGGAAATGGAATGAAAAAGTCACCACAAAATTATGATTTCTATTAGGAGAACATTGGTGGAAATTAGAGACACATAATTGGAGGAAAAATTAAATATTTATAGGGAGTGATTGAGGTCATCAACACAAACAAGTGTAAAATTGAGTGCCTTAAAGTAATCAATCTATGATGATTTAAAATATAGTTAGTTCAAAAAAAACATAAGGTATTAGGATAACACATTTTTTGTTTTCAGATCCCTTTCCTAATGTTTAAGAATTAATTTATTCATAGAATAAGAGGGAAAGAATATACTTGACAAGTAGAGTTTCATCCTTCAACTAATTCGTACCACAAACTCATATTTCAATCCAAAAGATAATAGAATTCAAAAATATTCTATTTATCCTAATAATGAGTTTATAATTCATTTTTCAGAATATTTAAATAAAACTAAATTATACAAATCAGGACATCACGTATGCCATTGGTCGGTGATCCACCCTTGTCACCCTTCAGTTGTGGGTTCAAGTCTCGCGGCCTTGTCGGACACGATGGGTTATCTCCCGACCTTCATGTTTTCCTTTTAATGAAAATCCAAAAATAATCTCAAGAAATTATTTAACCTTAACTATAGTATCCAATTTAAAACTTAATTGATTCCAACCTTTAGACTTATCCAAAATACTTCTATCCAAACTCACAGTCCAAATTTTATAAGGAAGGTAAACACAATTAAGATCCTTTTTTCCATGTAATAACATGTGAATACCTTCATCATGTATTCTTTTAAAACACTATAACACCCTTAATTACTATAAAACCTTATTGATTACATTCATTCTCCATTATTCCTTATATAATTCTAGATATACTCCTTTTATCCAAAAAAGTTGTAAACTCCAACAATGATCGAATATACAAATCATTTATCAGTTTCAAGGTAATTAAAAATATCCAATATAGTTGATCCAAATCAATCAAATATTATTCCAAAATCACTACCTCAGTATCAGAACCATATTATGGTTTATATTTCTCTTAACCATATATTTTCCAAAACAATTAACCTGTTATTGAGTCACTTTTCTTAGTTCCGCACAATCTCAAGTCCTTAATGAAATAGTAATATAGTATAATACTTTTATACTTCATAATTCTTATAACTTATACATCATTGATAAAATACTCAAATGACACAATACTTTAATAATAACATATGAAATCTAATCATTTATCTTCATCTTCTGTAGTATTATAACTTGACTATTATCCAATAGCAGCATTGGGGGTATACTCTCATGATTTGGACATTTCTCTGTGTAGTGTCCCAACTCCTTGGAGATGAAGCATTGTACATTAGAAACCTTTTTCTTACCCTTGAAATAACATACATGGTGTCCTTTTTCTCCACACTTATAACAAACTCCCATTACCTTCAATCATTTACCAAGGTGATTCTTTCCACAATTATCACATATGGGAAAATCCTTCTTTTCCCTCTTCCCTTTATTGATCTTTCTCTCTTCCATCCTTTTCTTCTCTTGCTTCCCCTCAAATTCATAGGACTCAGAGAATTATTTACTTATCTTATTAACACATGATACTATTTTTTCATATGATTAGAATATGTGGGTGACTATTTTACTTTTGAAGGTTGTCTTAATACCATGAATGATATGATCCTTCTTAATTTTTCGATCATTCATATTGCTGGAATTCTCATTCCTTTTACTAGGCTCCATTTCTAAACAATGGCATACACTAGGTTAGTTTATGAATCAAAATTCATAATTATAAACATGTAAAATACCTAAAGTAAATTTAAATGATTATGAATATAATATATAATTGTAAAATGTTTTCTTTGAGGAAGTATTTACTCCTAAATCCTTCATAATGTCTTGTAAAGAAAATTTGAATTATCCTATGTATATCCCCAAGGAGTGTCGTAACCAAGAGTGCAGAAAGGCTCATTGTCATGTACAATGATAATCCAAGTCAAGAATGAAACTCCTTATTGGATTTTTCACTCCTAAGTACATCTATTCCAGAGCCACCTCTACCTTCCCAAATCCATACAGGGATTTATTTCTTGGAAAATACATAAAATCTCTACATTACCAAAATTCTAGGAAGTTCTTCTATATTAATCCTCAAAGTCTATCTTAGGGTAATGTTATCTAATCAGTGTTTATCTAAATATATTTACAAGGTTTTTTCTAAACTTCCTCTGATACCAACTGTAACGCCCCGACCCCAATTACCTAGATTCGGTGCATTATTTTAATATATTGGCATGATTACAAGGAATCAAGTCCTGAAGGACTGGTCTGTTTGGCAGTCTTGGAAAATATATTACATACATAAATTTTACATTACATTATAAAATGAAAAACAACAACAAAATTGTCTCAATTGACCACATTCATATCCCTTAGACTATCCATGCAGGTCAGTTATAATATACTTCTTCTCATCCATGGAAAAATAAAACATAGAAAGGGGTGAGCTCAGATGATTAGTAAGGATAACAATATAGCAGAAACTTTCATAAATAAGAATAAAAATTTAAGGAAATGTATAAGACTAAAACCAAATCCTTTTAAACTTAAAATTTAGCATAATATGGAAAATATAAATAAAATAAATCCATTTAGTTATTCACATAGATATTCTACTAGTCGAATAATGACATTTAATATCAATACCCAATTTCATAATGATGTAATGAATAATTCCAGACTTCATAAACACGTAGTCAAGGCCTCGTGATATAACTACAAATAATATTTTGTTAAGGACATTTTCCAATACACTAGTTTGTCTCAGGAGACCTACCGATGCATTGAGGAGCTCTAGCGGGATCCACCCGTCACTTACTAAGTCCAGTGCATTCCTCATATGAAAAGGTTTAAACATAACATAAACATTTGTATTAAAAATAGAATACGAAATGTCAATAATTTATCCATAAACCATGAATGGTATAAAAATAACACATCCATAGTCAAACATATCAAAAAACCTTCATTACAATATGGAATATTTATATCATTACAAATCAACCTTGATCAAGAATAATATCCCTTAAAGGATGTTGACATAGTTGAAAATGATCAGTAAAAATCTTCGAAAGAAATACCCCTTTTCATGAAATCATTTAACAGTCATATAAAGGAATTCATTTAAAATATAGTTTTGAATAAAAGTGTCTCATACCACTTTGAAACTTTTTAAAGTAATTAACATTTTAAAACATTCATTCCCATATAAATAAATCCTTAAAACCATTTTGAAAACATGGACATTAATGAGAAAGGATTTGAAAAATAAATCTTTAAGAAATTTAAAATGATGTTTTAGTAAAAGTTAACATAAAAAATCCCTTTGAAAACACTTTTATGAAATATGTACATGGATAATAAATATTTCCTAGTAGATACTTATATAAAAACAACCTCGAATAATAAAGAGATTGTGAAATTAACCCTTACCTTGCACTTTCCTTTGGTCAAGGATACGTTTAACCTCCTATATAATGACCATAGTATGTTATTAAATTATTCCAGAACTATATTAATATTTATTATATCATACATGATTAATTTATGACTTTATACTACCCATTTAATAATTATTTCTATGTTAAATTATCATTTTTGGTAATAATCACTTTCTTTATCGTACGTGTTTTAACTTGTTATTCTTGATCATATCATTTAGATCATGATTTAAATACTTCCATAATATAAGCCTTGATTTATATATCATATATATTTAGAATACAAATATTTATAATAGATATACATATGAAATTGAAGGCACCATTTATGGAGATAGTAGGTCGTATGTACGCATAAACAATGTTTCCGTTTTCATATTGCATTTAACAGAAGTATGTGAATAAGATATATGTAAGTACATACTTACATACATACATATATATATATATATATATATCCAGTAGCATTATTATGTCATATATTACATACTTATTAATAATATATATTTGTATAATCATCGTTGAGTGGTGAACTTGGGAATGAATCTCATCGCGTTGTTGAGATGGTAATCCGTACGTACGCACAAGCGAAAATATCATTATATTGATGGTGAAATCATATGTAATTGGATGTTATATCATATATAATGAATTATTAACATGTTATATTTATTATTTACATCAGTTATACTCATTATTATACCCATCCAAATAATGAAGTGTTTGAATAACAAATGACACCACAACGTGGAGACGGTAAGACGTACATACGCACGTATAGTGACTTTGTCATTTATTGGATGGATAGAATAATGAATATGGTTGTAACATATTTATAATAACATAATAATATGTAGGAGGAATTGGATTTTTTATTTTGGTATGAAAACAACAAAAAAGAGGAAGTGGAAGAAGAAAAGAACTTGAAAGAGTGTAGTGAAATTATTACCTCTTCTTTGGGTGTTTCCTTTTGAGTTGATCAAAAGGGATCCATAGGTTGGCTTCCTGATCAAATTAAGGACTCTAGGTTTATTTGATGGAATTTAGTAGGATATTTGTTCAGGGTTTTTCTGAGCCAAATGGCTTTGGAGGTATAATTTAATTTCATTAAATTTAATATATAAAAGTGTCAAATATTGGTTTTAAAAAGGTTTTTCCATTAAAAGGTGGTAAAATTGCATTTTTTTAAAAATACTTCATTTATCTGAAAAAATGAATTTGTTCTTATATTATGTCTAAGAAACACATAATATGTATGTTAAAATTATATAGAGTATATAATATTAAAAATTAAGTTAATACTACTCAAAACCGCTTTTTGAACGGCTAGTTTGGTAAGTTGTGGTGCGCTCGAAATTGGTATTGTGTGTAGCGCAAGCTATTAAATTGCTTTAATGAGATAAGATACTATGAAATATTGGGGTGTTATATTCTACACTCCTTCAATAAATTTTGTCCTCACAATTTGAAATTGTTCTTCCAAAATAAAAGGATAAAAATAGAAAAATACCTTTATGTAAAACTCATATCAAAAATTGGGTTAATAAAATTTAGTCTTAATAAGAGGGAAAGGGACTGAAAAAGTCACCACAAAATTATGATTTCTTTTAGGAGAACATTGGTGGAAATTAGAGACACATAATTGGAGGAAAATGTAAATATTTATAGGTAGTGATTGAGGTCATCAACACAAACAAGTGTAAAATTGAGGGCCTTAAAGAAATCAATCTATGATGATTTAAAATATCATTAGTTCAAAAAAAAACATAAGGTATTAGGATAACACATTATTTGTTTTCAGATCCCTTCCCTAATGTTTAATAATTAATTTATTCATAGAATAAGAGGGAAAGAATATACTTGAAAAGTATAGTTTCATCCTTCAACTAATTCGTACTAGAAACTCATATTTCACTCCAAAATATAGTATTTGTTTTAAAAATTAATTTATGTCAATTTTGACACTATTTGGTTTTTTTTTGTGAAAGTCATAACAACCTTATTACTGTGAAAAAAATTTATCTAATCAAACCTAACATGTCATATTAACCTATAAAATACGTGGATGGCATCAAAACTTTTAAATTATATTTATTTTAATATTTATAATATAAACTATTTTAATAGTTCATTAAGAAGGTAATTACAGCATCATCATTGTGTTATAAATAAATTTAATTATTAAATATATAAAAATTCTAAATAAAATAACATTATGTAGGAAATATTTTTATCTTTCTAATTAAAATTTATAGTCGAATTTATCTTATGTATAACCCTATATTAAAAATGTTTTAGTTAGTAAACAATAAATTTAACACTTTTTACTCTTCTTTAAATAAAATAATAATTAATGTCCTAATCTAATCCAAATAGACCTAAAGGATCATATTTTATTGATAAGGTTGTTTTTGGTCAAATTAAACTTATCCAGTAGAATTAGGACATGTGTTAGGGTAATTATAATATCATTTTTATCTTTAGTTACCCAATTTACTTTAAAGCGTGGTAAATAAAAGTCAAAAGTTACTATTCACCAAACATTATTTTCAACTTATTGAATCACATTTTACTTTCTAATTTAAACCATGTCTCTCTTATTTTTTAATTCCAACTCCTAGAAGCAGTAAAATTATGTTTTTATGAAAATTTGCTAATGTGCCTTGAAGGTGGGTAAAAGAGGTTAAAAAGTTTAATAAAATTTTATACATCTAATTTTATAATAAAATGAATCCAATGAATTAAATTGAAATTATATATACATATTATATATCTATTTTGACATAAAATAAATTTAAATAAAATAAATGATTATTTAAATAAAAAATTCGGTTTTAAATAATAACGCAGTGTTTTCACTATTCATCAAAATGTAATGTTTTCAGAAAAATACCAAAAATTTACCCAAATATAATTTTGATGTTAAAAATTAAAAAATTAAGTTTATTTTACAAAATTCAAAACATATAATTTTCATTTATTAATTTAAAATGAATTCCTGTTATCAAAACCCAAAAGTAGGTTATTAAAAAGTAAAAACTATCAAAAGATTGACATGTGTTTATGTCAAATATAAATGTTAAATTACTTATAATGACCTAAATTATATTAAATGATGAAAATAAAATCTAATTATACTTAAAAACAATTCAAATTCATAATTTAACACTATAAATTATTTTTATTTAAAAAGTTGTTTTCAATTAAAACATAGTATTTTCACTATTCATCAAAATATGAAAGTAATCCGAAAAGTACCAAAAAATTATCCAAACTAAATTTTTATGTCCCACTTCAAGATAATAATCTAATTTTATTAATTTGAATATATAAAAGTGTCAAATATTGGTTTTAAAAAGGGTTCTCCATTAAAAGGCAGTAAAATTACATTTTTTGAATAATACTACTTTTATCTGAAGAAATGAATTTGTTCTTATATTTTTTATAAGAAACACATAATATGGATGTTAAAATTATATAGAGTATATAAGATTCAAAATTCAGTTAATAATATTCATTTTTTCTTTTTGAACGGATATTTTGGTAAGTTGTGGTGCGCTCAAACTTGGTGTTGCGTGTAGCGCCATCTATTAAATTACTTTAATGAGATAACGTACTATGATATCCTGGGGTGTTACACTCATGATCCTAGTAACTTTTGTAATATATCATAATATAGCCAATAAAAACTACCAAAAAGTTAACAAGGTGGTCCTTAAAGACTCTATTAATCAAATCCATAAAAATAGCATGAGCATTAGTCAAGCCGAAGGCCATAACAAAAAAACTCATAATGCTTGTATCTTGATCAGAATTAGGTCTTTGGAATATTTTCTTTCATCACTCTCAATTGATGATAACCAGATCGAAGGTCAATCTTGGAGAAAAATTTAGCCCCACTAATTTGGTCAAATAAATCATCAATTCTTGGAATAGGGTACTTGATCTTCACTTTGATCCTATTAAGTTATCTATAATCAATGCATAGTTGTATTGATCCATCCTTCTTATTCAAAAGTATAACTGGTTATAGCATCTCTATTTTGATGTATGTAACCATTTTTATGTCTTTTTATGTATGGAAATTGGTTGGGAAATGTTTTGGAGAGTTTGGGAAGGTTTTAGAATGGTTTGGGGCATTTCTAAGGGAGCACGATTTGAGCACAGTTAAGGGAAACCATGCATGATCTCTAGTAAACTGTGTAAGTGGATGTAGTGGGATTTACATGGTTTTCTAATGGTTTTTCTAATTGTGTGAAGAAACTATGTGGGGTCCCTGTTGAGGTAGTATCATTTTTACGGTTAGCACACGTTTTTCTTAACTGTGCGAGCTAACCGTACGTAGCAATAGAAATTGGGTTTTTAATTACATGTTCACTCGGGATTTTCCCAAAACTCCTTCTATCTTCTCCCATACTAACCCAACTCTAGATGTTTGGTTCTCAAGGGTTATAGGGGCTCTCCCACTCATTTTTGGAGTGATTCGAAGGGTTTTAATGTGTAGTGAAGGCATTTCTCTTCTGGTAAGCCTTGTCTCTTGGATCTTTCTTGATTTTCCTTAGATCTAGTTCTACCTCTCTCTCATTTTTCAATATCTAAATTCTTCACATTTATATCTAGGTTTTTTTCCTAAAATTATTATATTTGGGTTTGTTTATGTTATAAAAAGGAATCTAAGGCAGTTTTGGTGGAGATATCACCCAGATTTGTGGTGTAGTTGTGAGTTGGTCGATTTCATCGAAACCCTAAGGTAGGTGGATTCCCTATCAATTCCATTTTTCTAAATCTATAATCCCTGTTTTCAATTTTTTTTCTTATAATTAGTTTTTATTATGATTTGTGAATATTGATATAAATCCCCTTTGTGATATTTTGTGGATTTTTGGGAAATGGGTGATTTCGGTGAAATGTTTTTACTGTTGTTGGAATTTAAAATGTTGATTTTAAAATTGGTTTCTTGGTTTAGTTTATGTAAATGGTTTTAAAAAAATGGTGTTTTATTGAAATGTGATATGGCATGGAAGAAGTCCTAAGAGATTTTTTGGTTGTGAAATAGTTGTTTGCATATTGTTGTGGATTTAGTGGGTGTATATGCTAATTATTGGCTTAATAATTTTATGAATCTGTTGATTGTGGTGTGAACTGGGTTGGGAGTTCCACTATAAAAAGGGGATGGATAGTGGACGGAAGGACCTCTATCAAGGATAAGTGGGTGTGAAGTACACTAGTTTGGGAAAGGAGGGAATGGGCTTGGATGGGAAGTGCCACCATGATTTTTACCTGTATGGGTATGTGAAACCATATAGTTATACTTCATTTGTTTATGGTTATGTAAGGTGGAAATCATTGTTCTAACATGTGATGGTAAATGTATTATGTCATGGTTGTTCTTATTTCCCTTGTATTGTGTATATATGGGTAAAAGTGTCTTTGTAAGGGTGTGTTTGGCTTACTATAAATTATTTCACTATTTTTTTATATATATTGATTTATATAAATGTGATAATGGTTCTATCCTAGGGGTGTGTGTAGGGAATTAATTTTTAGAAAACCTACTAAGTATTTGTACACACCCCCTACTTTGTCACTTTGGTTCTTTTTCTGATGTCGTTTTCCAGGACACAGGTAAGAGTAAAGCATGTCATTTTTCTAGCGGTTCGTCGTGATACTTGGGTGGTATTGTGGTGCTTGGAGCATGGAGCTTGGTGTAGAGCCATGGAATGTGTCATGGTTTTATTTGGGTCTTGTTTTTTAGACTTCTTCTTAGTATTCTAATAGTGGGATTTTGTGGGTTGTTGTATTGTGTTTATGGGAATTGATATGGAATATTTTGGTTGTTTCTTGGCATGATCTGGTGGGGGTATACTTTATTGATATGAATCATGTAGTTGTGGTTGGTTATGAATTGTGTGTTGGGGCAGATTATATCTAAGTTAAAATCATTCCCCAATTGTTCTTGAAGCCATCGATATTAATTACTAGCCTTTGGAGCCTTGGAAAAGTTTCCCAGTCCAAGTAGCACCTCACCACCTTATCAGGACAATGAGTAAGGGGAAAGGTATTACAAGTTGTATCAATTTCTTCGGTCCTTGAAATACAATTTTATTTGGTTCCTTAGATTTTATTGACGGTCTTGGTGTTGGCATTTATTCTATGTTTTTTCCTCAAGTTGGGATGGTAGAAAGGAATAGGATTGTCAGAACTTGAAATATATATCATAAAAGGACATAGTTAGCCCTTTTATGTTGAACTTCAGGTTACTAGGGATTTGGGTACATAAGTGTTTTGGATACACTTATAGGCATTAAAAATCTCATTATCATGGGTGTAGCCAATAAGATGAGCATGAAATGAATGGTAGAAATAAATTCCCACTAGGATGCATATTTTATCTGGAATAATGACTTATGTTGTAGTATGAATATATTGATTTGTGGAAAATATGGAAATTATTTTCAAATGTGCAGATTTGAAGGAGGGATAGTTGTGGTATTTTGAAAATGGATCAGTTTTCAAAAATGGTACAACATGGGAAATGTGAAATTGTGTAAATCCTGGTTGTGATAGTTTCTATGTAATTGAATTTGAAATTTTATACCTTTTCCTACTAAGGTAGTAAGACTTATGGTGGTTTTTTTATTGATATAAATGGAACTAGGTAGGCATCATAGATATCAACTAGATAAAGCTACTAAAAATGTGGTTTCACCTAAGCCCCATGTGAACTAGAAGCTAGTTCATATTATAGTGAAAGCTTTATAAGCTGTGCAAAGTGGGAATAAATTGGATGAGCCAAAGAATATGGATCATGTAGTTCAGTTTCAAAAGTAGAATACACCCATCATTAGGGGTGATTTAGAACCAGAAAAGGTAGAAGTGTGGTTGAACAGAATAAATAAGATATTCTAATTCTTGGGAACATCAGTAGAAATAAAAGTGAAGCTAACCACATATATGTTATAGGATATTTCTCGTTAGTGGTGGGAGTTGGGGGGTCCAAGATGGAATGGACCAAGGCATGACATGGGAGGATTTTTAGGAATTGTTTAATAAAAAATTCTACCCTCATACATTCAAAATAAAATGCACAATGGATTTCTTTAGGCTGAATCTAGATAACCTCTCGGTAATGGAATATACAGCTAAGTTTATGAACTTAGTGTGATTTTCACCTGAGGTGGAAGGTAGTAAATCATTGAAGTCATGTATTTTTTCATGTAGTTTGAGGCATGAAATTCATTATAAAATAGCAGCTTTTATGTATAAATTGTTACATGAAAATGGGGAATATAGAAATAGTGGCTGAATGGGATATTTTGGGGGCTGCAAGCTGTAGAAGCATGTTGGTACCCATGAGAAATGGTGGGAACTCTAACACTTAGACCAAGAGGAATAGGGACACTTATTTACAAGGTGGGAGTATGAATCAGAATCCGATGGTAGGATCGATGAATCTTCCTCCCAAGCCTCAGATTAAGCCTAGATGTTTTCGGTGTGGTTCTATAGGCCACATCAAGTGGCATTGTATGAGACAACCTCGAGCATGTCATAACTGTAAGAAGATGGGGAATCTTCAAATGTATTGTTGTAATGCTCTGATCTCGGGTGTTCATGACACTCCTCAGGGGTCACAGGAATCCTATTCCGTGATGGGATGGGGGCAGCAGAATACCCTTAATTAGCAGAGTAAATTTTTTTATGGTGATTAAAGGAATACCACAACTCCTCAGCAGGGTAATAAAGAGAAAAGTGTGGCAAGAAAGAAATTGTTTGTAGTTGAGCGGGTTATGATGAACGATCATTTGGGACCATCCATGGTGCGAGGTATGATTATTTTAAATTCAACCTTTATGCAATCATTTTTTGATAAGGGTACTTCAGTTTATTTTGTTGCTTCTTGTGTTGTTAGTTTGATGGGTCTGACTATGGAAATGATTCCATCATTTTTAAAACATTAGACTCCTCTAGGTCAAAGAGAGTGTTGAGTATTTCTGTGTAGATAATGTTTTATAGTTATGGATGGGGTTGAGTTGATGTGGGATTTATCGATTCTTGAGATGGATTTTTATGATATAATCCTAGGAATATATTGGTTAGAAATTATTAAGTCCCAAATCGAATGTTATGTGTGAACAGTTATTTTCACAATAGATGATGGTGTCAAATATCTTTTTAGAGGAGAGAAGAATGAAAATATGGGTGCGATAACCTTGTTGGAAACAACATTTGGAATGATCTTATATTATTTGGTGGAATTGTCATTAGTATGAATGTAAGGAGTTGATAAGAATGTATTTCTAGTGGTTGTTGATCAATTTCTGGATGTCTTTTCTAAATAATTCTTAGGGTTTCCACCCATGAGAGAATTTGAGTTTATGATTGATCTCCTTTCAGGTATCAGTCATATCTCGCTTCCATCTTATTGGATGGAACCAATAGAATTGAGGGAATTAAAAGTGAATTTGGAAGAGCTAGAAGACAAAGGGTTCATCCAGCCTAGTACGTCTTCATGGGAATCACCAGTTTTTTGTTAAAAAGGAAGATGGACCTCTTCGTATATGTTTCAATTATTGTAAGATAAACCAAGTTATGATAAAGAAATTTTATCCACTTCCTTATATTGATTAATTTTTTGATCAGTTAATGGGATCTCAATAGTTCTCTAATATTGACTTTTGATCATGGTATCATTAGTTTCATGTTTGAAAGGGGGATATTCCCAAAATATCTTTCAGAAGTAGATATAGACAATATGAGTATGTAATTATACCCTTTGGATTAACGAATGCACTAGAGGTTTTTATGGCATTGATGAATCAAATATTTCATTAATATTTGGATTCTTTTGTAGTGTTATTTTTTGATGATATATTGGTGTATTCCAAGACAAGGGTGGTGTAACGCCCTGGTTTCGGAAGCCACCCAAAGATGCCCCATACCCGGTTGGTCACATGGCCTCAAGTGCATTTCCCCAAACGCCAGAGGCTGCCGATTAGCAGAAAGGGCCTTGGGTGTGATGGTGGGGAAACTATTCCCTCATTGGCAGAGTAACACAGTGGAATAGAAACAAATATGCAATTGTGAAAGTAGTAAATGTCCAACAAAAGAAATAACAGATGACTGATAGAGAAAAAACTGGAGAAAAAATATATATAAATGATGCATGATACATATATGTCTAGGAAATCATCCAAACAAGTCACAATGCTGAATACAGTACTAAACCAAAGTACAAAAGAAAAATAGATGAGCAACTCCTTAGCATCGCAAGCCTCGGCTTGGTCCCATGATCTCCAGCTCTAATGCAATAAAGTATCTAAATTCGAAGGGCATTTTCCCTTGTCTATACATGCAGTAATATAATCTATTTGGGCCCAAAGGCATGTCCCAAACAGGGTGTGAGACTAAATCTCTGTAGGAAACCACCTGAAGATCTGTGCCTAACATTCCGTGAGTATATGGTAGGTAAAAGTACAGAAAGCAGTAAACAAGGAAGCACTAAGCAGTAAGAAATCCATAGTTTAAGCATTCCAAACACCCCACAGAATGAAACAGCAAAACTGATAACACAACAGGTAACCCTCTGAGAAGTACCCATAGTCTATCCCCTCTGGTTCTACCTATCATGAACAAGCAACCCTCTGGGTAGCACACACAGTCTCACTCCTCTGGTTTAGCTAAATTATAGACTCTCTGGGGAATCACTCACCGTCAATTCCCCCTATATTCTTGTATCGTACTAAAGGTTCTCTGGGGAAGCACTCAACATCAATTCCCCCTATAGCCCATGTCGAGGAACTACATACACTTTGGGGAAGCACCCAGAATCAATTCCCCCTATGGTCTCACATCGTATAATTATAAATATACTCTAGAGAAGACCTCAACATAAATTCTCCCTATGGTCTGTACACTAGGTTCTCATGCCCCTGTGTAAGTCAAGAAAGCATAGAATTGTATAATGGCCAAAGTAATCCTCAAGAACTAGTTGGCTAGCAGTCTACAGAATAACAGCATGTCAGAACAAAAGTCACTCCATCCTACAATACTAGGCATGGAAAAAAGGAAAAGGCAGCCAAACAGGAAAAAAATGCATGGGAAATACATCTAAATCACAAGAAATTACCCTATTCATAGACAGTAACCTCTACTCAGGAATACAAGCAAAGCAGAAAAACAACATGGTCAAAACGGTAAACACGCAATACCCCGTTCGAGGGTATTGGTGTAATTTGCACATAAAACTCAAAGACTTTCAACTGAAAGGCACAAAACACCTACCTCGGGGTTAGGAGATCAATATACTTGAACCTCAAAGCTTTAATCTCCTTAGAACATCGTAGATCAATGAAAATTTATAAAACGTTCAACCCATGATATCATGGAAAAGAGGAGAAATTTGAAAATGATGCTCTAGAAGAAGGAAGAGAATACCATTATGATTCCAATGCAACCGACAAAGTTCGATTCGTAGGATGGATGGAGGATCAGGGTATCTTTGAAGATCCGAAGATGCTTGGTGTTTTCGGACAAACAAAACCTAAAAGAAGTGGTTTATGTCCGTCAGACGCGACTCTAGTGCATTTAATGAAAAAAAAATACATGGCATGTGCTTTTTAAGTACACGGCGTGTACTTTACCTTTTCGTACTCTACTTTAGGTGGCCTCCACATCACCCCACATAACCGTGTGTGTGTCTATGACACGTCCAGCACACGACCTCCTACGGCATGGAAGTACACAGCGTGTATCAATAAAGTACATGGCGTGTACTTCAAAAATTTCCAGAAATTCCTCTTTTCTCAAAAACTCTAGAAAAAGGAAAAATATACTTGAAAAGAAGATCCAGGTTCTTACAAACATCTGCCCTTAAATAAATTCATCCCCGAATTTCCCTTGCGCGGTGTAGAAGAAGAAACCTTGAACAACTCCGGCCACTGCGATCGTACATCGGCCTCCCTCTCCCAAGTCTCATCCTGTACTCGCCCGTGCTGCCATAGCACCCGTACCAGAGGAACAGACTGGCCATAGAGAACCTTTGTACTGTTATCGACAATCTGGATAGGATGCTCTTCAAACAACGCATCCACCTTCATCTCAACCTCCTCGGGTTTAAATACATGAGACGGGTCTGTAAAGTAATGTTTGAGATGAGAAACATAGAAGAAGTCATGCATATCATGGTACCTCTAAGGTAACTACAACCGATAGGCAACCAACCCAAATATCTCCAACACCTAAAATGGCCCAATGTACCTCGGTGAAAGCTTATGTTGTCTCATAATCCTCTTATGTCCCAACCTCGGTGTGAAACGTAGAAAAACATGATCCCCGATCTCGAACTCTAGAGGTCGTCTCGACTGATCAGCATAAGACTTCTGACGAGACTATGCAATATCCATCCTCTTCCGAATCAACTCTATCTGCTCTGTGGTCTCCTGAACAAAACGAGGTCCCAGCAAAGCTGCCTCTCCTGCCTCCATCCAACATAAAGGTTGTCGGCATGGCCTACTGTAAAAATCCTCATAAGGTGTCATCTGAAGAGTTGCTTGAAAACTATTATTGTAGGAAAACTCCACAAGAGGTATATGCTTCTCCCAAGAACCTCCAAAATCTAGAATGAATTCTCATAGCATAACCTCAAGAACCTAAATCGTACGCTCTGACTGGCCATCTATCTTGGGATGGTAAGCTATACTCAAAAGTACATGTGTGTCCAAAGCCTTTTGAAGCCCCTTCCAGACCCGAGAAGTAAAACAAGAATCCCTATTCGAAAAAATGGAGTGTGGAACTCCATGAAGACGTACAATCTCTCAGATGTACAACTTCCCCAGCTCATCAACACTGGAGGTCTCCTTGATCGGCAAGAAGTGAGAAACCTTCATGAGTCTATCATTGACAACCCAAACAACGTCATTCCCTTAAGGAGACCTCGGCAACCCGGTCACGAAGTCGATCGCAACGTCATTCCACATTCACTCAGGAATGGGTAACTGGTGCAAAATCATTGTTGGTCGTTGATGGTATGCCTTCACCTGCTGACAAGTGGAACACCTCGTGAAAACCCCAGCAACATCCCTCTTCAACCTGGCCACCAATACTGATGGTGTAGATCACAATACATCTTGGTGACGCCAGTATGAACTTACCAAATTGAGGAATGAAAGTCCCGCATCAGCTCTTCATGTATATCTACTGGCACCCATACACGTCCCTGGAATCGTAGGATCTCATCCTTGCCTATGGTGCACCCAGGAATAGGGCCCTCTCCTGACATGATTTCCCATAGGACTAGGCCTTCAGAATTTGATAGCTGCCTCATTCATACTCGATCAAGAAGGGTAGAGGTAACAACTACAAAAGATAGAAAAGTCTACCCCTGTCTATCGTACACCTCCAAATGCATCTCAGAGAATAGAGCCATAAGCTGCCACTCACAAATGGCCTCCCAAAATGCATGTATCTGACTCCTCCTGCTCAACGTGTCAGCCACTACGTTACCTTTTCCAGGCATATAGGCAAGCTCAAAGTCAAAAGACTGAAGGTAATCAACCCACCTTTGATGTCTCAAATTCAGATCATGCTGAGTGAAGATGCACTTGAGACTCTTGTGGTCGGTGAACACCACAAAGTGATCTACCAGAAGAGAATGTCTCCAGTAGAATAGGGAATGAACAACAGCTACCAACTCTAGATCTTGTGTCAGGTAATTCCTCTCATGTGGCCTCAACTGCTGAGACATGTACACAACGACTCCATCTCCCTATATAAGCACAGCTCTCAGCACGATACTTGATGCATTGCAGTAAACAGTATAGCTCTTTCCTGGCTATGGAAAGACTAATATCGGTGCTGAAGTCAACCTCTCTTTCAGCTACTGAAAAGATGACTCATAAGAATCTGACCATAAGAACTTCTCCCCCTTCTTAGTCAGACCTTTCAGCAGTGCTTCTAAGCGTGAAAAGTCCTATATGAAATTTTTGTAGTATCCATACAGCCTTAGAAAAACTTCATACCTAAAAGAAGTTCTTCGGCTGCTCCTAGGAAACTATTTCCCTCAATTTCTCTCGGTTCACTAACACTCATGTATCTAAGATAACATGACCTAATAAGTGAATCTGATTCATCCAAAAGTGGCATTTTGAGAGCTTAGCGAATAACTAATGCTCCCTCAGAAACTCTAAATGATCTCAAGATTGGTAGCATGGTCATGTCGAGTGTGAGAGCACACCAAGATATCATCCACAAAAACAACCACAAAGGAATCCAAGTATGGATGGAACACTCAGTTCATCAGTTCCATGAAAACTGCAGGCACGTTCATGAGACCGAACAACATAACCATATACTCGTATAGACCATACCTGATCCGAAAGGCTGTGAGAGGTATATCAGATGGTCTAATGCCCAACTGATGATAACTGGACCTCAAGTAAATCTTTGAGAACACCCAGGCTCCTTGAAGCTGATTAAATAGATCATCAGTCCTAGAAAAGGGATATCGGTTCTTGACCGTCAACTGGTTCAGCTTCCGATAATCCACAAAAGCCTAAGGGTACCGACTGCCTTCTTCGCAAACAGGATAGTTGTGCCCCAAGGAGAAGTACTAGGTCAGATGAAACCCTTGGCCTACAACTCCTCCAACTGTTTCTTGAGCTCCTGCAACTCTGGTGTAGCCATTCTATAAGGAGGAATGGACACTGGTGCCGCCCCTGGCACAAGCCCAATAGAAAAATCTACCTCACGCTCTGGAGACAAACCTAAAAAGTCCTCTGGAAAAACATCCCTGAAATGATCCACTACTGGAGGAAATTCTAACTGTGAAGTCCTATGGTAATATAGATAAAGACTAGAAACATGGGATGTAACTACTCCCAACCCATGATGCTTTGGACCTTCTCTTCTCACATGTACATCCCACTCGCCCTTATGAAGAAAAGATCCATCCTCTAGTGATATGAAACTCACCCTGCAGCGATAACATTCGACGACTGCCTGGAAGGGAACTAGCCAGTCCATTTCAAGAATGACATCATAGCATGTCATCTCTAGAACATAAAGATCCCAAAGGAAGTGAAACCCACCAACCTCAAGAGGGAACTCTTTTCACTGACGTACACTAGATGTTCTTATCCCCAACGGACTGTCTAGTTTCAAAACATTGGTAGAAGAAAATATACAGATCCCAAGGCTCTCCACAACAGTGACAGATATAAAGCTATGTGTAACACCAGTATCGAAAAGAGATGAAGATAAAACTGAGGCAACTAGGATCGTACCTCGAACTGTATAGGGGTCAGGTTCCTACTCCTGATGGGTCTGCTCCACTACAAAAGTCAGGATAACTCTGTGGCCCTGTGACCCTTGTTGACTACTCTGAGCCGATCTACCCTCCTTTCACTGGTGGCCTGGTGAATGACCACCTCATTTGCGACCTCCACCTCAGCCTGAATGGACGGAAGAACTCCAATTCCCAGACTGGTGAGAAACTGGCAGAGCTTTTCCTGTATGAGGAGTCATAGATGAACCCCTGTCACCAGCTCCTGGTGAAAAGATCTGACAGAAATGCTAAAGTTTCCCCAAATTGTCGCAAGATCGGCACTCCACTGGGTCTCTCTGTCACTGCGGCCTTGTATGCCTATTTCTTCCACACTGGTATCTCACCACATGTCTACCAAAATATGCATCCTGCCTACTCAGATCCCCCCGTGTAGTCTCCTTGTGGTGCTTCTGTCTATCGGCTGGTGGAGAACTAGCTCTGGAAGTCAAGCCACCCTAGCTCACAACTCCATATTACCATATATTCTACTCCGTGATCAGTGCATAGTTTATGATGGATGCGATAGAAGTCAACCTGAAGATATTCACCTGGGAGCGGATGTCCTATTTGAGGCCATCCTTGAACTTTCTTTCTAAGAATAACCCATCTCCTCTCAAGAAGGGTGTAAAACGCTGAAGCTTAGTAAAATGAGAGGATTACTCCATTACCGATAGGGTACCCTGCTCAAGGATCATAAACTCCCGGTCTCAGTTGGCCCTCAGGGTATTTGGATAGAATTAGTCATAGAAGATGTGCCGGAAAACCTCCCAAACCATAATCTGCTGATGACCTGCATGTGAGATCACATCCCACCATCTCTTGGCGGAA
The DNA here is from genome assembly GCA_963277665.1 of Viscum album. NCBI lineage: Eukaryota > Viridiplantae > Streptophyta > Magnoliopsida > Santalales > Viscaceae > Viscum > Viscum album. The sequence goes on from OY728132.1 coordinate 1,776,005,458, forward strand.
TACCGTATAATATTGGTAATGAGATTGACTATCCTCTCTGGAGGCGTCTTCAGATGCTCAAATATCATCAGCATGGCTTCGATCTATGACTCGGAAGCCTGAGGTCCTACTTCCCCTAAGAAAGTGGGAGGATTCTACTGCTGGAATACCCGCGTAAAATCATCCACTGACGGGGTAGGAGGTGGAGATCCCTTAAAAGACTACATCATCCTCATGAAGCCTTTCCAAAACTATGCATCAACACTGGTAACAGGTATAACTTCTAGTGTCAAGACTGGCACAACAGGAGGATATATAGGTGGTCCCTAATCAGCCATGTCCGGTGTCTGATCACCGCCTGGAAACCGGTGTACAACAAGAGGACGTCTAGGTGGCATGACTCTACATGTTCAAGCACAAACCTTAGATTAAAATTATCAAGGACTGAAAACAAGGAGTGTAAGAAGAGAACAAGAGAAATAAAACATTCAAGTTTTACAAAATATGACTACACGGCATGTACATTTCTTACACGACGTGTTTCCTGAATTCATTCACATGGGCGTGTACTCCTATCTAAACTGTTCGTGTAACACCCCAGACACATGGCATGTTGTCTTAAGACACAGTGTGTACTTGAATCCTCTTTCCCTACTCGAGTTCTTCTACATGTCTAAGCAACACGACTCTCCTTTGGAAAGACTACACAACGTGTGAAATTCGTACACGGCGTGTACTAGACAAGCTTCACCTGGCCTGTGTTATTAGTGACAAGGACTGAAACCCGGCTCACATTACATGGCGTGTTCCAAATGGACAGGGTGTGTATGATAAATAATAACACTAACCCGTGTCGTTTGTGACACGGCCGGGTACCTGGGTAAACCTACACGGCATGTTCAAGGCAGACACGGCGTAAACAAGAAAGGGTGACAACAACCCTTGTTGTTCGTGACACGGCCGGGTACCTGGGTAAACCTACATGGTGTGTTCAAGGAATACACGGCGTGTAAAAGAAAGGGTAACACCAAACTGTGTTGTTTGTGACATGGTCGGGTACCTGGGTCAGACTACACGGCGTGTTTATAAGGCACACGGTGTGTATGAGACATGACTCGGCCAACCTGTGTTGTTAGTGACATGGGTGGGCACGGGGTCGACTCTACACAGAATTTATGGATGATACACAGCGTGTTCACTCTAGACATTACTCATTCCGTGTCTCTTCCCACATGGCCTATGACACGGTAAGAGACTACATGGCGTGTACTTAAGAAAAACGGTTTCTTCTCGAACATAAGAACACATGGCATGTACTTAACATTACGCGGTGTGTATTTTGGGTTTTTCTGGATATTAAGCATCAGAAACTACTCTAGAACCTATAAAACACTGAAATAGTCATTGAAAGTACCAAATTCTGATCTGTGAGGGCCCATACTCCCCGCGAATCAAAGTTTGGCACCTTATACAAGTTAAAACAAGAAGACAGTGCAATGATCCACCAAATCCCGGTCCATGAGGGCCCATAACACCTCAAGAACCAAAGATCAGCATTCATTCAAACAAAACCATACACACAATTCTCTATCAAACAGTGGGTATCTCTATCAAGGTTTCTATCACAATATCGTTCATATTATACACAACATCTATCACAACAACATGCAATCGCTAAAGCATCCTAGATGACATGGCAAGAATGCATGGCATGTGATTTCTAGAAAGTGTCTATATGATGAATGAGATGGAATACCCTCATCTCATCGGGTTACAATAGAAATAGAGACTCAATAATGTCAACAATAACCGCACAAATCATGTGAATCACTCAAGGTGAAATCAAATCAACTGTAATAATTGCAAAACTAGAAAAATTGCAATAATGAGGTAGATTGGCTTTTCCATGTACATGGGTTAGCTACTCCTGGGCACAGCTTATTAGCAAGTACCTATTCTATTGTATCCCTGACTATAGGCTCAAAATAATAAATCAAGAGAAAATAAATCCTCTGATACCACTTTGTAATGCCCCGGTTTTGGAATCCACCCAAAGGTGCCCCGTACCCGGTTGGTCACATGGCCTCCAACGCATTTTCCCGAATGCTATAGGCTATCGACTAGCAGCGAGGGCCTTGGGTGTGATAGTGGGGAAACTATTCCCTCACTGGAAAAGTAACAAAGTGGAAGAGAAACAAATATACAATAGCGGGAGCAGTAAATATCCAACAACAGTAAACAGCGGAAGACTGATAGAGAAACAATTGGAGAAAAATATATATAAATGATGCATGATACATATATGTCTAGAAAAGCAGCCAAACATGTCACAATGCTGAATACAGTACTAAACCAAAGTAAAAAAGAAAAACAGATGAGCAACTCCTCAGTATCGCAAGCCTCAGCTTGGTCTCATGCTCTCCATCTCCAATGCAATCAATTACCTGAAGTTGAAGGGTGCTTTCCCTTATCTATACATGCATCAATATAATATTTTTGGGCCAAAAATAATTCCCCAAAATAGGGTGTGAGACTAAATCCCAGTAGGCAACCACCTGAAGATCTGTGTCTAATAGTCAGTGAGTATAGAGTAGGTAAAAGTACAGAAAGAAGTATACAAGAAAGCACTAAGTAGTAAACAATCCATAGTTTAAGCATTCAAAACACCCCACAGAATGCAACAAAAAAACTAATAACACAACAGGTAACCCTCTAGGAAGTACCCACAGCCTATCCCCTTTTGTTCTACCTATCAAGAACAATAAACCCTCTGGGTGGCACACACAGTCTTACCCCTCTATTTTAGCTAAATTATAGAATCCATGGGGAAGCACTCACCGTCAATTCCCCCATATAGTCTCGTATAGTACAAAAGGTGCTCTAGGGAAGCACTCAACATCAATTCCCCATGTGTCCCATGTTGAGGAACTACAGACACTCTGGGGAAGCACTCAACGTCAATTCCCCCTGTGGTCTCGCATTGTATAATTATAAATACACTCTGGAGAAGTCATCAACGTCAATTCTTCCTATGGTCTGTACACCAAGTTCTCAAGGCCCTGTGTAAGTCAAGAAAGCATAGAATTGCATAACGGCCAAAGTAAACCTCAAGAACTGCTTGGCTAGAAGTCTACATCCTAACAACATGTCATAACAAAAGTCACTCTATCCTACAATACTAGGCATGGAAAAAGGAAACAACATCCAAACAGTAAAAACATGCATGGGCAATACATCCAAAGCACAACAAATTTCCATATTCATTAACAATAACCTCTACTCAGGAATACAAGCAAAGTAGGCAAACAAAAGGGTCAAAACAGTAAACACACAATACCCTGTTCCAGGGTATTGGTGGAATTTTCACATAAAACTCAAAGACTTTCAACCAAAAGGTACAAACCACCTACCTCGGGGTTAGGAGATCAATATACTTGAACCTAAAATCTTGAATCCCCTTATAATTTCATAGATCTATGAAAACACATAAAACATTCAGCCCACAATAACTTAGAAAAGATGAGGAATTGGAAAATGATTCTCTAGAAGAAGGAAGAGCTTACCTCTATGATTCCAACGCAACCGACGGAGTTTGATTCGGAGGATGAATGGAGGATCAGGTCCCGTCGAAGATCTGTAGATGCTCGATGCTCTCGAATGAAAGAAACCTAAAAGAAGTGGTTTCTGTCCATCAGATGCGACCCTGGTTCATTTAATGAAAAAAATACACAGCGTGTACTTTTTAAGTACATGGCGTGTACTTTCCCTTTCCATACTTTTCTTTAGGCAGCCTCCACATCACTCCACACAATCATGTGTGTGGCCATGACACGGCCAACACATGACCTCCTGCGGCAATGAAGTACACGGCGTGTACTCATAAAGTACATGTTGTGTACTTCAAAAATTTTCAGAAACTCCTCTTTTCTCAAAAACTCCAGAAAAAGGAAAAAAATACCTGAAAAGAAGATCCGGGTTCTTACAAGTGGAGCATGATAAACACTTGCAAATAGTACTGGGGATCTTGAGAAATAATAAATTATATGCCAAATTGTCAAAGTATGATTTTTGGATACAAGAGGTTAGTTTCCTTGTCCATGTTATTTCTAAGAAGGGTGTTTCAGTTGATTCGAAAAAGATAGAGGTTTTTATTTTGTGGAAACTGCCAAATAATGTTTTCACGATATGGAGCTTCATTGGTCTAACTGGGTATTATCATCATTTTGTTCGTAACTTCTCATGATTATCCTCATCGATGATAGATTTTACTAGGAATAATGTTCCATTTTAATGTAATGAGTAGTTTCAAAAAAAAATTAAAGGGTTTAAGAGTCTCCTTACATCAGCACCAATATTGGTTTTTCCAGAACCAGGAAAAGGGTATGTGGTGTTCTGTGATGCATCAGGATCAGGGTTGGGGTGTGTTCTCATGAAAGTAGATCATGTAGTTTCCTATGGCTCATGAAAGTTGAGGTTTCATGATAAGAACTACCTAACAAATTATTTGGTGTTGGTGGTGGTGGTTCATGCTTTGAAAATGTGGCGACATTTCCTCTTCGGTGAGAAATTCACTATCTTTACCGATCATAAGATCTTGAAGCATAATTTATCAAAAATATATTTTAACATGAGGAAAATGAGATAGGTGGAGTATCTAAAAATGTTTGTTTACATGACGAACACACTGAGTAAGGGAAATTCAGCAGAGGACGTATTAAGTAGGAAGTTGTATTCTCGGGTGGTGAAATAGGCATTGAATTAGTAGCAGTTATTGTCGTTCATAGCTGACATGCAGTTGGAATGTGAGGACCGTGTTGATAGAGTGGTTTTATTTTTGGTTTCATTGATTCCTTAATTGGTTGTCTTGGATAAAGAGGCATAGATGTCTGATTCTGAGTGTATGGCGATGAGCTTTAAACTCAATGGTGGGGAGGCTATTGAGGGTTGGGAACTGAATGGGAAATTAGTTTTCTATTTTTGGAATTGGATGGTTGTATCGGTGGATTTTTAGGAATAAATTATAAGATATTATCATTGTTCCAGATGATGTGTCCATACTATAATTTAGAAAATTTATAAGGTATTGAAATAACAATTTTGGTGGGCTGGTATGAAAAGGAAAGTGGCGGACGTCATTTTGAGATGCTTGACTTGTTAGTAAGTTAAAGCAAAGAATCACTGACTAGCAGGTATGTTGAAATATTTACCTATCCCTCTATGGAAGTGGGAACATATAGCGATGGATTTTTTTTCAAGTCTCCCAGGAATGGTTAGAAATCACGATTCCATATGGATGATAGTGGATCAGCTCACATAGTCGGCCCACTTCATCCCTATTCATGAATCTCATACAGTGAAGGATCTGTCCAAAATCTATATCTATGAGGTGGTAAAAAGGCATGTTGTACCAGTTTTGATTGTATTAGAAAGAGATTCTAGGTTCATATCTCATTTTTGGAAATACTTGCAGCAAGACCTTGGGACATAGTTGACAATAAGTACGACGTCTCATCCTTATACAGATGGGAAATCTGAGAGAATGATACAAATTTTGGAAGATATTTTATGATATTGTGTAATAGATTTTGGTGGCTCATGGGAGGAGAACTTTCCATTGGTGGAATTTTCATATAACAACGGTTATTAGGTCTCTATACATATGGCTTATTTTGAAGAATTGTATGGGCATCCATGTCATTATCCACTTTGTTGGGTGGAAACCAGTGATATTTCACTGGTTAGGCTGATCTTTTTCTAAGAGATGATGGAGAAAATTAAGTTGATCAGGAAAATAATTGGGATGGCTCAGAGTCTTCAAAAATTGTATGTGGATAATCTTAGATGACCTTTGTCATTTGAGGTGGGTGATTATGTGTTTTTTAGAATCCCTCTAAGATTGGGACATCATTGGTTTGGAAACTAGGGTATGTTATCTCCAAGGTATATTAGGTCTTTTGGGATACTTGAGTGGGTTGGAGAGGTGTCTTATTATTTTTGTTTTTCACCATGGTTTAGTGCGGTGCATAATGTGTTTCATGTGCCATAGTTGAAAAAATATCAGTAGGACTGTGACCATGAGATTTGTTGGAATCATGTTGAGCAAGAGACAGATGCTTCTTTGGTGCACGTGCCGGTACAGATTGTGGATAGGTGAGAGAAAGTCTTGTGTGGTAAAATAATCAGTCTAGTTTGGGTTTTGTGGAAACATGATCCGATTCAGGAGAAGACATGGGACTGGGAGAAAGAGATGGTCAAGTAATTACCTAAGATCTTTCAGCAAAGTAGTGGTTCTCTACTTTTCAAGGATAGAAATTCCAATGGCGGGAAAAATTTATCACCCCTTATTTGAGATATGTAATCTTTTTTGTGACTTTTTATGTATTTAAAGTGGTTGGGTAATGTTTTGGAGAGTTTGGGAAGGTTTCAGAATTGTTTTGGAGAAATTATAAGGGAGCACAGTTCGAGCAGGATTAAGGGAAACCATGCAGGATCTCTAGGAAACTGTGCAAGTGGGGGAAAGTGGGCTTCAGACAGTTTTCGTACAGTTTGTCTAACCATGCCAGGAAACCATGAAGGGTATCTATAGAGTTAATAGCATGCAGACGGTTAGCACATGGGTTTCCAAACCATGTGATCCAACTGTGAGCGGCAATAAAAATTGGTTTTTTAATTATGGGTTCACTCAGGATTTTCCCTAAACTCCTCCTCTATTCTCCTATATGAACCCTACTTGGGATTTTTGGTTCTCAAGGGTTATAGGGGCTCTCCCACTCATTTTGGAAGCAATTTGAAGGGTTTTCAAGGTGCGGTGAAAGCGATTCTCTTTCATTAAGCCTTCTCTCTTGGATATTTCTTGATTTTCCTTAGATATTATTCTCCATCTCTCTTAGTTTTCTAGATCTACTTCCATCACATTTAGATATAGGGTTTCTGTTTCCGAAAATGGTGATATTGGGGTTTTTTTATGTTTGGAAAAGGGATCTAAAGTTGTTTTGGTGAAGATTTCACCCATATTTTTAGTGTGGTCGTGAGTTGGTCGATTTCACCAAAACCCTAAAGTAGGTTGCTTCTCTCTCGACACTATTTTTCTATAACTAGAATAATTTTTTTCCGTTAATTAGTTTTTTGTAAAATTAATTGTGATTATGATGTGCTAATCTTGATTAAAATACCCTTTTTGATGTTTTTTGGATTTTTAGGAAATGGGTGATTTTGGTGAAATTTTATTTATTGTCGTTGGATTTTAAAATGTTGATTTTAAAATCACTTGATTGGTTTGGTTTATGGAAATGGTTTTTAAAAATCGGTTTAAAAAAAGGGTGTTTTATTGAAATGTGATATGGCATGTAAGAAGTCCTAAGGGACTTTTTGGTGGTGAAATAGTTGTTTTCATATTGTTGTGTCTTTAGAGGGTATATATGCTTGTTATAGGATTAAGCATTTTATGCATGTGTTGATTATGGTGTGAAGTGGGAGGGGAGTACCACTAGAAAAAGGGGATGTATAGTGGATGGAAGGGCCACCATCGAGGATTAGTGGGCATGAAGTACCACTAGATTGGGAAAGGAGTAAACGGGCTTAGATAGGAAGTGCCACCATGATTTTTCCGGATTTGGGTATATGAAACCCTGTAGTTATGCTTTGTTTATTTATAGTTATACAAGGTGGAAATTTATTTTCTAACATGTAATGGTAAATGGATTATGGAATAGTTGTTTGTATTTCCCATGTATTGTGTAGATTTGGGTAAAAGTGGCTTGGTAAGGGTGTGTTTGGCTTACTGGAAATTGTTGCACTATTTATTATTTTATATAAATTGCTCTATATAAATGTGTTAATGGTTCTATCCTATTAGAGTGTGTAGTGAAGTTATTTGGTAAAAACCTACTGATTATTTTTATTCACCCCCTACTTTGGAACTTTGGTGCTTTTGTAGACTTTATTTTCCAGGACATAGGTATGGGTAAATCATCTCATTTTTCTAGTGGTTCATTATGATTCTTATGCAGTATTGTGGTTCTTGGAGCATGGATATTTGTTCGTAGCCATGGATTGTGTCATGGTTTCATTTGGGTCTTGTTTTTGAGTCTTCTGCTTAGTAATATAATAATGGGATTTTGTGGGTTGTTGTATTGGGTTTATGAAAATTGATATGGAATAGATTGGTTATTTCTTGGCATGTTCTGGGTGGTGTGTACTTTGTTAACATTCATCGTGATGTTTTGGTTGGTTATGAATTTTGTGGTCGGGTGGATTATAACTAAGGGAAAATCATTCCATAATTTTTCTTAAAGCCCCCAACATTAATTTCTAAAATTTGGTGCATTGGGAACGTCGCCTAAGGCCAATTAGCACCTCACCACCTTTTCAAGTAAATGAGGAAAGTGTGAGGTATTACACTGGTGCTCCCCAAGGAGACACAATTGGTCAGATAAACCCTTTATCCTAAAGATCCTGATGTTGTTTCTTTAATTCCTCTAGCTCCACATTTTCCATTTTATATAGGGTCTCTGATATCGGCTTGGATCCAGGAATATGTTCAATGGAGAACTCTATCTCTCTTTCTAGGGGAGGTCTAGGAAACTCCTTAGGAAATATGTCAATGTATTCCTAAAATATGGGGACATTATCTATTCATATAATTTTATTTCCTTCTTCATATTCACCAATAATTTCTATAAAGAGAGCTATGGGAGGTGATTATTGACAAATATCAGGTTGATATATCTCTCCTTTTAAGATAACTATAGGTTTTCCATTCAAGACTATTGATATTTCCTTGCTTTTGAAGTTGATCTTGGTATTATAGTTTGAGATCCAGTCTATCCCTAACTTAATGTTGAATTCCAGCATGGAAATGACTCCTAGATTTACGATGAGATTTTGCTCGCCAAAGTAAATACTAGAGTTTCTATACATTGTTTATTCTTGGATAATCCCCCCATGAGTCTTTATTGATAGTTATACTTATATTAGTTCAGGGATTGATTCTATATTCTTTGAGAACATGGAGGAAATAATGGAATTTGTAGAATCATAGTCAAACAAATTATTTTCTAGCTTTTATAGAACAATGATTGTATCTACTACCATATCATTTGAATATTGAACTTCATATATCATGATAGAAAAATCCTAACCTTTATCCCTTGGCCTATACTAAGTTTTATGGTGATTCCCCTCCATTAACTTTGGATTTGGACCGTGATTGGAAAAGTTCCAAATTTGTCCACACTTGAAGCATTGGAATTCAGTCTAGGCCTATACTATCTTCCCTTTGTTATTAGTGTTGAAAAGTTTTCACTTGACCTCACTATGATAGTTCTGATAAATATGGCTTTATCTTCCACACTTGTAAAATCTCCCACTCCTGAGAAAGTAGTTCCATGAATTCTTCTTCCCAAATTTCTTTCATGTGTAAAGTTTCACTTTCTTTCCTTATATTTCTTGATCAAATATCCTCTCCAATATTTTCTCCAAATAACTCTTCTTTTCATTTGATCTATGGGACCGCTTCATCTCTTTGAACTCCAGTTCAACTTTTATAGCACTCCTCATGATCTCCACATAGTTTTCATAGTCTTGGTTAGCTATATTCTTCCATAGATGGGGTATTAGTCCATCTAAGAATCTATAAACCTTCTAATTAGGATCCATGAAAAGGGTAGAGGTGTAATGGGAAAGTATTCTAAAGTTCATCTCATAGCCACCCACATATTCATTTTCCTTCTGCTTGAGATATAGGGATTCCTTATCTATTTTTTTTCATCGAACAGGAGAAATATTTTTTTAAAAAGGTTCCCCTGAACTCTTCCCACTTTATTGCATCAATATCCCATCCTAGCTTCATTTTTTAACTAGTTTCCACCACTGATCATCTTGTCCCTCTAAGCGGTACACAGCCATGGTGACTTTCTCTTGTTCTTAACAATTGAGTATAGAAAAGATCTTTTCTATAAAGCTTGCCCATTTTTCATCAATCAATGGGTTGGTTGATCCACTAAAAGAAGGTGTTTATTGATGAATAAGGGACTCAATAGAAATTTGTTCACATCAAGGTGAATCTGGTCTCTCAGGTTTATTCAAGTTACTTTTCATAACTCAAGTCAGTTGATTCATCATTCTCATGAAGTTTTCCATTTCATCTTCCATCAGAAGTCCATCATCACCTGGTCCATTGTGCTCACCATTTATGCAGTTTCTCATATTTATGGCCATTTTATAAAAGAATAAAACCTTAGTGAGAAATGTTTTTCATTTAACAATATTATCATTCTAAATTAATTTCATATCTTAAAACATCATGCTTAAATATGTTATACTTTAACAACAACTACATTTTCTATAAATCCTTCATAATGGTTCATAAAAAGATTGTAATTAACCAAACATATCCCCAAAGAGTGTTAAAATAGGTTCATAGTAAGGCCCATTGTCAATAACCAGGTTATGATGAGTCATTCTTGACACACCTTGTCGGATTTGTTAACCCTATGTACATTTGTTCCAGAACCACGTCCACTTTTTTTTATCAAGACAGGGATTTCTTTGCTCAGAAATCACCAACTTAATATTTCACCAAAATACCAAGATGTTTTCCTATATTTTAACCTTTATCTATGATTCTTAATAAATTTTTAAAATCCTAATTTCCCCAAATAACAAAATTTTAATTTGATATCAACTATGGAATCATGCCTTTTTGTTACAATACATTTCATTTTTTAAAGGTTGGGGTCAAAGCATAATTTTAATTATTAAAGAAAAAAACTTTTTCTAACTTGGTATAGGGGTAACCATTACATATCCCAAAAGCCCAAGACCATGTGGTCTGAATACAAAACCTGAAAGCCTAGTTTTGCCCAAATTTCCCTTTAGTGAATAGTACTGCTACAATACCTACTATAGTACCTGGTAAAGTTTAGTTTCTTGAAAATAAGGTACATAATACATGAAAACATAAAATATTTTTATAATAAACTTGAAATAATTCATCATAGTTTAATCCTAACTAAATTTAATGAACCTAATAACCTGGGGACATACATCAAAGGAAAGGGTGAGCATAAGGCCCAGTAAGAGAAAACAAGGGAAACAATTTACTTATCATCTTGTGGAATATCAATAAGAACTTGAGGAAATAAATAAAGGTATGAGAAATAGGAATATAATAATAATAATAACATGAATAATAACTTTTAATTATGGATAAAATAATTATTTTATACATTCATAAACATATCACCAAGGTTTTTCATCGAGGTTTCATAAAAATTACCAATGTTATTCACCAAGGTATCATAAAACTTGTCATCTCTAGAGATTAAATTCTTTACCCAATACATTAGAGAGCTATCAAGGTGAACCATTCATATGTATTAATTAATTTTATACACATAGATAATAATAAAACATTTCAAAAATAAATTTTGAATAATAAAAGAAATGGGTTTCATATCAAAATCATGATGTTTTTAAGAAGTTCTTAAAGATAAGTTCTTTATGTCTTTTTAAACCCATGAAAAGAGTAAGTGGGTATCATGAATGTTAATACCTAAATAAAATAGATAATTTTTATATCTAGTTTAATACCCCTATAAAATAAATATTTTTGGGTATTCAAAAAATAAAATAAGATAATTTCTTGAGAAAAAGAGAGAAATTTTGAGAAGAAAATTCTGCAACATAACGGGTAAGAAACTAGATTTAGAAAACATTAAAAATAGAGGTGAAAAGGGTCTAAAATTCATAAAATAATATTAATACATAAAAGTTATTGATTAAAATATATAGAATAACATATTATGAAAATTTTAAATATATACCATATAAAAATGGAACTTGAAAGGAAAAGAGAAGTTGAGATTTCCCTTACCCTGAAAAGTAACTCCTAAAACTCAAAGATTGGAACCTTGGAGGCTTCAGAAAACATTGGAAGGGCTATTTAGGAGGTAAAAATATCAAATATTTTTGGAGGATGAATTTTTAGTGAGTGTAAATTGAGAAATGGGTAGATATTTATAGTAAAAGAGGAGTGTTTTTTATTGATTTCCTTGGACACCTCAGTAGTGGTAAATTCAAAACCATGGGATTGACTATGGTATTTTACCATGTTATTGGTCACTTGATATGAATATTATGATTTTATAGTCATCAAGAGACTAAAATAATTTTATATTACATAAAACATCATTATTATGTCATTAAACATACCAAAAAACTCAAACAGTATTTTTACTATTCATGAAAATTTAATGTATTTTAAAAAATTATCATAAATTTACCCTAACCTAATTTTGAGAAGATGATTTAAAAAATGAGGTTTATTTTATCATAACATTTCTATAAGTGTAAGAAATTTAACTTTTAATTATAAAAAACCTTATTTATTAAAAATAATAGCAGGTAGAAAATGCATAGTAAAATGCATAGTAAATTTCTAACACTTGAAAAAAATAAAATTATTTTATCATTTAAATTGAAATAAGTGTGTTTTAATAACACAATTTAATTAAAAGTATTATTAATAATACCTTAATTTATTATAATAATTATTTATTTTCTAAAAATCATATTTCTGTCTGAAAAATAAATTTATCAAATTCGTCATATTTTTAAGAAAAACAAAACATAAAATGGAATTGATGGAACAAAAATTTTATTTATAAAATGGGGTTATACATTAAGTAACTAAGGACTTTAAACATAACCCCTTATAACACTCACATACGACCTAAGGATGAGGTGTGCGATGGTGAAAGACTCATGGGGTGGCTCAGTTAACATCGCCCAAGTGGTAATTTCCACTAACTTGAACTTCTCATATAAGAGATTTTGTTCAAGCTTAATATATTTAATATCAAATTGGGATTGGTTAAGAGTTAATACTAGTGATGATAACTCCCTCATAATATATGAAAAATGGGCTTTGGGTGGAATGACTCTACTGGATGAGTCCATCGACTCTTCTTTCTGCATTAATTTTATTTTTCCATTTCTACTTATAAAAAATAATTATAACATTAAAATTATTATGAAGAGTATAGTTTCCAAAGGTCATATTTACCAAAGATCATATTGACCATTGGTCATAATTGACCAATGGTCATATAAAAGTCAAAACCTGATGGTTAAATTTCAAATTATACTCACTTTATTATTAAAGAGATATAGCTTTATTGAGTATAATATAACACACATTTTCAGGAAAAAATTATCATTCAAAAATTTAGGGTTGTTAAAATAATTAACCTAAAAAAATCATATACCAACCCTAAAGTTTTTTTAAACCTTAATAGATTATCAAAATTACATTACATAAAACATAAAAAATGGGTTTTTGATGGCTTTGAACTTCTGATAAACCTTAAACTTATAAACCCATGATGATATCAACAATATTTTAGTTAAAATCACATGAAAACATATATGCTTCCAAAACTAACACAATCCTTATTCCTTAAATAAGTTCAAAACTATTGAATATATTCCAAAAATCCAAAATGAAATAAACTTCATTAAAGATTACCTAAATCACCTTTTTATCAATCACCAACCAATTTCAAGGTTACCAATACTATCAATGTAAATCATATTTTTATCCCAACTAAGAATTATTAACTCAACATCAAACACATATTAAGGTTTATCTTTCCCATAATATCACCTTACTACTAAATCAATTTTCTTTGTTATTAGTGCCATTAAAAATATGTTTAAAAATACTTAAAGGAAAACTATTGTGAAACAATCCTTATAAGTTTCATGATTTTTGTAAGTGGCTAGTCAAGATCAAGTATCACTGATAGAGGGAGGGGTGAATCAGTGATATCTTTTTCTTTTAATTTTCCTTCTTTTGGACACAAACATCACCTACTGTTAAAGAGTTATCAATTTCACTAAAAATAAAATAATAACACATCTAAATGAACAAAGAATTTACAAGGTTCACTACTCAATAAGAGTATCTACATCCTTTGTATGGTATGGAAACAATATTACACTATACAATACACAATAAAAAAATACTTTTTGGGGAATATAATGAGTAGGATATTCCCTTACACTTGTATAGTTCTATATTCAATACAAAAATGTGTGTGATTTAAGTAACACTAAATTATGTAATAAAATTTGTATATCCATGTTAACAAATATTGTAATATTCTACCTTGTAAACTTTCACAAATATTTCCTTCAAAAACATTCTTCACTTTCTTACCCAGTAGTAGGAAAGAACTTCATAGACATCATAATGATACTTAGTATAATTTAAAATTTGGATTCCCCAGTTCGATTATATAACTCTTTCTGAATATATCCAAAACAATTCTGAACTACTTGTACCTCAGTCTAGAAAACCCAATATGATTGCTCAGTCTAATTCTAAAAACTCTAAATATGATCTTGTCTCTTCTCCTTTATTCTTTTATCTTGAAAAATTTCTCAAGAATTGTCAATCCAGAAACTCCTCTCTATAATTCTTCAGTTCTCTACCTTATCTCCTTAATAGTATATCTATGTCAAAAATTACAAAGTACTTCCTCTTTTTTATAGGTGATCCAAAAGTGGTTTGGGTGGGATTATGAACATATTTCCCACTCAACCAAATTTCCCAAATCATTAATTTTCCTTAAATTTCAGATGAATATTTACCTTCTTCAACACGTCTTAACTCTTCTTGGATATTATCAAATCATCATGACTTCATCTCACTTCATACTTTGTTAAAAATATTCAGTCCTATTCCAATTTCCAATTTTATTTTGATCAATATGATGGAGTCATATGGTTACTCTGATTTCATTAACCCTCTTGAAAAATAAATGAAAATTAAAGATACTTCATTACATTTCTCTACACCAAATAAAAATGAATAAGAAGATAATGTCTTCTCATTATGATGGAAACACTTCAGCATTATATTCAAAACTTCATTAGACATTGATCACCATTTTAAAACTCATTTAGAATTTATTTAAACAACATTTTAATACCCCCCTTGACAAAACTTGTAGATTTTTTTTTGAGCAATAATATTTTTATTTTTTTTTCCTCAGACTGATAATTCTGAGTCTGATGATGTTATCAGTGTCATCTTGTTTCTGACAGATAAGTCTCGTCTTTATAATACCAAATCGATGTTAAGTCCATTCCAATGACTCTTCACCCACTTGATACAAAAACTCTTGAAAAAAATCATATTTATTCTTTCTCTCAACCCACATGTTAAGGAAATAAGTCTTATTTTCCTCTTGATAAATAACCAACAATTCTTCTTGATGTAAAATTGTCAACTACATTTTTGATGTTCTGTGATTCGATTTTTCATCGATAACATAAATTTCAACTTTATTCATTAGTCCCAACACAATTTTCTTATTTATTCATTGGTCCTAATAACTCCCAAGAGAAACAGCCTCTTTCATCAAAATTTTCTACCTCTAATGATCGGTGGCACACTATGTCCAATGGATTGGTTCTAGAAGATTCAACTTCATTAACTTCTTTTATTTTCTGAATATGATACCAATGAACTTAAAGAACACAACTTATTTCTTTGAATATTTTATTCTTATGGATTTTTGGTCTGACTAAAAACTAGCACCTTCAGTTTCTCACATTATAATAAACCTTACCATACTTTCAAAAAATATGTGTCTAGTGTTCTCACATCGATGGATTGAGACCAGAGATCTTCATCTTCAGAAACTTCATTCTTCCACAAAAATATTCTTGTATCATGAATTCTTCATGAATTTGAATATGTTGAATATTTTAATAGCATCATATGACTTATGATGGAATGTTCTAAAACTTCCAATCCTTTCCAGCATTATCTTTCATTCCAACTAAACCTCAATATGATTGTAAACTCTAGGTCTCCCCCTTTAATTCATAAGGATTGCATCACATGTTTTACACATTACTTATGATTTATGAGAACTCCAATATCAGAAAAGAATCATCAGGTATTTATCAAATCTATGTATACTCCAATTCACCTTCTCAATATGATATTCCTTTAATTCCAAACCCTAGGTGAGTCTAATCATCCTTTTCTTCCAAATCACATTTCCTAAATCCGATGGAATTTATTGATTATTATGAGTTTGATCATATGACTATGATCTTTAGTCCAATTTTTATCATTTACAAATTGAATTATTTTCTTTCCTTATTTGATAAGAAAAGACAATTCTTTCTTCAGAAACTTCTTCCATCTTCAAAAAATATCTTCCATCCAACTTGGTCCCAACAATCGCCCCATTTGGATTTTTTTATCAACAAAGATTTTTTAATTGTTGAACTTTGTAAGCATAAGATATGGATTACATATCAATAATTCTAAGCCTATGTGGGCTAAATCATTGTAGGAAACAAAAATTATTAACAGAAGATCCTTGTTGTCCAAAATTAGTGATTCATAGAACATCTTTAAATTTTATTCTCATATTTATTCTCTTACTAAACTTTCTTGTTAACAAAACTTCCCTACAACCACTCTGACAAACAGTTATAATTGTTAACACACTTAAATACTAAAATCACAACTTACCCCCAACTACCCCTATATACATGATTCCTTAAAAGGTTTAGCACATATCAATTGATAGATTTACGAAATAATTCATACACTTGGAAGCACTATCCAAATACAAGGTGAGATAGGGCACAGAAACACATACCTCAACCTATATGAGAATGAGGTTGGACTCCCATATTCAACCATAGTTTATGAAAATTATCCTTCAATATAGGTTTTTTGAAAATGTCAGCAACTTGTTCTGATATAGAAACATAATCCTTCATAAAATCATTCTTATACACATGCTCTTTTATGAAATGATATTTGATATCAATATATTTTGAATGAGAATTTTGTATTGTATTTCTTGTAAGGTTGATTTCACTTTGATTATCACAACCCAAGAGAAAGGGTAACTTCACCTTAACAAGTAATTCTTATAACTGGGACTTAAACCACATAAGTTGGGTAGTATCTTGAGTGGTGGAAACATACTTAGATTCATCCATGCTAAGAGTTACTAAATTCTATTTCTTTGTATGCAACCTAACACAACTTTTCCCTAGAAATAAAACTCCACTATATGTGGATCTTCTATCAAAAAAATTTACATACCAATAAGCATCTAAATACCCAAACAAATCAATACCATCTAATCCATCATACCAAATTTTTAAATTTTTTATTACTTTGATATATATGATAATTATTTTTCCAACTATTAGATGTGATTCATTTGGAGAACTCTGAAATTTTTCAAACAACATAATATCATAAAAAATATCGGGTCTTGAGGCAGTCAAATACAGAAAACTTCCTATCATCTTTTGAAACTCTTTCTAATAAACTTACTTGCCTATACCATCTTTATAAAACTTTGTTCCCACTGAAATTAGTGTGGAAATAGGTTTCTAATTTACATGTGGAACCTCTTAAGAAGTTACTTTGAACAATTTTCTTGAGAATAAATTTTTTTTCTTCTTTTGTGAGTTTTGTAACCCAAGAAAGTATTTAATTTCACCCAGATGGACATATCAAGTAGATTTTTCTTCTCATCAGCAAATCTTTTGCAAGTTATTTCATCATTCCCAACAAAGATAATGCCATAAACATAAACAATTACAATGAGGGAAAAATTATAACTTTATTTAATGTAAATATTAAAATCAAAACATCTTTAATTAAAAGTCATCTTCCTCAAGAAAGTATCCAATTTTGAATTCCATTCCCTTGGAACTTTATTTATCCCATTAAAAAATGTCTTCAACTTTAACACATAACTTTGATCATTCTAAAAAAATCTAAATGGTTGTTCGATATAATCTTCCTCATCAATATTACCATTCAAAAATAATGATTTCAAATCCATCTGAAAAAAATTTAACTTCAATATTCAACAATAGCAAGAAAGATTCTGATTGTTTCTAACCTTTCCACTGGAGCAAAAATTTCATCAAAGTATATGCCTTCAATTTGTGAGTAACCTTTTTCACACTAATCTTTCCTTTTATTCTTATCACTTCACCTTCTTCATTCAACTTGTTTTGGAATACCCACTTTGTACCAATAACATTTTTTCATTTGGTTTAGGTATGAGTTTCCATGTATCATTATTTTCTATCTGATACATCTCTTCATTCATATCCTGAACCCATTCTGTATTCTCAAAAGATTCATTCACATATTTAAACTCAACTTTGGAATAAAAAGAATTATGTATGACAAATTTTTATGTTCTTATTTGAACCTTTTGATGTTGATCACCAATTATATTTTGATCTTCTACTTGATTCCTTATACAGGGATGATATTTTTGAGATTATTCCTCATCAATGGAAATAGTAGAGTCTGATTATTCTTCTTGAGAAGGATTAAAAAATAAATCTTATTAAAATACTTATAAGAATTTATTTCTTCCTAACTATCTTCCTTATCTACATGATTCTATTTATCTTCCTCATATTTTTTTTAAAAAAATTCACATCAATAGAGTCAAATAATCTTCTTGATTCTTTTTTGAAACATTTGCATCCTCTTCCTTTGGGAGCATAGCCAAAAAAATACATCTTCACCTATCTTCTCAAATCCAAGGTTTCCACCTTTTTTCTTTATAAAGCATGGACTCACAAAAATTCTTAATTTTTATAATCTTGGATTGTTTTCATAGAACATTTCATATAGATTCATGTATGAACTTGTTATATAGAAACATCAATTTTGAATATACACAGCAGTACTCATGGATTGCCTCCAAAATTAAGGATAGATACCATGTTCAAGTAACATAGTTCACCCCATTTCAACCATACTTCTATTTTTCCTTTCAGAAAAACCATTTAGTTGAGGATTGTAAGGTGCACTGAACTCATGTTGAATTCCATGCTTCTCAAGATAACTTTCAAATTCATAATTTTTTGTATTTTCCACAATTGTCAATTCTTAACTTCTTCACTAAGTACTCACATTCCTTCTCATAATTCCTCCAAAAACTTTTAAAAAAATTTAAATAATATCACTTATGTTTCATATACATAACACAAGTAATGTGAGCAAATTGATCAATGAAAGTGATAAAGTAATTATCTACATGAGTTTATTGTTTTTTCATTATACCATAGATATTAGAATGAATATGTTACAAGGGTTGTTTTAAAAAAATGTCAACTTTCTTATGCACAAAATTTTTAATTTCTCCATTCTGATAGATTTTGAAACTCCATTACCTACTTATTGACATATCAAGAATCCCTTAGACACTATATAGATTTGAAAATTTTATCATGTTTCCTTGACACATGTTCCCTAGCATTTTATTCCATAACTGATTCTATTTCACCATGCCTAAGTAACAAGAGCTTTGAACCTTACCAACGTGTAATAATTTCCCCTTTGTATGTTGTCCTCTTGTAACAATCTTTCTATATTCCTCTATTTTAAAAAAATAACCCATATTTTCTAAAAATAACTTTTTTACCTTCATCACACAATTGTGAAACACATATAAAGTTATGTTTCATCCCATCAACAAACAAAATATTTCTTGGATTTCTACTTTTCTTCCCCAATAATGGATGATCCAACACCTTTGATTCTGAGAAATTTATCAATGTCAAATGTTACAGTTCCTTCTTTGAATTCTTTCACATTCTTCAACAACTTTAATTTTCCTATAATGTGATATGAACACCCACTATCTAAGATAAAAGGTTTTTATCCTTTTGTTTCATTGAGATCAGTCTTAATAACAAGAGCATTTTCTTTCCCATTATCTTTCTTAACATCCAGCTTCTAAGAATTGTTATCAAAAAAAATTGTGCGGTAACAAAGTATGACATATTTTTGGAAGATTTCAAAGTTTTTTACATCCCTAATAAATAGTTTCCATATGTTGGAATATATTTTCCATATTTACTCTAACCTTATCATATTTATTCAAAACAACCTTCTCATACTTCTTTCTTTGAGGGAATTGACTCCCACTAAAACATTGAATTCTGTAATTTTTGAAATAGTGGTAATGTTTTTGGTTAAACCAACACATATTTTTTTGTATTCCCAAATCCATCGCAATACTAGTAGAATCCATAGAAATAATATTTTCCTCCAAAACTTCCATACTGACCAGAGTTGTAAGTATGTTTCTCAACTACCTTCTTATCTAAATTTTTTTGACCAATAACCCTTATGTTATTAGCTGGAATCTTCCTTTTCAATTTGATTTTCTTTTTAGCTTTATCAAAACCTGAATTAATATAATTTTTTCTGGATTTAGAATTCTAATAAACTTCTCACTTCTCTACTTTTTTGATCTTGAACATATACATAACTTTACCAGATTTCTTATTATCAAGAACAATTTTAGCCTTCTTCTCAACCTTTGAAGGTAACACTTTATCATACTTAAGTTTACCCTTTCCTAAGATTTCATCAACTTCAGATATAGAATTATTGAAACTTTTATCCCTCTGTTCAGCTTTAGAATGTTTTTATTTGACAATTTCCAACTCTTATTCTTTTTCCTTCATCTTTACATCCAAATGTTTGTTATGATTCTTTTCTTTATTGAGATATTTCTTCAAATCATAAATCTATTCTATCATCTTATTTTTCTCATCAGGAAAATAGTCTTGATTTTTGTTGAAGCGTCTTCACTTTTTAGATTACTAGTTTCATTCTCAAGCCTACCAATATTTCTCAGACACTCTTTCAATTCTTATTTTAGATGAGATTCTAATTGAGTTTCTTCTTCTTCTTCAAAACTACTATTTATCAACTCTTCATTGTTCACTATTGCAATGAAAGTATTAGCTCTAGCATTTTCAGATTTTTTAGATTTAGTTAGAATATATTCTTCTTAATTATATTTTGATAAGAAACTTATTTTGGATTTGAATAATTTTATATCTTTACCTTTTGATAAATATTTATCCTTATCACCCAGTTTCTTCCATGATCTTCTCTATCTTTTATCATCTTCCTCAGTATCCGCTTATTTTCTTCTTCAAGGAAAATTATCCATAAAGTTCCAACTGGATCCACATTCAAAACAATTCAAGGGAAGTTTCCATTTATATTTTTCTATACCTATTTTCTATTTTTTATAAAATAAGGATAAAAATTCATCAATATTTTTACATACATCATTTTCAGAATCAGAATCACCAGCTACTTCTTCATCAAGAATCTTCTTTGAATTTTCCTTCCTAGAATTCTTGAAAGATATTTATCCATCAACTTTTGTTTTACCCTTAATATATTCTTCCATTATCATTTCATAAGTGATGAGAGTGCTACGAAAATCATCCATAGATAATGTTTTAGGATATCTATTTTCTAATGAAGAAACATGGGAATCAAACTGATCATGAATAATTATCATGATCTTTTCCAAAATAGTAGAATATTCTAAATTTTAACCAAGACATATAATAGTGCTAAAAATTTCATTTACCATATTAAAGTAGTAACAAACATATTCATATTCTCTCACCTTAAGATCTTCATACTTCAGCCTCCATATTTTTAACTTTTCTGTATTTAATTTTTTCTTACCTTCGTAAATGTTTTTCAGCTTATCCTAGATACCTTTGGTTGTGGAAATGCCTTTCACTCTTAAATTCTTACTTTCAAAAATTTATGAGAGTAAATCATTCTTATCCCATCCATATTTCTCAAGATTCTTCTTATAAATAGGTGTAATAGGAACTTTTTCATCAATAGAAGTAAATCCATTTGTTTCAGCATCAAGAACATCATACCTAAGAGACATAATATAAGATAACATTATATATTTTTAGATATGATAGTACTTACCATAAAAAACTAGAATCCTCTTACTGTTTACACAATTGAGATTCTCCATCACAAAATATTCAAAACTTTATAAAAGAGTATACTAAGAGAACCTTTGGATTTGATACCACTTGTAAGTACCCAGTCAAGATCAAGTATCGCTGAGAAGGGGAGGGGTTTAATCAATGATAACTTTTTCTTTTAAGTTTCCTTCTTTATAAGACAAAATTCACCTCCTATTAAAGAGTTATCACTTTCATTGATAAAAAACAATCACACATTCATAGGAACACAAGAATTTACTCGGTTCACTACTCAAAAATAGTAGTTACATCCTTAGTATGTTATGGAAACAACATGATACCACACAATCCACTAAAAAACAATCTTTTTGTGTGAAATACAACAAGAAGGATATGACATTACACTCATGTACAACTATGTTCAATACAATAGTGTGTGTTATTCAACTATCATGAAATGATGTAATATACTTTTTGTAACCATGTTAAGAAACATGTTATAGTGATACTTTGTCAACTTTCACAAATACGTTCTTCAAAAAAATTCGTCACTTTATTACCCAACAACAGAGAATAACTTTTTGGACTTTGTAATGATATTCAATAAAATTTCAAAATCTAATTCCCTAATCCGATTACTCAGTCAAAATATATAACTATGTCAGAATATGGCTGAAACAATTCTGAAATACTTCTACCTCAGTTCAGAAAACCCAATCTGATTTCTTATTCTAATTATAGAAACTATGAATACGATCTTATCTATTCTCCTTTCTTCTTTTATCCTGAAAATTTCCTTAAGAATTCTCAATCTGGAAACTCATTCTATCTAGCATTCTTTATCGCTTCACCTTCTCTCTTCAACAGTACATTCGTTTCATAAAGTAAAAAGTACTTCCTCCTTCTATAGGATATCTAAAATTGGTTTGGGTAGGATTCTAAAAATGTTTTATTCTTAACCAAATTTCCCAAATCATCAATTTTCCTTAAATTTCATATGAATATTTGACTTCTTCAATTCTTCTCAACTCATCTCAAATCTTCTCGAATCATCAAAACCTTAGCTTAGTTTATACTTTCTTAACAATCTTCATTCCAATTCCAATTTATAATTCTAATTTGATCAATATGATAGATTCATAATGTTGCTATTATTTCCTTGTACATCTTGAAAAACAAAACAAAATTGAAGATACTTCGATGTATTGCTCTGCACCAAATAAAAACAATTAAAAAGAGAATTTCTTCTCATTATGATGGTAGCACTTCAGATTCAGCTTCAAAAAATCTTTAGAATTTGAGATCCACTTTAGAACTATTTTATAATTGCTTTATACAGCCATCCAGGATCCCCCTTTACAACACTTATAGAGTTTGTTTTGAGCAATACTCTTTTTATTCCTTTACACATACTAATAATTCTGAGCCCGATGATGTTATCAGTGTCAGCCTGTGTCTGAAAGATCGGTCTGAGCTTTATACTAATGGATCAGTGTCAAGTCCATCCTGATGACTCTTGAACCACTTGATACAAAAACTCTTGAAAACAGATCATATTTCTTCTTTCTCTTGACCCACCTGTTAAGGAAACAAGTCTTATTTTCTTCTTGATATACAACCAACAATTCTTCTTGATTTAAAATAGTTGACTTCATTTTTGATGCTCTCTGATATGATTTTTTATCAATCACAACAATTTCAACTTTCATCATTGGTCCCAAAAAAAGTTTTCTTCTTTATTCATTGATCCCAATAACTCTCAATAGAAACAATATCCTTCAACAAATTTTTCTTCTGATGATGATTGGTGGCACACTATGTCTGATGGACTGGTTCTAACTACTTCAACTTTAGAAAATTATTTTCTTTTCTGAATATGATACCAATGAACTTAAATCACTTAACTTTGTTATCTAAATATTTTCTTCTGTTGTATTATCAATCTGACTGAAAACTATCACCTTCAGTTTCTCACATTATGATCAACCTTCTTATCCTTTCAACAAATTTGGGTCCAGTGTTCTCATACTAATGGACTGAGACCATAGATCTTCAAATTCAGTGACTTTACTCTTCCACAAACTTCTTCTTATATTATGAATTCTTTAGTACTTTGAATATGTTTAATATCAGTATAGAATCATCTAAATTATGATGGAAAGTATTGTGACTTACCATCCTTTCCAACATTATCTTTCTTTCCAACCAAACCTCGATATGATTGGAAACTCCAACTATCCCCCTTTACTTCATAAGGATTGAATCATAAGTTTCATAGATTACTTATGATTTATGAGAAGTCTAATATCATCAAAGAATCACTAGGTATTTATCGAATCCATGTAGATTCCAATTTAGTTTCTCAAAATGATCGTATTTTCATCTCGGACCCAAGGTCAGTTCAATCATCCTTTTCTTCCAAATAACTTTTCCTCAATCTGATGGAAATTCTTGATCATTATGAGTCTGATCATCTAAATATGATGGTTAGTCTGATTTTTAGAATTTACAAAGTCAATTTATTTCTTTCCTACTTTGATAACAAAAGACAATTCTCTCTTTAAAAACTTCTTCCAACTTTCTTATAATATATTCCATCCAATATAGTCCCAACAATTTTTATAACCATATCATTATTATAACACTTATAGAACAAAATTCTTGAATCTAAATACATAAACACTTCAATAATCCCACTTCCTTATTAAACTATTAACTAGGTTTTATCATCTTATTCTCCAATAATTCTTTCATACAATATTAAATATGAATCATGACTTAAGATTCAGTAACCTTAATTTAATCATTATTCTTACTTTTAACATAATCAATGTTGTTAAAATAGCCTACACCTTTTATACATTATTTTTAGTCTCTTCATCATCATCAGTAAAATCATTAATCATATAACCTTGCTAATTCTTTTCTTGAGCTTTCTCCATTGAACATCAATTTTCATAATTCCCATACTTTCCATATTTAAAACATTCAATCATCAAGGATATCTTAGGGAGACTATTATTCTCATCTATTTCATTAACCAAACTTCTCATTTTCCTTCGAAATTACTTAATTTGTGTCCTTCTTTTCCACACTCAAAACATCTTATTATTCCTATGAGATATTCACTTGAGTGCTTCTTCCCACATTCTAGACATTTTGGTAGTTGAAACTTCTTTCCTCCATGGTATTTATGAAATTCCATCTTTATATTATTAAGTGTGTCAATAAACTCATAAAAGTTGAGATTATTAATCATATAATGAGATAAGTTATTGGGAATAATAAAAAAATGTCCACATTACATCACTTATTTCACTTGGTTTCTCATGAGGAGAATCATTTCATTGAATATCACATTCAACATTACCACTATTCCTTTGGTTTCTAGCCATCAACTAAAAAGAAAAGCATAGAGTGATCAATAATAAACATAGTTTAAAACCACATAATCATGAAAAAGGACTTATATAATGAATAATAAAGACACCTTATTATGAAAACTTAGGTTTAAACTAGGTCATTCATGATCATTAATAAAACTTTAGGATGTTATCCTATACTTAGACTTATTCCTAGGGTTCTCACTAAAGTTTTCTCATCCATGTTTCCAAAGGCTAACTAAACCTTGCTCCGATACCTACTATATAAACCCATACTTTTCATAAATAAATATCATATTTTATTGGATAAATATTATTTACATAACAAGAATATCCACACTAGAATATTATAGGTGTAGTGACTTTGGAAAATTAGATACATAAACAACTAGTTTGGAAGTGAAGTAGATCCTCTCCCATATAATTATTTATAACTATCACCCTTATTAGACATGTCATACATAATACCTTTATTTATAACTCATGAAAAGAAAACATAAGAAAGGGTGAGTTCTAATTCTCAGTAAGGGTAAATAAGGGATATATATATAATTGCATAAGAAAAACATGACCATAAGGGTACGATAACATGAGTAAAATGTTTGAAATATATTCCTTTAATACCATAGATCATAATATTGAGTCATGGAAGAAATATTGTAGTTCATTAGATATTAATCATAGAGTAATCAAAGAGAATTATCTATGAAAACATAACATTAGCATAATAAATCCATTTTTGGCATGCATAAGCTTATAACACTACTGGAAACTAGATTTATCCCCATGGATCTATACCCATAGTTTAGAGAAACTGTGGGTATAGACATTCTTCCAAAACCTATACCCATGGTTTTAAAAAACCATTGGTATAGGTTGAGTTATACCAACGGTTTTTTTAAAAACCATGGGTATAACCCCTTACATAGTCGTCATTACTTAGGATTCCCCTACCCTACTCATTCGAGGCCCTAGTTCTCTCCTCTCCCACCATCCTTAGCATCCCCTCTCCCCTCCTCAGGTGACTTTCCCCCCCCCCCACCCTCCTCAGGTGATATTGTACCCATAGGCCAGGTGTTCTTCCTCCATTTCTAGAATTTTTTTGTTTCAATCTTTGACAGGTAATATTTCCTTCCCTCCCCTTATTTATTCTCTTATATTCAACATAATTCTCCCCTAATTGAAGTATTTTTTTATTCTGATCTTCTTTGACAATAGATTAGTGAGTTTTGAGTCTCTCTTATCTTTTTCTCACTATTATTTTCATTTTTATATATGTATGTGAATCTACTAGAGTATGTTGGAATCACTTATATAATTTTTTTTTAAATTTATAGTCTAATAGAGATCAAATATAGTCTATTAAATACATAAAAGTACTTTTTTTAATTATAATTAATTTATATTGAAAACTATCATAGATATTCTTGTGAATTTAACTTAAATTTGAGATTATTTTGGTGGAATATTTTAGGTATTTAGATATTTTTAGTGTTGAGAATAATATTTAAGTTAACTATTGGGGTTAATATTGATTTTTATTATCCTAGATTCATGGTATTTAATTATTTAAAATTAAGTTTTTATATCATGATCCATGGTTACTATTTATTAGATTATTTTAACCCAAAAAGAAATAAGTGTATGATGATGTACATTATTGTACTATTATAAGTAAATATGAAATATTTCTTTATCTATTAAATAATGGATGGGTTTCATAAATTGGGATGGAATGGATTAATTATTTAGTCTTGATGGATCTTCCCCAAATTAAATACTTCTTAAATTGAAATAAAACATCATGTAAAACCTATTTTCCTTGTGTTTGAATAATATAAGTGATTATACACTGAATTAGGATATTATTTATTTTTAATATATATAATATTCATGTGCTTTATTATTCATAAACACCATTTTAATGAATTTTATACTTTGAACGTCATTTCACATTATGATTATAAGTCCTTAAAATGCACTATTACATGGTACATTTTTGAACACCATGTAAAATACCCAATGGTCTTGATTTTATTTTAATATTTAATTTTCAGGTTTTTAATTAAATTGTAAACAATTAATAATTTTGTATTACTTGAATATTAACATTGAAAGACCACAAAAATGGGCTTTCATGGCAACATATTTTGGCCAAAGTAAACTAGACAGCAACCCAATAAAGAGACTGTAGTGGCTAGTATCCAAGCCCAATTATTCTCAAAATTTAACTGAATATAGAGGAAATAATTTTGAACATTTCATCAAATAGTTAAAAGAGCTAATTAGGATTTTTTAAGGTAGTTCCAAGCGGCCCAATATGGAGATAAAATTATGGGCCAGATTTTGTGGCCCAGAAAAATATCCCACCATTTCGATAATATCTCTCAAAAAAAATTCAATTTATCCTTAAATTTTATAGGTTATTAGGAGACATCAGGGGATTAATTTTATTATTCTATGTACCACTCTAATTATTTAATCTATAAAGCCATTTTGATTCCTCTTTTTGGTGGATGCAAGTTGGCTTCCACTTTGGGTCAAGAGTGGAAAAGTGTAAGTTCCACAAGCTTTCCACAACCCTAAGACTACCATACTCAAGTGTGGTGACTTTAACTATTGGATGCTCTACCCAAGGCTCCCAAAATTCTTATTTAATGAAGTATTGTTGTAGTATTTAATCATCTTTGGTTCCTTCTTTCATTGTAATGTTAAGCTGTGATTTTGTTGTCTCGTGTTTGTCTTTCACATGTAAGTTGTTCGAATTACCTTATTTTTCATAAAAATTATTCATCTTCTCTTATTATGTTCTTATTATTATCACATCGATACCATTTATTCATGGTTTTAATTTATTCACACAAAAACTTGTAAAATTATTCACACAAATGTGGAGTGATCGTTTTCTTTTTATTTATTTTTTTACTTCTTCAATTCCTCTCTCAGGAGTCTACTATTCGCTTCCATTGAAACCGTATCATCAATGGAGGGCTAACCAACTTATGGGTTTATTAAAGGGACTATAAAGTGGCTATATTGGATGTTATTTCTCACTCCATAAATTTCTAATCACTTATTTTAATTGAGAATTTTGTTTGATGATCTTTAAACTCCTTCGTCCTTGTTGAATTTAAGGTCACACACTTCAAGTGCTAATACGAACATTTACCATAGAGTGATCAAAGACTTGATCCTAAAAGTGTAATGGTTATTGGTATTAAGGTGTGTAGGTATCAAACCAGTAAGTGATGATGTTGTTTTATCTTCTTAAATGAACCCACCTCAAATATAAGAAATTGAAATAGTTGAAAAAAGAACGCATCTAATCCACCCCAAGTGATACCCTATGATCAAATCATTCTTTTAAATTGAATTCACATAGAACTATTAGTGATTTTTTAAAACCATATAAATCAACCCAAAGTTGGAAACTTCATATCCAAAAATAATCCATAGAATGTACGTGTCTATAGGTTTCTTCTTAGGTCTCTGAGGATTCGACAACTCAAGCTACACTAGAAGTGACCGCTTAACCCTAAAAACATGGGTAAATTTGGGCGAGACCAATAAGTAATGTTAAACTTAAATAAATTCCTTTAATGAATAAATGTTATCCTCAATTATGTTTTCAAATGAGAAGACCTCTGTAGATAATAAATACACATTCTTCTACTAGTATTCCTTAGTTGCTAATTATTTAAATACATGCACCTTGTTTGGATTTATATGAGCATGCCTTAGTTTTTTCTTACATTATGCCTTATTCTTTGTTAGTATGGACAGTATATAATTCTATAATGGTTACTTACATCATGCATTTTATTCAGTTTGGTTTCCTATTAGTGTTATTTAATATCCTATACACTATAATTTTAATTTATATTTGAATTTGGATATAATTGTAATTATGGTTTTCATTATTGATTGGAACAAAAAAAATTCCCTATAATAGAATGAATAGAAGTCTTATGTATCATACCAATCAAATTCCAATCGATTTTCAAGATAATTTGGAAACTTTTTTAGATTTTGTATTTAGAAATGCTTCATATTAAGGTCGTATGCAGTTTCAATGTTATAATTGTGTTGGAATACCATGGTTAAGTCAAGAATAAGTTATAAACCATATAAATAAATCTATATTTAAAAAAAATATTATGTTTGGTTTTATAATGGAGATATGAGACAATTTTCAACAATTCATAAATGAAAAGAAAGAAGTGGTATGAAGAATTTGATATTTTATTGGTTTCCATTTGTGAATCATCATGAGAGAGATAGTATGCCATTTAAAG
Source organism: Viscum album (assembly GCA_963277665.1). Classification (NCBI taxonomy): domain Eukaryota; kingdom Viridiplantae; phylum Streptophyta; class Magnoliopsida; order Santalales; family Viscaceae; genus Viscum; species Viscum album. The sequence continues at coordinate 1,776,034,958 of OY728132.1, forward strand.
AAGTCAATGATATTAATACACATGAGTAAAAGACTAAATATGATAACATTGGGAGAGTGAAAAAATTAATGGATGATTCCAAAACTCCTATATATTAGGAATGTACTAAAATGAAAAATTTGTAATGTTTAATGCATTTATGTCATATAAAAATTAATTATGGAATTTATAATACCTCTATTGATTATATTCTTACCTTTCTAAAGTAATATCTTCTTAATGGTGTATATATTTCCTAAAATCATTATAGGTCATGAATGTTAATTAAGTAGCTTGGATTTTCTATAAATAAAATGCATGCTTGTTTGAAAGATTAAAATTTATTTTCGGAGGAAAAATATAACCTTAATGACTATAAAGAATGTAGTACATATATTTGGAATGAAAATATAGATAGAAAACCATAATATTACACAAAAATTCATGTGGCACTTTCTATTGATTCCCAGGCTTCAAAATCTATTCATGTCTACAAAAATCTCAACTAATATGATATGGAATTATGCTAAGAGAATTAATGGTAATGATGAATTTTTTCATCCAAGAGATGGATTATAATGGTGGGAATTTGATTCATAATATCTTGATTCTATAGCGGAGTTGTGTAATGTCAGTTTGGGTCTGTCCTGTGATGGTTTTAATCTATTTGGCCTGATGCTTACTGCTCACAGCACATGCCCAGTTTTTATTCATTCTGGTAATATTCCTCCATGGATGTGTATGAAAAAACCTTTCACTTTGTTGATTATATTAATATTTGTACTTAATGATCCTGAAAATAATATAGACTTATACTTACAACCTTTGATAATATAGTTGATGTAGCATTGGGATATGGGTGTGCACACATTTGATGCTTCTTCAAAAAATATATTTTAAATGTGTGCTTCCTTTATATAAACTATAAATTATTTCTATAATTATAAAATTATCTATTGTTAGAGAACAAAGGTAAAACTATTATATTCTATTTGTATGAATAATATATTATTAATAAGGCTTAAATATCTTTATAGTTTCAGTTTCAGGGGGCATTGAGTATTCTTACCAATGGATCATCAATAAAGGAAGAATCACATGAGGTTTGATAATACTATTGGAACTGAGTATCCACCTCAATGTATTTTAGGAACAAATGTTCTTAATTAATTTAAATATTTCAGTTTTTCATTAGGAAAAGGTCAAATGATATATAAAAAGAGGGAAAATGTTGACACTGAAGCCACTTAAAATTGGAAAAAGAGAGGTATCTTTTTTGAGTTTCTATATTGGTCTAACAATTTATTACATAATTATTTAGATGTAATTCACATTGAGAAAATTTTATGTGAAATGTTTCTTTCAATTCTTCTAAATGTTAATGGGAAGACCAAATATGAATTTTGATCTCACTGATACTTGTTGGATTGGGGTATTCGACTAGAAATACATCCTATGTGTATCAACAAAAACAAATGGAAATTTCTTTGTGCTTCTAATGTGATGGCACCCTTAGAGAAAAATCAATTTCTGGAAGTATTGGAGAATATCAAGGTTCCTAATGGCTATTTTAGAAATATATATAAACGATTCAATATAAGGGATTTGAAACTAAAACCACTTAAAACTCGTGATCATCACATCCTTCTTCATGAATTGATTCCAATAGAAATATAACATTTTCTTTCCAATAATGTAAGGGTGACAGTGATTCTATTATGCCATTTTTTATAAAACTTTCTGATAAAAAGTTATAAAAGTATTTCACGATAAAAATTAAGCAATAGGTTCCATTAATTTTTCATTAGTTGGAAAAAATATCAACCATAATTTTTCGCATGCATGTTGCATTTAACAATACATATTCAAACAGAAACACTTATTGGTGGATTCATTTCTTTTTGGTGGAGGTATCCTACTTATATAAATATTTCCACAATGAAATGTTATGCTTAAAATAATAATCATCCTCAAGGTTCCATTATGAGAGGTTATCTGGCTCAAGAATGTATGGAATTTTGTTCAATGTATTTGTCTGATGTGAGCACAAGACATAACTGACAAATGAGAAATTAAGATGAGAATTATGGGGAAATTAAGACATTTTTTCATCTCTTCCCTAAATAGGAGAAATTTCGGGGTCATATACATTGGCAACATTGGTCCTTTAAGAGCGGGATATGGAACATCGCACAGTCTTGTTTAACTGTGGTTTGTTCTATGACTATATCAAGTAATTAATTTGAATATTTATATGTTATATCATACTATGTCATTTCACATATACCATAAAATTTTATTATCATTTTATGTAAGGAATATAAAAAAATATAAGTATAGTTCATCGGTCTTTTTCTTTGAGAAGGAGACAGGCTTTACATAGCCAAGAGTCTCCTGCTTGGTTGAAATAAATGATATGACCATTACTTTAATTAACTTAAAATATAGATATTAATTTAATTTTATTATTGATATATATTTTAGGTATTGAGTTTACTTATTGACTCTATTTCTCAATAATTATGAGTGTTGGATTTTGGTCCCAATTCTTTGGTTTGTGAATGAAAATATTTAATAATAAATGGGTATAAATTTATTACAATTGATCGAGTAGTGAAAATGAGAACACATCATAATGGCGTAATGTTAACTTCTATAATAGACTGTTATGTCAGTGCATCAGATAGTTGACCCTAATATGAAAATGTGTCTTATTATGGACTTTTTGAGAAAATATTTTTATTAGATTACTAATCTCAAGTTTGAGTTACTGTGATGAAATGTAAATAGTTTGATTCAATGAAATGGAATGGTATATTTATTGATGATTATGGATTCAGAATTATTTACATGAGTCGATTCTTGGATACCAAAGAACCATATATCTTGGAATCAGTGTAAGAAATAAGTGTTTTAAATGAAAGTTCATCTAAGTATAGATTAAAGTTTCATTAATGAATTAATCCCAGGAAATATTTTTCATAATGTTGGGGATGAAATTGACACCATTGATTCCCCAATTGGTGTTGAACAAAATATTGAATTTGATGACTCAAATTTTCCCATTGTGAGAGTTGGTGTTGAACCTGAAGTAGTGGTGGGTAATATATAGAAGAAATAAAATATTTTTATAGTTCATTTAGTTTACCTTAAAACGGGTTTCTTATTTTGGTATTAATTTAATTACTTTAATTTAGTTTCTGTTTGTAATGATATGTTTGTTTTAGTATTGTTTGGTTTCTTTTAATTTAATTATATTTATTTCAATTCAGAAAACTAGATTTAATATGGGTTTTTAAAAAATGTATAATTTGGTTTTAAATTATTATTTCTAAAACATGTTATGACATTGTTTATGGACTATTTTACTTCTAAGTTTTATGCATGATTTTTAAAAACTATTTTTAAGAAATGTACATTTCATTCTTATAATGATTGTGAAAAATATTGCAGAAGTTTGAAGGAAACAATTATTTGATGTTGATTAACAGATGCGTGAGCATGTGTTTCCTCATCTTCTTACCATAATGAGTAAAATAATTGTTCTATTTTTTATTATTAATTATATATAATTTCATGTTAAAATTCTTTTTCAAATTTGTTTTAGGGACATTCGGTTGAACTAGAGTTAACTCCTCCTCAGCCTACTAGCATGGATCTAAGAGGGGATGCTCCTAGACCTAGAAAAAGTATATATCGTACCCATTCCCACCTTGACCAACCATAGGACACCCCATCTACCACCCCTTTCCATCCGTCTTTTGAACCTCTAGGGATTTTCCCACCCATTCCTCTATCATCATCTCATTTAGCAACTTCTTCCCATACATGTCTATTATACCTTCATGGATGTTCCAACCTTTAACATATCCTTATCCTTTGATGTATCCCCACCCTACTACCCATATTCTTCCATTTCTATGATTCCTCCATTTCCTACTATCTATCCAAGAGCTGGTGATTCTATTCCTTCAACTTCCACTCCAGTGCATATATATCACCTAGAGCATGCATTGAAACAAACACATCCTCCAGAGGCTACTGATTCAGCATATCTCAAAGATCCATCATAGCTTATTGAGAATACTACATCATTTTTTCTATTATAATTGTGTTATTATATGTGTGTCAACTTATATCATATCATTTTTGTCAAGTTTTACCATGAATTAATTCTTATTTTCCCCCTTTTATCTTATTCAGTGTGTTCTTCTAGTAGGCGATGTGGGCGCACCTGTATGTGAGAAGCCTAGAATTTTCAAATAAAAATAATGTTATATTAAAAATAAGAAAATTAGATGATATGTAAAAATACTAGGTAGTGTATATGTTTCATGGGAACTTTATCCCAAGTACCAAAATATCATTCTGGTGGAATCAGTCTCATGGAAACATATTGGTAATGACATAAATGAAAAATCATGGGTAGAGATATGGGTAAGAAAATTTGTCAAATTTATATCTATATTTTTTTGTTTTCATATGAATTAAAATCTTCATTGTAGCATTGGTTTAAATTTACTAATGTTGAAGCTACAAAGTTTTCAAGGTTAATGGATCTTGGGGAGTTATGGAGATCATATAATTATGAGTTATATGTTAGTTATAGAAGTAGAGTCAGTTGTGATTTAGAGGGTGTACCAATATTCCCCAACTTTCCAACAACACAATGTCAAAAAATGATCACAAATTGTAATTCTAATGAGTTTAATGTACTCCCAATATTTAATGGTTTTCATATAAAATTTAGTTCTTATTACTTATATTGAATTATTTTATGAATCTTAAGGAATAAACAAAAAGCACAAAGATACAATGACATATTTTTACACATTGGGGTTCACTAAAATGCCTGATAATGAGAATAATAAGGTACTTAAATATGAATATAAATAATATATAGATTTATATTGTTAGTTAGATTTTCATACTAAAATTTATGTTTTATTTTCATTACTCCCTTTAATATATGGCTGTAAATACCCCTTTCAAATAGACTAATGGACAATTGGCCTAATGAAATATTTTCTAAATGGACAATTGGACTACTGACCTAATACTCTAATGTCAAATTGGATAATTTTCCGAATGGCCTAATGGAATAATGTCAAATTGGCCTAATGTCCTAACGAACAAATGACCAATTGGCCTAATGTCCTAATAGCCAATTGTAAAATTTTCCTAATGACCTCATGTAAAATTGGCATAATGACCTAATGGACTAATATCCAATTTCCCTAATGACATAATGGCCTAATGACCAATTATCCAATTTTTCTAAAGTTCAAATGACCTAATGGCATAATGGCCAATTGGACTAACGGTCCAATGGACGATTCTCCTAATGGCCTAATGGCCTAATGGAGGATTATACTAATAGCTTAATGGCCTAATGTCCAATTGGACTAATGAAATAACATCCAATTTCCCTAATGGACTAATAGACTAATAGATTAATGGACAATTAGCCTAATGGCATAATGGACTAACGGCCTAACAGCCAATTGTCTTAATGGACCAATGTCCAATTGGACTAACGGCCTAATGACCTAATGTACAATTGGCCTAATGGCCCATTGGCCTAATGTATTAATGGCCAAATTTCCTAATGGCCAATTGGCCTAATGGACTAATGTCCAATTAGCATAATGGCCTAATTGCCTAATGGACCAATGGACTAATGTCTAATTGGCCTAATGGCCAAAATCCAATTTTTCTAATGAACTAACGTCCAATTGTCCAATTTTCCTAATGGACTAATGACCAATTGGCCAATTGGTCTAATTTCTTAATGGCCAATTGGCCAATTGTCCTAACAGCCTCACGGGCAATTAGCCTAAAGGTATAATGGCCTAATGTCCTAATGGACTAATAGCCTAATGAAAAATTGGCCTAACGGCCTAATATCTAATTGGCCTAATGGCCTAATGACCATTGGGCCTAATGGCGTAATGTAATAATGTCCAATTGTCCTGATGAATTAACGGCCTATTGTCTTGACAACTTAATGGACTAATTGTCTAATGGCATAATGGTCAATTTTCCTAATAGCCTCATGGAAAATTTTCCCAATGGCCTAATGGATAATTGGCCTAATGGTGTAATGGAAAATTGTCCAAATGGCCAAATGTCCAATTTTCCTAACTGCCTAATGGCCAATTGGCCTAACGGACTAATGATCAATTTGCCTAATGGTCTAATGTATTAATGTCTAATTGGAATAATATCCTAATGTATAACTGTAAAATTATCATAATTACCTAATGTCCTGATGGTAAATTTGATAATTGGCCCCATGGACTAATTTTCTAATAGCCAATCGTCCCAATAGACTAATGGTGCTATGGTTAATTGTCCAATTGGCCTACTATTCAATTGGTCTAATGGTCTAATGTCCAATTGGCCAATTGTCCTAATGTCCTAATGTCTAATTTTCCTTATGGCCTAATGTCATAACATCTAATTGGACTAATGTCCCAACATCCAATTTTTCTAATGACATAATGTAAAATTGGACTAACCGCCTAATGGTCAATTGGCCTACTGGCCTAATGGAAAATTGGACTAGCGGCCTAATGGCTAGTTTTCTAAATGGCCTAATGGAAAATTGTCTAATTTCTATAATTTCCTAACAACCTAATGTCACAATGACCAATTGGCCTAATTTTCTTAATGGTGAATTGGCCTAATAGACATTAGGCCGCTAGGACAATTTTCATTCCTTATGACTTAGAAATAAAGTATTTATATTTAAATATTATGAATTGTTCATAAATACATAATTTTAATTATTCAAATTAGTTTCCTTATTTTGATATTATTGAAACTACATCGAAATATTTTTGATGATTTATTTGATCAAGGATTAAATATTATTATCAATGTGAATTTTTTTTATCTAAATAGTTTTCATAAAAAAATGAAATATAACATCTTTATATTTAATAAAAAATGTCATATATATAGAGTAAATTCCATATAATGAATAATATTAAGGATTTTATATTATGAAATGAATATAAAGCGTTCATATTCAAGATTTTGGGATGTTAATAATGTGTAGATAATATTATAAGGTGTTTATGGTTTTTTTATTTATGAATTTTTCATCAATTTTTATCACATGTTTAAATTTATGAATCATTCATTCAATTAAAATTTATTCTCTTTTACTATTATTCAAGATTATAAAACGTTTATATTGTGAATATGTGCTTACTTTAAAGTTGTAAAACTACTTCAAGAGATTATCATACATGAAACTAAGTAGTTATACGCCAGGTATAATAATAGATTTTGTTTCCATATACCTTGACTTTAGTTTATAATTGATGTTAATTGGTTAAATTTCATTGATGAATATTTTTTATACATATTAGGTGTTAGAGTTATGATGAATTAGAATATATCATGAATTAAGTATCACTAGGTAATAGGACTTTGGGTCAAACTTCCCACTAGTACTAAATTTCTAATTAAATGTATATTTTGATGCTTCTTAATTTTATGGACTTCTTCAATAGTTATAATTTTAATTTATTATAGGTTTATCACTTTAATATTATTCAATAATATAGTATTATATAAATCAATTAAATTTTTAGTAATAATTATTGGGCATCGAAGTCCATGTGCCTCAAGAAAAAAAAATTCTAGAGTAAGAAGAAAAATGATAGAAGTGTAGTAAATACAAAAACACAAAAACAATGTTATAATTTTTTGTATTTATATTTAAATTATTTATGAAAAAATCATAATTAAATAACTTGTTTATATTTTTAAAAGTCTTATTTAGAGACCCTCGATGATAAAGAAGATAACAACTTTTGGACAAATGATCATTTGAGTTAGGTATTCAATGAGGAGCACTAGGGGAGAGTCTGATGTCGACCCAGGAAAAACATCATCCCCATTAGGTATTGGTCCTCATCGAGCTCCTATAAAAACTCTCAGACCACTAAGCTACAAAGCACTCATGCAGAAGAATCTAAGGCCAAAAAAATAGATTTACATGAGTGTGAAATAAGAAAACTAATCACTGAACACTTATAGAAATCTATGTTAGTTAGAAGTTAATAACTTCCATCAGAGGATTATATTATTATTGATTCATATATGGAGTCAATGCGCTCTTTAAATGATGCCCTAAGTGATGACAATGAGGTTCCTAGTTGTGTTCGAACTGATAGTGGTGGTAATTATGATGATAATGATGATGATGATGATGATTATTATTATTATTATAATTATTTTGTTGCTCCATATGATGTTTTTGGTGATGAGGGTGTTGCTGATGGTGATGAGTATGAGGATGTTAGTGATGGGGGAGATATTGATCCCCTCTATTTTTGACTTAGCAGTAAAGAGACATGTGGATGTTGTTTAATGACTTGAATTTATTGGTTGTATGGATGTATATGTATGTTATATTATTGTAAATGGTTTAAAAATTATTAAAAGTACTTGGTTGAATGATAAATATACAATATTTTTGTTGCATTGAATGTGCACTGCATTTTTTATTTTATTTATAGCTTCATGATGGAATGGAAGAGATACTACTAGTAAATGAAGACAGCTACCTATACCCATGGTTCAATAAACTATGGGTATATATTTTCTGGTGGGAAAAGGTATACCCATAGTTTAGATAATTGTGGGTATATATATATATACCCATGGTTTTGGTTAAATCATGGGTATGATAAAATAGCTAATGTTATACCCACATATTCTATAGAAACCGTGGGTATAGGAGTATTCTGACAACTCCATAAACTATAGTTCTGAAACCCATGGGTATACCCTATACCCACAATTTTAGGGGATATACCCATGGTTCTAAACTATGGGTACAGGGTATTTTTTCAGTATTGTAACTTTTTGAACATGTATATATATAAATAGGTTCACTCATTAGGTTAAGGATATAAAATCAGGCCCTTTCATAAATTTATGGTCATGATATCGAGTCCATGAATAATCTTAAAGATATGAAATCTAGGTCCATAGATGAAATTATGGATATGAAAACTGGGTCCATGCATGAACTTATGGACATAAAAACTAGGTATTAAATTAATATTATGGACATGAAAACTTGGTCCATGCATAAAATTGTGAACATGAAATTAGGTTGACACATAAAATATTTACCTCATGAGTTATCAATATTTACCCAATGCATTGGAGAGAGATATAGGTACCACCCACCATAAAATGAAAATAATATATATATGTGCAACAAGATCATAAAACATTCATCATATAAAACCCATGAAAATAAATGGGTTTCATAAACATTTCATCATATCATAACCTATGGAAAATGAATGGGTTTTATAAACATCTTATCATCATAAACATAAACCATAAAAATAAATAATAAGAATGTTTTCCATAGATCATATACCTATTAAATCATAAGTGATATCAATGGTTGGTGTCTCTTATGAATATAAATATCATTGAAAGATCATTATAACATTCCTGAGGAAAATATCCTTTATATTTTTAAATCACTTCTTTAAAATATAAAATTTTCAATAATATCATGGAAAAAAAATTCTTTTAAAATAACAATGGAAATTTTTAAAGGAAGAATCAAATCATTGAGTGGTCATAATGGTGAGAAATTCTATTCATGTGTACCTCATTTGGAAAATGACATGAAAATTCCTTTTGAAACCATTTTTTAAAAAGATAAACATAGTTAAAAATGTATTTAAAGATTCATAGGATAATAATACATACCTTCTTTAAAAAAAAGAAATCATTGATATGGAAGAAAAGAAATTCGACCAAAGAAAGAAATAAGGTTGGTTATCATTAAAAACACATTTTTTGTCTCTTGTTTACTTAAAGTGAGGAAAATGAAATGAAAAAATTTATTTTAAAGAAATAACTAGAGTAGGAGAAAATTAATGAGTTTCTTGAGTTTTATATATTAATATTTTTTCATCAAAAACATAATCATAAATAATCTTAATAAACAATGATATTGTAAAATAAATCCATTACCATTTTGGTAACTTTTGAATCGTAATCCCCATGAAATAAATAAACTTATATGGATATGTGAATCCCCATAAAATTAATAATATGAATCATAAATTACATTTATGGTAAGTATATACACCACACAAAAGAAACAAGTGGTGAATATGGCATGTACCCCACAAAAATAAAAGTGATAAAAATCCCTTACCTATTTAGTAATCTTTTGAATCATAAGATCTATTTAACAATTACATAAAATTAAAATTTAAATATCAATAAAATAATTATATTAATTATATAACATGTAAAATTGGTATTATATACACCACAAAAATTAAATGAGTGGGGAATATGGAATATGTCTCCCAATTATAAAAGTGACACTAGAAATCCCTTACCTTTGGTCCGACTTCCTTCAAACGCATTAGAACCTCCTATATAATAAATATAAATTTACTATAAATATATTATAGAACCAAAATAATATATATAATACCATATATTATTTACTTATAAACTTTTATCACCCGTTTTTTAACACTTCTTTATTAAATTCACTGTTTCAGGTGATATTTGCTTTGTTTTTCATGTATGTTCTGGTTCGGTAGTTTTGGTCCTTATATTTTGATCATAGTTTCATTATATATATAATGTTAATAATGATATAAATATCATATATATTCATGATATACTTTTTTAGAGTCATTCATAAAATATAGATATATATAAATGAATTACCCCATTCATGGAGATGGCAGAACGTACGTATGCATGAACGTTGTTTCCATTTTTCAACAGATGGAATAAAAGAAAGGTAAATAATAAATTAAATTTAAAGAAAAATTATTATATAATATATATAATATATATTCATTAAATATATTCTTATTACTATACAACTAAAACAAAAATGAAAAATTAATCCCATCGCTTCGTGGAGGTGGTAGTCCACACGTACGGACGATCGATATTATCATTTTCTAAAGGTTTAAAAGATAAGAAGGTAGATATGATAATATCATTAAAAATTTATAATTATTTAATAATTAAAAAATTAAACCCATCATAATACCCATCCATAAAATATGGTAATGATAAATTAATTGTATTGCTATGTGGATATGATAAGTCGTATGTACGCGCGAGCGATACTTTTACTTCCCATCTGATGGAAAAGGGATAGATAATAAAGGTTTCATAATCATAATAAAATTTAAGAATATTAAGGATAATGAAATTATTATTTTATGATAAATACTATATATTTAGAGTAATTATAATAAGAAATAAATTGGAAGACTTCAGGTAAGACAACTACCTCACTTTCATGAGACCCCCTTTAGATAATTTCCTAAGAAACCTAGAGTTGGTATTTTGGGGACATAATCACCTCAAAAAAATGGATAAAGATGTTTAGAATAAAAAAATCATGGGATGGTTGATCTAAATGGATCAAAGGGGTGTGAAGAATATAAATAAGGGGTTCCCTTTTATAAGGGTGGGAGAGGACACACTTAGAATTTATTAAAAGATTAAATTATAATAAAGTTGTTCTCTATCCAAATGATTCTAAATGGACAATAAATTGACAGGGGATGAAATTTTAAACCATATATTATCCAATTTGTCCTATTTTAATATTTTTATGATTTTTAAGTAATTTAATAAAATATTATTTTGATAAAATATCATTAATGTCAATTTTTACAATATTTTAATTTCACTTAAAAGACATAAAGAAAAATTTTGAATTTGAATATAATTCATTAACATAAAACTAATATTTCATATTCTCATTAAAAAAATTAACACATTAAAACACTAAAATTATATTGATTTTAATATTTTTAAAATCAATTATTATGTTTTTTATTAATTATAAGAATACTACATTGGTGTTGTATAACAATTTAAGTTCATTATATAATTACTAAAAATTATAAATAAATTTATATCATTAAAATAATTTAATTAATCTCATAATTACTATTTATAATCTTTCATAAATAGATTTTTTTCCCATATGTTAACATGTCATTGATATTTAAAACTATGAGAGTGACATTTTGTAACTTTATTTGATTTAAATATTATATAAGTCATTTTCATGGACAATTTTTCATTAAAAAATAAAATTAGAGAATAAGGTGATTATGATCATATTTCATTCATCCAATAATAATTAGGAATAAAAAATATGGCTTTATCACTTAGTTTTAAACTAGATTAACCCGATTTACCTTTATCGAGGTGATAAATTTTACCATAGTTACTATTCATATTGATCAAAAATAAATTGGGCCTATTTACCAAACTTTAACCTCCTAGTATTAAATATTTAATTCATTTTAAAAAAATTAATACCTATAGGTTTTATAAATTAATTTTAAAAAAGGGTGCGCAAAATAAAAAAAAAACCACTTTTTAGAAAAATACAGTTTTTAAGCATAAAACCAGATTTATTCTTATCCCATTTATAGAAAAATATTAGATGATTTTTAAAAAAATTATTGATTATAATATATATATATATCATTAAAATAATTTTCCAATATTAATCAATTTAATTTTTTAATATAAAATCACATTACGCACATAAAAATAGTTTTTCATGAAAATGCCTTTTTACTTATAAAATATTTTTATACTAAATTCAAACATAAAATTGATTCCAATGTAATTAATTGTATTAATTAAATTATAATAAAAATAATTTTAATTTGAAACTAGTTTAAAACAAAATGGAACTTTTTATATACCATTTTCAATAATTTCAACATTTTTTACTATTCGTTGGAAAATCAATCATTTCTGAAAATTATCAAAAATTAATCTTAAGATATTTTTAATATGCTGATTTCAAAAATGATTTTTATTTTATAAAATAAAATCTAAAAAAGTTTTATAAATTAATCATAATATTTTTTTCACAAAAATCAATAAAAATATTTTTTGAAGAAAATTTATTTTTGAAGAATAAAATGACTTTACTAAAAAAATGATTGATTTTTTACTAAGAATTTATCAATAAGTTTATATTGAGTATTAAATATGTATATATATATATATATGTATTTCATAAAGTAGTTAATCCTATTCATACCCACCAATTTAACAACTAAGTTATAATTATCATAGATAATAATGTTTTAATAGTATATCATGGTTCATTTAATCATGGTGTTGTGTATAACGCAAGATATCAACGAAATTAAATTATTTAAAGAGAAATATTTTCTAAAACATCAGGGTGTTACATACCCACTTAATAAATTTCACTCTCGCAATTTGAACTTGTGTCCAGTAATCAAAGGTTTGATATTCGAAAATTTCTTTGTTGAAAAGTCACATCATAAAAAGGATTAATAAAATTCCCTCTCAAAATAGGGAAAGGAAAGTACGAAGATCACCAAAAAACATGCACTATGGGAAAAATGAGCAATTGCGACGGGTTATTTGCGACGAGAATAGATCTCGTCGCAAATAGTCCTGTTAAAAACTTATTTGCAACGGGGGTATTTACCCATCGCAAATAAGGAGGCTTTTGCGACGGGATTGCTTTCCCCGTCGCAAAAGAACTGGCGCGCGTTGCGCGCCAAATCGCGGGAAAACTATTTGCGACGGGGGAATATTCCCGTCGCAAATAACTGGCGGCGGTAAAAGGTATTTGCGACGAGAATATTCCCCCGTCGCAAATAGTATGTCGGCAGGTGGTTATTTGTGACGGGACCCGTCGCAAATAACTATTTACCCGTTGACCGTAATAAATGTCGGCTAAGGTATTTGCGTCGGGTCCCGTCGCAAATAGTATTATTTGCGACGGGAATCCCGTCGCAAATGCACCCGTCGCAAATAATCTAACCTATAAATACCCCAATCCGTTTTTTTCAAAACATTCTCAAATTCCATCTTCTTCTTCTCTCAAAGTTATATTTCTAAAGTTCAGTTTTTCTTCAGTTTAATTTTTTTCTCTGGAGCTGATATTAAAGTTTTGAAGAACGGTCAGAGCGGATCAATTTTCAAGGTATTTATGTTCAATTTAATTTAATATTTATTTTTAATTTTTTATTAGTTTCAATTATTCTTAATTAGTTGTAATTTAATTATGTTTATATTGTTTTATTACTTAATAAATTTAAATTATTAGTATTGTTCATAGTTAATGGTAATTAGGAATAATTAGTAACAATTTTTAATAATTAAGAATAAATATTAATAATTAGTAATAAATACCAATAATTAGGGATAATAACATTATTACATTATTAGTCTATTTTATTATTAATATTAAAATAATATAATTTTTTTATATATACAGTTCTCTTTTCATCTGTGTGTTTGCTGTCTTCACATGTATTATTTGTATGTGGAGATAGAAAACGCACAGATGAAAGGAGAATTGTATATAAATTAGAAAATTATATTATTTTAATATTAATAATAAAATATACTAATAATGTTATTATTTGTAATTATTGGTAATTATTCCTAATTATTAGTAATTATTCATTTAATTACTAATAATTAGGAACAATTACCAATAATTATCAATAATTAGGAATAATTAGTAATAATTACCAATAATTAGTAATAATTACCAATAATTAGTAATAATTACCAATAATTAGTAATAATTACCAATAATTAGTAATAATTACCAATAAGTAGTAATAATTATCAATAATTACCAATAATTAGAAATAATTAGTATTAATTACCAATAATTAGTATTAATTACCAATAATTAGTATTAATTACCAATAATTAGTATTAATTACCAATAATTAGTAATAATTACCAATAATTAGTAATAATTACCAATAATTAGGAATAATTACCGGTAAATAGTAATAAATAGTAATAATTAGGAATAATTACCAATAATTAGTAATAATTCGTAATAATTACTAATAATTAGTAATAATTAGTAATAATTAGTAATAATTACCAATAATTAGTAATAATTAGTAATAATTAGTAATAATTAGTAATAATTGCCAATAATTAGTAATAATTAGTAATAATTAGTAATAATTAGTAATAATTAGTAATAATTAGTAATAATTAGTAAAAATTAGGAATAATTACCAATAATTAGTAATAATTAGTAATAATTAGTATTAATTACCAATAATTAGTAATAATTACCAATAATTAGTAATAATTACCAATAATTACCAATAATTGCCAATATTTATTAATAATTACCAATATTTACCAATATTTACCAATAATTACCAATAATTACCAATAATTACCAATGATTAGTAATAATTATCAATAATTACCAATAATTGGTAATAATTAATAATAATTACCAATAATTAGTAATAATTGGTAATAATTAGTAATAATTAGTATTAATTACCAATAATTAGTAATAATTACCAATAATTAGTAATAATTACCAATAATTAGTAATAATTAGTAATAATTAGCAATAATTACCAATAATTAGTAATAATTACCAATAATTAACAATAATTACCGATAATTACCAATTATTAGTATTTATTACCAATAATTAGTATTAATTACCAATAATTAGTAATAATTACCAATAATTAGGAACAATTACCAATAATTATCAATAATTAGGAATAATTAGTAATAATTACCAATAATTAGTAATAATTACTAATAATTGGTAATAATTACCAATAATTAGTAATAATTACCAATAATTAGTAATAATTACCAATAATTAGTAATAATTACCATTAATTAGTATTAATTACCAATAATTAGTATTAATTACCAATAATTACCAATAAGTAGTAATAATTACCAATAATTAGTAATAATTAGTAATAATTACCAATAATTAGTAATAATTAGTAATAATTACCAATAATTAGTATTAATTACCAATAATTAGTATTAATTACCAATAATTAGTATTAATTACCAATAATTAGTATGAATTACCAATAATTAGTATTAATTACCAATAATTAGTATTAATTACCAATAATTAGTATTAATTACCAATAATTAGTAATAATTACCAATAATTACCAATAATTAGTAATAATTACCAATAATTAGGAATAATTACCAATAATTAGTAATAATTACCAATAATTAGTAATAATTACCAATAATTAGTAATAATTACCTATAATTCGTAATAATTACCAATAATTCGTAATAATTACCAATAATTAGTAATAATTAACAATAATTACCAATAATTAGTAATAATTAGTAATAATTAACAATAATTAGTAATAATTAGTATTAATTACCAATAATTAGTATTAATTACCAATAATTAGTATTAATTACCAATAATTAGTAATAATTACCAATAATTAGTAATAATTAGTAATAATTAGCAATAATTACCAATAATTAGTAATAATTACCAATAATTACCAATAATTATCTATAATTACCAATAATTAGTATTAATTACCAATAATTAGTATTAATTACCAATAATTAGTATTAATTACCAATAATTAGTATTAATTACCAATAATTAGTAATAATTACCAATAATTAGTAATAATTACCAATAATTAGTAATAATTACCAATAATTAGTAATAATTACCAATAATTAGTAATAATTACCAATAATTAGTAATAATTACCAATAATTAGTAATAATTAACAATAATTAGTAATAATTACCAATAATTAGTAATAATTACCAATATTTAGTATTAATTACCAATAATTAGTAATAATTACCAATAATTAGTAATAATTACCAATAATTAGTAATAATTAGTAATAATTACCAATAATTAGTAATAATTAGTAATAATTACCAATAATTAGTAATAATTAGTAATAATTACCAATAATTAGTACATTATTAGTATATTTTATTATTAATATTAAAATAATATAATTTTCTATATTATATACAATTCTCTTTTCATCTGTGTGTTTTCTGTCTCCACAAGTAATATTCGCATTCTTTTTCAAAATTATCAACCTACTCGCCAATGGAGAGGTGAAAGTGAATGCGAATATTACATGTGGAGATAGAATGTTAAACACACAGATGAAAGGAGAATTGTATATAATATAAAAATTATGTTATTTTAATATTAATAATAAAATATACTAATAATGTAATAATGTTATTATTATATAATTAATGTTTATGAAAAAATTATATTAGTATTATTAAAATAATAAAAAAATCAATATAATATTAAAATTATCAATATTTGTAACATGTTTTGCTTTATTCTCAATATATTCAATCTTTACTTGAGTGTTTTTTCTAACAAATTATTCAAAACCAGTAATGCTTTTATATTTTATAGAGAAATATGGAACAACGAGGTCGTCAAGAATCATTATTAGGTGACCGCATATGGATAAATCAACGTAGAAATCCAAACAGTTCTGGTTTAAATCCAGTATATGTTGAGGGTGTGGAGACTTTTTTATCATTTGCGGCATCAAATTCAGAATTTGTTTCAGAAGGCAAAATAAAATTCCCTTGCAGAAAATGTGCATTGAGAACGTTTGACACGTTTGACAAAGTGGGAGAACATATCTTGCGTTTTGGTTTTCAACCAGATTATGTTTTTTGGTATCAACACGGTGAACGCAGTTCCAGAGCAGGTGATACCAACTTGATTCCGGATCCATCCCGGTTTCAAGATATAGTACATGATGTTGCAGGTTCATCTGTTCAACATACAGAAACTCCGGCTGATATAGCTTCAAATCCTGTGTTGGCACCGTCTGAATTTTATGAGTTGTTGAAATCTGATGAGGATGCATTATATCCTGGCTGCAAGATGAGCAAATTAGAAGCAGTTGCAAAATTTATGGCTATCAAATCAGATAACGGAATGTCAAACACCTGTTTTGACCAGATATTTTCTTTGTTGAGAACACTGTTACCAGAAGGAAATGTTTTACCTGCAAATTACTATGAGAGTAAGAGGCTGGTTCGAAATTTGGGACTTACTTGTCAGAAGATTCATGCATGTTCAAATGACTGCATTTTATATTCTGGAGAAAATGAGTCGTTGGATAGTTGTCCTACATGTGGGAAACTGAGATATAAAGAAGGACAACACGGGAAGTATGGTTTGATTCCTGTAAAACAGTTGAGATATTTTCATCTTACATCCAGACTTCAGCGTTTATTCATGTCTAAGAATACAGCGACAATGATGTCATGGCATAAAGAGAATATTTCAACTGATAAAAGCTTGAATCATCCAGCCGATGGTGATTCATGGAAACATTTTGATAGAGTGCATCCATCCTTTTCTTTAGAAGATAGAAATGTTCGACGGGGCCTTTCCACTGATGGTTTCTGTCCGTTTGGATCTTATGGTAGTCAATATTCATGTTGGCCTGTTTTTTTAACTCCGTACAATTTACCTCCATGGATGTTGATGAAGGAGCCATATATCTTTTTGACTTTACTAATTCCAGGACATCCGAAGAAAAATATTGATGTTTATTTGAATCCATTGATTGATGAATTAAATTTATTGTGGAGTACTGGTGTCAGTACATATGATGTTGTAATGAAACAGAATTTCATACTGAGAACAGCATTGATGTGGACAATAAGTGACTTCCCGGCTTATGGGATGTTATCTGGCTGGAGTACACATGGTCAGAAATCATGTCCTTACTGTATGGGAGAGAACAAAGCATTTATGCTCATTCATGGAAAGAAACCTTGTTATTTTGACTGTCATCGCAGATTTCTTCCAGCTGATCATCCTTTTCGCAGAAACAGATCTCATTTCAGAAAAGGAACAGTTGAAAGGGATGGACCTCCAAAAATGCTATCAGGTTCGGAGTTAAAATCAGTTGTATTTTCATTACCCCCCATCACTTTTGGTCCCACAATAAACCAACAGAAAATTTCTGGTTTTGGGAAAGAACACAGTTGGATTAAACGTAGCATATTTTGGGATTTTCTATATTGGTCTGATCTGTTGGTCCGACACATGTTAGATGTCATGCATATTGAGAAGAACTATTTTGATAATTTGTTTCATACAGTTTTGGATACGCCAGGAAAGAGCAAAGACAATGTAAATGCAGGTTTAGATCTTGCCCAAATTTGCAGGCGTCCAGAATTGGAACTATTTGAGAATGTCAGAACAGAAAGGTTACTGAAACCAAAAGAATATTATACACTGTCTAAAGAAAACCATTTATTATTTTGTCATTGGATTGCAGATTTGAGACTTCCAGATGGTTGTGCTTCTAATTTGGGTAGATGTGTAAAGAATGGTCATATTACTGGATTAAAAAGTCATGATTGTCATGTTATAATGGAGAGACTTCTACCCATTGGATTAAGAGGTCTGTTGAATTCTGTGATTTGGGATTCCATAACAGACATGTCTCATTTTTTTCGGGAAATTTGTGCGGCTACGGCAGATTATGATGCTCTAGGCAGACTTGAAAAAGATGTTGTTGTAATTATATGTAAACTGGAAAAAATATTTCCGCCGTCTTTCTTCGACTCAATGGAACATTTGATGTTACATTTGCCATATGAAGCCAAATTTGGAGGTCCGGTACAGTTTCGATCGATGTACCCATTTGAAAGATGCATGCAAAAATTGAAAAGAAAAGTACGTAACAAAGCATCTGTTGAAGGATCTATTGCAGAAGCTTATTTGCAAGAGGAAATATCTTTTTTCTGCTCCCATTATTTTGAATCTGAGTATCCTTCAAAACACAACCAAATGGGACGGAACGAGAGGAATATTGATGAAATCGAAAATCAATTATCTATTTTCAACCAGTCAGAGCTTGGTTTCGGTGGAGTTTATGAACGCTGGCTTTCAGATGATGAACATCAGAGAGCTCATACGTATGTTCTGCTCAACTATGAAGAGATGACATCAGTTGTACTGTAAGTGTTTATATCACTTATTCTATCATTTATGTTACAGTAAATAACTTTGGTTTTTATAGGTTGTATGATAATCATATCAAGAAACAAATTCCACAAATTACAGCAGCTGCTCTCGAAGAACGTCGACTGAAAAATTTCTCTTAGTGGTTTCAAAAACTGGTAACATAAATTCTTTATCTTTTAGCAACTGATTCAATGTATAGTTTACTATATTGATAATTATTTCACAAATTTTCAGGTGTCTCGACATGCTGATAAAATTGACAAACGGCTGTGTGTATTGAGTAACCCACCTTCCAAACTTGTTAAAACTTCTAATGCATATGTGGTGAATGGATTTCGATTCCACACACATGCATATGGGGAATCGAAAAAAAAATGAACAGTGGAGTTAGCTTGAGAGGATCTCATCATCGAGAAAATGAAGTTGACTTTTATGGAATACTTGATGAAATCATTGAACTCTGTTATCTTGGACAACATTACATAACCATGTTCAAATGTCGGTGGTTGGATACAGAGAGAGGCGTGCGTGTTCATCCGACTCATGGAATCATCGATATTAAATGTAAAAGTATTCTCGCAGTAAATGAACCATTCTTATTGGCTCAACAGGCATATCAAGTTTATTACGCAAAGTACTGTGCAACATCAAGAGAATTGACTGATTGGTGGAGTGTAATAAAAATCAAAATTTGAGACAATCAGTTTAGTCAAAGTGAATGTGCTTTCACTGATGTGAAAAGAATTGAAGTTTTTCAAGAGAGTACTCAAAATCAATCTTTTTTACAAAGAGACATGAGTATCGAGGACGACACCCCACATTTAAGAGTCGGTGATGACGATGATGTTAATGATGTCACATATGAATTTGAAATGGTAAGAGATGAAGCAACTGTAACTCGAATGGATATCGATGATGTTGAGGAGGAATATGAAGATGACATTGACATATATGAAGATGATGATGAAGATGAACACTGATAGCATTTCATGGTATTTATATACAATCATAATATGTATATATGTATATATAATAGTAATTATCAATTATTTGCTAACATTAATATTTTCTGTTTCAGATGGACGACGCCACATTTCGTGAGTTGGCGGATGCTGACCTGACTTTCGATGCGGTTGAGTTGCTGACAGATGACCCTCAGCCTGTAGGCGCTCCAGGGAGTACGCGGAGGGGGCGCGGTCTTGCACGATTGATGATTCCTGACCCCGTCCCCGAGCGACGTCCACGTCTTGGATTTGATCCACGCACACGGAGGTGTGATAACATGTGTGATAACCTGTGGATTTGACTAAGATTTCATTAATCTATTCACATAATAAATGTTTATTATTTTTTCAGTTTTCCACATATAGCAATCGGACAGGGCAGCGCTATTTTGCGCAACTATTTCTCTCAGCCGTGGACCACATGGGAGCAGATTCCCATTGATGTGTAGCAGGCCATGTTCGGCCATTGGTTGGTACGTACGTAAATAAATAATTTTTATTTTGAAAATTATTTCATTTCTAACTTGATATTTTGATTTATTTGTAGGTTTTATGGTATCCGATTGAGGATACCATGCGTGACGCCATCCACGAGGCATGGGAGGTGGCCATGCGTGATCGCCTTCGTCAGTTTTTTCACAATTTAAGAAAAGTTGCGATGAAGAAAGCAGGAGTGTCATATTTTGAGGAGTCATGTAGAGCACACCGACCAGAGTATATTTCATCCCATGTATGGGATGGATTATGTGCGCACTGGTTGAGTGGTGCCTTTCAGAGGAGATCATCGGTGGGGAGGCAGAATCGGGGGAGACAGGAGGTGACTCATCGAGCTGGGAGTCATTCTTTCAGTACTCATAGACAGCATCTGGTACGTACATTATTTATAAATATTTTATATAACTATAAATATTAACAGTTTATTTTTTATTCTTATAGGCTGTCGAGCACCCCGATATTAAAGAGTACGACGTATATCGGAGGATGTATAGTGATCCTGCTACTGGGGAGCTCAGAGGTGATCGTCAGCATCACATCGTGGTCAGTATTATTTGTTTTCAAGTTTAAAAATTAACTGCATATAATATATTCACAATTTTAATTTTAAATTGCAACTATAGGAGTCATATGAGGCCGCAGCGTCACAGGCCCGGCCTGAGAGTCAGGCCGAGTCATCAGATCAGACCACTGCCCATGAGTTTGATGAAGCGGCATGGATGCAGGCCACCCAGTATTCCTTCGAGAAGGGCCGGGTAGTTGGTATCGGCTCTCGACTGACTCCCGGAGATTATTATGGCAGTGCTGCGATGTCGGCGTCCAGCTCGAGAGGAGATCGTGCATCTTCTTCTACTACACAGTATGAGGATCAGTTGCGATCTTAGACTGCACAGATAGAGAGTCTCCGATAGGAGCAGGAGCAGATGCGTCAGCAGCATGAGGAGGAGCATCGATTCCAGCAGCAGCTGTACGAGGAGCAGGCGAGTCGGTGGCAGTAGCAGCAGCAGGAGCAGATGGAGTACATGCGCCGACTCACTCATGCTTTAGGGATGGAGTTTCCTCCACCACCATCTTCAGATCCCCCACCTCCCCCCCCTCCTTCAGATTAGAGATTTTACTTATGTTATAAAATTTGTGAAATCAAATTATTATTTTTTTTTCTATTCGTAGTTTCTGTCTCATTATAAAATATTAATAATATTATATTTTTAAATAACAATATTAATATGAATAATAATATTATTTATATTTTATAATATTAAATTTTATATATATATTAAAATTTTATAATATTATAATTTAATTATATTTTTTGTAATACTTGAATTATTTTAATATTTGAATGTAAAATAATTCTATTATTTTTATATTAATTAAAATAAATTATTAATGTTTTTTTATTTATGAATTATAATTATAATATTATTATATTAATTAAATCATTTATTAATATTCTATTATTTTTTATTTTTGAATTATAATTCTATTATTATTATATCAATTAAAATAATTTATTAATAATTTATTATTTTTATTTTTGAATTATAATTCTATTATTATATTAATGAAAATAATTTATTAATAATTTATTTTTTTTATTTTTTTTATAGTATTTGGGACGGGATACTATGCCCGTCGCAAATACTAGTATTATTAATAGTTTTTTATTTTTTTTAAAAAATAGTTTTTGCAACGGGGCCGTCGCAAAAGGTATTTGCGACGGGCCCGTCGCAAAAACTATTTTAAAAGGTTTTTACAAAAATACGGAGTACTATTTGTGACGGGGAGAATGACCGTCGCAAAAAACGGCTGTAGCGACGGGCCCGTCGCAAATAAGTGTTGTTGCGACGCCGTTTTCAGCAACGGGCTATTTGCGACGGGTCCCCGTCGCAAATGCCCGTTTTTCTAGTAGTGATGGTTTCCAAATATAAGAACATTAGTTATAAGTGAAAATATATACTCAGAAGAGAAAAATAACTCTCAAGTACTAATAGAGAGTGATATAGAATATTTTCAGGAGAAAGTTAACCACCACAAAACCATGAATCGGTGAGGGGTTAAAAGACCATCAATTCATTAAAATTGAAGGTTATAAGGAAAAATTTTTATCATGTAATCCTTTTACTAGAGTTGAGGAATTCCTTTACCATATAAACTAATAACTTAAGTAAATATACTTAATTGATAATTATAATTTGATCCTTTAATCAATTACCCCAACAATCTAATCTGTTGCTCCAAATGATGAGAATTAGAGATGAATTTTTTAGGCCTAAATTACTAAAACCAACTTATAATGGATCAAAAAAGTATATCAAGATGTTCCTCATACCTCTTGGAATTAAAAAAACCAAAAATGGTTAGCATAAGATAATTCTCAAAAATTAATAAACCACCATGTGAAGAAATGAAAAATTAATCTCCAAAACCTTAATTACCTCGATAACCTCAACATTAAAGAATGTTTTAATCATAAAGGCTATATCATACCCATTATCTTACATCTTTAAAAAAATTACATTCTTCCCCAATAGTCTTTGATGTTAAATAACTTATTAAACATGAGGGTAACATATAGCTCAAACCAATGAGACATATCCCAAATATCATTAATTATCATGATAAATTATTATATAATATTGTAATGTAGTAAAATTTAACAAAATATTATGAATCAAATTTAGATACTAACCTGAAAGGAAATCCTTAAATTGACCATAAATATCACTTAAAATATAACCTTGTCAATGAAACACTTTTCAACCATAAAGATTATCTATATCCCATAATCTATTAGACCATGATTAACTTAACATCAAATAATATAGAAACACCAAAGGGTATTTAATCCTTAATAGAGTATCAAAATACCATCACTTATAACATTAAAAGGGTTTTTTTTCTTTAAACTTATGATCAACCTTAAACTTATAAACCCTTGATGATATCTATAATATTTAAGTTAACCTCACAGGAATACATATATACTTCCAAAATTAACAAAACCCTTATCCTTAAATAAGTTCAAAACAATTGAATATATTCTATAAATACAAAAATGAAATAACCTTCATCAAAGATGACCTAAATAACCTTTTTATCAATCACCAATTAATTTCAAGGTTACTAATACTATCAATTTCAATCATATTTTTATCCCAACTAAACATTATTAACTTAACATCAGACACATATTATGGATTATCTTTCCCTTAATATCACCTTACCACTAAATCACTTTTCTTGGTTATTATAACCATTCAAAATATGTTTTAAAATACTTAAAGTAAATCTATTATAAAATAATCCTTAGATGGTTCATGATTTTTATAACCAGAATATCATTAGTGTAGAACTTATCCAACATAATTCTTGAATCTAAATACATAAAAACTTCAATCATCCCATTTCATTATTAACTTATTAACTATTATTTATCATCATATTTCTAAATAATTCTTTCCAATAATATGAAATATGATTCATGTATTAAGATTCATCAACCATAATTTAATCAAGCTTCTTACTTTAAACATAATAAATTCTATTAAAACGGCCTATAAATTTTATAAATCATTCATAGTATCTTCATCATCATTGGTAAAACCATTACTCATATAACCTTATTGATTATTTTTTATGATTTCCCCCTAGGACATCGATGTAACGTCCTCGACCCGGGAGCCACTAAAATGGTTCCCCAAGCTGGGTCACTACATGACCTCAAGTGTGCCTCTCCGTACACTAGAGGTTGCTAACTATAGGCAAGGGTCTAATAGGTCATGTGGGGAGACTATACCATCATTACTAGAGTAATCCACAGTGAATAATAACTTAAATAATGGAAACAAAAGAGAATAATCAATAACATTCATAATTAACCAATTCCCAAAACTGGGTACAACCAAATGCAATAATAAATATTTCATGTCATGCTATAGTTCCAAGTGAACAAAACCCCAAAAGTAATAAAATAGAAAAATCTCCAACATGGTCTGAACTCCAAGTCTAGAACCTCACCCAACATGTCCCATGTCTAACTCAACTCCCTATCGTAGGTCCCTTTCCCTTGTCCTAACCTGCAAGCATGAAATCTTCTCAGGTACCCAACAGTGGCCCGAGTAGAGTGTGAGTATAACTCAATAGGTCCCCACCAACAGTGTCTAAAAAATATCCAACAAAGACAGATAGTGCATTCAAGTGATTAATGATGACAAGTAAGTATAAATAGTTCATTGTGCCATTTTATACTATGTTCATTTAATTTATATTACCATTTAATTTGGGTTCACTACTTATGAACTTCATGATTTAATCTACTCTTTTAATGTATTCAATGGATTAGGCATATTCAGTGTTCTCAAGCATATGGGAAAAATTTGAGCTCTATATCACTATGCATCACATTATAACAAACCCATAATCCTTACCTCAAAGCCTCGGTCTGGGTGGAATGCAACCATTAGGGGAATATAACATTGTCCCCTTCCCTAACCCATGCATTTAGGGGTGGATCTAGAACCTCGGTCCAACTCAACCCATGGGTGTAGAACCTCAAGTCGATACCCGACTCTTTCAATACATGTGCACATTCTTATTTATCATTCACTAAAATCAACCATATCACAACAAACATAGTAAATATCATTCACAACATCCCAACAATATCATTAAATGAGAAATTAACATTTTTTTCTTGATCCATTAACACATCTATCATTTATATTACTTTACCCCTTTAGCCCCATTCCATTTCCCATGCCTATCTCATTAATCATATTCGAGTATAAAGTTAATCCCTTGGAATTTTCCCACTAACCCATTTAATCCATTTTTAAAGCCAAACAAACACCCACTTAGGTCATTACCCAACCTAGGTGTATTACTAAACTCCCATTTTACATCCTTTGAGCATATTAACATTTTCATCATAGGCCATATGTTCTCACGCAATGACCTTACACTTACATAGCTAACTCTATGTCTGGGAAATATTGGCACACCCTACGGGTGTCCCTAATTTGGTCGAGTCATACTCCTTACATCCCATAGGGATCAAGGGGTTCAATTAACCATGTAGACACCCACAACGTCATGTCATGTCAAACGCACCAATAACTCATTAAGAGAGGGAAAGAATAAAAAACCTATATGACCAAATCTACACAAAAATCAAGGGATATAACTTATAGACCACCTACCTTTAATCTGTTGGTGAACTCACCCTCAACCGAAGACTTAGATCCCGATTCAACCAACCCTTGAATCTTTACACTAAACCTCACCGAACAAAATTTTTTTGAGAGATTCGGAAGAAGAAAAGAGGGAGATACCAACCCAAATCAAGAAAAATAATAAAGGAGGGTTTTAGCCTTACCTAGATCCTAAATCTGCAAACTATGACACTCCAAATGGACCTAAGATGAGTGAGATAGATCCTTGGAAGATCTTGGAGACATTGGTTCTTTCCTAGGGTCCAAAGGAGGAAGAAAGGTGGAAATGCTGAGATGGGTATAAAAATCCCATAATGGCATTTTTGTAAATTTTTAAAAGTTTCTGGGCTGTATGGTTTACCTGTACTGTTTTCCAAACTGTGTGCAAAATATGTAAATGCTTCTGTCCCAAAATAGGCCCATCGCATGATTTACCCGCACAGTTTTCCAAACCATGCGCAAACTATACAGAGGCGAACGTCTGAAAAAACCCTCTTTTTCACGGTTTCCTAGGAATGTCGCATGGTTTTCACTAATGCAGTATGCCTAGAACCCCCTTTTTATTCCACTTTCTTGTCTTGAACCATTAGAACACCCCTATCCTTCTTAAAAACTTGGAAAAACACTTAATTGACCAAATAAAGGGCTTAAACTGACATGTAAGTAAAACATAGATTATAGAGAAATCTGGGATCTTCCAACCTCTCCACCATATAACGGCTCATCCTCGAGCTTCTCTTCCCGAGCATCATTGATTTCCCAATGAAAAAAGATCAGGCCACTACACCAGTATATCAGATGCCCACTCTCAAGTTTCTTCCTGAATGTTTCCATGCTTCCATAGAACATGAACCAAGGCCACAACCTTTCCCCACAAAACTTTTTTAATGTGATTTATAATAAGAACTGGGTGATCCTCAAAGGATGCATCAACCTTGAGATCGACATCATCAGTGTTTGACACTTGAGATAGATCTAGGTGATACTGTCAAAGTTGTGACACATGGAAAACATTATGCATCCCATTATACCACTATGGAGGAGAAAATCAGTATTCCACAGGTCCAACTCTCTCCAAAATCTCAAATGGCACTACATATCTAGGCGCCAACTTTCCCTACTTTCAAATTTGATGGTGTTCTAACCTTGGTGACACCTGAAGAAACACACTATCACCCACCATAAACTCAAGATGTATACTATGTTGATATTCATATGAATTCTGCCTACTCTGAGTTGTTACCATATGATTTTGAATCAAACGAGCCTTCTCTAATGTCTCCTACATAAGGCTCGGTCCTATCATATCCGACTCTACGACCTCTAACCAACACAACGGAGATCTACATAGTCTCATATACAATGCATCAAAAAGGTTCCACATAAACTATAGACTGAAAGCTGTTTTTTAAGAAAACTCAACAAGGGACAAGTGTTTCTCTCATGAAACACCAAAATCCAGAACGCGTGCTCTCAACATGTATTCTAATACCTAAATTGTGTGCTCTGACTTCCTATCATTCTATGGGTGGTAAGTCGTACTCAAAAACACTTGAGTACAAAGTGTCTTCTGTAATACCTTCCAGAAGTGTGAGGTCAAACATGGATCACAATCTGAAACTATGGTTCTCAGTACACCATGAAACCATAATATTTCTTGAACATACAATTCTCCCAACTGGTCCACTATATAGGTATCTTGTATTGGCAAGAAATGGTCCACTTTGGTCAGCTGATCTACCACCACCCAAATTGCATCATTCTTCTGAGGCATCCTCAAAAGACCCACCACAAAGTCCATCATGAAATCATTACACTTCCACTATAGAATAGGAAATGACTAGAACAACACACCTAGACATTGATGTTCATCCTTCACCTACTGATAGGTAAGGCATCGTGCCACAAAACTCACAACATATTTCTTCATTCCCAGCCACCAAAACTGCCTATGAAGATCATAGTACATCTTAGTCAAACCCAGATGCACTACCCACTTTGACGCATGGAACTCACACATCAAATCCTCTCGTACATATGTCAGCACCACAACACAACCATAAACATAAGAAACTCCATCAGCACTAAAAGTCCTATGAGAATGTGATTCCCCACCTTTAATACTTTCCTTCATATCCAAACACTCAGGACCCACCAACTGAATCTCTTTAACTATGCTCAAAAGCATAGACTCAACTACTATAGATGCAAGGGTCATTTTCTTGTGCCCATCCTACACCTCTAAAGTCATCTCAGCAAATAATTCCATCATCACCTACTCTAAACTGGATTCCTAAACTACCTGATTCTTATTCTTCCAACTCAAAGAATTAGATAAACTATTCCCTTTCCCTAGTGTGTACACTAATTCAAAATCAAAAGACTGTAGGTACTAGACCTACCATCATTTTCTAATATTTAAATCCCACTGAGAGAATAAGTATTTGAGACTTTTACGGTCTGTGAACATCATGAAAGGTTATCTAAACATGTAGTGCCTCCAATGATTCAAGGCATGAACCAAAGCATCTAGCTCAAGGTCATGAGTAGGATAATTATTTTCATGTGGTCTCAACTTCCTCGACCCATATGCTACAACCCAATAATCTTACATCAATAATGCCCTAATTCCAACACCAAATTCATTGTAGAACAATGTGTACTTATTACCTGGTTTTGGTAAGATCAAAATTGGTGAGTTAGTCAACCACTTTTTCAGCTCTTGAAAATCATTCTCACAAGACTTTGACCAATCGAACTTAACCCCCTTCTTGGTTAGGCCAATGAGTGGTGCTGCCAAATGAGAGAAATATGTAATAAAACTCCGATAATAACCATCCAAAATAAGAAAACTCTGAATATTAGTGGCGTTCTTAGGATTCTCCCAATACACCACATAATGCACCTTTTTTGGATCCACTAACACACCTGACTCAGAAATTATGTGTCTAATAAAGTTCACCTCATCAATCCAAAACTAAAATTTTAATAGCCTAGCGTAAATACTATTCTCTATTAGTGTACTCAAGAATATTTCAAGATGTTTGGCATGATTGTCATGAGTTCTGGAGTACACCAAGATGTCATCAATGAAGTAAACTACAAACTGATCCAGGTACGAGTGAAATATCTAGTCCATCAAGTCCATGAACACCGCTGGTGCATTGTTCAATCCAAACAGAATTACCAGAAATTCATACAACCCGTACCTTCTTTGAAAAGATTTTAGGGGTATGTTAGAAGGACTCATCCTCAACTGGGGGTATCCTGATCTCAAATAGATATTGGAAAACACTAAGGCACCTTTGAGCTGGTCAAATAGGTCATCGATTCTAGGAAGAGGGTATTGGTTCTTAACTGTCATCTGGTTTAGCTTCCTATAATCGACACATATCCTCAGTGATCCGTCAGAGTTCTTAGAAAATAGAATAATAGATCCCAAAGGTGATGTACTAGATCAAAAGAACCCCTTACACTCCAATTCCTCTAATTTAACCTTCAGTTCTTAGATCTATGTTAGATCTATTCGGTAAGGCGTCATGGAAACTGGCTCCACTTCAGAAAACAATTCGATTGTAAACTCAACATCTCTCTCAGGCGGTAACCCCAAGAATTCATTAGAAAACACATCCTAAAACTGATCCACAACAAAAGGGAAGATTGGTTGTCCTTTATCCTCGTAATCTAACATAAGGCATGCCACTTGGGCTATAAGTTCCCCTAACTATTGGCATAGCAGCCCTATGTGGACCGCTTGAATATCCCACTCACCACAAAGAACATAAGTTCTACCATCGAGAGATGTTAATGTTACCCAACATCGGTAACAGTAGATATGGTCTTGATATAACAGCAAAAACAACATTCCAAAGATTTGGTCAAAACCTAACATCTCTAGGACAAACAGATCCCATAGAAAAACAATACCCACCAACCTCCAGAGCATAACCCTTACACTACCTGATGTCCTCAACTTGCACCCCTAGTGGAGTATCAAGCAATAATACCCCACATGCATTCTCTAAGTTTAATCCCAACAAAACTAAAAACTGAGCAGAAATAAAGGAATGCGTAGCACCTGTATCAAATAAAGAACTATCAAACATGGATGATATAAGAATTGTACCTCACACAGTAGATGGTACGACCTCACCACCTTTAATTTTAGCCTTAACTACATGGAGATGACCTACCCCTTTAACCTAGGCTCCAGCCTGAGTACCCAGAACTGCACTACTCTATCGGTAAGAGTGATCTCTCCCTGGAGTTCCATGTCCACCACCCTTAACAGTATGACCCGTGGAGATCCAACTACCTACCTCATACGAGGAAACTGCCCCCCTTCCTACACTCATCATCTACCTCCGACCTCCATCATTCCCTAACTATCATGGGTTCCTACAGAACCTTTGCACATGGTCGAACCTGTTGCACACTCAGCACTTGACCGGTGGGCGGGGACACTAGTAACACTTATGCATCGTCCTGCTGCACTGATAACAAAAAACCCAATCTCCACCTTGATAAGTTTACCCCCTCTTCTAACTATTTTTTTCACTTCCACCTTACTGAAAGGTTCTAAAACGGTGCTTCATAATATCAAAATCCACACCACTTTCTCACCTAGTTGGTGCCACAAGTTCACTACCTGAATCTCCCTTTAAGTTAACCTTTGAGATAAGGTCTTGATCCACCACCTCATCAAACATTTTCAGATTAAAGATATTTACTTGAGATCTGATCTCGTGACTCATCATGTCCTGGAAGCATTTTTCCACAGCTACCTCATCTCCCATCAACTTTAGAATGAAGAATCTCCAATCGGTGAAACGACTAACATAGTATATCACCAATATTGTCCCCTGAGTCAACTTCATGAAATCCATATCATTATTCTACCTCATGGTTTTTGGATAGAAGATCTCAAGAAACTTCTCTTGAAAATACTTTCACATCGTTCCCTCAGCCTACTCGGTCTGAACAATAATGTCCCACCAACAATTTGCTTCACCTATCAGCATATAGGCTTCCAACTTGACTCACTTCTCAAGAGGAGTCTCTAGATGATCAAGAATAGTTTGGATGGACTCTATCTAGAACTTTTTTGATTCTGTCCCACCCACTCTGGTAAAGGTCAGAGGGTGTTGCAACTAAAACTCCCTGCCTGAATGGCCCCAAGGCCTTCATTTTTATAGATTTTTGATAAACCCCCTTTCAATGTATGAGGGGAAACCCTAACAAGGCCAGTAGGCTCAGATATTACATGTCCTGTAGGCTTAGGAGATTACATGACCCAAAGGTCTTAGAGAATTCAACCAGAATATCTGCAAGGAACTGCCCCTCCCCAGCATCTGCATCCTGATAGTAGCTCTCCACCTTTGCATGACTATCTGGCTAGGATTCCTGTGCAAGCACAGGCTGGTACTGATGGAATAGCCATACCCTCTCATTCTGAAAATCCATTTGGCTCTGCTCTGGTGAGTGCACCTGCTCTGAATCCTCTTTTGGGGATGCTCCTTTTTTTGTAGTGTGTCTGGGGCCTACATTCATGTGGCCCGAAGGACTTGGGGTGGCCCTAAGGCCTTAAGGTGGCCTGAAGGCCTTGAGAATCAACTGGACCAAAGGCCTTGGGTGGCCCGAAAGCCTTGCAGGACCTGAGGACCAAACCGGTGGCCCGAAGGCCTAGATAGATGAATAGTTTCAGCTGCTACAGTACCGAACAATTCCTGTTATAGTTTTACTATGGTGCCTGCTACAGTACTGCTACAGTAACCTAGAAATATGCCTCCACCTGGATTTGATATCGGGTCTCTTGGATGCACCTAGCGAGTCCTCACCAACTGGGCTCAGGCTCATGTGTGAGTTAAAACTCCCTGGTTAGCTCGAACATACTCGGTGCAACCTGCCTGGGGTCTCGTTCCATCATCTGCATAAAATGAGAAATGTTCTCACAGAACTGCTCTTCCATATCTCCCTGTACCACCGTGTTCTCTTGCTTCACTATTGGAGGATAATTCTCAGCAACATCTTCATGTCTCCCAACCAGCGCATGTCTTTGAGGTGGCATTTCTCTACAATTCCAAACATGAGATTTAGAATGAAACCATAAAGCTTTTATGAGAAGGAAGGGATATAGATAGGCTCATCACTTTTCATAACCAAACTAGTTCACATAAACTACCTCGAAGATCCCACCCACAATTAGGTCACTACCCTTGGCCATCTCCCTAAGGTCATGGCTAACACATTGTCTAATTCTCATGGTAACAAGACTTATCTTTTACACCCATCCAAAACCATTCCCATATCCCAATTTACTCCTACAACAGATTAATACACTTTTACTTATTTATCACACACCATTTTCTAATTATTATATGACAATTTCACTTCCCTTTTTACCCATTTATACCATCTTATTAGGCACAATTCATTACTTTTAAGAAAACATATACATCTTAAAATATATCTCTTACACACCCATCTCGTGTGTGTGTCTATCATGATGCATGTCACTTTCCTACATAGGTTCCTAGAATGATGCATGAATACACAACCTCATACCTTTCCAAACATGAGATAAATATCACAAAACCGTAAAATCACACAATACGTGTGTCACCCAATGGTGAAATATCATCAAATATAGCAGCACACAATAAGAACAATAATCCCCTCCTTGGGTGACTTGGATTTTACATCATATGTGGGTTAGCTACTCCCAAGAACGAGCTCATTACCAAGGCTCGACACATTCCTAAACTCCTTTATACTATCCCAAAATAGTAATAAGGAGAAAATAACTCCTCTAATACCATATTGTAATGTCCTCGACTCGGTAACCACTAAAACAGTGCCCTGATCTGGGTTTCAACATGACCTCAAGCGCACCTCCCCATACGATAGAGGTTGTTGACTAGAAGTGAGGTTCTAATAGGTCGTGTGGGGAAACTATACCCTCATTACTAGAGTAAGACACAATAGATAATAACTTAAATAATAGAAACAAAAGAGAACAATCAATAACATGCATAATTAACCAATTCCCAAAACCGGGTACATCCAAATGAAATAATAAATATGTCATGTCATGCTATAGTGCCAAGTGAAAAAAACCCCAAAAGAAAGAAAAAAAACAAAATCCCCAAAATGGTCTAGACTCCAAGTTTGGAACCTCACCTAACATGTCCAATCTATAACTCAACTCCCTAGAATAGGGACATTGCCCTTGTCCTGACTTGCAAGCATGAAATCTACTTGGGTACCCAATGGCGGCCCGAGCAGGGTGTGAGTATAACTCAGTAGGCCACCACCAATGGTGTGTACAATATATCTATCAAAGGAAGATAGTTCATGAAAGTGATAAATTATTACAAGTAAGGATAAATAGTTCATTGGACTATTCTATACTATGTTCATTTGATTTATACTACCATTGAATTCGGGTTCACTACTTAGGCACTTCATGATTTAATCTACTATTTTCATGTATTTAATGGATTAGGCATGTCCAATGTTCTCAACCGTATGGGAATAAAATAAATCCCTATCTCACTAGGAATCACATTATAACAAACCCATAATCCTCACCTCTATGCCTCAGTCCTGGTGGAATTCAACCGTTAAGGTAATAGAACTCCATCCCCTTTACTAACCTGTGAATTTAGTGGTGAATCTAGAACCTCAGTCCAACTCAACCCTTGGGTGTAGAACCTCGATTTGATACCCCACTCTTTCAAGCCATGTGTGCATTCTTATTTATCATTCACCACAATTAACCATATCACAACAAACATAGCCAATATCATTCATAACATCACAACAATATAATTAAATGGGAAATTAACATTTTTTCCTCAATCCATTAACACATCCCTAATTTATATTACATAATCCATTTATCCCCATTCCATTTCTGATTCCTATCTCACTAAGCATATTTGAGTATAAATCTAATCACTTAGAATTTTCCTATTAACCCCTTTAATCCCTTTTTATAGCCAACCAAACACCCACTTAGGTCATTACCCAACCTAAGTGTATTACTAAACTCCCATTTTACCTACTTTAATCATATTAACATTTTTATCATAGGCCATATGTTCTTTCACAATGACCTTACACTTACTTATCTAAAACTATGTATGGGAAATATCGAAAAACCCCACGGGTGGACCTAATTTGGTCAATTAATCCTCCTTGCATCCCATGGGGATCAAGGGAGTTCAATTAACCATGTAGACACCCATTATTTCACATCATGTCAAATTCACCAAGAACTCATCAAAAGAAGGAACGAATAAAAACCCTACATGCAAAAATCTACACAAAAACCAAGGGATATAACTTGTATACCACCTACCTTGAATACATTGGCCAAAGCACTCTCAACTGAAGTATTAGATCCAGATTCAACCAACCCTAGAAGATTTACCCTAAACCTCACCAAACAAGAAGGGTTTGATAGCTTTGGAAGAAGACAAGAGGGAGATACTAACCCAAATCAAGAAAAAGAAGCAATAAGGGGTTTGGCCTTACCCAGATCTTAAAGCCACAACCTACGACACTCCAAATGGCCCTAAGATAAGGGATATCAATCCTTATAAGATATTAGAGACTTTGGTTCTTTACTAGGGTTCAAAGGAGGAAGAAAGGAGGAAATATCGAGTTGGGTATAAAAATCCCAAATGGAATTTTTGTAATTTTAAAAAGTTTTGGGCCCCACGGTTTTCCAAACTGTGTGGATGCTTCTTTCCCAAAGTATCCCCCTCACACGGTTTACCCGCATGGTTTACCAAACCGTGTTCAAACCGTATAAAGGATACTTTCTTAAAAAACCTTTTCGCATGTTTTCCTAGGAATTATACATGGTTTGCACTAACCATGCGCAAACCATGCAGCATGCCCAGAACCCCCTTTGTCTTTCTCATTTGTGTCATGAACCCTCAAAACACCCCCAAGACTTATTAAGAACTTGGAAAGACACTTGATTGACCAAATAAAGGGCTTAAACTGAAACGTAAGTAAAACTTACCTTATGGAGAAATCCAAGATCTTATAATTGATTTTCATAACATCCATACATTACACATTTAAAACATATAATAATCAAGGATACCTTAGGGATTCCATTATTCTCATCCATTTCATTAACTAAAACTTTCATTTTCTCTCAGCAATTTCTTTATTTGTGTCATTCTTTTCCACAATCAAAACATATTCTTGTTCCTCTGAGACATTCACTTGAGTTCTTCTTCCCACATTCTAGACATGTTTGAAGTTAAATCTTCTTTACTCTATGTTCATTATGAAATTATATATTTCTCTAATTATGAATTTTATAAAACTCACCAATTTTGAAATTATTAATCATATAACAAGATAAATAATTAGGGATAATCACAAAGTTTTGAATTCTATATCTTATTTCACTTATTTTATCATGATTAGAATCATTTTATTGTCCATGAAATTTATCATTAACATGATTCCTTTGGTTTTAATCCATTGACTGAAACCAAAAAAATAGTGTGAGAAACAATAATCATAGTGGAAAACTAAATAATCATGAAAAATTATTACATAATGTCCAAATCGTGAAAAATTCTATGACACCTTAAGTTTAACCTAGGTCATTCATGATCATTACCAAAACCTTATGATGTTATCTTATGCTTAGACTTATCACCAAGTTTCCCAGTAAATTTTTCTTATCCTAGTTTCCAATGGTTAACTAAACCTTTCTCTAATACCAACTATAATGGAACATACTTTTCATACATAAATATCACATCTAATTAGATGAATATTATTTACATAACATGATAATCCATGCTAGAATATTATAGGTCTAGTGACTTTAGTAACTTGGATACATAAATAACTGGTTCATAAGTAAACTGCTACGTATCCCACTTAGTTCTTAATAAATAGAAAACTTCTTATACATATCATACATAATACCTTTCTTTATAACCTAGGAAAAGGAAACATAATAAAGGGTGAGCTTTAATGCTTAATAAGGATAAAGTGGGAGAAAAATATGATCACATAATAAAAACATGAGCATAAGGGTATGAGAATATGATATTAAGGTTCTAAATCCATTCCCTTCATATCATATATCATAATCTTGAGTCATGGAATAATTATTTGTAGTTAATAATACATGAATCATGGAGTAATCAAAGAACATGATCCATGAGAACTTAAAATTAGAATAAGAAAATATTTTGTTGCATACATAATCTTATAACTTTGTGAACATGTATAAATAGAAACAATTTCACTCATTAGGTTAAGGATAGAAAATCAAGCCCTCTCATAATATTATGAACATGATACCAAGTCCATGTGTAATCTTATGGACATGAAATCAATGTTCATTCATGAACTTATGGACATGAGAACTATGTACACTAATTAACTTATGGATATGAAAAATAGATCCTTACTTAATATTATGGACATGTAAACCAGGTCCATGCATAAAATTGTGAACATGAAATTAGGTTCACACATAACATATTTACCTCATGAGTTATCCATATTTATCCAGTGACTTGGATGTATATACAGGTCTCATACATCACATAATGAAAACCATACATATGTGTGCCAAAATATCAAAAAAAACATATTGAACCCATGAAAAGAAATTTGTTTCATAAAAATTTCAACATATCATAACCTGCGGAAAATAAAGAGGTTTTATAAACATATTTTCATCATAAACATAATCCATCCAGAGAAAGAATAAGGATGTTGTCCTTAGATAATATCCCGAGTAAAACATAAGTGATATCAATGGTTGGTGTCTTTAAGGAATATAAATTTCATTAAATGATCATTAAAATATTCTTGAGGAAAATATCCTATCCATTTTAAAATCACTTCTTTAAAATCTAAAAAAATAAAAAATACCATGGAAATTTTTTTCTTTAAAAATTACCATGGAAAATTGTGAACGAATATTTAATATATTGTGTGTTCATAACAACTATAAATTTTTTTCATGATGTATAAGTTAAAAAACATTACTTTCATACTTTTGTAGAAATTTAAAAAGTACCTCGTTCAGAAAATGATAATAAGATTCATTTTAAACCCATTTTTTAAAAAGTAAAACATGGGTAAAAATGACTTTAAAAAATTATAATAAATAGTAAAAACCTTCTTTAAAACATTTTTAGAAAACACGGATATGGAATAAAAATGTTTTTAGACCAAAGAGATAAATAATATTGATTATAAAACATGTTTAGTCTCTTGAGTACTTAAGGTTAGGAAAATGAATTGAAAACATGTATTTTTAAGAAATGACTAGAGGATAAGAAAATTCATGAGTTTATTGAGTGTTATATCTTAATATTTTTTTATCAAAAACTTAATCATAAACAATCTCGATAAACAATAATATTGTAACATAAAACCCTTACCGCTTTGGTAACTTTTGAATTGTAACCCCATGAAATATGTAACCTTATATGGATATTTAAATCTCTATAAAATTCATAATATTAATCATAAAATACATTCATGGATATTATATACACCACACAAAATAAACAAGTGGATAATATGGCAGGTGTCCCACAAAAATAAAAGTGAGACAAAATCCATTACCGCTTTGGTACTTTTTTGAATCATAAGATCCATTTCATAATAACATAAAATTAAACTTTAAATACCATGAAAATAATTATATTAATGATATAAAATTTAAAATGGGTAGTATTTACACTGCATAAAAGATACTAGTGGGGAATATGGCATACATCTTTGAGACATAAAAGAGATACTATAAATATCTTACCATAGGTCTGATTTCCTTTGTATGTATTGGAACCTCATGTATAATAAATATATATTTATTATATATATATATTATATAACCATAATAATATATATAATACCATATATTATTTACTTATAACCTTTTATCACCCTCTTTTTAATACTTCTTTTTCAAAATCACTGTTTCATGTGATATCTGCTTTTTTTCATGTATATTCTAGTTCGATGATTTTGGTCCTTATATTTTGATCATGGTTAAATAATATACATAATTGTAATCATTATATAAATATCATATAAATTCATTATATACTTGCTTATATTCATTCATAAAATATAGAGATAGAAAAATGAATTACACCATTCATGAAGACGGTAGGTCGTACGTATGCATGAATGTTGTTTCCATTTTTTAAAAGATTAAATGAAAGAAAGGTAAATAATAAATCAAATTTCCAGAAAAAATTATTATATATTATATATCATATATATTTATTAAATCTATTCTTATTACCATCCAAATAAAACATAAATGAAAAACAAATCACATCGCTTCGTGTAGGTGGTAGCCCACATGTACGCATGATCGACGATATAATTTTATAATGGTAAGGAAGGTAAGAAGGTAGATATGATATTATAATTATATAAGTATAATTATGTGATAAGTAAAACATTGATCTCATAATAATTCTCATCCATAAAATATGGTGATGATGAGTGAATTGTATCGCTGCATGGAGATGATAAGTCATATGTACGCACAAGCAATACTTTCACTTCTTGTTTGATGGAAAGAAGGTGGAAATAGTAGTTTAATAATAATAATAATAAATTAAGAATAATTATAATTATAATGTTATTATTTATGATAAATACCATATATTTTTAATAAGTATAATAAGAAATAAATTGAAAGAGGACGGGCAAGACAATTACCTCTCTTTCGGGAGACCTCCTTTAGATCCTTTATTAAGTAACATAGAGTTGGTATTTTGAAGAGATAAGAACATAAAAAAATTGAATAAGTATGTTGAAAAGATGGTTTTTTAGGTTACAGTTGATCTAAATGGTTAAAAGTTTTTTTAAGAATAGAAATAAGTGGTGTCATTTTACAAGGGAGAGAGAGGACACACATAGAATTTCTTAAAATATTAAATTATAATAAATTCATTATAAATCCATATGGTTACAAATTTCCCTTTAATATATAGGTGATTACATTGTAAACCATATATTATACCCTATATACTAATTAATATTTTTATGATTTTTAAGTAATTTAATAAATATTATTCCGATGGCCCCAGGGTGCAGTTTAGTTGGTAACGACCCTACGGGGTCTCGGTGGGGTCTCGAGTTTGAGTCTCACCGAATTCTTATTTGTTTATTGTGTAGGGATTTTATTGTATTTATATCCTCCCCCAAATATTGTAATAATAAATATTATTTTTGATAAAATATCATTAATTTTAATTTTGACACTATTCATTTAATTTGACTTAAAAACATAAAGAAAAAGATGGAATTCGAATATAATTCTTTAACATAACACTAATATGTCATATTAATATATAAAATTATTTTAACACATTAAATCACTCAAATTATATTAATTTTAATATTTTTAAAGTCATTTATTATATTTTTTATTAGTTGTATAAATAATACATCGGTGTTTCATAAGAATTAAAGGTCATTATATGATTACTAGAAATTAGAAATAAATTTCTATAATGAAAATAATTTCATTAATCACAAAATTAGTATCAATATTTGTTCATAACTAGTTTTTTACTTATGTGAACACATACCTGAATGGTCTGAAGGCCTTATTTTTTATTTTATTATGGATAATCCCTCTTTTAAGGGTTGAAGGGGAACCCGTACATGACCCATAGGCCCAAGGCACAAGGCCTAACTGACCTGCAATACATGACCTGAAGGCCCAGAGGCATACCTGCCCAATACATGACTCGTAGGCCTAGCCCACTTGAACTGCCCCTCCCCAGCTTCTGCATCATTGATCACCTAGATCTCCCACCATGCAATACTGATCGGCTAGCATTGCCCCGTACAAAGCAGCATGGTGCCTGGTCCCGATGGCAGTTGACATACCCTCTCATTCTTCCAATCCAGTTAGCTCTGCTTCTGGTGGCTGCTACTCTTGTTGCTCTGATTCTCTTCTAGGTTATGTTCTATGTAAACTGGGATACTCCATGGTCTATGTGGCCCGGAGGCCCTGTGGCTCAAACTCCATTGATGAACTGATGTCCCTTGAGACCCATAGGCTCAAACCGGGGGCCCGAAGGCCCAAATCGGGTGAATAGTTCTGGGTGCTACAGTACTGAACAGTAACTGCTACAGTACCCGGAAATTCGCCTCCACCCGGTTTTGAACCTAGGACTCTTGAATGCCAAGCAGGAGCCCTTACTACTCGTGTATGGGCTTGTTGGTACTTATGTGAACACATAAGATATATTTAAAACTAAGAGGGTGATATTTTATAGCTTTATTTGATTTAAATATTATATATGTCATTTTTAGGTAATATTGAACATTAAAAAATAAAATTTTAGTCTAAGGAGATAAATATAAAATTCCATTATTCTAATAAGAATTGTGATGAAAAATTATGGCCTTATCACTTCGTTTTTACCAAGATTAACTCAATTTACCCTTCACCGAGGTGACAAATTTTACCACTATTATTATTCATATTAACCAAAAATAAAAGGGGCCTATTTACCAAACTTTAACCTCTTAGATTTAAATATTTAATTCATTTTATAAAATGAAATAACTATAAGTGATATAAATTAATTTTAAAAAAATGTTTTCAAAATGCGACGAATATTTATTTTTTAAAAAAAATTGGTCTTAAGCATAAAAACAAATTTATTCTTATCTCTTGCCTAGAAAAAACATTAGATTAATTTTATAATTTTTGATTGAGTATATAATATATTAATTTCATTAAAATCATTCAATAATAGTGATAAATTTAATATATTAAGAAAAAAACACATTGCACGCATAGAAACGGTTTTTTAGGAAAATTCCCTTTTACCTATAAAAAAATTATACTGCATTCAATCTTAAAATTTATTCCAATGAAAATAATTTAATTATTTAAAATTTAAGAAAAATAATTTTAATTTGAAACCATTTTAAAACGAAATGGAACTTTTCACATATATATTTCAATAAAATCAATATTTTTTCCTATTCATTGGTAAATCAATCTTTTCAGAAAATTCTTAAAAATTCATCCTAAGATAATTTTAATATGATTATTTAAAAAATTATGTTAATTTTATAAAAAAACCTGAAAAGTTTTTGAAATTAATTATAATATTTTCTCACAAAAATCAATAAATATTTTTTAAAGAAAAAATATTTTTGATGAATAAAATGAATGTACTAAAAATTGAGTGATTATTTACTAAAAAATTATCCATACATTTATATTGAGTAGGACATGTTTATATATATATATATATATTTCATAAAGTAGTTAATCCTATTCATACCCATCAATTTAATAGCTATGTTATAACTATAACAAATAATGATATTTTTCAAGTATCTCATAATTTTTTTTAAACACGATGTTGCATGTAACACAAGATATTGAAGAAATTAAAGTATTTCAAGATAAATATTTCATAAAATATAGAGGCATTACAACTACTAATATCCCATTCTACTTGGTACCCAGTAAACTACCACTGGGTACCCAGTAGTCCTGCTATATAAATTCCTTTAATATCTACCTCTAAATCCTCCACTCACTCCTCAATCCTTCACCCATAACTCCCAAAATCAACTCAAAATTTATTAAAATATATTTAAGAGCATTAATAATCAAATTTAAAATCATACCTCGAAACCCTAGGTTATTACAAATTTTACCTCGTAATTATTATCATCTTTGAGAAGCATCATTGAGTATTTCTAGTGAACAATTTTGGCCATTGGGGCCTTATCTTCACTTCTCATTCCCAAGTCCCTTATTTCACATGTCTATGTTTCCATAGAAAACATACAAGTGGTATGAATTTCCCCCGCACTATCTTGTCCCCATGATTAATAATACGTAGCAATATTTCAATAAATTATATAATTGAATCTAACTCTATATCATCATACTAAATCACATGATATAGATCCAGTTCATATTTTCTCAGTTGTGAGACATGAAAAACATCTTATATAGTGCTATTCTTCGAAGTTAGTTTTCAAATGATAAGAAACATCACCAATTCTTTCTAGAATCTAAAATGACCCAAAAAACATGGATCCAATTTCCCTTTCTTGCCCAAACAATGATATTTCAACTAAGGTGATATATGATTAAAAACATGATATCTAAATTCAAACTCAAGAGGACAATTCTTATGATCAACATATGACTTATTCCAACTCTGAGCTATAGTTAATCTATTCCTAATAATTTACATTCAGCCTGAAGCCTATTGTACTATGCTAGGCCCAAGAAACAAAACTCAGCTACTTCCATCTAATAAAAGGGAGACTAAAAATTAATTACATATAAATCCAAAAATAGATCCATCTAAATATATTCTTTTCAACTATTGTTATAAAAAAACTCTACCAAGGCTATATAATATTACCTTGATCCTCCAAATTCATGAATACATGAATGAGTAATATCCTCAAGAATCTTAATAGTATTCTCAGATTGACCCTCTTTCAATAGATGATAAGTTGTACCTGAATTCACTTGATAAAAAAATATATGTTGAGTCATTTTCCTAAAAAAACATCTTGTGGATACACTATTTCAATGAGTCACAACACACTCTTTGTTTGACTTATACCTATTAGTTTTTGTAGTTTTTTATCTATAAAAATTTTAAATTCCTAGTCACTATTCTAGATAACCTGATTCTGAACACAATTTTTTCTGGACCACTGTTAAATCACATGAATTACTTTGATTATAAAATCATCTATGATCTTCTAATTTTTTTTACAAAATGACACATGCGCCTAAAATTGGTGGATTTTACTATTGGATATTTTTTTATACCAATGCCTATAAATGTAAGAGAACTACTTCAAGGGAAAAAATAGAATGACATCACTCAATATATGTGCACTATCTCAGTGCTTGAGTTATTTAATTCTTTTGTGCTTTTAAAAGTTTTATTAAAGCTTCCAATTATGATGACTTTATTATAAAAGCTTTAATATTTCTAGATTTAATTTTTTACTTCTAACCCCATGTGACAAAATAGGTTCCATGGATAAGAAAATCATGTATATTTTATAACCATGTATTTCATGGAAGATTATGAAGTCACCTAAATTAATTTGAGTAGAAAATCATGTATGATCTTATGATTTTGAAAAAAAATGAAAAATACATGTGGAATTGGTTTATTTTCCATTGGGTATTTAGTTATGCTAATACCTATAAATGTAAGGATGCTAATTCAAGGAAAAAACATTATAACAACTTCATTAAATATTTTTTCACCATCTCAGTGCTTGAGTTATTTCATTTATATGTTCTTTTCATAGTTTTCTCAAAGTTTTCAATTGTGAATAATTTATTGCAAAAGGTATAATATTTCTAGTTTTAATTTTTTTACTTACAATCCTATGTGACCAAACAGATTATAAGGATAGGAATTTGTGGTTCTGAACTTTTAATTTGAATTATTGTAGTGATAAAACTTTTTGTTAATTGTCTGATCAAAGAGGAGCTTGGGGATA
This sequence comes from Viscum album, assembly GCA_963277665.1. Taxonomy (NCBI): domain Eukaryota; kingdom Viridiplantae; phylum Streptophyta; class Magnoliopsida; order Santalales; family Viscaceae; genus Viscum; species Viscum album. Next base: position 1,776,079,060 of record OY728132.1, read on the forward strand.
ATTGTAGCTACTACTAACATTTGTCGAATAATTCTGGGTAAATGACTTTATCTTCTAATATTTTTTATTGATGAAGTTATGTAGTTTCAAAAAATGGTTTCTTTGGATCCGGGTACTGATCCTATTATCAATATGAATAAAAATTGAAGTGTTCCATTGATTAAAACTATTTATATCCTTTAATAGAATTTGTTTAAATAATTTTATGAATTTTCATCTGTAACTCTAATTTATTGATTAATTTTGTGTTTATTCTCAGTATGATTGGTTTGTTTACCTTGAGTAGTTTATAAATTTTATGTTTTTTATTTCTGATGAATTTATTACTATTTTACTCTGAAAATTTTTAATTTATAACTTTCAAACTATATATTACCTTGAGTGGGAAAATTATTAAGTTTGAAACAACTTCAATTCACCCCCCTCTTAAAGCTACCATATTTGGGATTACATTTGGTATTAGAGCTAGTATCTATCTTCATATTACATTTAATATTTGAGATAGTCTCTTTTTCCTTACACAAATGTGTATTAGATAAAATACTCTTTGTCTTATGGTAAAACATTAAAGAACTTGAATCTTATTCGACTACCTATATTTTATGGTGTTTATTAGGAAAACTAGAGATACATGATGGTGAATTTTGTGACTAATACTAGAGTTAATATCTATCAGATGATGATTAAGAATTATAATATTCTTAATAAATAAATTTTGAATGTTAATTTAGAATATAAGTTAGAATATTAAGTTAATTATAAATTAAATAACACACTTCTTTGTTCAATGACATGAAATATCTACATCTATATTATTGGTACTAGGGTGTGTAGTATAAGAAGATGGGTTGAGTTTTTAAAACTTTTATCACCAGATTGATGTAACTGCATTGTCTTCGGCCATGCATGGACTGATATAAAATTCAAGGATCTCAAATGAATAATTTAAGCATGAAAAATAAAATTTAACAATTACCTTGATTGACTTGAATCCGCATTCGAAAACTGCTTGACATCGGTGACCGTTGTTCGACAGAACCGAAGTTGGGTCCCTCTAGATTGTCTACACATGCTTCAAAAGTCTATGAGAATATCAATCATTGATATTTGGGTTCTATAATGAAGATTTAATGAAGCATTTAATTTCTAGAAGATCACCACTACACCAGTCCTTTGATCCATGAAGAAGAACTTGGATTGAAGGCTTATATTAGCTACATCTCCTTCTAGGATGTGGGAGAGATGATAGAGGGGCTCTAAAAATAGTGTAGTGAATAGTGGTTTGAATAAGAACCTCCTCTCACTTATATAGTGAGGTATAAAATACCTGGAAATGACACCCCACCCCCGAATATGTTTTAGCCACTAAATAATCCATAAAAAACAACTTATGACTCTTCTACCAAGTCATAAATATTATTTATATTTTTGTAAATTTCTTGTAATATAATTAATATATTACATGATAAAAGAGAGTCATTAACTCAACTCATAATTCTTTCAAAATATTAAACAAACCTTGAATATTAAAAAAATATTTTTTCGCTATATATTTTTCCATATATTCACTTAATATCTTATGAATACTTTTAATAAATAAATTCAATACCAATTATTCTAAACTTGAATAAACCCGAATCCCATGGTGGGGGACACCATATCCTAAACTCTTATTCATAATAATAGGTCATAATTTTGAATATGCTAAGTGTTTGACCCTCTAGGACCTAATCTTGATAGCAGTGAATACTATTCACATACCAGGAGCAAAGTTTAGCAACCCATCAAGGTACCTAAGTAGATAAGGAGTAGTCATAGAAATAAAAACCTCTTATGAACACATTACATTTAATATAATATTGTTTTCTTGTAATATCTCACAAATAAGGACACACACTTTGTTTCATCATCCTTTCTCACTTTATTGTTCATTGACCATACTGGACAAGCTTACCTTTTTCTACCATGGCTATGGATTTAGAAACGATACTATCATTGTAAGGACCCAATGTTTTATCAATAGAAATTCCCTTATTATAATTATGTCATATAATCACATGAAATCACAACATAATGAACTACTAAGTACTATGTGACCTTTAAACATAATATTGTCAATTCTTTTATTTTAATATAAAAAAATATGACATACACGGTTGTGATCAGTAATATGTTTGGAGTCCAACAAGTAAAAATTAATTTTTGGTGAATAGTAACCTACCATTATGAATAGTAATATGAACCTTGTGAATAGTAAATGTTTGAAAAGAGTAGTAACCTCACCCTTGAATGTATAAATAAAATTTAGGTAACTTTTAATTGATAATATGACCATAGTAAGTATTGGTATTTTTGTAAGTCATAAATAATTAATTATAATTAATTAATTAATTTAAAATAAAATTTATTTTCCTAAAAAGTGTTCATAAATTAATAATTTTATGTCTTATAGTTTTGAGATAATTTTATTAGACCTTATTTAATTTTTTAAGACATTATAAAATCTGTTATAGTTTTAAAATCTGTATTTTTCATGTAAATTATGATTTTAATTAAAAATTAAATTAATCATATTTAGAAAATTATTTCTGAAAAATATATTTCTTTTTTTAATTCTACACATCAAAAAATTGTTAGGGTGAAGTTTTGGGTTTTTTATGAAATACAAGAATTTTTTTTGAATAGTAAAATAGGATAATTTATAACAAATGCTAAATACATGAATTGTGATGTCATCAGCTGATGTATGTCTGATGTAAGGCCATTATCTCAAACTCACATGCACATATTACTATTTTTTTCAGGTAAAAATCACTATTACATGGCTTATGGAAAAATAATAAACTAATGATTAAAATATTAAGACAAACCTTCCTCATCCACTATAAAAACCTCCAACACTCCCCCTCTTCTCTTCACTCCTCTCAATCTTTGTGAATTCTCTAAATTCTACCAATATTTATCCCCAAGATCCTCCCCCACATCCATCAGCCTTTGGTATCCTCAAAACACCAAATACTCTCCCCTTAAGAGGCTATCAAGGAAGATTAAATCAAGAGGTAAATTTATCTTTTCTTTTCTTTCATTTTCTCTTCATGTTCCTTTGTTCTATTTTCTTTCCTAACCTATCATCATACAAATGGTATGAAAAATAAAATACCATAAATGTACTGTAATGTTTTTATGCTAATGGGATAATTCTTTATCATCTCTATTTTCCCGTTCTTTTATACAAAATAAATGAAAACACCATCCGAGAAGTGTTAATTTATCACATTCAAGGAAAACGGGTTATCAGTTTCTATTACCATATTCAATTCTAGTAATGAAAACATTTTTATGGTTGATCCATACTATTATATATGTATTTTATCTTTTGTGTTGTTCTATAATCCTTTTTCACACATGATGTAAAATAATAATACAAAACAAGATAATTATGAGAAAAATGACCAAATTAATCCAAGAATTTATCATTAATGTTTTATATAATGATTCACCTTATCTCCAAATAAAAAAATTAATTTTACAACAATGTAATATTCTGAATTTTCATTAATTTCATATAACTTCAATTATGTACAACCATTCTCATCATACATGTTTATCTAAACATTAATATAAATGAACTGATCATTAAAACCAAGGAAACAAACACCCCCAAACAATTAAATTAAACCTATTAACTCATCAAAAAGTATATGGATGAATTTAATAAGGTTATAATAAATATATAACATGTATTGGAGGTTTTTTAATTATTAATTAATGAACCTAGTTTGATTATTCAGTTCATTAAGATCAAGCGAGGAACACCATCGGACTTAAGGTAAGGGATCCTATCTATCTCACTCTTATTCAAGAATTTCCTCTATGTTATTTCATATTATGTGTAATTCATAATGATGGAGTATGATTTCACACCTCACCAATACTTCCCTCGTGATTTATAAGTGATTAGAAACCTGTTTATCTCCCATTAATCCCTCTTAAGTACACCGGATACCATGCCGATAATCCGAAAGGGATTCTACCTGAACCTCCTTTGTTCTTTCTGATTGTCATATCTTCCTTTTACCTAAATGAAATTCCCTTATCTTTTTATGTGAATATTCTAAATTCTATGTACATGTACCAAATTCATTTATCAAGACCCTTCCATCATTTTCTTTAGGGTATATACATGTTATTAAGTGATTCTCTCCTCAATACTTTTCGATAAGAAGACCTATCTTGAGGGGACTTCCTGAATTCTTACCCAATTTCAAGTGCACTCTATATTATATTTTATTACACCATTGTATTTATAAAATAATTCTTTTTTTATTATTAAATTCTTCTTGGTTCAGTTTTTTTTTATATAACGAATTTTCCTTTTTTCTATTTTAAATTCTCTATAATATTTTCTTTAAAATCGCACAAAAATGTTTTAATGCTAAAATTTCATAAATAATTTTCTTACATGATGTAAATTATAATTTACATAACTTACCATGATACATACCTATTATCTCTTATGAATGTCCATGTATATTTTAGTTCCTTAATTTTATGTACACTTTTATGATATGCCCATTTGTTATGCTTTATGACAAGATTATAGTACCCAATTCTTTTCATGGGTAACCCTTATGTTATGTAAGATTGATTATTTATGATTATTTATGTGGAAAACATATTCATGAAAAGATAATATGGGTGTTCCTAGATAGTTCTCTGATTCATTGGGTAAAGTTGAGTCTCATGAGATGTTATGTGTGACGGTCTTAGCAGTTAGCCTTGGCTTGTGCTACCATGTGTGACGGTCTTGGCAGTTAGCCTTGGCTTGTGCTACCATGTGCAATGGTCTTGGAAGTTAGCCTCGAATCATGCTAAAGTCATTTTTTATGTTTCTTCCACATTATTATGACTTTATGTTTATATTATTCCATGTTTATATGTTAATATTCCATATGTTACATGCATTTTTATATCATCATGTCATGCCTTCTATATCATGTGCTAATGCTTTATTCTTATGGTTATTCCATTACTCAGATTTTAGCTCATCCCTTTGTTAATGTTATCCCTAGGTTATCCTATGTAGATGTATGAGTAAAATGGAATATATAATCTCATTATGGAGATTAAATAAAAAAGTTGTTTTTATATTGTTTGATTATGTACCTAGTATTCCAAGACACTAGACTTTACGATCCTTGGCTTGTACTTTGATGTATAATTATTCTTAAAATCATGTAATGTTATATATAAAATTCTAGGATTAATATAGTTAGTATTAGAGTATGGTCTATTTATCTTTGGAGATTAGTAATAAATCACATTAACAAGAACCTTAAGGATGAGACTAAGTATTAGAAAACATCCCTAAATTTTGGTAAGTATAGAGTAAGTGGTTTATTGAGTAAATAAATCCCTATTTGGATACAAATAGGTAGAGGTGGCTCTAGAATGGATGTATCTAGGGGTAAAACCTGAAAATACCACTTTCAGATCGACTTGAATGGGAACTGGTGCACAACAACGGGCCCTACTACACTATTGGTTTGACACTCTAGGGGAATATGCTTTGGTAAATTCATGAGCTTGGTAAAAAACATAATTAAGGGAATAAAAAATCCATGAGAATATAAGTTAAGAAATAGATCAAGGATAACCTATATTTGAACCTAGGTAATCACAAGTTAGGATATACTTATCCTTCAGAAGTTTATCCTCTTATTTTCAATGTTTACTTTTTATTCTTGATAGCTAAGTATTCAAGCCCTCTAATTGTACATTATTTTTTCTTAGTTAATGGTGGGAAATAGAGGAACACGTTCCAATAATCAATGTGATAAGGAATGTGAATATTTCCCTAATGATATGCCAAATATGATGGGAGTGGGTGATTAAAACTTCATGATAGTACTTGCTCATTTGTATTGAGTTCAGAATAATAACTTGAATCATGTGTAATTCCCTCCTCATCTAAGTAAATAGAAAGTTTTCGTAGAATACTTCATGCAGAAAAGGCCTCCCATGTTTAGTGGATCTTCTGATCCCATCTTCATGGAATAGTGGATTAACTCCATTGAAAAGATATTCTATGTCCTCTAGTTCTCAGAAGAAGAGAAAGTCATACTGGCGGTCTATCATTTTTATGGGGAAGCTGATCAGTGGTGGAAACTGATCAAGAATACGAAGCCCCATGAGGAAATTTATTCCATGGATTGGGAGGAATTTAATAGAATGTTTTTTAATAAATACTTTCCCTGAACCCTCTTTCTCAATATGGAAAGAGAGTTCCTCAAACTCAAGCAGAAGCAGGAGGATTCAATAGGGGCGTATGAAGAAAACTTTATAGGGCTTGGAAGTTACATCTCTAGCTTTGTCATGAACACTGAAATAATGGTGGATCACTTATTTAGCAGGACTAATGCCGAGTATACAAAAATAATAGCCAATTTGACACTTTGATAGCTATGATTAGATTGTTTTTTGTTCCCTTAAGGTTGAAATGGAGATTGGAGACTCTCAGGGGTATCATGGGCCTAGTAAAAAAAGAGGAAAATGGAATCTAATGTGGGTGGTTCTACAAATAAATTACATGATAGAAAGAATCATGATCATCCCATGTGTAAAAATTGTGGGAAGAAGCTTCCTAGGAACAATATGAAGGGAACCAGGAATTACTTTAAATGTGGAAAGTCGAGAAATCAAGCTAAAAACTACCGTCAGGATATGAAGAATCCCACTAATGTGGAAGAAGAAATGATATTTTAGATCAACACTCGGCCTATAGTGTATTGTTACAACTACAAGGAGCATGGGAATTATGTGAACAATTTCCCTAAGGTTGAGGGTTGTTAGAGTAAATCAACAACAACCTCCAAGGAAAAAAATAATTGATTTTTCCATCACTATTGTTGATCTAGAGATAGACGATGATGTGGTGACAGGTACGCTAGTTATTCATTCAAGAATAGTGAATGAACTATTTGATTTTGGTTCTACACATTATTTAATATCTTTCAAGTTTATTATTACTATTCAAACACCACCTCAAAATTTGGAGGATAAGTTATTTGTGATAATAGATAATGGGTAAATTATGGTGTCCATGGTTTATAACTCCTCCCTGGTTAACATTTTTGGACTAAACCTCCCAAAAAAATCTCTTCATACTTATTTTAGTAGAGTTCAACACTATCTTGGGTATGGATTGGATATCTTTGTACAAATACAACAACAACTGTCGAGGAAGGGATATCACTCTTTACATCCTGAAGCATCCTCTAATTCTTTACAAGTGTAAGGAGGAAGATGAATCTCCTTTAGAATCATTATCTTAAATGTGGATATTAATTTCTTATGAGAAAGCATGTCTAGCTCAAATAATTGAGACAAAAGATAGAATCATGCTTGAAGACATGCCCACCATGATGGATTACACTGATGTATATCCTGAACAGTTTCTTGGTCTTCCTCCAGATCGAGATGTTGAGTTCTCAACTGAATTTATTTCTGTATCTCTACCTATATCAAAGATACCTTATAGAATGGACATTATAGAGCTGGAGGATCTGAAGAAGTAGTTATATGAGAATATTGAGAAGTGTTTTATTTGACCTAGTGCTTCACCATGGGGTGAGCCAATCCTATTCATCAAGAAGAAAGGATGGATCAATGTTCCTATGTATTGATTATTGTGAGCTCAATAAAATCATGATAAATAACAAGTATCCCCTTCCATGGATAGATGACTTGTTCAATCAGATTCATGGGGCTAGTTATTTATCTAAGGTGGACCTTCAATCAGTATATCACCAATTAAAGGTGAGGAAGGAATATATTCCCAAGACTTCCTTTAGAACAAGGTATGGACACTATGAGTTCATAGTGATTCCCTTTGGACTCACTAATGCTCCAGAAATTTTCATGGGTCTAATGAATAGAGTCTTTAGAGATTACCTTGACAAATTTTTGGAACTCTTTATTGATGATATTTTGATATAATCTAAGAACAAGGAGGAACATGAGGAGCTTTTGAATAATGTGATGAAGACTTTGTAAAGGGAGAATTTGTATGTAAAGTACAATAAATGTGAGTATTTGATGGAGGAAGTATCATTCTTATGGCATGTTATCACCAACAAAGGGATATATGTGGACCCTTCCAAGACAAAGTCGATTTAAGATTGGCCCAGGAAAACATCTGTAATGGAGATTTATATATTCCTTGGTCTATTTGGGTATTATCAACGAATTATGAAGAACTTCTCACAATTTTAAAACCCAATGAGAAAGCTGACACAAAAGGGAGTGACATTCGTATGGATTTAATAATGTGAAGACTAATTTAAGGAGTTAAAAGTGAGGATTATCACCGTGCCAATACTCACACTCCCAAAAAGTTTAGAACTCTTTGTGGTGTATAATTATGTTTAAAAGAAGGTATTATGTTGTGTGCTGATGTAAAATGATAAAGTGATAGACTACACCTCAAGGTAGCTGAAAATCCATGAGCAAAACTATCCTACACATGATCTGGAGTTGGTGGCTGTGATCTTTAAATTAAAAATATGGAAGCATTATCTCTATGGGGATAAATTTGAGATATATACTTATCACAAGAGTCTAAAATATATATTCACACAAAAATATCTTAACATGAACCAGTGAATATGGATAAATCTCATCAAGGATTATGACTGCTCAATCCACTACCATCCTGGAAAGGAAAACAAGCTGGCGGATCCACTAAGTAGAAAGGATCCTGCATCTTTATCAATAATGAGACTTGAAAAGGATCCAATATTATTACATTTTCAAAATATGTACATGGGAATCATTAAGGGAGGAACATCATAAATCCTTTCTCAAATGATTTATCAACTATCCCTCATGGATAAAATAAATGATGCTCAAAGAAAAGATGTGGAAAATCAGGAAAGGGTGGAAGCCATAATAAATGGTAAATCCTATGAGTTCAATATTTATGGGGGAAGGAGTTGTAAGATTCGAGTCACAACTATGTGTACCATACGATCCAAAAATAAAGAAGGATATTTTTAATGATGCATATAGATCAACCTTCTCTATTCACCCAGGGAGCACAAAGATGTATCGAGATCTCTGAGAGAAGATTTAGTGGGACAATATGAAGAAGGAGATAGCTAAGTATACATCAAAGTGTCTGGTATGTCAATAAGTGAAGGCTGAAAGATAGAAGTCTAAGGGGATGATGAAACTACTACCCATACCAACATGGAAGTGGGAGAACATCACTATGGACTTTGTCACTGGATTTCCAAGGACATCTAGAAGAAACAATGCTATATGGGTCATTGTGGATCGTCTTACAAAGATAGCTCACTTTATCGCAATTCAAGAGTAATTCTCATTGGATCAACTTTAAAGAATATATATCAAAGAAGTTGTAAGGATAAATGGAGTACCACTATCTATTGTATCATATAGAGATCCAAGATTTTCCTTGAAGTTCTAGAAATGTCTCCAACATGATCTAAGCATTGAATTGAAATTCAGTACGGCCTATCATCCTCAAACTAATGGCCAATTTTAGTAAACTGTTCATAAATTAGAAGATATTTTGAGATCGTGTTCTATGGACTTAAAAGGAGGATGGTACCAACATATTACACTCATTGAATTCTTTTAAAACAACAGTTTCCACTTGTGAATTTTAATGGATATATATGAATCCCTCCCTATGAAAAGGTGCAGAACACTGACATGTTGGAATGAAGTTGGTGAGCATAAGCTGTTAGAACCTAAAATGGTCAAAGAAATTATGGAGAAGCTGAAAACCATTCAACAGCACATCAAGGCAGCCCAAAGTTGATAAAAGAGTTATGTAGACAATCATTGACGATACCTTGAGTTCAAAGTTGGAGACATGACATTTCTATACATATCTCCATGGAAGAAGGTCATGAGGTTTGGGAAGAAAGAAAAGATAAGTCCTAGGTACATCGGCCCCTTTGAGATTCTTGATCGTGTCGGGGTTGTGGCCTATCGACTAGCACTTCCACCTACCATGGAAAAAAAACACGATGACTTTCATGTATCCCTCTTAAGAAATTACATACCAGACTCCTCACATGTACTCTCTTCAGAGGTGGTACAGTTGGAGAATGATCTTTCTTACGAGGAACAACTAGTCAAGATCCTGGATCATAGAGATAAAGTTATACGTAACAAGACTACTCACTTGGTCAAAGTACTATGGTGAAACCATAAGTACAAAGATGCAACATGGGAACTGGAGGAGGTAATGAAGGAAAAGTACTCGCACCTATTTATGTCTTATAATGGAAAATGAAATTTTGAGGGAGAAATTTCATAAGGGGGGAATAATGTAACGACCCAATGCTTTATCAATGGAAATTCACTTTATTATAATTATTTCATATAATCACATGAAATCACAACACAATAAACTACTAAATATTATGTGACCTTTAAACATAATATTTTCACTTTTGTTATTTGAATATCGAAAATTTGACATACATGGTTGAAATCAGTAAGATGTTTGGAGTCCGACAAGACAAAATTAATTTTTGGTTAATAGTAACCTACCATTATGAATAGTAATATGACCTTATGAATAGTAAATCATTCAAAAGAATAGTAACCTCACCCTTGAATGTATAAATAAAATTTAGGTATCTTATAAGTGATAATATGACCATAGTAAAAGTATTGGTATTTTTGTAAGTCATATATTAGTAATTGTAATTAATTAATTAATTTTAAAAAATGTATTTTCTTAAAAGGTTTTCATAAATTAATAAATTTTTTTCTTCTGGTTTTGAGATAATTTTATAAGACCATATTTAATTTTCGAAGACATTATAAAATCAGTTATAGTTTTAAAATCTGTATTTTTCAAGTAAATTATGATTTTAATTAAAAATTAAATTAATCATATTTAGAAAATTATTTTTAGAAAATGGATTTCATTTTTGGATTCTAAAAATCAAAAAAAATTTAGGGTTAATTTTTTTGTTTTTTCTAAAGTACTTCAATTTTTGGTGAATGGTAAAATATGATAATTTACGATAAATGCTAAATACATGAATTATGATGTCATCAGCTGGTGTATGGATAATGTAAGGTCATTATCTCGAAATCACAAGCAAATATTAATATTTTTTTTAATTTAATCATCACTATTACTTGTCTTATGGAAAAATAATAAATGAATCATTAAAATATTAAGAAAACTCTTCCCCCCTCCACTATAAAAACCACCCACACTCCCCTCTTCTATTCACTCTTCTCAAGCCATGTTACATTCCTAAATTCTACCCAAATCTCTCCTCAATATCCTCCCCCACATCTATAATCCTTTTTTCTCCTCAAAATACCAAATCCTCTCCCCTTAAGAGGCTCTCAAGGAAGATTAAATCAAGAGGTAAATTTCTCTTTTCATTTCTTTCATTTTCTTTTCATGTTTCTTTGTTTTCTTTTCTTTCCTAAAATCTCATTATTCAAATGGTATGAAAAATTTAGTACAATACATGTATTTTAATTTTGTTATGCTAATGGGATAATTCTTTATCATCTCTCCTTTCTTCTTTTATACGAAAGAAATGAAAACACCATCTGAGATGTGTTAATTTATCACATTCAAGGATGACAGGTTATCAATTTCTATTACCATCTTTAATTCTATTAATTAAACATTTTTTTATGGTTGATGCATACTATTGAATATTTATTTTATCTTATTTTATTTTTTGTAATATTTTTTCACACATGATGTAAAATAATAATACAAAACAAATTAATTATGAGCAAAATCTCCAAATTAATCCAAGCGTTTATAATTAATATTTTATATAATGATTCACATTCACTCAAAATAACCAAATGAATTTTATAACAATGTAATATTATTTATGTTAATTAATTTCATATAACTTCAATTTTGGAAAACCATTCTCATCATACAAGTTTATCCAAACATTAATATAAATGAACTAATCATTAAAACCAAGGAAGCAAACACTCCGAAGAAATTAAATTGAACCTATTATCTCATCAAAAAGGACATGGATGAATTTAATAAGGTTATAATAAATATATAACATGTATTGGAGGTTATGTAATTATTAATTAATGAACCTAATTTGATTATACAGTTCATTAAGATCAAGCGAAGAACACCATCAGACTTAAGGTAAGGGATCCTCTCTATCTCACTCTTATTCAAGAATGTCCTCTATGTTATGTCATCTTATGTGTAATTCCTAATGATGGGGTATAAATTTTCACAAACCCCATACTTACATCATGATTTATAAGTGATTATAAACCCATTTATCTCTCATCAATCCTTCTTAAGTACACCTGATACCATGCCGATAATCCGTAAGGGATTCTACTGCAACCTCCTTTGTTCCTTCGGTCTTTCTTATCTTAATTTTAACAAAATGAAGTTATCTTATAATTTTATGTGAATATTATAAATTCTATTTACATGTACCAAACTCATTTATCAAGACCCTTCCATCATTCTCTTTTGGGGATATACATGTTTTTAAGTGATTCTCTCCTCAATACTTTCCGATAAGTAAACTTGTTTTAAGGGGACTTCCCGAATTCTTACCCGATTTCAAGTACACTCTATATTATATTTTAATCCACCATTATATTTATAAAATCTGTATTTTTTAATATGAAAACATTATTGTTCCACTTTTGTATTTATATAAAGAATTTTTCCCTTTTCTATTTTAAAGGGTCTATAGTATTTTTAAACCACGCAAAAATGTTTTAATGCTAAAATTTATTAAATTGTTTTCTTACATGTTGTCACTTATGCTTGAAATCACTTAACATGATACATTCCTATTTTAACTTATGAATTTCCATGTATATTTTAGTTCCTTTCTTTCATTGACACTTTTATTATATGCCCATTTGTTATGATATATGACATGATTATGGTACCCGATTATTTACATAGGTAACCCTTATGTTATGTAAGATTGATTATGCATGATTATTTATGTGGAAGAAATATTCATGAAAAGATAATATGGGTGTTTCCAGATAGTTCTCCAATGCAGTAGTTAATGTTTAGTCTCTTGATATGTTATGTGCGACGGTCTTGGAGGTTATCCTTGGTTTGTGCTACCATGTGCGACGGTCTTGGCAGTTAGCCTTGGCTTGTGCTACCATGTGCAATGGTATTGACAGTTATACTTGACTCATGATAATGTTATGTTTTATGTTTCTTTAATATTATTATGACTCCATGTTAATATGATTATATGTTTATATGTTATGATTCCATATGTTACATGCATTTTTATATCATCATGTCATGCATTCTATCTCATGTGTTAATGCTTTGTTCTTATGGTTATTCCCTTACTGGTCTTTTAGGTCATCCCTTTGTTCATGTTATCCCTTGTTTATCCTATGAATATGTATGAGTACAATGAAATATAGAAGCTCATTATGGAGATTAAATAAAAATTTGTTTTTTATAATGTTTGATTATGTACCTAGTCTTCCAAGACATTAGACTTTACGATCCTTGGCTTATACTCTGATGTATAATTATGCTTAAAATCATGTAATGTTTTATGTAAAAGGATAGTATTTATATATTTTGTATCAGAGGATGGTCTAATTATTTTTGGAGATTAGGAATAGATCACATTAGTAAGAACCTTAAATATGAGACTATGTATAATAAAACATCCCAAAATTCTGGTAAGTATTGAGTAAGTGGTTTATTGAGTAAATACATCCCTATCTAGATACAAACAGGTAGAGGTGGCTCTGGCACGGATGTATCTAGGGGTAAAACCCAAAAACACCACTTTTATCTAGACTCAAATGGGTACTAGTTAACAACAACGGGCCTTGCCGCACTCTTGATTTGACACTCCTAGAATATATTCTTTGGTAAATTCATAAGCTTGGTACAAACCATTTTTATGAGAATAAAAAACCCCATGATAATATAAGTTAAGAAATAGATCAAGCATAACCTAGATTTAAACTTAGGGAATCACAAGTTAGGATATAATTATCCTTTATAAGTTTATCCTCTTATGTTAAAAGTTTCCTTTTTATGCTTAATAGCTAAGTATTCAAGCCCTCTAATTGTACATTATTTTTGTTAGTTAATGGAAGGAAATAGAAGAACACGTGCCAACAATCAAGGTGATAGGGAATGTGAATATTTATTTAATGATATGCCAAATATGATGGGAGTGGGTGCTCAAAACTTCATGACAATAATTGCTCAGTTGTCTCAAGTTATGTATAATAACTTGAATCATGTGGAATTCCATGCTCCTCCAAGGAAAGAGAAAGTTTCCATATAATCATTCATGTGGAAAATGCATCCCATGTTTTGGGGATATTTTGATCCCCTACTTGTGGAATAGTGGATTAACTCCATTGAAAAGATATTCGTTGGCTTCCAGTTCTTAGAATAAGATAAAGTCGTACTGACGGTCTATTGTTTTGATAGGGAAGCTGATCAGTGGCGGACACTGATCAAGAATATGAATCCCCAAGAGTAAATTGATTCCATGGATTGGTAGGAATTTAGGAGAATTCTTTTCAATAAATACTTTCCTTGAACCCTCCTTCTGAAGATGGAAGGGGAGTTCCTCATACTCAAGTAGAAGGAAGATGAGTCAATCGGGTTGTATGAAGAAAAATTTAAAAGTCTTGCAAGGTATGCATCTTGCTTTGTCAGGAACACCGAAAGCAATATGGATATCTTATTTAGCATACTAAATCCAAGTCTATGAAAAACATTGGAAATTTAAGACTTTGACAGATATGAGGAGATTGCATGTTGTGCCCTTAAGGTTGAAATAGAGATCAGAGACTCTCAGTGGTATCATGGGCCCAGTGACAAGAATAGGAAAATCGAATCTAATGTGGGTGGTTCCACAAATAAATTCCATGATGGAAATAATCCTGATCATCCCATGTGTAAAAATTTTGGGAAGAAGCATCCTGGGAAAAATCTAAAGGGAACTAGGAATTGCTTAAAATGTGGAAATTCAGGACATCTTGCTGAAAACTACTGATGGGATCTAACGAATCCTGCTAATGTGGAAGAATAAAGGAATTTTCAGATCAACACTCATCCTGTAGTGCAGTGTTACAACTGAAAGGAGCATGGGCATTATGCAAACAATTTAACTAAGTCAAGGGTTTTTGGAGGCAATCAAAAAAAACCTCCAAGTCAACAAGTAAGGGCTTATGCTATCACTACTGCTAAGGTGGATCCAAAAAATGATGTGGTGATAGGTACGCTAGTTATTAATTCAAGAATAGACAACTTACTATTTGATTCTGGTTCTACATATTCTTTCATATCTTTCAATTTTAGAAGAATTATTCAAACACAACCTCAAAATTTGAAGTATAAGTTATCTGTGAGAATAGATAATGGTTAAATTATGGAGTACTTGGTTTGTAACTCCTACTTGGTTAATGTTTGTGAATTTAACCTCCCATAAAATCTCTTCATACTTCCTTTAGTGGAGTTTGACACTATCTTGGGAATTGATTGGCTATCTTTATACAAATCCAACAAAAACTATCAGGAAAGGGAGATCACTCTTCACATCCTAAAGCATCCTCCAGTTCTTTACAAGTGTGAGGAGGAAGATGAATCTCTTTTATAATCATTTTCATAAGTGTGGATATTAATTTCTTTTGAGCAAGCATGTCTAGCTCAAATAATTGAGACAAAGGAGAGAATCATGCTTGAAGACATGCCAATCGTGAGGGATTACACTGATATATTCCCTGAAGAGTTGTCTAGTATTCCTCTTGGTCGAGAGGTTGAGTTCCCAATTGAACTTATTCCTAGATATCTACCTATATCAAAGACACATTATAGAATGGCCACTGTAAAGTTGGGGGATCTGAAGAAGCTATTACAGGAGAATATGGAGAAGGGTTTTATATGCCCGAGTGCTTCATCATGGGGTGCACCAGTCCTCTTCATCAAGAAGAAAGTATGGATCAATGTTCCACTACCTTTATTATTTTGAGGTTAATAAAATCATGATAAAGAACAAGTATCCTTTTCAACGGACCGATGACTTGTTTGATCAGCTTCATGGGGGAAGTTATTTCTCGAAGGTGGACCTTCAGTCGGTATATCACCAATTAAAGGTGAGAAAGGAAGATATTCCCAGGAATACCTTTGTAATGAATTATCGAAAACTATGAATTCATAGTGATGCCCTTCAGACTCACTAATTCTCCTACAATTTTCATGGATCTGATGAATAGAGTCTTTAGAAATTACCTAAAAAAATTTGTGGTAGTATTTATTGATGATATTATGATATACTCCAAGAGAAAAGAGGAACATGAAGATAATTTGAATACTATAATGAAGAATTTGTGAAGGGATAATATTTATTCAAAGTACAGTAAATATGAGTTATAGATGGATGAAGTATCATTCTTAGGGCATGTTATCCCCAGAAAAGGGTTATATGTGGACCCTTCCAAGATAAAGGAAATTGAAGAGTGTCCCAGGACAAGTTATATAATAGAGATCTATAGATTCCTTGGTATAACTATGTATTATCTAGGATTTGTGAAAAACCTATCATGATTTTAAAACCCAATTAACAAGCTGACATGGAAGGGAGTGACGTTCTTCTAGACTTAATAATGTGAAGACTGGTTTAAGTATTTGAAAAAGAGGCCTATCACTATTCCAATACTCACACTCCCAAAAAGTGGAGAACTTTTTGTGGTGTACAGTGATGCTTCAAAGAAGGGCTTAGGTTGTGTGCTGATGCAAAATGATAACGTGATAACCTATGCCTCAAGGTAGCTGAAAATACTTGAGCAGAACTATCCTACACTTGATCTGGAGTTGGCAGCTGTGATCATTGCATTAAAAATATGGTGGCATTATCTCTATGGGGATAAGTGTGAGATATATACTGATCACAAGAGTCTCAAATATATATTCACAAAAAAAAAAATAGATTAATATGTGCAATCAATGATGAATAGATCTCATAAAAGATTATGATTTCTCAATACACTGCCATCCTAGTAAGGCAAACAAGGTGTTCAATGATTTAAGTAGAAAGGATCCTGCATATTTATCAATGATGAGAATTGAAAAGGATTAAATATTATTAAATTTACAGAGGATTGACATGGGAATCATTAAGGTAAGAACATCGTCCATCCTTCCTCAAATGATTACTCAACTATCCCTCATGGAGAAAATAAAGGATTCTCAAAGAAAATATGTGGAAATTCAAAAAAGGGTTTAAGGAATTAGAAATGAGAAACCCTCTGAGTTCAAGATTGATGGGGAAGGACTTATAAGATTTAGGACACGTTTATGTGTACCATCTGATCCAAAAATAAAGAAAAAGATTTTAAATGATGAGCATACACCAACCTTCTCTATTCACCCAGGGATCACAAAGATGTATTGAGATCTCTGAGAGAACTTTCGGTGGGACAATATAAAGAAGGATATTTCTGAGTATACATCAAAGTTCATGGTATGTCAAAAATTGAAGGCAGAAAGAAAGAAGTATAAGGGGATGATGTAACCACTACCCATACCAACATGGAGGTGGGATAACATCACCATGTACTTTGTTACTGTACTTTTAAGGACATCCAGAGGAAATAATGCAATATGGGTCATTGTGGATCGTCTTACAAAGACATCTCAATTTATCACAATTCAATAGGACTTCTCATTGGATCAAATTTCACTGATATATATCAAATAATTGGTAAGGACTCATGTATTACCACAATATATTATATCATATGGAGATCCGAGATTCACCTCAAAGTTCTGGAAAAGTCTCCAACAAGATATAATCACTGAACTGAACTTCAATATGGCATATCATCCTCAAACTAATGGAAAATTTGAGTGAAATATGCAGACACTATAATATATGTTGAGAGCATGTTCTATGGACTTCAAAGTATTATGGGACCAATATCTTACATTAATTCAATTCTTCTACAGCAATTGTTTACACTCGAGCATTCTAATAGCACTATACAAAGCCTTCTATGGGAAAAGGTGTAGAACACTGATGTGTTGAGATAAATTCGGTGAGTGTAAGCTTCTAGGACCTGAAATGGTCAAAGAAATTGTGGATAATGTGAAAACAATTATGCCACACATCAAGGCAGTCCAAAGTCGACAAAAGAGTTATGCAGACAATCGTCAATGAGACCTTGATTTAAAAGTTAGAGACATGGTATTTCTACGCATATCTCCATGGAATAAGGTCACGAGGTTTGGGAAAAAAGGAAAGCTAAGTCCCAGGTACATCGGCCCCTTAGAGATTCTTGATCATGTCATTATTGTGGCCTGTCGACTAGCACTTCCACCTACTATGGACAAAGTACATGATGTCTTTCATGTATCCCTCTTAAGGAATTACATACCATACCCTTCACATGTACTCTCTCCAGAGGTGGTACAGTTGGAGAATGACCTTTTTTACGAGGAGTAGCCAGTGAAGATCTTGGATCATAGAGATAAAGTTATACATAACAAGACTTCTCATTTGGTAAAATTACTATGGTGAAACCATAAATAGATAGAGGCAACATGGGAACTGGAGGAGGCAATGAAGGAAAATTACCCACACTTGTTTATGGATTAGAATGTAAAATGAAATTTTGAGGGTGAAATTTCATAAAGGGGGAATAATGTAACAACCCAATGTTTTATCAATGGATATTCCCTTCTTACAATTATTTCATATAGTCACATGAAATCACAACATAATGAACTACTAAGTACTATGTGACCTTTAAACATAACATTGTAACTTCTGTGATATGAATATTGGAAATCTACATACATGGTTGCAATCAGTAAGATGTTTGGTGTCCACCAAGAAAATCTTATTTTTTTTTTGAATAGTAACCTACTCTTAAGAATAATAACCTACCCTTATGAATAGTAATATGGACCTTATGATTACTAAATCGTCCCAAAGAATAGTAACCTCACCCTTGAATGTATAAATAAAATTTAGGTATCTTATAAGTGATAATATGACCATAGTAAAAGTATTGGTATTTTTGTAAGTCATAAATAATTAATTAATTAATTTAAAAAGAAAATTTTTTCCCTAAAAGGTGTTCATAAATTAATAATTTTATGTCTTTAGGTTTTGAGATACTTTTATAATACCTTATGTAGTTTTTCAAGACATTATAAAATCAGTTATAGTTTTAAAATCTATTTTTTTATGTAAATTTTGATTTTTATTAAAAATTAAATTAATCATATTTAGAAAAAAATTGAGAAATTTATTTCATTTTTGGATTCTACACATCAAAAAATGGTTATGGTGAATTTTTGGGTTTTTTCTGAAATACTTGAATTTCTGTGAATAGTAAAATATGATAATTTACGATAAATGCTAAATATATGAATTATGATGTCATCAGCTAATGTACGGATGATGTAAGGCCATTATCTATAAATAAAATTTACATATTACTTTTTTTGTTCTTGTAATCATCACTATTACTTGTATTATGGAAAAATAATAAACTAATGATTAAAATATTAAGAAAACCCCTCCCCCCTCCACTATAAAAACCTCCCACACTCCCCTCTTCTATTCACTCATATCAATACTTGTTACTTAACTAACTATTGACCAAATATCTCCCAAATATCCTTCCCCACTTTCATCATCCTTTGGTCTCCTCAAAATACCAAATCCTCTCCCCTTAAGAGGCACTCAAGGAAGATTAAATCAAGTGGTAAATTCCTCTTTTCTTTTCTTTGATTTTATTTTCATTTTCCTTTTTTTCTATTTTCTTTAATAACCTATCCTCATCCAAATGGTATGAAAAATATATTAACATACATGTACTATAATTTCTTATTATAATTTTATAATTCTTTATCATCTCTCCTTTCCCCTTCTTTTATACAAAAGAAACAAAAACATCATTCGAGATGTGTTAATTTATCACATTCAAGGACGACGGGTTATCAATTTCTATTACCATCTTCAATTCTGGAAATGAAAAAAAATTTATGGTTTATCTATACTATTAAATATTTATTTTATCTTATGCAATGTTATTTAATCCTTTTTCACACATGATGTAAAATCATAATACAAATCAAGTTAATTATGAGAAAAAACACCAAATTAATCCAAGAGTTTATCATTAATGTTTTATAAAATGATTCTCCTTCGCTCCAAAAAAACAAAATAAATTTTTTAAACATGTAATATTATTGATGTTAATTAATTTAATATAACTTTAATTCTGTAAAACCATTCTCATCATACATGTTTATCCAAACAGTAATATAAATGAACCGACCATTAAAACCAAGGAAGAAAACACTCGCAAAAAATTAAATTGAATATCTTAAATCATCAAAAAGGAGATGGATGAAATTAATAAGGTTATAATAAATTGATACCATGTATTATAGGTTATTTAATTATTAATTAATGAACCTAATTTGATTATTCAGGTCACTAAGATCAAGCGAAGAACAACATCAGACTTAAGGTAAGGGATCATCTTTATCTCACTCTTATTCAAGAATGTCCCCTATGTTATGACATCTTATGTGTAATTAATAATGATGTGGTATGATTAATAACCTCCCCCATAATTCCCTAATTATTTATAAGTTATGATAAACCCGTTTCTCTTTCATTAATCCCTTTTAAGTACACCAGAAACCATGCTGATAATCCGTAAGGGATTCTACCCGAACCTACTTTGTTCCTTCAGGTTTCCTTATCTTCCTTTTACCAAAATGAAGTTATATTATATTTTTATGTGAATATTCTAAATTTTGTGTACATTTACCAAAATTCATTTATGAATACCCATCCATTATTCTCTTTCGGGGATATATATATTTTTAAGTGATTCCCTCCTCAATACTCCCCGATAATCAAACCTGTTTTGAGGGGACTTCCCGAATTCTTACCCAATTTCAAGTTCATTCTATATTATGTTTTAAGCCACTATTTTATTTATAAAATATTTATTTTTTATTATGAAAACCTTCTTGGTTCAATTTTGGTTTTATATAAAGGATTGTTCCCTTTTTTATTTTAAAGGCTCTATAGTATTTTCCTTAAAACCACACAAAAATGTTTTAATTCTAAAATTTGTTAAATAATTTTCTTACATGTTCTAAATTCTACTTGAAATCACTTTCCATGATATATGACTATTTTCCCTTATGAATTTCCATGTGTATTTTATTTCTTTTCTTTCATGGACACTTTTATGATATGCCCATTTGTTATGCTTTATGACATGATTACGGTACTGAATTCATTCCATGGGTAACCCTTATGTTATGTAAGATTGATTATGTATGATTATTTATGTGGGAAAAATATTCATGAAAAGATAAGATGGGTGATCCCAGATAGAGCTCCAATGAAATGGTTAAAGTTGAGTCTCATGAGACGTTATGTGTGACGGTCTTGGTGGTTAGCCTTGGATTGTGCTGCCATGTGAGACAGTCTTGGAAGTTAGACTTGGCTTGTGCTACCATTTGTAACGTTATTGGTGATTATCCTTGTCATGTTCTAAATTCATGTTTTATGTTGCTTCCATATTATTATGAATTCATGTTTATATGATTCCATGTTTATATTTTATGATTCCCTATGTTACATGCAAGTTTATTTCATCATGTCATGCCTTCTATCCCATGTGCTAATGCTTTGTTCTTATGTTTATTCCCTTACTGGGATTTTAGATCATCCCTTTTCTCATGTTATCCCTAGGATATCCTACACATATTTATGAGAATAATGAAATATATAATATCATTATGGAGATTAAATAAAAAAGTTGTTTTTTATAATGTTTGATTGTGTACCTAGTCTTCCAAGACACTAGACTTTACAATCTGTGAATTTTACTCTAATGTATAATTATATTTAAAATCATGTAATGTTATATGTAAAAGTATAGGGTCACTATAATCATAATGTTCAATTAGGCCCCAGATATAGCTTCCTTTCATAAGTGATAAATTTTATCTTGATTATTCAAGAAAAGTCATACCACCAATAGAACCCCCAACACAATCTACCTCACTATGAAAGAATTGTCATGGTTTTAGTCTTTCATAAAAGTAAATAACCAAATAGTATAAAATGATAATAATCTCAAATCAGGACACCATTACATGTGTTCATAGATAAGAAAAAATGATGACATCTAAAACATGTGGTGTTTCTATTGGTAGGACGGTCCTCATTGATAGTAATGTGGCATTGAGGGTGGTTTCATGGAAGATGACCACTTCCTGAAGGAAGGTGAGGTGAGGAAAGGATGTGGGTTTTCTAGTTTAGGTTGTGTGGTGGTCCTGGGATTAGGGTACATAAGGGTAGGTTGGGGGATTCATTAATTCTAGGGGAAGTCTTGTATTTTTAGTAGGAAGTTGTTGGGGTTGGTTGGAGTTGGTTGGGGTTGTTGGATAGGAATAATAAATAGGGGTTAGAGTAGGGGTTCGGATACATATGATTTTGATATTAATTCTTGTTGAATTTATCATGGTGGGTTAGGTTATGACCTCCAGGTGCAGCACCTGTGGAGGAGTCTTCTTTTTATATTCTTCTTCTCTTTCTTATTTTTCCTTTATCTTATTTGTCTGGTGCTAATTACTATAATTATTGTATTCTTCATTTGCTGAATATAATATAATTCCTCTGTTGTTTCTACCTATATCTCACTCTTCACCCTATCAATTGGTGATTTCATTAAGATATCTTTTGAGAGAGAGTCTCGGAGGAGGATCTTCTTAACATAATTAAATTATGGAAGTTTACTATTGGTGATGATGTTAATTTAAGAGGAATTAAATATCTACGATGGGTTGTTTCCATGTAGAAATTTATTTTGACTTGAATTGGACCTTGATAAGTAGGTTCTTGATGATACAACTTCTTGTTTGATGTGAGTAAGTGGTACGAAATGGAGACTAGAGAAGATCGGATGGAATCAAACACAATGGAGTTGATGACCAGAATGTAGTGACAAAATGTAGGACTCAAACATTTGGAATATGTGTTCCATTATCATGAATATTTGTTTCATCGTTAAGAGATAAAACTATGGGATTTTATTTAGGCAGTGTCTCGGTTAGTGACGAACTAGAAAAAACCTTCCACTCAAGATAATGACAAAGGCAAATAAAACATTACAAAGTAATGAGAATGAATAATAGAAATAGACACCAAAGATAGTGTTCTGAGGATTGTGACTGAGTTAGATGATGGGGAAACATGATCTAATGAATGGGATGAGCTTTGTACAATCTCCATACAGGTGGAGTTGCAGCAGTCCCTATGGGAACATAGCTATGTGATGGATGTAATTTCAAATCAACCATTTTCTTATGGTTTTTCGAGTTCTTTGGCTATGGACATACCTCGACTGTAGGTATAGGTGCAGAAGGATTTACTTCACTCATCAGTACATTATTTATTCCAACTTATGGATCATTTTTGTAATCATGGAGAGCAAGATGGAAATGGATGATGTCGGTGCATCCAACCAAGAATTATCAACATCCACTTTTCATACCATGTAGGAACATGCATGTGATTTTACTAGTGGAAAATAAACTGTACTACTAGGTATGGATATTTAATCAAGTACATGCAGTAGATATAGAGACTAGGGGTGAATTTTCAAACCACCACACCAAAATAAGTTACACCACATATGTTCAAATGAAGCGGTAATATTCATGAAAATATTTTAAGGTAGTGAATTAACCTTAAAATATTCATACCTATAAGATAGTAATGAAATTTTTTTAAAATCCTTAAATCATTAGCATATAGGATATGAAACAATATACAAGGTATTAGTAGACATTGTTAGAAGCTTGGAACACAAGGATCATGTTAGTTGGTTTGGAAGAAGGATTTATGGACTAGAAAGACTCCTCGTGTATAAAAAATACAATATATAAGCCTATATTAGTTAATATTGGTTTTGAACCAAAGTCACATACTGCGTTGGGAGAAATGGTCTGAAAAAATTGATGGGGTGACAATAAGTTGGACCCATTTATATAGAAAATCTCGCATCATAACCATAAAAAGAGATATTAAAGTGAGAAACATTTTTTAGAGTAAAAGTTTGGGGAAACATTGGTGGATATGGGTTGTATGGATCCTTCCTAGAAGATGGGAGTTACATAAGAATTGCCTCTTTCAAAACATTGGGATACATGGATCCTTGCCCCATGGACAACTTACTAAAAAGGAAATTATCTATAGATACGATGTGATTTTTTTGGTACTTTAAGTGTAATAATGCATGCCCAACTTCCCCATGTCTTTTTGAAAGAAAAGGAAGTTAAGTTACCTACTCGAATTTTCACTTTGGAAACAGACTTGTGTTTTAAACAGATAAAGGGTCGGTGTTGGCTCAACATATTTTTATCTTTTGACGGTGTTGTTGGTGATGATTCCATGGAAATAATTATTGTGAGAGTATCTCAGGTTATCCCAATATTAATGGGATATGTCAGATGGCTGGGTGGTAGTATACAGACACTTATTTGTGCCTAGGTAAAAGGGGTACTGATGTCGTTGGTCCGGGAGTTGGAAACAATACCATCACCATGATGGAAGTGAAGGCTTCTCTTGTCATTAATGAGGGTAAATGAACAAAAAAAAAGGAAATTCTACTTGTTTCAAGGTTATGAGAAGTTTAGATATGATCATTCAGGGTCTATTGGGATTTAAACTAATGAAGCCAGTAAATGGGATATCAATCAGCTTGAAAGATAATTTCTTGAAGTGAGATATGATAATGAAAACAAGGATAGGAATCTAGATATGAAGCTTTGGGATGGTGGTGTTTTAATAAAATATTATATTCCTAATAAAAATAGGGTCAATCATTTACTTTCTAAAGATAAATGAACTAGAAACTGGGGTTTTGGGTATGGTTTGGAAGCTAAGGGAAATTTGAAAAGGACGTCTAAAAGAAGGAAAATTGGGACTATGGTTGTTGTACTTATTATTAGTTTATAGTGAAGTTGTGTTGTTTATAAATTAGATTATATTGAATCCTTTATACTATATTTCATATGTGTATCTAAGGCATTTAATGATACTAATAAATAGGGAGACCCTTCAAAAATGGTGCGCGTGAACTCAATTCCCATCCTTAAGCCCGATGTAGTAAATCTCCATAGGGGAAGTTGTGAAATAACATTTTATGTAGGAGATAATCATAGGATTGAATCATCTAATCGATCATGAAATCAACATTTTTTTCCAAGGGTTGTATTATCTTGAACGAATATTGTAACTACACTTGATATCAAGTCCTACACCCTAAAATTTTACCTTGAGGAAAAGGTGGTTATTCAAGGAGGCAGAAATAATAGGAATGTGGCATGGAGGGTGGTTTCATGAAGGATGACCGTTGTTGGGAGGTAGGTGAGGCGATGTGAGGTGAGGTGAGTCTGGAGTTTTTCTAGTTTGGGTCGTGCAGTGGTCCTGGGGTTTGGGTACATAATGGTAAGTTGGGGGTATTCATTAATGTCAGGGGTAGTCTTATATTTTCAGTAGGAAGTTTTTGGGTCTAGTAGGAGTTGGTTGGGGCTATTGTAAAGGAATAATAAATAGTGGTTAGAGTGGGGGGTTGGGATATAGATGAGTTTGGAATTTATTCCTATTTAATAAATCATGGTGGGTTAGGCCAAAACCTTTAGGTGCAGTGCCTGTAGAGGAGTCTTCTTTCTATCTTCTTTTTCATATTTTTCTTCATTTCCATCTTTTTAATCCATCTTCTTTATCTAATGTTGATTCCTATAATTCATGTATTTTTTCTTGGCTGAATATAATATAATTCCTCTATTGTTTGTATATCTATATCACCCTACACCCTATCACTCATGATATAATCAACTTGATATCACCAAGTGAAAACTTCATGATAAGAAGTCTCAATGATTATGATCCCCCAACACCTATTTATCACACATCATATATGTCCCATCATCATGTTTTTTCTAGACAATAGGATATAAGATTAAGATCACTATCATGGTATATATAGGTTATCATTATATCATGATAACTTCTATAACACTTTGATATGACAAATAATCCATAGAAATTACCATGTAAATAGTGAATGCTGAAATATCAACACTATTGGGGTGAGTATACTTCATGCATAACTCACTGTATACATGATATGGAAATCAAACAGTACTATTCAAGTTGGGTCTAGGGAACCCACTTTTATAACACTATCACTTGAACTAGATCCAACTTGTTAACTATTCTTATTATTTGTCACATGATAAGATCATACTTCTACTAAGTTATAGATTTAGTAATTGGGCCTCACACATCTCTGCTACATGGCTATTCTATTATCTTCAACTTCAGCTCCTTGAGTAAGATTCCTCAAGTCATGATACCCCCGAGTATATTTCTTTCATACTCAATCTAAACTTGAAATATTGCATAATACCATTATAGTAAGATTATAATAATTTATGTTATGATAATAGCTTAATTACTAGGTGTGATTACAAGAACTAGAATAACATGTTGTGTATTTTACACTGCTTCTATAGTTGTATCAGAAGCCACAACACACTCTATATTTATAGATATAGATACTGCTGGCTTGAATGATCTTATCTTTCTTATTACATTAGCCTAACTATGATATTAGATAATATTGATCCAAAGTAATAATAGTTTGTGTCCCCTTATAACAAGTTTCCCTTCCTCTCTGTGTTCCCAGAACATGTCCCTTGTACTCTCTCGAGTGCAATTGGATAGTTCTGACTGCTTCTCATGTAGTTCTCCCAGAACTGATATTTTCCTACCATAAAGTAAATGTTGAAAATATAATATCTAGTATATATCATGGCATATGTGATAGGTATATCACTAAATATTATATAATTATATTCACCATTTTAATATCCTCCTATGTCTCATCCATGTATTCTTGGAGAGATTTATGCCATGTGACTTTGGTAACAATTCCCTATCAAATTATTCTAACTTGTTTTGTTTTTTGAATAATTTATCAGTATATGTAAATTGACTTGGTCTAAGAATCCCATTAGATCTACTGTAGTAGATATTGTTCCCTAAAACTTAGGTTTTTACTTTAATTCAATTTGTGGAGAGTTACTTTCATTCTATTCTTAACTAACTGTAAGATTAATAACTTTTTCCAAATGTTATCAAATATATTTTCCTTGGAAAAGCTACGGAGGTCCCACAAACCTCTTATAGACTCATGGAGAAAATTCATTCTAAATTAATATTATATGAAATCATTTCTTACTTTGAACCAAAACTGGATTTCAGTAACATGCACCCTTATTCAAATTCTATGGTGTCACCAAATCTTTCTAGTTGTATCATATAGACACTTTTGAAAGAAAGGTGGTTTTGACATATAATGAAAAATAAAATGATCATAGAAATTAGTTATGATAAATATAATTCTAATGGATTTATTAATGATGAATTGGTATAAAAAATTGATCCTTATCAGTGCTACTCTTGTACCACCCATTTATAGTCTCTATTGAATACCCACCAATAGATTTACATCAATTTAAGGCACTGCCAAAATGTAGACTTGATTTTGGTACATGGAATATATTTTCTGAATTTATATAATCTTTTCAATCATAGAGGGTTGTCATTTACTACTTACTTATAGGATCCATTATTCTAAATGAATAATGTATCATCATACATTGTGAATTTCAAGCCACCACTACAGTTTTATTCTTCCTACACAGTATGTGTCTCTAGAACACTCCTTTTCCATAAGCTCTTATTGAACATGTTTTTATGCCAAAAACTTGTGCATCTCTGTCACTGACTAAATCCAAGTTAATTTTGATCCAACTATCTCAAATATAGATGTAAACCTTTTTATAGAAATATATTCTATCACTTGAATATAACTTTTCTATCATAGGGGTTTATATAATATTCTATAAGAGCTTTAGGATAATAATGGAGATGCTCTTTATGTGTTTATTGATGCAAGTTTTTTTTATCCTTAAAAAAACCAATTGTATCTAAACACATGTTATTATGACATGATGTATTTATATCATACTATAACTCATATAATATTTATTTTCATTATAGTTGGTATATGGTTATGGGATAATGCCACTATTTTCAGAGCATGTCTTGAATAATGGAATTATTTGAAATACATATGAATCTTAACATTGATTCTCATTTCACTTACATCATGTCTCTAATGTGTATAATGAAATGTGAAGTTTGAAATTACTCAACACTACATTTTATTGATTGATGTTTTCATATAAGACTCATCATAATTCCTATTTACTAACATCATAGCTTTGATGCGTATAAGGAAATGTGAGTTTAGGAATAAATCCACTCAACAATTATGGATATAAACAAGTAAAATTTTAACATCTCAAGTAAATAAAGAATAAGACATTTTCGTATTTATTAATATTTTTGAATTAAGTATTAATTTTACTTTAATGGGGTTGTTATGTTCGATGGAGAACCCTCTTTAAATATAGTTTTGGTTTCTCTTATACATTCTATTGGACCAAATAAAATTCTTCTTTAGAATCGAGACATCAAAATTTTCTTTTTGTAAATTTTTGGTATTTTTCTGATAAAGTTTATTTTTAATGAATAAGTGAAAAATGTTGTATTTTAATTCAAAACTACATTTTAATATAATTTATTTATATGGTTAGATTATCTTTTTAATTGGTTTTAAAGTTATATTAGAATATATTTTTACCATTTAATCCAATGGTGGTCATTGGAATTAATTTCACTGTGAAATTGGACTTAAACTAGTGTCAATATTTTGATATATATTGTTTCTTAAAAATACGCTATTTATTTTGATAACGGGAATTAATTATTAAATTAATTAATGAAACTTATATGTTTTTAACTTTTTAAAACAGACATCATTTTTGAGTTCAGAATATCAAATATAGCTTAGGGTGAATTTTTGGTATTTTTCTGAAAAACTTCAATTTTTGATGAATAGTGAAACCACTAAGTGGTAGTTAAAAACTGATTTTTCATTTAAATGAAATTTTACTGCTTCTGTAAATTGAATTTCAAAAATCCGACATACATGGATGTCATTATTAAGTAAAATTTGGTTCAACGGGATGAAAATAATTTTTGGTGAATAGTAACTTTTGAGTTTTATTAATCGCGATTATAGGTAATTAGTGTTATTTAAGGTAAAAATAATGTTTTAATAATATTAAATTACCTTGACACATATCCTACCCTTATTTGATGAGTCATGGCCGACCAATAAAATCCATTGGTCAACTTGGGGACCCCATGGAGCCACTTGGGTAGAAAATGACATTAATAACTTTATATTTAAAGTTAAAATAAAAATATCACAAACATGTATTTTTTTACTAAAACAATTTTTACATAGGGTTATATAAGTTATATTTTTGACTATAAAAATTAATTAGAAATATAAAAAGATTTACTACATCATGTTAATTTTTTTATAATTTTTAGACATCAAATAAATAAAATTATTTATGACACCATGATGATGCAGTGATTACCTCATTAATGAAAGATTTAAATAAAATGAAAAGATAAGGTAAAATATAAGACTTAAACCTGTCTAAAACCAATTGTATGGGTAGATTTAGAACTATTATTACATTATCCTATAAATATATCATTTTGGGACATTTAAAATTCTAAAATCATTTCATAATAATGTAACATTTCATGACCTTCCAAGAGTGCCCCTCCTCCCTCTTATAAAAGGCCCCCACCTCTACTCCCTTACCCACACCTCTCAAGCCCTTGGATCATCTAACCCCTACTCCTATTATCTCTCCATATCCCTCTATTAATCCTAGAATCCTTAACTTAGGCATAAATCTCTTGAAGAAACCCTTTTGGTTCAAACCAGGGGAGTTACCCGATTTAAAGGTAATGTCTTCTCTTATGTTCTTTTTTTTTTTTGCTTCTCCAACCCCCTAAACTCTTATTATTACTTTATTTTGTAATAACACCAGAATCTTAAATATAATAGGATGTTTTTATGGGAATTATTTGAGCTAAAATTACACACACCTCCTTCTAATGGTTAAAGAACATACTGTTTCTGTGGATGGCGAATTATTGCCTCACGAAATGATGATTGTTCAATATTCTCTTAACACCTTTCATGGTGGCCATTAAGATTTCACTGTATTTATATATGATATATATTATGTTTATTTTTTCCTTATGCTTCTATATTTTTCATTTATGTCATTCCTTTATGGTTTCCATAATGGATAAACGTGATAATTTTATTTTTTAGAAGTGCAGACTACCGCCCCCTCAAAGTGATTTGAATCGTTAGTACCATATGTGGGGCGTATAAAGGATAGAGTTAATAATATTATATATGATATTATACTAGAATTATAATGTACCTTTATATCATTGTCATTTCATTCCATTAAATATGAAATAGAAATAAAAGTAGCATTCATGCGTACGTACGGATTACCGTCTCCATGAACGGTGCATTTCATTTCTTACCTCTAAATATTATGTACTATTATAAATACATGTATATGCTGGATATATATGATATATATGATATATATGATATCCAAATCATGAATATAATTCTGGATATAATGAACCATTGACCCCATGAACAACATGTAATTGTAAGAAGTCCATTTTTGACTCAAGTACCAAATATCGACAAAATGACCGTTATTAACTTAAATGATTACGTAATGTTTATAAAATGGAAATAAGTTGTATAAAAGGAATAATAAACTTCAAAAAGGTTCTTAATCAAGTAAAAATTAACTTTAGTTTATTATTCAGGAGATTAAAGAGCGATCGAGTCAAATCGGACACGAGGTAAGGGACTTCGTCTCAATCTACTTTCATTGAGGCATATTTTGTTTTAATACAAGACTTTCTTTTATATGCTGTATAAACACATTTGACTTTTCATTTTGTTAAAATGGAATCCCTTTCTATGAATATTTTTACTAAACGACAAAAAGGAATGTTTCTTTTAACGTACGCGGTGACAATTACCTTTTCCTCCGTCGCGAGTATTATTTGGTCTTTGGCTTCCTCAACAAGCTATAATGTTTTTAAAATGAAATAAATACCATATAATATTTTATGTATTTTGGTATTGAAAACGGTTTTGATAATGGATTTGTTATGTCAATATATTTAAGTGATATATTGTGATTGAAATGTGGAAATTTTTTCTTTCCATTATATATGTTTTATGTCTTATGATTTTAAAATGGTACTTAGACATTTGACGGGTGGTTACGTGATAAACCATGTGAAGGATGGTGCCGTGAATACCAGGATGGGTGGTTATGTTATAACCTCTAATGCATTGGGTATGGAAGTCAGCCGTATGGATATTCCATTTAGTGAAATGTGTGGAAGTTGACCGTATGGTAATTTTATTTAATTATTTTTATGTCCCAAGTTACCTTTATATGTTATGTGTTCTTGATATGGGTTTTATGGTAATATTTTTGGTTACAAAAGGGTAAGTAATGATCTTTTATTCAGTGAAGAATATTTTCTACTTCATAAAGGTGAAAAGTATCACTTATGTTAATGTATTCATGGTTTACTTGTTGTTTTGAAAAACTAACATTTTTCATTCTTGTGTATGCCTTCCTGATATTTTTATGCTCATCTGAAGTTTTTGAAATGTTTTTCACAGGACATAATGTGGAATAGGGTCAAGGATGGGATCAAGGAAAATTCATGTTTTCTTAAACATGGAACTAGACATGACTCCTTTTTTCGAGAGTTCATGTTTTAAAAAAAATGGAAAATGTGTAAAAGTGTCTACTTTGTAATATTTTGAGATGTAATAGTTATGTCCTAATTCTCTAAAACTCTAAACCTAAAAATATCCTCAATGTGAATTATTCATTTAATTCAATATCAAGTAAGGTTTAAGGTTGTGTCCTTATAGTTGGTATCAGAGGTCGGTTTAGACAACTTTAGGAGTTAGAAAATTGTTAAATTTATAAATTAATTTATGGTATGATTGAAATGATATAGAATTTAAATATTACCATGTTGTTTCGCCTAAGATATTTCTATGTTCAGAATGGTTTTCCGTAGAGGAAACAAGGAAGCTATGTTGGGACGACATCAGGAGGAAGACAACCTTCTAAATTAGCAACCTTGTATGGTCATAATTGGAACTGAATAGTTTGTTACAGTGATAGCACAGTTGACTCAGGCTACAAATGGTGGAGGTATCCATGCTTGAGATCAGCCAGATCAACCACAGAGGAACATGTCAGTGGTGGAACATTTAATGAGGCAAAATCCCCCATCATTCAGAGGATCATCTAACCTTGTGCTAGAAGAAGTGTGGATTAAGGCACTGGAGAAGATTTTTGATTTCATGGGGTGTTTAGAACATAAAAAGGTTAGTCTTTTTGTTTACCATTATGAAGGTGAAGATGATCAGTGGTGGTCAATGGTAAAAAATATCAGGGATAGTGATGAGATTGATGATCTTAACTGGGATGAATTCAAAGGTATGTTTCTTGAGAAATATTTTCCTAAGGTGGTTCGTCTTTGGATGGAAAAACAATTCCTATAATTGAGATAGGAGGATGACTCAGTGGCTACTTACGAAGCAAAGTTCACTCGACTGGAAAGGTATGCTCTAAATTTCATACGAGATCTTGATAGTAAAATCAACCGTTTTTACTCTGGGTTAAAGCCAAAGTATCGAAGGGATTTTGATTCTTGTGAGTTCAAAAGTTATGAAAAACTTGTATGATGTGTGGAGAAGGTGGAAATGGAGTTTTCCGATGATCAGGTGTTCTTTGAAAAACAACAGAATAAGAGGTCCAGTTGGCAGGAAAATGGAAAGAATTCATCAAATAAGCCAGGAGGTAAGAAAACCAAATATCCATCCTGTGATAAGTGTGGTAAAATGCATCATGGATAATTTTTATCCAAGTATGGAAAGTGATTTTGGTGTGGTAAGTCTGGTCATATTGCTCATAACTATAAGGAAGATGATCAAGAAGGAAATGAAAAGCCAGTGGTAAGATTTTTTAAGTGTAATGAAATGGGCCATTATAAAAATGAGTGTCTAACGAAGAACTCAACTGAGGGAAAGAAACCATACTACAAGTAGAAAGGGGTGTTGAAATATTTTGTAACTACTTCAACAGATGTTGGGCCATCGAATGAAGTAGTATCAGGTACACTGTTTGTTTGTTCAGATTATTCCAATGTGTTGTTTGATTCAGGGTCTACACATTCTTTCATTTCTGAGAAGTTTTCTAGTAAATTGGGAATTCCGTCTCAATATATGAATCTTGAACTTACGGTAAAAACACCTGGAGGAAATGTTGAGATAAAAAAGAAATTATAAGAACCTTTTTATCCTTGTGTGCGGAAAGAATCTACATGAAAACCTTTTTGTTTTTCCTCTAGTAGAGTTTGATGTTATTTTGGGTATGGATTGGATTTCTGTTTATCATGCTAATATTGACTGTAGAGCTAAAGTGGTTTCATTTCAGAAAAATTTTCAGTTTGTGTACAAGAATGAACCCTTGCGTTTGAAAACATATCAGGAAGTTGAGAAACTAGTAAAAGATGGAAATGAATGTTACCTTGCACATATTGTTGAAAATAAAGGAGCTATTCAGATTAATGATGTGCTAGTGGTAAATTAGTATATTGATGTTTTTTCTGATGAGTTTCTTGGTATTATTCATGATCGGGAAGTTGAATTTACTATTGACTTAGTTCCTGATTCTAAGACAATTTCAAAACCCCCTTATCGAATGGCTCAAGTTGAACTTTTAGAGTTGTGGTAGTTATTAGATAAAGGTTTCATTAGACCTAGTACGTCACCATGGGGTGCTCCTGTCTTGTTTGTTAAAAAGAAAGATGGTTCAACGAGACTTTGAATTGATTATAGAGCATTGAATAACATCACTTTTAAGAACAAGTATCCTTTTCCTCATATCGATGACTTGTTTGATCAGCTCCAGGGAGATCAGTATTTTTCGAATATTGACTTGAGGTCGGGGTACCATCAGTTGAAAGTAAAATAAGCATACATTCTAAAGACTGCATTTCGTACTAGATATGGTCATTATGAAGTTGTATTTATGCCTTTTGGGTTAACCAATGCACCTTCTGTATTCATGGATCTAATGAATAGAATTTTCCATGAGTTCTTGGATAAGTTTTTGGTTGTGTTCATTGATGATATTTTGGTGTTTTATAAAAGTATAGAGGAGCATGAAATTCATTTAAGGGTTATATTGAAAACCTTAAAAGAAAATAAACTATATGGAAAATTCAGCAAGTGTGAGTTTTGGTTACAACAAATTCCTTTCCTTGGTCACATTCTTTCAAAAAATGGCATAACTGTTGATCATGCTAAAACAAAAGTTGTTGAGGAATGGCCAAGACCCATGAATATAACTGAGATCCATAGTTTTCTTGGTTTGGAAGGTTGTTAATTGAGGTTTTTTGAAAAAAATTCATGGTTATCTAGTCCAATGACCATGTTAACTCGAAAAGGTGTTAAGTTCATCTGGACAAAAGAATGTGATGATTGTTTTCAAGAATTGAAAATAATATTTGTGAATGCTCCAATTTTGGAACTTCCTTCCAAAAATGGTGAGTTTTTTATCTATAGTGATGCTTCGTTGAAGGGACTTGGTTGTGTCCTTATGTATAATGATCAGGTAATTGCTTATGTTTCACTTCAGTTGAAAACTCATGAGTTAAATTACCCTACACATGATTAGGAATTAGCTGTTATTCTTTTTGCTCTAAAAATTTGGAGGCATCATTTGTATGGAGTAAAGTGTGAAATATATACTGATCACAAAAGTTTAAAGTATATATTCACTCAGAAATAATTGAACATGAGACATAGGAGATGGATGGAATTAATCAAGAATTATGATTTTACATTTCATTACCATCTGGGAAAAGGAAATAAATTGGTTGATGCTTTGAGTCGAAAAAGTAATGCTTCATTAACCATGATACGTTTGGAACGAGATCCTTTGGTTTTTGATTTGAAGAACTTTGGCATAGAAGTTTTTGGTGTAGGAATTTCTTCTGTTTTGTTTCAGGTGTTAGTGAGATCATCTCTATCAGACAGAATTAAGCAAGCACAGAAGAAAGACAGTGGGTTGCAGAAAAAGGTAGAGCTAGTTTAGAAGGGTAAGTTTCCTGAATTTAACATTGATAATGATTGTGTTTTGAGGTTTGGGAAGAGATTATGTGTGCCTTATGATTCACAATTGAATAATGAGTTGTTAGGTGAGGCTCATAGTTCCCCATTTTTAGTTCATCCTAGTAGTACTAAGATGTACAGAGATCTGCGGGAGTATTAATGGTGGGATAGAATGAAAAGAGATATTGATAATTTTACTGTTAAGTGTTTGACTTGTCAGCAGGTTAAAGCAGAGAGACAATTACTAAAAGGTATGCTTTAGTCATTACCAGTGCTAAAGTGGAAATGGGAAAATATATCCATGGACTTCGTTGTGGGATTACCAAAGACATCTCGAGTTAATAATGCAATCTGGGTTATTGTTGATTGATTGACTAAATCTGCTCATTTCCTTCCTATTCGAGATACATTCTCTCTAGATCAACTTTCTTGGTTTTATGTTAAAGAGATAGTCAGGTTTCATGGAGTTCCCCTCTCCATTGTATCTGATCGTGATCACAGGTTTACTTATAACTTTTGGAAAGGCCTTCAGAAGTCGTTGGGAACTGAATTAAATTTTAGTACATCTTTTCATCTGCAATCGGGTGGGAATTCAGAACGGAAAATTCAGACCTTGGATGATATGTTACTTGCTTGCACGATGGATTACCAGGGAAGTTGGGACCAACATCTTTCTTTGGTTGAATTTTCTTAAAATAAAAATTTTCATTCCAGTATACAGATGGCTCCGTTTGAGGCATTATATGGTAAACGATGTCAAACTCCATATTTTTGGGATGAAGTAGGGGAAAGGAAGCTGATGGGACCATAATTGGTAGAAGAGATGGCAGAAAAAGTTCAGTTGATTCAGAAACACATGAGAACAGCTCAAAGCAACCAGAAAAGTTATGTGGATAACCAGAGGAAGGATCTATCTTTCGAGGTAGGTGATCATGTTTTTCTCAAAGTTTCTCTATGTAAAAGTGTGATGTGTTTTGGAAAGAAGGGAAAGTTGAGTATGAGGTTCATTGGACCTTATGAAATCCTGGAGAAAGTTGGATCAGTTGCATACATAGTGGCATTACCTCCAAGTTTATCCCAGGTACACAATGTTTTTCATGTTTCAATGTTGAGAAAGTATATGCCAGATCCATCTCATGTTTTGAGCACAGAGGTAGTTCTATTGGAATAGAATCTCTCTTCTGAAGAATAACCAGTCTAGATTCTTGACCGTAGAGATCAAGTGTTGCGGGATAAGGTAATTCACCAAGTAAAGGTTTTGTGGAAAACCCATATGGTTAAAGAGGCAACATGGGAATCTGAAAATGCAATGAGGGATAAATACCCCCACTTATTTGATAAGTAAATAAATTGTGGGGACTTAATTTCCAGAAGGGGGGAAGGATGTAACATCCTAGGTAAATAAAGAATAAGACATTTTCATATTTATTAATATTTTTGAATTAAGTATTAATTTTACTTTAATGGGGTTGCTATGTTCGATGAAGAACCCTATTTAAATATAGTTTTGGTTGCTCTTATACATTATATTGGACCAAATAAAATTCTTATTTAGAATCGAGACATCAAAATTTACTTTGTGTATATTTTTGGTATTTTTCCGATAAAGTTCATTTTTAATGAATAAGTGAAAAATGTTGTATTTTAATTAAAACCACATTTTAATCTAATTTATTTATATGGTTATATTATCTTTTTAATTGTTTTTAAAGTGAAATTAGAATATATATTTACCATTTAATTCAATGGTGGTCATTGGAATTAATTTCACTTTGAAATTGGATTTAAACTAGTGTCAATCTTTTGATATATATTGTTTCTTAAAAACACGCTATTTGTTTTGACAACATGAATTAATTATTGAATTATTTAATGAAACTTATATGTTTTTAATTTTTTAAAACAGAAAACATTTTTGAGTTCGGAATATCAAATATAGCTTTGGGTAATTTTTTGGTATTTTTCTGAAAAACTTCAATTTTTGATGAATAATGAAACCACTAAGTGGTAGTTAAAAAAAGCCGATTTTTCGTTTAAATGAAATTTTCCCGCTTCTATGAATTGAATTTCAAAAATCCAACATACATGGTTGTCATTAGTAAGTAAAATTTGGTTCAGCGGGATGAAAATAATTTTTGGTGAATAGTAACTTTTGAGTTTTATTAATCGCGATTAGAGGTAATTAGTGTAATTTAAGGTAAAAATAATGTTTTAATAATATGAAATTACCTTGAAACATGTCCCACCCCTATTTTATGAGTCATTTATGACCAAGAAAATCCATGGGTCAACTTGGGGACCCCATGGAGCCACTTGACTAAGAAAATGACATTAATAACTTTTTATTTAAAGTTAAAATAAAAATGTCACAAACATGTATTGTTTTACTAAAACAATTTTTACATGGGGTTATATAAGTTATAATTTTTACTATAAATATTAATTAGAAATCTAAAAATATTTACTACATCATGGTAATTTTTTAATAATTTTTAGACATCAAATAAATAAAATTATTTATGACACCATGATGATGCAACGATTACCTCATTAATGAATGATTGAAATAAAATGAAAAGATAAGGTAAAATATAAGAATTAAACTTGTCTAAAACCTATTGTATGGGTGTATTTCTAACCCTTATCACCTTATACTATAAATATATCATTCTGGGACCTTTAAAATCCGAAAATCATTTCATAATAATGTAACATTTCAGGACATTCCAAGAGTGCCCCTCCTCCCTCTAATAAAAGGCCATCGCCTCTACTCCCTTACCCACACCTCTCAAGCCCTTGGATCGTCCAACACATGCTCCTATTATCTCTCCATATCCCTCTATTCATCCTAGAAGCCTTAAATTATACAGAAAGATCTTTAAGAAACCCTTTTGGTTCAAACCAAGGGGAGTTACCCGATTTAAAGGTAATGCCTTCTCTTATGTTCTTTTGTTTTTTTTTCTTCTCCAACCCCCTAAACTATTTTTATTCATTTATTTTGTAACAAAGCCAGTATATTAAATATACTAAGATGTTTTTATGGGAAGTATTCGAGCTACACTTACATACACCTCTGTATAATTGTTAAATAACATACTGTTTTTGTGGATAGTGAATTACTGCCTCACGAAACGATGATTGTTCAATCTTCTCTTAACACCTTTAATGGTGGACATTAAGATGTCACTATATTTATATATGATATATATTATGTTTATGTTTTCCTTATGCTTATTTATTTTTCATTTATGGCATTTCTTTATGGTTTCCATAATAGATAAACGCGATAATTTCATTTTTTTGAAGTGCGGACTACCGCCCCCTCAAAGTGATTTGAATCGTTAGTTGCATATGTGGGACATATAAAGGATGGAGTTAATAATATTATATAAGATATTATACTGGAATTATAATGTACCTTTATATCATTGTTATTTCATTCCATTAAATACGAAATATAAATGAAAGTAGCGTTCATGCGTACGTACGGCTTACCGTCTCCAAGAACGGTGCATTTCATTTCTTACCTCTAAATGTTATGTACTATTATAAATACATGTATATGCTGGATATATATGATATATATGATATAAAAATCATGAATATTATTCTAGATATAATAAATCTTTGACCCTATGAACAACATGTAATTGTAAGAAGTCCATTTTTGACTCAAGTACCAAATATCGACAAAACGACTGTTATTAACTCAAATTATAGCATAATGTTTATAACATGGAAATAAGTTATATAAAAGGAATAATAAACTTTAAAAAGCCTCTTAAGAAAGTAGAAATTAACTTTAGTTTATTATTCAGAGATTAAAGAGCAATCGAGTCAAGTCGGACATGAGGTAAGGGACTTCGTCTCAATCTCCTTTCATTGAGGCATATTTTATTTTAATAAAAGACTGTCATTTTTACACTTTATAAACACCTTTGACTTTTCATTTCATTCAAAGGGAATATTTTTCTATGAAGAGTTTTACTAAACAAAAAAAAGGAATGTTTCTTTTAACGTACGCGGTGACAAAGATATTTTCTGCCGCTACGAGTATTATTTGGTCTTTGGCTTCCTCAAAAAGCCGTAATGTTTTTAAAATGAAATAAATACTATATACTCTTTTATGTATTTTTTTATTGAAAATGGTTTTGATAATGGATTTGTTATGTCAATATATTTAAGTTATATATTGTGATCGAAATTTGGAAATGTTTTCTTTCCATTATATTTGTTTTATGTCTTATGATTTTATAATGGTACTATCACGACCCATCCTCGAGGCTCGTTCCATGACTACCCCAAGCCCGCCTTCCATAGGCCAGGGGCTGGAGACTAGCACCAAAGGCGTAAATCCAGATAACTGGGAAGGCATTGCCTTTATAAAAGTAAACAAAACACCACAGAGTACAAGCGGAAGTAAAACACTAAGTACAAAAGAAAGTGCTGAAAAGTAAATGGGCCAGAATACAAACCCAACTAAAAGTACAGCTACAACTGAACAAAAATACAACAGAAAGAGACAAAAACTCGAAGAATGGAAGTGGCTCCTGAGTCGTCCTCCTCGGATCCTACCTTAAGGGTAGGTACAGATAGCCTTCACAATGCTCTCTCCCGTCAACCTCCTCCGTGTGTCGTCTTGTCGTGAAGTCCACCTCCGGATACTGACTCATCGTGTGGTCCACCTCCGGGTACTGACTCGTCGTGTGGTCCACCTCCAGGTACCGTCCAGTCCACAAACACTCGGCCTCCGTCAGCACTGCCCATCGTCTGCAACCAACACAACGAGGTGCGGGCATAGCCCGTGCAGGGGTGAGTATAACGATACTCAGTAGGGACCCCGAGACCCTCAAGGTCTCACTAAAACCAACAAGGATAACCACAAAGAAGATCTCAACAGATAACCTCTACTTAGGTATATGCACATAGATATACCTAAGTTATCAAGTAACCCATCTCAATCATGAGGAAACAAAAAGATTATGAAATCAATGGATAACCACTACCCAGTTATATGCCCATACATATACTTAAGTTATC
Source organism: Viscum album (assembly GCA_963277665.1). Lineage (NCBI taxonomy): Eukaryota > Viridiplantae > Streptophyta > Magnoliopsida > Santalales > Viscaceae > Viscum > Viscum album. Next base: position 1,776,119,422 of record OY728132.1, read on the forward strand.
AAGTGACCCATCTCAATCATGAGGTAAACACAAAGGTCATAGACTCAGCTCAAACCAGGATTTCATTATCAAAATCGTAACTGATGAAGAGCCCCGTCTCTGGAGTGTACAGTGGTCCTGTCACGACTCCGAGATACTGCTCACTAACCTAAGACTGCTGAGGTACTCCTCCTGTCAAGTATCGCAGGTCTGCCACCTCACACAGTAGTACTCCACCGCCATGGGTCTTCCACCTCACACAGTAGTGCTCCCCCTCATAGCCTACATAGGTACTCCTCCTATCGAGTACCTCGGGTCTTCCACCTCACAAAGTAGTGATCCTCCGCCATGGTTCTACCACCTCACAAAGTAGTGCTCCGCACTGGGCTATGCTAGTCACTCCGAATCGAATCGGACAAGCAGTCATCGGTCACAGCCAGCTACACGGTCTCCGTACTCTGTCTACTCATCTCCGGGATGGTCTGATCCACGAGCTAAAGGTCGATACTCCAAGTATCACAAGTCCCACGAAGAAGTATCTTAAAGGACCGCCTCGTCATAGGGGTCTCAACGCAACAGATGGCGCGTCAATCGGATGCCCGGTCTGTCAGTTATTAGCCTTTTCGTCCCAGGGGCCCGATTGGTTTCGTGTGTGAACCAACCCGGCAGTATCTCAACTGTACCCCGAACTCTCATAGGGTATACACATAGGGACCATTTCTCTACATGATCACCAACTCCGCTGACGGTTCGTCAAACGGACGTTCGGTCTGAAAGATATCAGTTTTTTCGTTCTAGGGGCCCGGTTGGATTTCGGGTACAATCCAACCCGACCATACTCCAACTGCGTCCAAACCTCGGGCGAAGTATGCCAAAAGTTCTGCCTTCTTAAGAGGAATCCAACAAAGTCAACGGCACGTCAATCGGACATCCGGAGCTCAAGATATAAGTGTTTCTGCTCTGAGGGCTCATTTGGTTTCGTATCCGAACCATCCCGGTCGAACCCAAAGTTCTCTGAATCCTTGAGTGTAATATACCGAAACGATTGTCTCGATCCAAGGATTGCATTGCAGCTTATAGTGCATCGATTGGAGGTTCCTGGCCCAAGTTATGGGCATTCGAACAGAAACAATCCGAAATGGGGGATCTGGGCCCGGCCCAACCCCCCCCCCCCCCCCCCCCCCAGGTCGGCCCGAACCGGGTCGACCCAACCCGGGTCCGGGTCCGGCCCATAAGGGTGCGGCAGGGCCCAGCCGCATGGCTAGCCGTGGCTCGGCCAGCGTGGCCGAGCAAAATCCGTGGAGCAGGGGGGTGTGCGGCCCCCTCGCCGCTGATTGAATCCGGCGGCGGTTTGTGCCGCCGACGTTCCACCGGGATTCCGCGCTTCCGCGGGATCCCCCGTGCCGCACCGCCGTGGAAAGTCGCGACAGTTGTTTCCTCCGGCGGCGCGCTAGGGCGCTGCCGCCTTCTGGAGGTCGGACGGCTCCGGCCGCCGCGCCGGCAACCCGTGCCTCCAGGGTTTCCGCGGGCCACCGGAGTTGCTCCGGTGGTCCGTTTTCAAAACCGTCTATGTCAGCGTTCATATCGGATCCCGAACCTTACTGTGGGAGCTTCAAAATTACCTTGCGGCCCCGTTTGTCATTTCCTGTCAATCCACGCTCAACGTTCAATAATCAAACCGCGACCTCTTTGTGGTTTTCTGGTGTGGCGCGATGGTGTCGCGGCTTGTTCGACTTCAACGGCGTCGCGCGATGGCGCCGCGATTCTTCTCCCTTTCTCGTAGTTTCCGCACGGTGCAACTGCACCGCACCGCCTTTCACGTGATGCAACAAATTCAAACAAACAAGGGGGGAGGAGGTTCGGCCGTGTTCGTGTGTTCCGACCTCCTCCCGTTATTACGATAATAGGCAGCCCAATTGAAATAAAGAAAGACGACAGATGAGATCACGATCAATAATAAAAATAAACCCCTACCTCATGATGTGATCTCTTGATGGATCTGCGCAGAGGTAGCGTCGTTCGTTGACATCGGAAGGTGACGTAGTCGTTTGCGATTTTCCCACGGAGGTGTTTCCTCCTTTGATGGAGACCGGGAAGCCTTCTTCATCGAAGGTCTTGGAAGGCCCGACGTCGCCCAAGAGTAATCAAAGATGTGACGTATCCCCTCTTGTCGCAGAGAAGGAATAAAGGGGTACTTTTCCGCTCTTTGGTTTCGGCGTTCTTCATCGGAGAGTTGCGTTCTTCGCGTTCTTCAAGAAGGAAGAAGTTCTTCAAAGCTTAGAGATTCCTCTTCAAATCCTCCTCACACAACAATCAACTCTCTCAAATAAAATAAGACTTATCTTATTTTATTACATCAAGCAAAGCATTTTGAATTTTTAAAAATCAAACACTTAACTCACTTAATTAATTAGGTAAGTTGGCATGATTAAAGAAGAGAGGGGGGAAGGTGAGTGGTCTCACATTAAAGGGGGGTTAAAAATGTTAAGAAGAGTTACCAATTAATGAGAAGATAGGTTTAAGGGAGTTTAGGGAAGATGAAAGGGGTGGGGTTCGTGTGGGCCCCAAATCACCTTTAATCCTCTCATGGGAAGTTGGGTGGTTACCCCAACTTCCACTCAATGGATAAACCACTTAAAAGAAATAAAAATTGTAACTCAATTTTTATTTTATCTTCCACAAATTTTTAACAACTCCTCCCGTGAAAACGCAACTCTGAAAAAGATCTTCTTAAGCAATTACCGGCGCTGCGAATCCATCGGTGCCCTCGGAATTTCATTCCGAGCACCGGTTCAAAAGTTAGAAAAACTTGCTCGTTCGTTCACTAAATGTACCTGAGCTAAACTTCATAAATTGATTCTAGGCACACCGGGCCTCGGAATCAGGCGCCGTCAGAAACTGCGTTCTTGTAAAATTACAAAGAAATTAGGGAAAAAATTCCCTTGAATTTTACGGGTCTTTAAATTACTCCCACCTCAGGTATTTACGTCCTCGTAAAGCTTAAACACAGACTAGGGATACAAAAACGGTACTGAGCATGCATCTGAGCCTTCTGCTCCCATGTTCTTACCTGGAGATTCCCATACTGCCAAAGAAAGTGCACCTGAGGAATCGATTGTCCTCGTAGGATCCACTCCTTTCGATCCTCGGTCCCCACTGGAACCTCCGAGAAAGTCACCCCATCGCCCAAGTCCAGCTCCCCATGGTCGATGATATGCGAAGGGTCGAGCACATATCTCCTCAGTTGAGATACATGGAAGTCATCGTACACCTGGTGCAACTGAGGTGGATGGGTCAAGCGGTAAACCACCTCGCCTACCCTGTTGAGGACCTAGAAAGGTCCGTTGAACCTCGGATATAACTTGATGCCTCAGCCACATCTCCGTAATTCCACATCGAGGTGATACCCGTAAGAAAACGTGGTCACTATACTCGAACTCTAGTGGTCTCTGCCTCCTGTCAGCATAAGGCTTCTGTCGGCTCTGAGCTGTCCTCATCCGCTCATGGATGACCTGGACCTTCTCTTATCCCACAAGAGATGCTATGATTTCTTCTTTGACGATAAGAGAAATCCGGTCTCATCCCCTGGATGAACCACGTTCTTTGCCTAATACAGTCAATCCGGACATGAATGATGTATTCATTCCATGGATGACGTCGTAAGGCCTCGACTTTACTACCAAGAGATCTAACTGTCACTCTCACCTCTAAGGGCCGAGTCACACTATCGGCATCAGCGTGAGGTCACTGGGTCTCTTCCAGTAGGAATCTCTAAAGTGAGGGTCAAGTCAACAGTTTAAACAAGAACCTCTTAGTACTCAAAAAGGAAGGAAGAAAATGTCACAAAGGTAAGTGTCTTTATATTATTTCAGCACATGGTACAAAGACACAAATGTAACAACAACAACATGCAACTAGATATACAAATAATAAAATGAAACAACTAGTTCTGCTCCTGTACACTCACTTCCGGAGCTCTGTAGTCATAAGCTTCTGCTGCCTGAAGCTGAGCTCTCCCATGTCCACATGTTCCCTGCGGTCGGGGTGGACCTCCTAGTGGTGGTGGTGGAAACACCTCAAAGTGTCTTCCACCTCCAGCTTCACGACCATCTCCCCTCCCTCGGCCTTCATCTCCTAGCGGTCTGCCTTGATTGAACCTCTGCCTATTCCTGGGAGGTGCTTCATTTAACTACTGGTCATCTTCATGGCGGGTCGGACAGTCACATGACATGTGACCAATCCCACTGTAGGAGTAACACTACATGGTAGGTCTAGCTCTGTCATTCCCCTTGGTGCCTCGCACTACTGACCCTGAGTCATGCGGTTGACCACCTATAGGTCAGGTCCTCCAGGACCTCTGCGTCATCTGTCTACTGCCTGCTACAGAAGACTCTGCCACATTCCGGCTAGTGGTGGGTCCTGCTGCTGGATACTGCTCAGCAAGGAAACTCTCCACTAAGAGGGCTCGCTCCAAAACCCTTGTCTGCGTCGGAATACTGTGAGAAACAACAGAAGCTCTAATCTCTCTCATGAGCCCCTGCTCGAAGGTTCGGGCCCTAAAGAACGGGTACCGTACCATATATGTGGAGTAGCGCGAGAGGTCTATGAACCTCACTGAATACTGCGCCACTGTCATGCTACCCTGCCGCAGCTAAAGTATCTCCTATATACGCACCGCTCGAAGGGTGGATGGTACAAACTCTACCTGGAACAGGCTCTAGAAGTCTACCCAAAGAAGTGTCGCCTCGTCATGCATCTGGAGCATTAGGCTCCACCATCTTCCTGCTACTTCCTGAAGAAGGCTAGCAGCAAGGATCACCATGAAGTCTGCTGGCGTCCCCAATAGCCTGAAGACTCTCACCACAGCCTCCAGTCAATCCTCAGCCGCCTGCGGGTCCGTCTCTCCCTTGAACCTGGGTGGCCTCTGGCACTGGAACTCGTGTATTGAGCTCAAGAGACGTGCACCCTCTGCTACTGGGGATGGTGGCATCGGTGTCCCAACGGGTAGTAGTACCACTGGTGCCTCAACTGGGATAGGGCCCTGTACTGAGGCCACGTCGCTCGGCGGGCTGTCAGTACGAACAACTCTCGGGGCTCTAGCTGGTCATCCGCGGGGAGGCATACTGAAAGTAACAAACATGACATGATCAAACGATTTATACCTAGTGAGCTGACCTGGTTTGAGTTTACTTTAAAAAACTTCTGGAAAAACACACACACAATCAGTGTTTTCATGCACAAAGTTGGAAATCAGTTGTCAGGGTCCTGGTGTATGGATACGTCGGCCACCCGCACCAACACTGGACTCCCTGAACTGAAGACCACAGTCAGTACCCTTAACAATATTGCTTCACAGAAAGAAAATATCAGAGTTATAAGTTCTTCAGTAGAACTGAATCCTTTGATACCAATTTTCCACGACCCTTCCTCAGGGCCCGTGCCGTGACTACCCCAAGCCCGCCTTCCATAGGCCAGGGGCTGGCGACTAGCACCAAAGGCGTAAATCCCAATAACTGGGAAGGCATTGCCTTTATAAAAGTAAACAAAACACCACAGAGTACAAGAAGAAGTAAAATAATAAGTACAAAAGGAAGTGCTGAAAAGTAAATGGGCCAGAATACAAACCCAACTGAAAGTACAGCTACAACTGAACAAAAGTACAACAGAAACAGACAACAGCTGGAAGAACGGAAGCGGCTCATGGGTCGTCCTCCTCAGATCCTACCTGAAGGGTAGGTACAGATAGCCTTCACAATGCTCTCACCCGTTAACCTCCTCCGTGTGTCGTCTCGTTGTGAAGTCCACCTCCAGATACTGACTCGTCGTGTGTTCCACCTCCGGGTATTGACTCGTCGTGTGGTCCACCTCCGGGTACCATCCAGTCCACGAACACTCAGCCTCCATCATCACTTCCCGTCTTCTGCAACCAAAAAAACTAGGTGCGGGCATAGCCTGTGGAGGGGTGATTATAATGATACTCATTAGGGACCCCGAGACCCTCAAGGTCTCACTAAAACCAACAAGTATAACCAAAAAGAATATCTCAACAGATAACCTCTACTTAGGTATATGCCCATACATATACCTAAGTTATCAAGTAACCCATCTCAATCATGAGGAAACACAAAGATTATGAAATCAACGGATAAACACTACCCAGGTATATGCCCATACATATACCTAAGTTATCAAGTGACCCATCTCAATCATGAGGTAAACACAAAGTTCATAGACTCATCTCAAACCAGGATTTCATTATCGAAACCGTAACTGCTGAAGAGCCCCATCTCTGGAGTGTACAGTGGTCCTGTCACGACTCCGAGATACTGCTCACTAACCTAAGACTACTGAGGTACTCCTCCTATCGAGTACCGCGGGTCTTCCACCTCGCATAGTAGTGCTCCACCGCCATGTGTCTACCACCTCACACAGTAGTGCTCCCCCTCATAGCCTACAGAGGTACTCCTCCTGTCGAGTACCACGGGTCTGCCACCTCACAAAGTAGTGCTCCTCCGCCATGGGTCTTCCACCTCACAAAGTAGTGCTCCCCACTGGGCTATGCTAGTCACTCCGAATCGAATCGGACAAGCAGTCATCGGTCACAGCCAGCTACACGGTCTCCATACTCTGTCTTCTCGTCTCCAGGAAGGTCCGCTCCATGAGCTATAGATCGATACTCCAAGTATTACAAGTCCCATGAATAATTATCTCAAAGTACCGCCTCGTCATAGGGGTCTCAATGCAACAGACGGCGCGTCAATTGGACGCCTGGTCTGTGAGTTATTAGCCTTTTCGTCCCAGGGGCCCGGTTGGTTTTGTGTGCGAACCAACCCGGTCATATCTCAACTATACCCCAAACTCTCATAGGGTATACACATAGGGACCGTTTCTCAACGTGATCACCAACTTCACTGGCGGTTCGTCAAACGGACGTCCGATCTGAAAGATATCAACTTTTCCCTTCTAGGGGCCCGATTGGATTTCGGGTACAATCCAACCCGTCTATACTCCAATTGCATCCAAACCTCGGGCTAAGTATTCCAAAAGTTCTGTCTCCTCAAGAGGAATCCAACAAAGTTGACGGCACATCAATCGGACATCCGAAACCCAAGATATAAGCATTTTTGATCCGAGGGCCCGGTTGGTTTCGTATCCGAACCAACCCGACCGAACCCAAAGTTCTCCAAAACCTTGAGTGTAATATACCGAAACAACCGTATCAATCCAAGGATCGCATCGCAGCTGATTGTGCGTCTATCGGAGGTCCTTGGCCCAATTTATGGGCGTTAGAACAGAAACAATCTGAAATGGAGGGTCTGGGCCCGGCCCGGCCCAACCCCCCTGGGGCGGCCCGAACCGGGTCGACCCGGCCCGGCCAGCGCGGTCCGGCCCGGCCGGCGCGGCCCAGCCAATGTGGTCGAGTGGAAGCCGCGGAGTGGGGGGGGGTGTTGCGCATCCCCCTCGCCACTGATTGAAGCCAGCGGCGGTTTGCGCCGTCGTCGTTCCTCCGGGATCCCGCGCGGCCGCGAGATCCCCCGTGCCGCACCGCCCCGGCAAGCCGTGGCGGTTGTTTCCTCCGAAGCCACGCTAGGGCGCTTCCGCCTCCTGGCGGCCGGACGACTCCGGCGACCCGCGCCTCCAGGGTTTCCACGGGCCACCGGAGTTGCTCCGGTGGTCCGTTTTCAAAACCGTCTGTGCCAGCGTTCATCTCGGGTCCCGAACCTTATTGCGAGAGCTTCAAAATTACCTTGCGGCCCCGTTTTTCGTCGCTCGTCAATCCTTGCTCAACGTTCAATAATCAAACCACGACCTCTTCATGGTTTTCTGGCGCGGCGCAACGGCTCTGCGGCTTATTCGACTTCAACGGCGCAGCGCGACGGCGCCGCGCTTCTTCGCCCTTTCTCATAGTTTCTGCGCGGTGCAACTGCACCGTGCCACCTTTCACATGCCATAACAAATTCAAACAAACAAGGGGGGAGGAGGGTCGTCCGTGTTCGTTCGGTCCGACCTCCTCCCGTTATTACGATAACAAGCGGCCCAATTGAAACCAAGAAAGGTGAAAGATGAGATCACGATCAACAATAAAAATAAACCCCTACCTCGTGATGTGATCCCTCGATGGATCTGTGGAGAGGTAGCCTCGTTCGTTGACGTCGGAAGGTGACGTCGTTGTTTGCGATTTTCCCATGGTGGTGTCTCCTCCTTTGATGGAGACCGGGAAGCGTTCTTCGTCGAAGGTCTTGGAAGGCCCGACGTCGCCCAAGTGTACTCAAAGATGTGACGTATCCCCTCTTGTTGCAGAGAAGGAAGAAAGGGGTATGTCGCCGCTCTTTGGTGTCGGCGTTCTTCATCGTAGAGTTGTTTTCTTCGCGTTCTTTAAGAAGGAAGAAGTTCTTCAAAGCTTAGAGCTTCCTCTTCAAATCCTCCTCACACAACAATCAACTCTCTCAAATAAAATATGACATATCTTATTTTATTACATCAAGCCAAGAATTTTGAATTTTTAAAAATAAAACACTTAACTCACTTAATTAATTAAGTAAGTTGTCATGATTAAACAAGAGAGAGGGGAAGGTGAGTGGTCTCATGATAAAGGGGCGTTAAACATGTTAAGAAGAGTTACCAATTAATGAGAGGAGAGGTTTAAGGGAGTTTAGGGAAGATGAAAGGGGTGGGGTTCGTGTGGGACCCACCTCACCTTTAATCCTCTCATGGGAAGTTGGGTGGTTACCCCAACTTCCACTCAATGGATAAACCACTTAAAAGAAATAAAAATTGTAACTCAATTTTTATTTTATCTTCCACAAATTTGTAACAACTCCTCCCATGAAAACGCAACTCCGAAAAAGATCTTATTAAGAAATTATCAGTGCTGCGAATCCATCGGTGCCCTCGTAATTCGATTCCAAGTACCAGTTCAAAAGTTAGAAAAACTCGCTCGTTCGTTCACTGAACGTACCCAAGATAAACTTTAGAAATTGATTCTGGGCACACCGGGCCTCGGAATTAGGCGTTGTCAGAAACTGCTTTCTTGTAAAATTACGAAGAAATTAAGAAAAAAATTCCCTTGAATTTTACGGGTCTTTACAGGTACTTGGACATTTGACAGGTGGTTACATGATAAACCATATGACAGGTGGTGCCGTGAATACCCGGATGGGTTGTTACGTTATAACCTCCAATGCATTGGGTATGGAAGTCGGCCATATGGATATTCCATTTAGTGAAATGTGTGGAAGTTGACCGTATAGTTAATCCATTTAAGTATGTTTATGTCCCAAGTTACCTTTATATGTTATGTCTTCTTTATATGGGTTTTATGGTAATCTTTTGGTTACAAAAGGGTAAGTAATGATATTTTATTTAGTGAAGAGTATTCACTACTTCATAAAGGTGAAAAGTATTACTTATGTTAATGTATTCATGGTTTATTTGTTGTTTTGAAAAACTAACAGTTTTCATTATTTGTGTATCCCTTACTGAGCCTTTTATGCTCATCCCAAGTTTTTGAAATGTTTTTTACCAGAAATAATGTGGAATAGGGTCAAGGATGGGATCAAATAAAATTCATTCTGTCTTAAACATGGAACTAGACATGACTCCTTTTTTCGAGAGTTCATGTTTTGTAAAAAAATGGAAACTGTGTAGAAGTGTCTACTTTGTAATCTTTTGAGATGTAATAGTTATGTCCCAATTCTCTAAAACTCTAAACCTGAAAAGATCCTCAATGTGAATTATTCATTTAATTCAATATTAAGTAAGGTTTAAGTTTGGGTCCTTATAAAAAGCCTCTTCTTTCTTCTACTTCACTTCATTGCAATTTATCTTCCATAGACTTATCTCATGAAAAGTGAAGAAAATATCTTCATGTTTTATGATCTTTATCTTTTCTTTGAAGGACTTTGTAAAGGTGGATTTGGCAACACAATTTCCATTGTCCTATTTTCCTTTTATTTTAACTTGTTCACCATAAGATATAATGATTAATATTTCATTAAGTTCTTATCTACTTAGAGAACCATACCCAAAAATGTAATGGATAATTTTCTCCATAATATTCATTTTCTAATATGAAATGAAACTAGAGTAATATGGTGATAAAGACATAAGAAGTGGATGTATTTAAAGATCACAATCCATCTTTCAATCTAAACATATTGAGTGTAATTATCATCCAATTCACATCTCACTTCACTTTATCCTCATAATATTCTTAGAGATAAGAAAACATGTGAAACCATTCTTGTCTTGATGTTGTTTCCACAACTCATTGAAAATTAATGATAGAATTATGATGTAAACATCAAATGAATCATACATGATTTTCCTATAAGTATCTTTCACACCCTTACTTATTGAGGTTTCACAACAGTTAGTTGGGACTCCAACACATATAATTTCCTATATCGTAGTACTTTATGCAAGTGTTTGTACTACTCTTAGAGATTGGTGCTGATGTGGACATGTTATTTTTCCAGAATTAATCACAGTGAGCTTATGATATTACTTTCTATTCTTTAACAAAATAAAACTTAAGCATATTAGCACTTTACCCAGATACTGATTAGACATTACCATTTAATTAAATTGTTAAATGTATCCCATTGTTTTATTGAAACCTATTACCCCTCACTACTAGATTTAGAATACTTAGTAACTTTAGTATTATAGTGCCAAAGATCCATGAAACCTCTTATCATAGTCCAAACTATGGCTACTCTACTACTCATAGAGTTTCAAGGTAGATGTTTGACTAGACAACCACATTAACTTGCAACTCCTTGAACTATTGAGTAAAGTCCCAGGTTCTAGAAATTGTAAAAAAAATTACTCAATTCTTTACCTCTAAAGTGAAAAAAAACAAGCTATGGAAACTTCTTTTCTATCATCTTTAGTTAATTTGACCCATCACTTTTATAAGAACTCCCTAGTAGTAGGAGGCACCCTTAACTAGGGATGATGATCACCTCATACACCAGGTTTTGTTAAAATTAAAATGATGGAAGGAGTTATGGTTTAATATTTAATTGAGGGTTATTATTATTATTCAATGAATGAAATCGTTTTCTATTAGATATTCATGTAATATGTGATCGCACTCACAACGTGACCATGTAGTAAATAGAAAACAGTCACCATGTCTTAATTTGTTTTAATCTATGAATTTTAGTTTATTATTTTTTTGTGATTGTGTAAACTTTAATATTCACAAAACAATAATAAACAATTCATAAATTAAATAAACATCGCAACTAATCTTGAACATTTGGTATTGTTTGATCCATTTATGCTCAATGGATCAACCATGACCCTTGGGGTAAAATACCTAAGTCAGATCTGACTCATATTATAGCCCTCACCATGGTCCAATGTATCCACATATCATCTGGAATACAACCTCATCTTGGTGTGGTTTTTATCTTATAACATCTTATGTATTATATATATACTCTCAGGAAATCACAAAATACATGAAAAATAATTCACATGGACACACAGACCCTTATACATATAATGTGGGAGAGGGATGATGCACATACCTTAATTTACTAATTAAATATTTCAATGATCACACGCATTGAAATAATAAATTAAATAAATAAAATCTAGACATACATTGGTCAGTTGATGCTCATGATCAATCAACATGCAATAACTTTGAAGAATAAAATTAAATTTGCAGAAAATTCATCTTGAGGGAATAAATTATGAATTAAAATAATTTTAACTAATTTTAATTCATAATTAACTTATTGCTCAGTCATTATTTCTCTCTCAAATTTTGGGGCTTCCCAGGTATTCAAAATACATGGGGAGGGGTTCGGAGTATTTTAACCCATGGGTGAACAGTAACCCATAGGTACTATTCATGTGAACAGTAATTTTTGGGTATTATTCACATAGATTAATATATATATATATATATATATATCTTAAAAACCATGTTCGACCACCCAAGTAAGTCGCCCACCCTCGAGTTACTGTTCATGTGAATAGTACCCATGGTACTATTCATATGAATGGTAATAAAAATTTATCCTTTTAAAAAAATATCTTTTAAAAGTTTTTCTTAAATCATATCTTAAGGATTTTGACCCCTTTGTTTTTTGTTTTTTGTTTTCCATGATTGTGGAAATTGGGGTCTATCAAAAAAACTATTCTAGCCACCAGAATTCAGATGAAATAGTGTTCACTGAAAAACTCAAATGGAAAGAAAATAACACACACATGTATGTTTTTCAACCGCAATCAAAATAGTTTCGATTTAATATCTATCTTCAGATGGTTGTAAGTTGGCCGTACAAAATCTAATCGAAGCCCAGTTTGATGAGATGGTATTTTATTAATGTCCTCTACATGAACTTAATGCAAATTTAAATTTTATTTCCTCAAACCATCATAAGATATCATTGATACTAATTATTGATATCGGGGCAAACAATAGAAATAAATGGGATGAGGTTTTAAAAATTTATTGTATTATCAATGTAACTATGTAGTATCTAGTGATATTTAGTCCAGTACAAAAGCTAAGGATCACACATGAAGAATTTAATAATGAAAAATAAAATTGAAAAATTACCTTGATCATTTTGAAGTCGCATTCGACAACCTCTCATATCCGACGAAAGTTTCTTGAATGAACCAAATTCGAATCCCTTTAAATCATCCACACAAGCTTAAAAAGTTTGTGGGAATATCGATCATCAATATCCAAGTGTTAGCACATAGATTTTACAAAACCTTTGATGTCCTGAAGATCACTCCTACACTGATCCTTCAATCCATGAAGAAGAACATGGATTAAAGGCTTGGATCAGTTGGTTCTCCCTCTAGGATGTGGGAGATATGAGAGAGAGGCTTTCAAAATAGTACAGTGAATAGTGGTGTGAATCTGAGCCTCCTCTCACTTATATAGTAAGGTATAAAATACATATAAATGGCTTCCCAACGCCTAAATATGTTTTACCTATTAAATAAGACAAAAATGACGTCTTATAACTATTTTATTAAGTCATAAATATCATTAACATTTCTACCACTTTAATATAATATAATTAATATATTACATGATAAAATCAATTCATTATCTTGACTCGAAATTCCAAAAATATATTAAATAAAACTTGAATATTAAAATAATATTCGTTTATTAAATATTTACCCATGTATTCACTTAATATCTTGGGAATACTTCTAATAAATAAATTCAATATCAAATATTATAAACTTGAATAACAAGATTTTATTTATTTTATATTGATCATTCAAAATCATACATAGAGAAGAACCCATGGATGGGTCCACCATGTCCTAAAATTATATTCATAAGAGTAGGATAGAATTTTGAATATGCTAAGCATGTGACCCTCTAGGAATTTATCTCGATAGAAGTGAATACTATTCACAGACTAGAAGTGGAGTCTAGTAACTTATCAAGGATCCTGTAGAGATAAGGAGTAGTCATAGAAATGAAAACCTCCTATAAACACACATCATGTAATATAATATCTTTATCTCGTGATATCTCATAAAGTTGGATGAACACTTCATTTCATCATCTTTTCCTGCTTTATTTTAAATTGATCTTACTGATAGACTTACATTTTTCTACCATGATCATGGATTTAGCTAAGATACTACCATCCTAATCAACTATACCTAAGATATAACTTCCTTTTGGAAGTGAAAAATTCTATCTTGATTATTCAATAAATGTTTTATCACCAATGGCGCACCCAACACATGCTATCTCTCCATGAAATAAATTTCATGATTTTTTCTTGCATCAAAGTACATAATAATATAGTATACATTAATAATAATCTCAATTTAGGAGACCATTACACGTGATAATAGATAAGGAATAATAATGACACCTAAAACATGTGGTGTTTCTATTGGAAGTTCAGTCCTTATGAACTCATCAACTCGATATCACCAAGTACAAACTTCATGAGAAGAATTCTCAATTATTATGAGCCCCTAACACCTGATGGTCACACATCATATATGTCCTATCAGCATGATATTTCTAGACTATATGACATAATTTTAATATTATTGTCACGGTATCTCTAGGTTATCACTATAACCTAGGAACTGTTATAAAATTTTGATATGAAAAATAATATATGGGAATTACCAAGTAAATATTAGACATAGAAATATCAACATAATTATAGTATGTATACATCATGAAAAACTCACTGTGTACATGATATGGTAATCAAAAGTTACTATTCAAATTATTTCTAGGGAACCCACTTTTACAACATAGATATCTTCTTATGAAATGGATAATAAAATTTAGAATAAGCTTGAGAATAATCATTTTGAAACATCTTATATATTAGAGACTAGAAGAGCGATGTTGAGCATGTTATCAAGCATTTGATTTTTTCTAGGAGAATCAATCTCATAGAAAAATTAACCTTTTATAATTATTTTAATAGATTACAATCTCTTGGTGAGAAAGAGATAGATAATGAGTAGTTAGTATAGAGGATTATTGGCATACTTACAAAATAGTAAGAGTTAAATAGGAAAAAAAATTAATGATACAAATCACTTTATGAAGCTGATCCTTGATGATCTTATCAGTACTTCGATGTAGTATTTATAATTGAAGTGAGATGAAGAGAAGGAGAAGTGGAAGAATAGGGTTGGGATTTTACCTACAAATTTTGAAGCTAATACTTTGAGGCCTGGTATATCAAATAATGAATTTAAACATCATATTAATGTTAGTGATGAGAATTTTAGTAAAGGTAAATTTTCTTAACTTAAAATGAGTATAAATAGGATTAATGGAAAGAAGAATTTATGAAATGAATATCATAATGATAGGAAAGATATACACGAAAATTATATAAGAAGAGAATTTTATTTGGATGTTAATTGTTATGATTAGAATAAGTTGGGTCATAACATACTAGAATTTAAGAGATTAAATAATAAGGATAATGATTCTAAAATATCCTCTAAATGCAAATTAAATAATGTTTTGAGAGTTACTTTTTAAACTTAGAGTGCTAGTGAAGATCTATCTTATGAAAGTAGTGATAATAACAATGATAAAAGATAGAATATTACCAAATTTTATGTGAAATCACCTCTAAATAAAACATTTTTCAAGGGATATTTGACAAATGAATCTATAACTATTATGAATTTAGATTCTACATTTCCTTTATATTTAGATGATGAAGATAACACTCCATCATTGTAGGAGATTATATAATATGTGAATGGCTTGGAGAAAAATATAAAAAGTTAAAGAAGGAATATTATTTAACTAAGGAAGATATTACTAATTTTGATGATAGTATTTCAAAACTTAATTCTGATTTGAATGTAAAATCTATTTCTATTTCAACCTCTAGTGACCTGAACACAGTTTTAAAACTTAATTCCAAATTTTAATGTTTTAATAATATTTTCTTCGAATTTTCCTTCAAAAAATAAGAATTTTAAAAATCTTTTAGGATAGTTGAAATCAACCAAGACATATTTTGAAGTTGTTTATACTTTTAATAAGTCACATTTATAAACCAACTATTTTATTCTAAAAATTTAACCCTTTCTCACTAAAGGTAAATTCACTGGAAAAAAAATTTCTCCTTTAATAAAGTTTAATCACTTTGAATATGTATGGATTCAATTTTGGAAGAACTGGTAGTTTTTCAACACTATAGTGTTGAGAAGATGTGGATTACATAATCCTTGTTTTCTAAAAATTTTATACCTAAAAAATTTTGGGTACCAAATTTTTTATTTTGTTTCTAGAAGGATTACCAAGAACTAGAGACAGTAATTCTTGGTAGTACTCATTTTGTGGAATTTATCTCTTAGGATTATTCCTTACGAACTATAGTTCATGATGATTTTTATAAAAACATTCATAAAATATAGAATACTTGTATAAAAGTAAACTTTTGCTTTTTTGTGCTCTTGAAAAGGTACCCTAGGAAATGATAAAATACCATAAATATCTTTCTATTTTTACATCTTCTGTATCCTTTATTTTTTATGAATCTTTTTTTATCGGGAAGTGGTAATAGACTATGAAGAAATATTTTTTACAATATCTATACTTGAATCTATCCATATTCTATTATCATTCCCAACTCATCTGAATTTTACTCCATTTCAAATGGATCTAAAGATTTCCTTCCTTAATGGTTATGTTTATGATAAATTTTATGTTAAAAACTCTCTTAGTTTTAAATATACTAATTTTTTAGAACATACTTATAGACTTACCAAATCATTTTATGGACTTAAACAATCCCTAAGAGCCTGGTATGATAGATTATCTATATTTTTTACTTCAAAATGAATTTTCTAGAGGAATGATATATACAAATTATTTTATCAAAAACATTTCTAAATACATTGTAATAATAAAAATTTATATTTATGACATTAATGTTGTGAAAAAATCTCTCAAGGTATCATTGAATCATTTTTGGGTTAGTTGTGTTTGTTGACAAAGCAGGCCTTCATGTTGTGTTTGTTGACAAAGCAGACCACGATGTTCAATTCTTTGACAAAGGAGGTTTACATGGTGATTTTTCGAGTTCAAGAGATGTTTTAGATGATCCATGTTTGACATAAGAACCTCAAAAAAAGGAATGGATGATCTGTATGCGATAAAAAAAGAGTAGATACAAGGTGGCGTCATTTTCCAGTGTTTGTCAAATTTTTGGGCCTAAAAATCGACAAATGGAAAAAAGTTTTTTTGGAAAATAGACTTGTGAGTAATTTTCTTAGAGGCTTGGAAAGTTTCATGAAATATTTTTTCATGATCATATCAAAAAAATATTGAAAAGGAAAGATGGGAATCCAAGTTTTGGTTTGGGTGTGCAAGGTGACTAGGGAGATAGAGGTTTAGGTAGCTGAACTTGCGCGCCGGGAGGAAACTTGCACATGCTGCTCAGGGTGCCCAAAATGCCTATAAATAGATGGATAACCCTCATCATTTTGTGAGAAGCTCAAAACATATATAGAAATATATCTCCAATCTCACAAGAAGGTTTGGGTATGCAAGTGGTGGTTTGGTCACGCAAGTATAAAGATATTTATAAGTTGTGCGCTAGTTGATAGTTGCAAACCAATATTGGTTTGGGCGTAAAAGGGTGTGAGTCACCAAAGTTTTGTGTTGAATAAGGGAGTGTCGTGCATGTGGTTTGGTGACACTTTCACACCAGGCTTGGATAAGTGCACCGGTCATTCTAGGGATTCCCGAATGTTGGAAGATTTCCTAGTACATTTGTGGTAAAGTTGTATTCATTAGTGGATGAAATTGGAACTTCAACAGAGAATATACATATAGAGGAAGATGTATTCATTTGTTATAATGAAGGTACCTACGTGTATTTAAAATGTGAGTGGATCTTTTGAAGAAGTAGTGATCACAATTTAGTTGAGAGAGCAGTGAGCTTTCATATTGTGAGTGGTTGTAAACCAGGAGGGACAGTGACTCCGCTCTAAACTTTCTAAACAAAAGTACACTTTTAGTGAATTTGGTACATCATAACATTGCCTATGTATTCTCCTTGGATGTAGGCCAGTGAGGGTGAACCAAGTAAAATTATTGTGTCTTGTACTTGCTTTAATATTTGTTCATACTCTTTAATGGTAAGAAGAGAGAAGAGAGTTTTGTCTAATAATGAAACAAGGTCAATATGGGCAGTTGTTTTAATCGGTCATACCCTGATTCACCCCCCCTCTCAGGGTATCTAACCTAGTAGATCTAAAAATTGGTATCAAAGTGAAAGGTTGATATCAGTGTTTCTCTCTCAATGGAGGTCACCAATCATAAAGGTATTTTTATCTTAAATGGGAACAACTTTCAATTATGGAAGAATCGAATGCAATGATACTTTTGATCTTTGGGAATTGATGTGTTTACAATAGTGATGCATGGTATCTCAGTCGACATCAATAGTAGTGCATTATCAAGGGCTGAAATAAGGGAATTGGATGTTGACACTAATGGAATCAATGCCTTAGGGGGAGCCTTGTCCAATGCTATCTATACAAAAGTTATGTCTTGTAAAACATCACATGCCATGTGGGAAAAACTATTGAACATATATGAAGGAGATTCAAAGGTCAGATAAGCAAAGCTGCAAGTGTTTTGGAATAAGTATGAATATTTGAGAATGAACCTGAATGAGTCTATTAATGCATTATTTGATATGTTAAACATTATTTTGGAATACATGCAAGGTCTTGGATAAGTTATTGAAGACATAAAAATTGTGAAGTGCATCTTGAGGAAACTTCCACCTTGATTCAATCCAAAAGTTTCAGTTTTAGAATATAAAGACCCAAAAGAGATAACATTGGATAAACTTCATAGCACCCTTATTGCATATGAAATGAGAAATGATGATAATGATGTTGTAGAAAAGGGTAAATCTAAAGTGGTGACATTCAAGTCCATGAAGAATCTCACCGTTGAATATTCTTAGGAAGATGAAGAGACCAATAAGGTGATGTTATTCCATTCCTCAAACCTACAAAGTCGAAAAAGAAAGTTCAAAGGGAAACTTCCACTAGCATGTTTTTTATGTGGAAACATTGGACATATTGTGGAACAGTGCCCCCATATGTTACAAGAAGATTATGAGGATGAAGTTGAAATTCCCAGGAAGAAGTCTTCAGCCAATGTGAAAGGCAAGAAATAGTTCAAGAGAAATTTATTTAAGAAAAATAATATTCTTTCACAAGAATGTGACAGTTCAAATGAGTTTGATGTTGAGGAGGTTGAAGAGATAGAGAACTGCAAAGATCATGGAGAAAATGCTATGGTGGCAGTTGTTGGTAGTTCTCAGAAAAAGGAAGAAACTAACACTAATGAAGAATTCGGAATAAGATTTGATATGGAAGCTAAATTAAAATCATCTCTTGAGGAGATAGATGTTTTGAGATAAAAAAAAAGAAATACAAAAAAGTGGTACATGATGCCAAACTCTATATCAAACAACAGGAAGAAGGGAGGTATGAGCTGGTAAAAGAAATTGAAAAACATAAATCCTCTAGGTCAAAGAGATCATAAAAGATTAATGAACATAAAATCAAGGTTGAAGAACATTAAAGGGAGATCGATGGCATGAATAACATAGTGAAAGATCAAATCATGCATATCGAAGAACTTTAAGAATAATTTTTTAGTCTACAAAGAAAATTAAAGGATCAAGAAAAACTCTCGACTCATAGTACAATACTAGAAAAGAAAATCCTTCAGAAGGATGAGAAGTTGAAAGTGAATCATAGTATCCAAGTATAAAAGAAGCATAAATTGTGTTCAGATGTTAAGGCTAATGTGGGGCTTGACCAAAAATCGAAAACTATGAAAGTTGAAGTCAGATATCAAGCACCTACCCCAAAATTAAAGATTTATTTGGGTATGAAGAAAAATCAGAAGATTCATAGAACCCAAGGGTAAATTATAATTCAAGAAGTGACACACAAGAATGCACCTTTAATCTAGTGTTATTACTGTGGAGATGGGACACTCACAAAATGTGTTTTCTATAGCTAGAAGATACCAAAGAGAACAAGAACAGGTGTAGCAGAAAAATAGAGAACGGTTCCCTAGAACATATTTCAAAGGACGTTGTTTTTGGTGTGGAGGATTTGGGATCATGGCTAGATATTGTACATCAACCATATAGAGGAATGTGCCAAAGCAGAATCAAAATGTTCACAAGCAGCAGATCAATGAACCAATAGGTGAGTTGAAAATGAAAAATAGATTTGTAGCTTTGCAAGATGAATTTGGTCTATCATAATCTGAGAAAGATTAGAAGTACTAATCTATGCTGAGTGTGAATGAAAAAATATGGACTAAGAAGAAGAGAGCAGAGAAGGTAGTGGTTGCTGAAATTTCCCTTAGAGCATCAGACCATTCTTGTGTATGGATCCTTGACAGTGGTTTCATGTCACACATGATAAGAAATAAGGATCTTGTTATAGGAAGAAAATATTAAAAATAAATAATTGTCAATTTTGGAAACTATAAAGTTCTGAAGATAATTGGATCGATAAAGGCTAAGTTTGGGGAAAAATAAATGAGATGTGATAATGTCTTAGTAGTATAAGGTCTCAGTCATAATTTTCTTAGCGTTAGTCAGCTATGTGACTCAAGGAATTCAATAAGGTTTACTAAGAAAACATGTGTCATAAAAGGAAGAGATGGTGAAATGGTTCTTCAGGGAAAAAGTACAAATGTAAATCTCTACCTGGTGAGTGGAGAAGAAGATATGTGCTCTCTATCCAGAGAGGAAGAAAATAAGTTGTGTCATAAACGAATTGGTCATCTATGCCAACCATACCTGGAAGATCTGGTAATGTGTGATGCAACTAGAGATCTCCCCAAGCTATCACGTGATCATATACATGCATGTGATGCTTTTCAATAGGGTAATATCATCATAAATACATACAAAGTGAAGGAAAATAAGTCAACAAGAGTTCTCGAATTGGTGCATGTTAATGTTTGTGGACCTATCTCACCAAGAGGCATTGGCGGAAAGAGATATTATGTTTTTTATTGATTATTATAGAATAATGGCATGGGTATTCATCATTGGCCATAAGTATGATGTGTTTAGTTGCCTAAAACAGTACCAGAGGGAATCTTAAAGGATTATTGGGCAGAAAATTCTGAAGTTTTATACTGACAATGATACGGAATTCAAAAATATTCAAGTGGAAGTCTATCTCAAGAAACATGGGATAAGACATCAAGTTTCATTATTGATAACTCCCCAATAGAATGGAGTGTTCAAAAGGAAAAATTGGATCATCAAAAACATCTCCAAAACGATTCTCATTGAAAAAGACCTAGCAGAGAAATTTTGGAAGGAAGTAGTTTTGACATCGGTATACATTTCTATTAGGGATCTATTGTCTCTGAAGGAAAGAAAGACTCTGTATGAGATGTGGTATGGAAATAATCCAAAAGTGAAATAATTTATAATATTTAGAAGTAAGTGATTTATCCTTAATAAGGAGAAACATAGTAAATTTGAGTCGTGTAGAGATGAGGGGATATTCCTTGGACACTCATGAAAAAAGAAAAGCAAAGAAATGCTTTAACAAGAGGCTGGGAAAAGTAGTTGAGAGTAATGATGTCACGGTTATGGAAAATGAAGAGAATACTCAAAATCACAGTGAATAGTTTCTTGGTGAAACTAATGAAGAGTAAAGTAACATAGGAGGAGAAGAAGTGGATGATGTTGATTCAGAAAAAGATACTGATGATGATCATGAGGAGGTAAAATCTGTATCTACACAGAAGCCAAGGAGTCAAGATGAAATTGAAAAGTAGAATATCATTGGTGATCATTCAGCTCCGGTTCGAACAAGAAGAATTAAATCATTACAGCAGATATATTTCCTATCTCAAGTAGAGCCTAAATGCATCATTGATGCAACTGAAGATGAAAATTATGTTTAGGCTATGAATTAAGATCTAGATCAGATTGAGAAGAACCAGACGTGGGAGATTGTATTGAGGCTAGTAGATTAGAATGTCATCTAGATTAATGGGTCTATCGCAAAAATATGAATGAATAAGGAACAATTATTTGAAAAAAACATAACTAGTGTGCAAACGATGATCCCAGATAGAGGGAATAGATGTCGATGAGACATTTGCACCAGTTTCAAGGCTGGAGACAATCATATTATTCATAGCCATTGTAGTGCAACAGAAGTTCAAAGTGTTCCATATGGATGTAAAATCTCAATTCTTGAATGGGGTTCTAGAGGAAGAAGTGTATATCGAGTATCTAGATGGTTTTCCCATTTATGAGGATGAGAAAAAGGTTTTTCAGCTAAAGAAGGCGTTATATGGGCTGAAACAAGCACCAAGAGCATGGTACTCAAGGCTTGATCAATATTTGAAGAAGCTTGGTTTCCATTCTAGTGGAGTTGATTACAATCTCTATTTCAACAATGATAGTAATAAAAGGATGATTGTGCTGGTTTATGTTGATAACATAATATTTGGAGGATCAGATGAAGGTTAGTGTAGAAAGTTTTCTGAATTGGTGAAAATTGAGTTTGAAATGTAAATAATTAGAGAGCTAACATTTTTTCTTGGTTTACAGATGTCTCAAGGAAGGAATTACACTTTCATTTCTCAATTCAAATATGACAAGGAGGTTCTGAGAAGATTTGGAATGGAAAATTCTAAGAATATGAAGACTCCAGTTACTACCCGGATGAAATTATCAAAATATGATGATGGAAAGGTAGTTAATATCATAGAATGCAGGTAGAATATTGGGATTTTACTATACCTAACAACAATGAGAACTGATATTTTTTTTACCACATGCCAAGAAGTGCGATATCAAATAAATCCTAAGGAAATACACATGCTTACAGTGAAAAGAATACTTCGGTATATCAAAGGAACTGTGGATTTAAGTTTGATGTATAATGACAAATCTCATTAAGAGTTTTTGGGAGATACATATGTATATTGGGCTGGTTCAGTGGATGATAGGAAATCAACATCAGGAGGTTCTTTCTATCTTCGTTGATTGTGTATTTCTTGGTTAATCAAGAAGCAATATTGCATTTCATTAAGCACTGTGGAAGATGAGTATATTGTGGCCACTCAAGCATGCACACATTTATTGTGGATGAAGAAACATCTTGATGATATGGGATTTAAAGTGAAGTCTCTAATCATAATCCAGTGTGATAACTCAAGTGCTATCAATCTTAACAAAAATACAGTTCATCACTCAAGGACAAAGAACATTGAGATAAAATATAATTTCATCAAGGAAAATGTGGAGAAAGGGCTAGTAAAGTTGGAGTATGTTCCTAAAGACCTACAGGTTGCAGACATTCTGACAAAGACCTTACCCAAGGAAACATTTGAGAAGCATCAGCTAGCTCTAGGAGTCCAGTTGACTCCCTACACTTGAAAAAAGTGTGGATGTGAGACCCCCTCTCCAAAAGGTATAGTGTGTTTTCCTTACTATAATAATATGTGTTATCTACTCTGTTATAGACCACAAAGGAGTGACATTTGAGTTCATTGACAAAGGGGTAGAAAGAGTGACTCCTAAAGGGGGGGAAATTATGGCTAATGAAGGGAGCCAATGTATTTTTCAATGAAATGGGGAGAAGTTGACAGGTGGTGTAGCGAGATAGGGGGAGTCTATCAAGATAAGTGAAGAAGCTGATAGGGGGAGCACTATGATGAGATAATGTGGTGTTCCAAGTGATCAAATAGATCTTAGCTTGGACAACACAAGAACCCAAGAAGTGAAGAAGGATAGTGTTAAATATGATGATTCTAGAAGTGATCAATCAAAGAATAGATATCACAACAACTGAGGATCATGATAAAAGCCGAACAGTGGCGTTGGAATGGTGTCAGATGGTTTCCAGTGATCAGCAATTATTATTAGTTTGGTATCAACAATTGGTGTCAGAAATGAAGTGATTCATTGATGACCTTTTCATTTACTCTTGTTTCTCACACAAAACATTTCTCATATGGGCTTAGAGTATGTGTTGAGTGAATCCTTAATTGATATCAGAATCGCAAGAGGTGAATAGTGGCTGAAGCATTAATGCAGTATCATTTTATGAAAGATTTGTCAACAAACCCAAAGGGGGAGATTGTTGGGAAAAAATCCTTCAAGTCATCATTGAATCATTTTTGGGTTGGTTGTGTTTGTTGATAAAGTGGGTCTCCATGTTGTGTTTTTCGACAAAGTAAACCACGATGTTCAATTTGTTGACAAAGGGGGTTTACATAGTGATTTTTCTAGTTTAAGAGATGTTTTTTCCAATCCATGGTTGAAAGAAGAACCTTTAAAAAGCAAAGGATGATCTGGATGTAGTACAAAAAGATCAAATATAATGTGGCATTGTTTTCCAAGATTTGGAAAAAAATTGGGCCTCAAAATCAACAAATGGAGAAAAGTGTTTTTGGAAAAGGGACTTGCACACCAGTTTCTTAGAGGCCTGTAAAGTTTTGTTCCATATTTTTTTCATGATCATAACATCAAAATATGGAAAAGGAAAGAGGGGTTCCCAAGTTTTGGTTTGGTCATGCAAGGTGACTAGGGCGACTGAGGCTTAGGGGAATGAACTTGGGTGTTGGGAGGAAACTTGCGCATAACACTTAGGGTACCCAAAATAACTATAAATAGATAGCTACCCCTCCTCATTTTGTGAGTAGATAAACACTTATATAGAATTCAATATTCATTCATGCAAGTAGGTTTGGTCACACTAGTGGTGGTTTGGTCGTGCAAGTATAAAGATATTCAGAAGTTGTGTGCAAGTTGTTTTTTGCGCACCAATATTGGTTTGGGTGTAAAAAGGTGTTAGTTTCCCAAGTTTTGGGTTTAATGAGAGAGTGTCATGCAAGGGGTTTGGTGACACATGTGTTCCAAGCTTGGAGAAGTGCTCCTGTTATTTTAGGGTTGCACGAATGTTGTAAGATTTCCCATTATACCTGCGGTAAAGTTTTATTCATCAGTAAATGAAATTGAAACTTTAACAGAGCATCAACATATATAAGAAGATGCATTTTTTTGTGATAATGAAGGTACCTAAAAGCCCTTAAACTATGAGTGGATCTTATGAAGAAGTAGTGAGAACACTTTAGTTGAGATAACAGTGAGATTTCATATTGTGGGTGGTTGTAAACCAGGTGGGACAGTGAGTCCGCTTAAAACTTTGTAAACAGCAGTACACTTTTAGTGAATTTGGTACATCAAAACATGCTCGGTGTATAATCCTTATATGTTTCCCAGTTAGGGTGAACCAATTAAAATTATTGTGTCCTGGTATTGCTTTATGATTTGTTCACACTCTGCAACGGGGAGGAGAGAGAAGATAGTTTTTTCTAACAATGAAACAAGATCAATAGAGGAAGTTTTTTTAATCTTTCATACCCTTATTCACCCCCCTATCATGGTATCTAACCTAGTGGACCTAAAAATTATTTTTGAATTCACCTAAAAAACAATTGAATATAGTTTTTCTGAACTTATAAAAAGTGAATATGAAATGGTTTTAATGTGTGAACTTAACTACTTTCTCGGATTTTAGATAACTCAAAAACTAGAATGAAGCATCTTAAATCAGTATAATTATATTATAGATTTACTTAAACATTTTGGTTTTGATAGTTCTTTTAGTATAAGTATTCTGATAGGTACCTCTTGTAAACATAGCCTTAATGAGTTTAGGAAAACAATATATCAAAAATATTATAGAGGTATGATGAGAAAGTTACTTTACTTGATAGTAAGTTGACCAAATATTATGCAATTTTATTCCCTACATGTGACATTTCAAGATAATATGAAATATTCTTATATTAAGGTAGTTTAACAGATCACTTTTTGTCCTAAAAGAACTTCAAAACAAGGAATATTTTATTCTTCCATGTCCAAGTTTGTAATTAAGATTTATTCAAATATATTTTTTAGAGTATATAAAATGGATAAAAAGATTACTTTTAGAACTTTTCATTTCCTAGGTGAAGTTTTAGTATCTTATTCCAGTAAAAAGAAACATTCAATATCATTTTCCACTACTAAAGTTAAATATGTAACAGCTAGAGTTTTTACATCCAATTGTTATGGATATAGGACACACTCAATGATTTCAATATAATTACTAGAACTTTGATTCTTTATGATTATACCAACACTATTTATTTATCTAATAATCCATCGCATCACTCATAGGATAAACTCATTGATATAAGACACCATTTTCTTTGTGATCACACACAAAAATGAGATATTAATCTTGAATTTATCAAAACTGAAGAAAAAAAATCCTATTAATATATTTATCAAACCTCTAAATTATGAGAGATTCAAATATGTTAATTATAAAATGGGTTTGATCAGTGTTAAGTGATAATCTTATGTTTTCAGTTAATTATTCTCCTATAATTGAAAAACTCACCAAGAAATGGGGTCAAAATTTTTTATATAGAAATTTTCTAAATATTTGTGTAGGAACTTAATATATTTCATAAGAACATTAAAAATTAGTTATAATATTTTTCTTATAAGTCTTTTGGAACTACACCTTATAGAAATATTTTACTATATATACATAATAGAAACTAATTTATGTAAGCTGCAGTTTACTTCATGTGTTTATCTCATGAAGTTTCTTATGAATACCCCAGAAATACATTTTGATTTATTCTTATGTAGACTTATATTTTTAGATCAAATATTATTTAATTTATATTATTTACAATCTATTCTAATGTAACCTTGATTTTAGTCTTATTCCTATTATTTGAATTTATTCTTACATAATGCCTATGGAAATAGATTATTCTTATGTGGTGCCTCATTATTCTATAGAGTTTCTTACTATTATTATATTACCTTGATTAATATTTTTTCTTAAATATATTGCTTTTCTTTTTGATAATCCCAAAGGGGGATAAATTTTAGTAAATAAGGAGGGGGGGATTTTACCAAAGAAAATGGGGATAAATCAAGGGG
Organism: Viscum album; assembly: GCA_963277665.1. Classification (NCBI taxonomy): domain Eukaryota; kingdom Viridiplantae; phylum Streptophyta; class Magnoliopsida; order Santalales; family Viscaceae; genus Viscum; species Viscum album. Next base: position 1,776,145,935 of record OY728132.1, read on the forward strand.
TTATATTTTTTTAATGGAGAAGAAAATTTTTAAAGAAGATAAATGTTTAGGAATAGAAAGGTTTTATTATTTATATAATTTTATTAATAGGGATAAATATTTTTAACATTTGTTTCATATCTAATTGAAAATAATTTTTTTGTAAGGACATGGAGTTTTCTACTTCACTTTATTTCTTCTGAACTTTATTATTTTTCATGTTTTGTGATTATCAAAATAGAAGAGAATGTTGACTCATTTTCTTAAAAGGAAATATTTTGGATCCATTATTTTGATAAATCACAGCACAGTCTTTGGTTGACTTGTACTTACTTTTATTATCTCAACATTTATAAATATTTTAACATTATAATAGCAGGTTATGGATGAGATGATCCCAAACAATTCATATTATAGAACATTGTGAAGTCATCTGAGTTACTTTAAGTGAAAGATCATGTATGAGTTTCTGTGTTTATTACAAAGAGATAGTTATGCCTAAAGTCTATATAATTTATCATTGGGGAGTTTTTTATGCCAACACATATAAATAAAAGACCACTACTTCAATAAACATATGAAAGATCACTTTTATTCAATATTTGTGAACCATATTAATTCTTGGGTGATTTTATTTATAAGTGCTTTTTAGAGTGTTCTTAGTGCTTACAATTGTGAGTAATTTATTATAAAAGATCTAATATTTCTAGTCTTAATTTTTTTTTCTTATGATCCTATGTGATTAATGAGAGTCCAAGGATAGAATTTTGTGGTTCTTAACTTCTAGTTCAAAGAATTCCTAGGATGATACTTGTTTCCAATAATTTTATTAAATAGGATCTTAGGGATAGATATTTCCGATACTGACATCTGTTAAAGAGGTCTAGGAATAAGACTTATATCTTCTATTATTTTAGATCAAGGAATTTCTTGAGTTTGAGAACTTGGTTCCCTAGGATATGGGTATTGATCCTCCCACCACTTTGGATTAAATGTGAAGAGTTCTATTGATTTGGACTTTTTATATCCTTCAATATAATTCTTTTAAAGGAGCTTATGGATTTCCAACCATAACTCTATTTCATTACTTAATTCTATGTTTTTTCTCATTATGATTTGTTTTCTCACCTTAAACAATTCATAAATTAAAATTATTTTATTTCCACTAGATTTATTACTATTTTACTCTGAAATTTTAAAATTTATAAATTTTAAACTATATATTGACTTGAGTGGGAAAATATTTAAGTTTTTAACAACTTCAATTCAACCCCTATTTAAGTTTCCATATCCAGGAAAAAAATATTTTTTAAAACATTTTTAGAATAGATATATTAATCTCAGATCATGGTTGGATAAAATTCTTTTGGGAATCCCATAAAGTCGTACACTTTCTATGATATAAATATTTCTAGGATCCTCAAAAATTCAAGCCACTTTGGTTAGACTAAAATTTCAAACATCATTAAATTAATCAATAATCACCCAAATTTCATATTTACACTTCCATGATCTTAGAAAAACCATAAAAAATAGTTGGTAACATAATCCCATTTTCAATACATAATTGGTAATGACTAAATTTTTCATGATACCTTTTTATTTTTAGCTTTTATTCACTGATCGGTGAAGTATCTTGAGAGAAAACTAACTTTTTCAAACTTTAGACCTTTCCATTAAAAGTGTCTCCATAAACTATGGTACATTTTTTTCAAACTAGGATATACTACCCATCAAGTCATATTAAAATATATCATCACTTCCACTAACTGATCTATTAGAAAAAAAATCCATTTGTGTAAATATGATAGAGAAATACCATTAAAATTCCACCCAATTATTTTCACCCTATCATAGATTTCATCTAGAAAAACCCAACACTCAAAATATAAAAGTTGGACTTATTCACTTTATTTATCAAGGTTGAATTTATGGTAAAAGGTGATAATAAAAAATAGAATTACTCTATATATACATCAAGATATACTTCCAAGAAAAATGACATAAGTTTCCAATCATCTTTGACTTAGAAACTATATCCACTTGAGACTTCCTACACAAAGCATCCACAATAGTATTTCCCTTTCCATGAGTACATATCATATCAAAATAAAAATACTATAGAAATTTAACACACCTCCTATGTTATAGATTAAAATAATTATAAGAAGATATATACTTTAAACTTTTATGGTCAATGAATACCACTGACTTCCCACTAAATAGATAATGCCACCAACTTTTGAGAGAATGTGCAACCACAACCAACTCAAGATCATTAATATGGTAACTTTTTTAATGTGAAAAAAGCTTCCAATAACTATATTCTACTACTCATCCTTCTTGTATCAATACACACTCTAACCCCTCACTAAAGGCATCATGATATTCATCATAACACTTTCCTAGATCTAGTAAAATGAGAATAGGTGTTGATGTTAATTTCTTATTATGATCTTAAAATATAGCTACACATTTATCATCCCATTAAAATTCACTCATTTTATATCCAATGATGTCATCAATGAAATTAGGGGAAACAAATCCTAAATAAATTTATGACAATAAACTTCACAGAATATGAAGCTCTGAATCTCTAAAACATTCTTGGGAATTTCCCAATACATTACAACTAGCACTTTCTTAGAATTCACTGATATGATATAAGTGATAACGTTCCTAAAAAACTTCACCTATAAAATTTAGAAATGAAGTGTTGACATCTTGGAATACAAATGATGATCTCTTAATGTTTCCAAGATAATAACCAAATATTTTCTATTATCCTCAAAGGATCATGAATATATCCATATATCTTTGATAAATACATTTAGAGAGGAATCCATATAAGTATGGAATATATGGTTCATCAAGGATATAAACACAATTGGTTCACTCTTCACCTCGAATGATGGTACCAAAAACTCAAAATGACCATATCTTATTTGAAATTTAATCATTGTCATGTCTTCAACTCACAACCTCAACTGATGATAAATCAATCGAAGACAAATATTTAAAAACAACCAAGATCCTCTCAATAGTCCAAATTAATCATCAATTCATGATAATGGATGATGATTCTTGATAGTGGTCTAATTTAATCTATAATATTCAACACATAATTTCAAAATCCCATCTTTCTTTTTAGAAAAAAAATCATAGGCGAACCCCATGAAGACACTATACCAAACTGACCCAACTATCCTGAATCAGCATTCAAGGTATCCCACCACTAGTCTTGAAGTATGTTCTCATTCCCCATGGGATAAAAACTACTCACATGTGAATTATTTTACCCTTAGATAAAAATAACCACATCATAGACTCCACTCAGAAATCTAGCTTGATTTATCCATATATCTAACACCCACGCATGAAATAAATAGTTTCAAAATAAATGAAACAACTAAACAGAGTAACACACAATAGCAATAAGAAAAATAAATCATAAAAATATCAAATTATAAGTTAATTTTTTTTTAACATCACATATTCATATAAACCATAAGGGAGGTCTAGGATGACAAGGCTGATACAGAACATCCAAAAACAAAACCAAAACTAAACCACTTCTAACCATTTCCTTGGAACTCATGATCACTCACCACATCCCATACCATCCATAATTAGACTAATAAAAATGTAACCTCAAAATATATCAAAGCATGTTAATCATAAATAAAACATGAGATATGAATACACCCATTGGTATGTATAGGGTGTGAGTTAAACATGCCTAGTAGTATTTCACCAAAGAGTTTGTAAAATTACTTTAAAAATCCATTTCATTAATTCTTGATTAAATTATAAATAGAAAATATATTTTTTCACATGTGGATATAAAGAAACCAAATAATTTTTCATAATCACTTTTATAAAACATCCCCTCTCTTTTAGTTAAATAAGGCCAAAACTCATTTTTTTAGTAAAAACATTTTTAAACAATGAAAAGAGGATCCTTTATTAAATTTGTGAAAACAATATTGAATCCATTTCATTTTTATAAAAAATAATTTTATTAAACTCCTTTTATGTGAAATACAAATAAATTTCTTTTTAAACACTCTTTCCAAATTTTTTTATAAATTAATTTGAAGGAAATCCCAAAATCGAAACTGAAATAGAATATAAATGTATACAAGCACCAAGAAATAAAAAGTGAATAAGAGGAAAACAAGAGACAACTGAAGAATTGTTAAAACATAATCAAATCATTATCTACAGGAATAAAAATAAGAAAAAGGAAGATACCTCCTAAGTAACCCTCAATAGAATCTAAATATCATAGGAAAATCTCTAGGAATCACTAATGTGAAGCTGAACTTGGAGACTCGGAACCTTATATTGGCCTAAAAGAACCCAAATACTATCCCTATAGTCCAATTTGTATATTTGGGTCACATGATCCATCTTTGTATCACTTATCTGTCATGGGATATGATTCATGATGACAGCATTCAGCATCCACAGGCCAAAATCCGCTAACGAGAGCACAATATAAAATGGGGTGCTAGCCAGTTCACAAACTAAACTAGTGTTGCAATTATCCAGGTCATATATAAACTTTATAGGCTTCCCATGACATAAATCAAAATCAATGAGCAATAAAATAAGAAAATTATCAATAAATAAGTTTTAAATAAAGAATTTGTGATAACGGTCATCAGGCCTCTAATTCCTTATCAAGAACATCCCTATTTCATAATCATTTTATATAATAAAGATATGAAATGTCCATATAGGGGGGACATAAAATATGAATAAAAAAAGTAAGAACAAGAGTTAGGGGTTCAACCGAGGGTCATTCACATTCATAATAAAATCTATGCACTACCCATTAAAACTAAATGTGCACCCATACCACTTTGTTAACCATGCCTTTATTAAACATGGCTTTATTAAACCATGCACTAACCATGAAAACTAACCATGAACTAAAAAATGAACTATAAATACCTCTATTAAATACTTCCATCATGGTTTCCCCTAACCTATGTGTACCAACCATGAAATAGAGGTAAAAAATTCCATATATTTTAAATTTTGAAGCTCAAAACTTCTAAAAAAATCAATTGCCCCAAAATAATATAAAATACATAATAAACATGAAATGTGGGTGTCACAATTATCCCACCCATACCTCTTTCCTCCCTATAAATTCCTTGATAAATATATAAACAAAGTAAAATTTAAAATCTCAATATTCCCATAAAAGGTGGGAGAGGAATAAAAATATTAATGGTGTTAAAAAAGGATAGAATTCCAAGTAAACACAGAACACCTAAAAATCATGGACTCAGTCCTTAAACATATATAAGAAAGAACCAACCCATAATCACCAGTCACATAGCTCTAAGAATACAAGGACACGTTATACATCTTCCCACTATTTATAATTCCTATAAATTAGTGAGACATGGGATAAATACTCCTAAGAAAGAAACAAAGTCAAGAGAAACATGCTACCACAAAGAATATAATAGAAATAGTAATTCTTTATAAACTATAATAATCATATGAGAATCATAATTATATCCCAAAGGGAATCACAAAAAAAATAATATTGGAACAATGATGGTAAAATGTTATCCAAATCCACTACATCCCATATCACCAAAACAGGAAAAAATACCTCCAACAAAAACATGCCTCAATGAGAAATGACAAGTGATTTGACCCTAGGTCACAGAACTGGATGGAAAGGTGAAATAATGGACCTAATATCTATATCACTATCTAATAGTGAACCCAAAAAGATCCAAACTAACACAAACCATTTAATAATCTCAATTGGTTCCACATCCTTCCTAATCATCTGAAACACACTCCCAAGGTCTCTACATGTCTAATCCACCAAAAAACCACCAAATAAATCCCCAAAAAAATCATTAAGAGACAAGATCAAACATTGATGAATAATCACAACCATATTATCCAACACCTCGCAAATGAGGAACCACAAATGTATCAAGAAATACATCCTGTGTAAATCACCTCAAGAGCTTAAATCTTTTCAACAAGTATAAATCCTAAAATAAATAATCCCCCAAGACTACTTTGGATAATTCAACTTCAATATTTCTACAAATAAAAAAACCACATAATTTTATCAAGATATAGTTGATCACTATGGAATTAAGTTAAATGACTTAAGAAATCCTTGAGAAAATAAAGTTCTAGATTCACCACTCTATTCAGAGTCTAGCTAGAATCAATGAATAAAATAACTACACCCAAAAGATGAGACGATTCACCCTAAGATCTATCTTTCAAGACCAAAATTACACATTTTCTCAATAACTTTATAGGTGGCACAACTATGTAGCATGAAACATGAATCTAACCTATTCATGTTTCACAAACCAAATCAAACAATACCAATACACACCAAGGGACAAACCCAAATACATAAATCCACCAAGAAAAAACATATGACACAACATCTTTAAAAAATCCCATCTCCTGTAAACCATACCTTGTTTCATAAGGAGTATAAATATCATTTTTTAAAGGAACTCGTGATTTTAAAATAACCCAACCTCATTTATAAAATTTTCACCTTAATTAAAAAACTCATGAAAAATTTATTTCTTTAAAATCACCAAATTTTTGAGTCCAAAAACTCATTTAATAAAAGCACATGCACATTATTTGAAACATCCAAATTATTTAAAAGAACCCATTTGAACTTTATAAAGTCCTATTTTACTTCCAAAAAATTCCATGAGGTCCATTATAAAACAAAAACCTTCCATGAATCTCACTTCTAGTTTAAATCATTTCAATAAAACCCCAATTTTGTTTCAAATCACTTTCACCAATTATATATCCTTTTCAAAAACATTTCCCAAATTCTATAATGAAGTAAAACACATTTACTACATCCCATGATAGTTAAAAACTCTTAAAAATAAACCATAACACCCATTTTTAAAAACCAAAACACTTTATGAAATTTTCCTTATAATTTAAAAAAATCTTCTAAATAAAAATGAAGGAGGTAGACTAATCACTTTTAAAAAAATTATGAGCACCAAAAAATTATTTCATTTTTTTGAAACTAAGAGGTTTTTTTATTTGTATTTTTTGAAAATATCTATTAAATATGAGGAATATATTATTTTTTAAAGAATGATAAGTTGAAAAAGGTTTAAGGAAGTTATGTGGTATGAGGTTGTATAGATAAATACATTTAAGTCTTGGTAATGATGAATGTTCATAGAATATTTGGAATGTTAGTGAACATGGAAGCACTAGATGAGATATGCACAGAGATTCCTTGATATATCTATCATGTTCATGAACATGGTGTGCATTGGTTTGAAGAATTTGGAATTTAGAATATGAAAAATGAAAACATTTCCTAGTGTTTTTCAAGTACTAGATAATTTAAATAAGAAGCTGGATTTTTTATAAATTAGGTATCTTTATATATTGGGCTGAAAATGGGAATGTTTTGGACAAGATATAGGGAATATTTAAAGCGATTGGATTGAATTTTACTTGGGCATTCTATTGTACATTTAAAATTTTGGAGTGCATCAGTGGAAAATGGAAATGGTCACCACGTTGTGGTGACACTAGACAACCCATGGTGGACAGGGTTACTCTGTGTAAAGGTAAATTGATGACTATGTAATGGTAACCTAGTTCATTATTAAAGGTAAATTATATATTCATTATTAATACATATATAAGGGTCATTATTGATGTTACGTAAGTGTAATATGAAAATTGAACTATGTACAAAAAGGTAACTCCAGATACATATTGTTTATATAAAGGCAGACTGGGTATGCACGTTTTAGAGATTGTGGTTGAATATAAGAGCATTTTAGTGACTTTGAGAACTAGAGAAGTCCAAAATGAGTAGTATATTAAATACCACACTATGAATATAAGACTTTTGGTTAGAGGTTTTACCTATAGAAAACAAGGAATATTCTAACACCATGCCATGGAGGTAAACATGGAGGACTTACAAAAGTTGGGATGAAAGTTTAACATCACCCAAAATGGGTAGTAAACATAGACTATACCATGGTTCTTCTTATGGTAGTTCAAAATGGTTACTTTTTAGGAACTATGTTGTTTTAGATACTTTGAGCATGTTGGGGGTCAATTGTTTTGGATTTGAAACCAAAACATATAGTTGGTTTTGGTTATGAGTGTTTCACTGATCGTATCTCCCAATTATGTTCTAATCCATTATTAGTATTTTGGAAGTATCATGCTAGATTATTTAGATAACTTAAATGAAAGTGTAATATGAAAATATCTATGTTATGACAATCATGAGTTTAAATATATATATTCAAGGAATTTTAATGAAGTTTCCCTAAATATTTTGTGGAAACTTAAAATACATAAATAGAGTTGTTTTTTATTTTAAAGAACAGGGATGGTGGATAGATTCTTAGAGTGTTATTTGAAAATAACTAGATTCATTTCATGGACATATAGCATGATCACAGAGCATGGAGAAAGTGATTTATTTTACACCATTTATGGTACTATATAAATGGGTATGTTCATATATAAATAAGTATCAAATAAATTATTAAAAATGAGAGATAATTGGGAGTATATTTCACATATAATTTAGAATAAAGATGAAGGAGAAGAGCATGTACATATTTTACAAATTTGGTTTAGAGAAAGAAGGAAGTGAGACAAAAAAATACATTTTCAATATCTATTTTAATTCTCTAAGTGATGTATTGAGAGAAGAAGTAAAGAACTGATGAATTTGTTTTCAAAAAAATAAGAAGGAATAAGAAAGAGAAAAGTGAGTCTGCATATATCAATAAATATAGTTTTTGTATTAATAAAATATGAAGAAGTAGTTTTAATAAATTACATCTAGTTATTGTTGTAAGAAGGAATATTGAGATAAGGAGAAGAAGATGAATCATTAATATATTTAGCCATAAATAAAGGTAATTATTAAAGAATAATTCTAATTTTTTAATTATTATTATCTAGAGGCAAGGTGTTATTACAGTTGTAGTGGAAGTATATAGGCTCAACCCTAAAATATGAAGTGTTGAACTCATCCATTTTAAAGAGGAAGGAGGGTATCAAGCATTAAATATCAATGAGCATATATCTATAATAAAATATGTAAGCTTTATTAGAGACCCATATTTATTTTAAGAAGACCACCATGTCTATAAATTGACCATCCCTCACTTGCGAAGTGTGTGAGGGTATATAAGATGTATTATTCCTGGGATCATTAGTGTTTCATTCCCAAATCCATTTTAATTACCTTAGTTAGAGTATTAAAACCATATAACACTAACACATTGTCATTGTGTGATCCTTGAATTAGCCCATTTGGATGAACCATATAAAATATGATGTCCTTTTATATTTACTTTTTGTATGTGTTTGATGTAAATAAATTTGAGAAGAAAGTGGGTTGAATGAATGATTATATTAACTTGGGAACAAGGTCCCAAAATAAATAGATAAATGAGGAGAAAATTAAAGATAAAATTTAGTGTTACTTTGATTCACCCCACCTCTTAGGATGTATCTATTTCCAATAAGTGGTATAAAATTTTTATGGTTTTGTGATTATTCAACCTATTATATCATGTTTTTGAACTATTTATAGATTGTATAAGCAATGAAATAAACTATGAAGGATCCTAGTTTTGATATAAATAAATTCTCAAAATTAAAGGAGGAGTTAATTTCTTATTTATATGGTTTTCATGGTGATGAATATGTGACAGGAATTGGGCTACTTTCACTAGAACTAAATTTGAATTTGAATTGCATTCTGTTAAAGGGGAATGTCGTCTGTCTTGATAAAAGAGGAATAATAATAATAATTTTCCTAAAAATTTGGTGTTCCCATTTAGGAAAATAAAAATGATTCCTTATTCACATTTATATTTAAAGATACTCCTTATAAATATGAAGATATAGATTTCATTTCACTGGAATATTTAGAGAATAAAGGAGTCACATCATGTGGTGAATATAAAAATGATTGGTACAATCAAAAGGAGGATATTTAGACATTGAAAGATGAAGTGTAGTTATTAATGGAAGAAAATGAATGTGGTTGTGCTCTAATTATTGACTTAGAGGATACCATTATAGGAATGTACAAGATATTGAAGGAACAAAGTGAGGTGATTGATTAATTTATTCAAGAATTGAAGGTAATCATGGAAAATAAGAATCACTATGAAGCATCCACAATTGTTCATGGGGAATAACATGAATAATAGGTGAAGACTGTTTACAGTGAAATGAATTATTATATTAATAATTTAGAAGGTAAAATAAAGGATAAGGAGTTATGGATTAAAAATATTAAGGGGGATTCATTCTCAAAATCAAGAGTCAAATTCTGAGAATCCTCATGGAGAAAATTCATTTGTTATTAGGAATTACATTAATAATTTTTCAAGAAGAAGTAAGTGTAAATATTCTAAAACTACTATGAGTGATTCTCAAATAAATATAGTTGTATAGTGCTATTTTTATGGTATAATTATCCACTTCTTACTTTACTATGAGATTAAATTTCCTATAATAAATTCCAAAAAACCTGACATAGATCTCTTATAAGAGAGGTATCCCAAATAAGTTTCATCCCAAGATTCTTCAATTTCCATATACCCTTGATCAGAATATAGAAGACCAAATCTTGGTTCCTTTTTCACATATATAAATATATTAAGAACAAATTCCCATTATGTTTTTGTTAGAGATTCCATAAACTGAATTACCTTTCTAACTGCATGAGCAAGAAGGGACTCATGAGCTCTCCTTAGACCATCAATCACCCTAGTTATTAGAAAACTCACCACTGATTTTATCACCCCTTCATGGAATACCTAACTTAGTAGGAAACCTATTCGTTTCACTTTATCTTTCTTACACTTCCACCCTTTAGGCCCATTGTATGAGTGGTCCTTTTTTCCACCTCAATGTTATTCCAACAAACAATGCAAGATTGAGTCATCATCAACTGATTAAGCTTCCCAAAAATTCAAATATATCTATCAAGTGAAGGGAATTCTTCACTATCAGTATAAAGTTACTTCTCTCTAGGTTCCATGGGTGAGTAAACTAAGTCATTTCGAATCATTTCAGTCTTCTGTAGTAGATCAAGGACATAATTTCTCTAAAATATAATTTTTTTGGTACATCTAGAGACCTCGATCTCCTATAAATATCATAGTGGACCCAAATCCTTTGTGTAAAAATTTTGATGAAGGAAAGATTTGAGTCAAACGATAGAAGGACCATCACTACTAGTAAAACAATTCCATTCACATAGACTACTAAAATAATGATTCCTATTGTATATTGATGATAGAAAATATAAGAATCCCATATGTTTTGAAACATTCCAAATCTAATCCCAATGTCACGGAAATTTCCAAACCATGAATGAGGTGACTTCTTGAGGCCATACAGCGATCGGAGAAGGAGATAAACATCGGATGACTCCCCTTGAGAAACAAAACCCAGTGGTTTCTCCATGTAAACCTCTTTATCATGAAAACTTTCAAGAAAAACATCATTAACATCTAACTGATGGAGATGTAAGATCCTTACTTATTCATATGAGGTATGGATCCTTTAAATTTTGGTTAAACCCTTATTAAGTTTGACTTTTTGAAATATACCTAGAATCCATGCCTTTATGTCAGTTGATTCATTTGTGGGAATAAATTGTATGAGGGTTGGATCCTAGTTGTAGAACCAATTCATAATGTAAATTAAATTCTTGATGTGAATTTTTCTAGCCATACCCCTTACATGAGGTGAATTGGTTTTTATTAGGGGGGAGTAATTCACAACATAAATTATATTCACATCATGAATATATCATAGATTAGTTTTTTAAGGAGAAGAACCCTTATTTTTTTAACCCTCCTTCTTTCTACACAAGATCTTGCATGGGAGAGATTCCTCTTCACCTCTAAACTAGGATTTGAGGTAACTTTCTCATCCAGACATTGATTGAGACATCAATTGTCTCATTGGATCCCTCTCAATAAGATATTTGATATTCTTCATTCATTTACTATTTTTTATCCATATTATGTGCTATTTTGGTGTGATATAATATTCCATATTTGTAGGGTGTTTGTATGTTTCTCTATTTCCTCTCATTGCAGGCCCAATCAGAAGTCAATACTGGATGAGTACTTCTCTATTTCTATAATGTAAGTGGTCTAGTGATTAAACCTCAAGTATTGTTGATTTATATTATGGTTTGTGATACCATACACTATATTTTCCATGTGTTTCTATAAAAATACACTTAAACCTTGTTTAATTTGTTATCCTTCATATAAATGACCTTCTTCCTCCTGATTATTTTTGGAATAATTCCTCATTGACTAATACCACCCCTTGAGGCGTGTTTATGTAACTGCCCCTTTATATTATAAATTCTTATGTGAACAAACCAGCTTCTATGTGGTTTTGGATTGTTATTTAGAAGAAATAACTATAATTAATTAAATGGGAAGTGAGTGGTATGATCATGTCATGTATTTTAATAGAAATAATGGTTACACACTTGTTAAAGTGGAATGTTAATGAACTATAAAACATTTATTGAATCTTACTAAATATCATTTGACTACTCATTATCTATGATACTTGGGCATGGCATACCTATTATTATGATGCTCATCCATAGAATCTATATTGATATGATACTCAGTCATGACATCTCATATACCTATGATACTTGGGCATGAAATCCCTATTGATATGATACTCGATCATGGAATCCCATATACATGTGATACTTGTCCATGGAATCCCAAATGATATGATACTCTATAATGGAATCCCATATACCTATGATACTTGGTCATAGAACCCATGTTGATGCGTTACTCAGTAATGGAACCCCCTACTACTTTTTATGACTCTAGTGATTAATGAGGATGTTTTAGTTCTGACTTGGGTCCTAGATAGCACTATGTGTGTGTGTGTGTGGCTATGAACATGATTATATATATAGTGCATATTTGTGTGTGTGTGTGTGTGTGTTCATAGTGACATTTTTTCAGAGGTTTTCCTGGCACAATCTGAAGCAGGTAGTGTCATCCTGGTGTCCTTCAAGAACTCAATACAACCCTTTAGAGTTTACATTATTACTTTACCATTATTATATCTACACATTTCTCATATTATATGCTCTATATGGATGGTTCTAGACACAATTGGCGGTGTCCTAATGAGTATATCTCACACATTATTCATGTCACAATTTGGTACTTAAATAGACTTCATGGATTTGGGTAGGGAAATAGGCAATCACCTGGTCTTGGATGCTTGATTGATTTAGCATTAGAGCTTAGGAGCGCTGGACTGAGCCTTGGAACATGATTCTAATGGATATCCTTTTTAGAATTTTTTTTATTTTGTTATAAATGTATGTATGTGTGCATTTAGTTTGTATAGATCCATGATATACTCATTATTTTGTATATGGTGACACTTTGTATTGAAGTATTATTACTATATAAATGATTTACTTTCATTGATCAGTCTGGCATTTCTATGCTTCTATTGTTAATTTATTCTATTATTATACCATTGTGCTACATAGATTATGATGGTATAGTCTCCCCACTGTAACACCTTGTACACTCACTACTTGTTGAAAGTATCTGGTATACGGGGAGTCCTGCTTGAGGCCTTATGACCAATCAGGATTAGTTTCTTATGAGTAAACCGGGTATGGGATGTTACAAGTTGGTATCATAGGTTATTTTATTTGCCTTAATATTTTGGGATGGTTGAAAGAAGATTAGAGTGTCATAATTTGGTAATGAGACTATACCTAGGATTAGCTAACCCATGTATAGAGAAAATCCAAATTACTAGGGATGGGAATTTCTATTTTGGGGTCCCGCTTATTACAGTTGATTTGATTCCACTATTGGGTGACGCACATGATATGTGATGTTTATTTTTATTATGATTGAGGATTCCATTTTACCCTTAGCCTGATATGATAAGGAAGTGTTGACTCATGCATCATCATATGCACATAGATATTCACATGTCATGCATTATTCCATGCCATATTAGTGCATATAATTGCTTGTATTATAGGGGAATGAGAAACATGATTGGTTTCTTAAAGTGCCTGTATCAACTTAATAGTGATTTCCTGCATAGCTTGATGTGAACACCCTAAGTAGTTAATTATGGAATGTTGAGTCATGGAACATTGGTCACAGGGGTTTGAACCAATTTATGGTTATGATTAAATGGATTCTATAGTTCAATAAGTTTATGGTCCTTTATAAATTGAAATTTTTGATCTATATAATTCAACCATTTAAAAATATTTTTATATAAATGAGTAAAAATTTAAATGGGTTTAAATTCTAAAATGAAACGGTCACTGTTAAATGGGGATTCCAATTATAACTTAAAGTATTTTTTCCACTATAACATGAAATTGACACTATGTATACCAGGACCCCTAACTTACAATAGAGAACTTAACCTTGACTTGACCTCAGTAGTGGCTAGTGGGAAATTTCTCTTGTGTTCTTATGATTTGTATATCACCTAGACCTGGCTTTAGAAAAAGGCAGCGGGGTGTGACTTCTATATAGAAAGTATTTATACATGTTCTGTTCTTATACCCATGTCTTATGTCATTATCAAATCCTATATGAAGCATGTTCTTGTAATTTTTAGAGTTATTCTACCACAATGTCCTTGATTCATGTGTTAGGAGGGTGGTGAAGACTATGCTTTGGAGGTGTTGGTCCCTAATCTATTGGTGTTTCCTCCAATTGTTCCATCTATATAACCTCCTACTTTTCCTGATGTAGTTGATGATGCCCAGTTTTGATAGGGATTCCTACATATTATGAAAACCATGAAAGGATCTCCATGACTTTCCTTTAATATGGAAGAGTTGACATGAGAATTATAGTAGTAGTATCCACCCACATTTTTAGGGGATGGTGGTACCCAAGATTCATAGTCATAGATAGAGGCCATACTAACTATATTTGAGAACCATGGGACACCTCATAAGAGGAGAGTGAATCTCCCTATGTATATGCTTCCAAGTTTATCCCAAGTGATGGTGGGATGTTATCACCCAGGCAGATCTTCATCAGGGTATGTCCTAGGCTAGTTTTCATATAGTATTCTATGACTAGTTTTTTCCTAATATCTTGAGAGCAGACCAAGCTAGGAGTTATCAGTGTACTGTGTCTATGATGGACTATTCTAATTAGTTCACAAAGCTCCAGTTTTTCATACAGACTCTTGCTAGGTATGTGTTGGTGACAATGATACGTTTTGAGGATGGGCCCATACACTCTATCTAATCTCAGGTGAATGTATTTTTTTTGACCATATTTTCATAAATAATAAACTAGTCCCTCATCAAAAATTACAACTTGAGGGAAGATGAAAGAGTGGTCTAGGGTGATTCAGAACCGAGATAGAGAAGTGGTTCAACTAGCATCTGAAAACATCACTTCGAGACTAAACATGGGGGTAGAAGCATCGAGATAACACCCAATGATAGTTACATTATTTTTCACTAGTATGGGAAGCCAGGGTATAAGAATATCAGGTGTCCCAAAGACCCCTTTGAGTTCCTAGGTTGTGGAAGGTTGGTTCATCTTTAGTATTTTTGCAGGACCTTGCCATATGTTCTTAGTTGTAAAGGATCCATATTAGCTCCACCTTCAATAGAAGGATTAATAGTACCTCACCAGGGTGGTATATAGAGTACTATTGGCTATTCAGGTAGAAGAGGAGGTCATGGATAAGGTATCCAGTCTTTAGATGTACAGCGCCAGTGGGGTGGACCTACTTAAGGTGGTCAGCTTGTATCTCAGGGTCATGGATCTAGCTATATCTATGTACTACATACTTTTCTAAAGGATCATATCACAAGGACATATATAGTTTGAGGTACTATTATAGTAGTCTCTACTTTATTTTCTTCCTTATTCAACATTGGCTCTTCATATTCGTTCATATCAGTGGCAATGGTGGAAAGTCTCAGGCTTGAAATTCTATGCCTTGGTGGAGTAATGACCCTTGATATTCCTTTGGGTATACGTTCAGAGAGTGTATTCCAGTATAATGAGTTCCCCTTGATATGGGTGACTATCATTTTCTATGTAACCTCTTTATCCTCAATATGAAAGGTTTTTACATCATTCTCAGGATGAACCAATTGGATCTTTACCATGCGTGGGTTTCTATCACCAAAGGGTGTCCTTTACATCACCAGAGGGTGGTAGATATACACATAAGGGTGAATAGTAAGTCTAGGTGATCCGATATTTACTAGAGCATCATGGACTGAGTAGAGTGATAGTTTGGATTGCTATAATTTTTCTAGATGATTAGGGTTTACATCAAGATTATCTTACTTCAGTAGTTGATCACTTCAGATATGTCTTTCCTGGTGTATTTTTTGAACTACCTCTTGATATATTGGTAGAGTTTTCTATTGATCGAGTATCATGAGTTTCACTAGTATCCATTCCTCCTTATAGGATAGCTACTACTAAGTTGTGGGAGCTCAAGAGGTAGCTATAGGATTTGGAGGCTAAGGGTTTTATAAAACCCAACACTTCACCATGGGGTTAACCCATACCTTTTTCCAATAAGGTGGATGGTACCCTAAAACTTTGGGTATATTATCATCATTTGAACCATCTTATGGTTAAGAACCAGTATCCACTACCTCATATAGACAACCACTTTGACCAAATCTAAGGAGTGAGAGTTTTATCCAAGATTGATTTAAGGTCAGGTTATCATTAGGTACGAGATAGACCTTCAGAAATACCTCATAGAGTATTTTATAGTAGGTATGGTCTTTATGTGTATCTAGTTATGTTGTTTGTTCTCACAAACATGCTATCTATTTTTATGGATTTGATGAATTGGGTGGTTCATCCATATTTGGATTCATTTGTGGTAATCTTCAACGATGACGTCTTAGTGTATTATCACACTTGACAGAACCATGTCAAATATCTTGAGATCATAATGAATACACTAAGAGGGATAAATTTGTATACTATATTTAATAAATCCCAATTTTAGATTGATAAGGTTAACTTTATGGGTCATATTGTCTCAGAGGTAGGAGTTTCGGTTAACCTAGAGAAGTGGGTGTCATAGTTTCCTTGGAGTAGCCTAAGAATGTATTTAACATCTAGAGTTTCTTGGGTATAGATGGCTATTACAGGTAATTTATTCAGGAATTTTCCCACCAATAAACACCTCTTATAGGCTTTACTAGGAAGGGTTTGAAATTCATAGGGTCGTAATCCTATTAGATAGTCATTCCAGATCTAAAAGGTAGACTAAATTCATCACTGATCTTGATTATTCCATAGCTGAGTTGGATCTATAAAATTTATTATGATTCCTAAAGCATCAGGCTGGGAGTATTTTTGATATAGGAAAATTGAGTTGTGATTTATGAGTCTCATCAATTGAGTCCACATGAGTGGAATTACCCGACGCATAATCTCAAGCTAGTAGTTGTGGTTCATTCCTTGCATTTTTTTGAGGCATTATCTTATTATAGGGTGATTTTTGGAGTTCTCATACAACAAAAGACTCAAATATATCTTTATGTAGCATGAATTAAATATCATATAGAGATGGTGGTTTGAATAACTGTAGTAATTTGTTTATGAGATTGCCTATATGTCTGGGAAGGGAAAAATTGTAGTGGATGCTTTGAGATAAAGGACTCAGACATAGGCAATGCAGGAGGTCAGTAGTGAGTGGAATCTGGTGGATTTTATCTCTAAGATGTACAATAACATCATGGATATCCTACACTTATATCTTTAATAGTGACCTCTTCACTCCTATATAGAGTGAAGATAGGGAAACTATCAGATCTTGGGGGCCTAGTTCTAAGGAATAATGTTTCAGGAGAGGACCCTACACCAGAATGGATCATTTATGAGGATAAGGTCCTTCATATCCATAGATGTGTATGGGTTCATATAGTCATCTTGGAGGAACTGATGCATGAGTCTCATGCTTCTACTTTGGCAGTACACCCTAGGATTACAAAGATTTATCATAATCTATGTAGATAATACTGGTATCCAGGTATGAAAAGGGAGATAGTTGGATTTTTTATGAGGTGTTACACCTATCAGTTGATGAAGATGGAACACCAGTGACCAGTAGGGATTTTGTGTCATGACCTGTCCTCGGGGAACGTGCCGTGACTACCCCAAGCCCGCCTTTCATAGACTAGGGGATGGCGACTAGAACCAAAGGCGTAAATCCCGAAAACTGGGAAGGCATTGCCTTTATAAAAGTAAAAAAACACCATAGAGTACAAGCGGAAGTAAAACACTAAGTACAAAAAGGAAGTGCTGAAAAGTAAATGGGCCAGAATACAAACCCAATAGAAATTACAGCTACAACTGAACAAAAGTACAACAGAAAAGACAAACATCTGGAATAATGGAAGCAGCTCCTCGGTCGTCCTCCTCAGATCCTACCTAAAGGGTAGGTACAGATAGCGCAGCTCTTGGATTGTCCACCACAGATCCTACCTGAAGGGTAGGTACAGATAGCCTCCACAAACTCTCGCCCGTCAACCTCCTCCGAGTGTCGTCTCGTCATGAAGTCCACCATCGGATACTGTCTCGTCGTGAGGTCCACCTCCGGGTACCGTCCAGTCCTCGAACACTCGGCCTCTGTCTGCGCTGCCCGTCGTCTGCAACCAACACAACGAGGTGCGGGCATATCCCGTGAAGGGGTGAGTATAACGATACTCAGTAGGGACCCCGAGACCCTCAAGGTCTCATTAAAACCAACAAGGTTAACCACAAAGAAGATCTCAACAGATAACCTCTACTTAGGTATATGCCCATACATATACCCAGGTTATCAAGTAACCCATCTCAATCATGAGGAAACACAAAGTTTATGAAATCAACGAATAACCACTACCCAAGTATATGCCCATGCATATACCTAAGTTAACAAGTGACCCATCTCAATCATGAGGTAAAAACAAAGATCAAAGACTCAGCTCAAACCAGGATTTTCATTATCGAAACTGTAACTGCTGAAGAGCTCTGTCGCTGGAGAGTACAGTGATCCTGTCATGACTCCTAGGTACTTCTCACTAACCTAAGACTGATGAGGTACTCCTTCTGTCGAGTACTGCGGGTCAGCCACCCAAACATAGTAGTACTTCCCGCCGGTGTATGCCACCCAAACACAGTAGTGCACACCCCCTAATAGCCTGCAGAGGTACTCTCCGGACGAGTATCGCGGGTCTGCACTATCACATAGTAGTGCTCCGTCTGCCATGGGTCTTCACGCAAACAAAGTAGTTCTCCGCCCACTGGGCTAGTCGACTCACTCCATGTCGAGTCGGTCAAGCAATCGTTAGGTCTCATCCAGCTACACAGTCTCCGTACTCCATACGCTCGTCTCCGGGAGGGTACTCTCCACGAGCTACAGGTCGATACTCCATGTATCTCAAAGTCCCAGGAAGAAGTATCTCAAAGGACCGCCTCGTCATAGGGGTCTCAATGCAACAAACGGCGCGTCAATCAGACGCTCGGTCTCTGAGTTATTATCCTTTTCGTCCTAGGGGCCCGGTTGGTTGTGTGTGTGAACCAACCCGGCCATATCTCAACTTTACCCCAAACTCTCATAGGTTATACTCATAGGGACCGTTTCTCAACGTGATCACCAACGCCACTGACGGTTCGTCAAACGGACGTCTGGTCTAAAAGTTATCATCTTTTCCGTTCCAGGGGCCCAGTTGGATTTCAGGTTCAATCCAACCTGGACACTATCCAACTGCATCCAAACCGCAGGTGAAGTATGCCGAAAGTTCCGTCTCATCAATAAGAATCCAACAAAGTCGACAGAACATCAATCGGACATCCGGTGCTCAAGATATATCCATATCCGCTCTGAGGGCCCGGTAGGTCCCGTGTTCGAACCAACCCGACCATACACAAAGTTCTCCGAAACCTTGAGTATAATATAAAAAAACTACCGCCGCGATCCAAGGATCGCTACACAACTGACGGTACGTCGATCGGAGGTACTTGGCCCAAGATATGGGTGTTTGAACGGAAACTACCCGAAAATAGGGGGTTCAGGCCCGGTCTGACCCGGCCCGAGACCCCCTGGGTCAGCCCGAATCGGGTCGAACCGAACCGGGTCCGGGTTCGGCCCGTTTGGGCGCGGCCCGGCCCGGATGGCACGGCCCGACCCGACTTGCACGGCCCGGCCTAGGTGGCCCGACCTGGCGCTGGCGCTGGCGCGACATGGCGCCCGTATGGCCAGCGGGTGCGAGGGGGGGTGCGGGGTTACAACACCCCGCGGATGATGAACCGGTGCGGCTTAAAGCCACGCCGCTTGGATTCCAGAACGGCTAAGCCGTTCTGGTTCGGCCCGCCGCCGCGGCTCAGCCCCGGCGGTTCCTGTTCCAGTGGCGCACCGCCGCCGCCTTCCGCGGACCACCGGACGCGCTCCGGTGGTCCGTTTTGCTCGCCGCCTTCGCCAATGGTCCTCCTGGGACCTGACCTTCACTTTGGAGGCTTCAAAATGACTTTTCGGCCCTGTTTTCCATCACCCATAAATCCGTGCACAATGTTCAACCAGTGGAGTCTTTGAATCGCTTCCGCGGCCCCGACTCTGGCCGCGGTTTCGTTTGGTCTCAACGGTGCAGCGCGACAGTGTCGCGCATCCTTGCCGTAAATCTCCTTGTTTCCGCATGGTTCCATTGCACCGCGCCGACTTCATTCGTTCCCATAATCAACAACAAGGGGGAGGAGGGTTGGCCGTGTTTGTGCGATCCGACCTCCGCCCGTTATAATGATAGAAAGAGGCCAACAAATAGAAGTCGACGTACGGCAAAGGAAAAAAATAACCCCAACATCAACCCGCATGAACGAACGATCCACGGATCAACCTGAAAATGGTTGGTTCGTGCTCGTCGTTCTTTTCTCAAAGATAAGGAGAATACCAAAGAGATTCCCCTACAACCTCTTAAATAAAAATAATCATACCAATATTTCCAACCCACAAAAATAAAAGATTCGCGGATCAACTTAATGATGAGTTGATCCGGGTTCTTTGTTTTAGAAGGAACAACCAAGGGAATAATACCATTCTCAAATTAATATCCCTACCTTGATAACGAGTTTACAATTGAAGAGTGTCGCGGAAAGTGGCATCGTGGGGTGGTTTCGATGACAGCATTGGCATGCATCAAAGAAAGGTAAAGCTTCGTCAATCATCGGAAGAGAGGAAGTCAGGGTAGATGTCGGCGTTCTTTGCATTCTCCAACAAAGAAGATGAACTCTATCTCCTCCAATCCCCCAATACAATGAGGAAACTCCCAATAAAATAAGTCCCTCTTATTTTATTAAAGCATGGAAAGTATTTGAAAATCCAAAATTCAAAACAACTCACCTCATAAATAAAACTTGAGTTTTCAAATTGAATTTTGTATTAAGTTGGAATCATAAATGTGAAGAAAGAAGTCACATCATTAAAAACAAGGGGTTTTCAAGGGAAAGAGTTAAGGGGATTAGGGAATATGAAGGGGTGGGGTTAGTGTGGGACCCACCTCACCTTTATCCTCACTTGGATAGTTTCCCAACTTCCACACATAGGTTAAAACCAACTAGGCTAGAAATAAAATTGGAAAACAGTTTTATTTTATTCTTCACTTAAACCTATAATTTTAAACAACTCTTCCTGAGAAAACTCACCTTCGGAAAAGGTCTCCTTAAGAAAACACTGGCATTTCGGTTCCATCGGTGCCCTCGGATTTTGATTCTGAGCACTGGTTCAAAAGTTAGAAAAACCTGCTCATTCGTTCACTGAACGTACCCCAACTAAACTTCAGAAATTGATTCCTGGCACACCGGGTCTCGGAATCAGGTGCCGTCAGAAACTGTGTTCTTGTAAAATCCCAAAGAAATCAAGAAAAAAATCTCCTTGAAATTTCTGTGTCTTTAAATTACTCCCACCTCAGGGATTTATGTCCCCGTAAAGCTTTAACACAAACTAGGGAAACAAAAGTGGTACTGAGCATGCAACTGAGCCTCCCGCTCCAATGTGCCCACTTGGAGGTTCTCGTGCTGTCAACGAAAGCGCACAAGAGGAATCAACCATCCTTGTAGGACCCACTCCTTTCGATCCTCAACCTCTACTGGAACCCCACAAAAGTCACCCTATCGCCAATGTCTATCTCCCCATGGTCGGTGATATGCGTCGGGTCAAGAACGTATCTCCCCACTTGAGATATGTGGAAGACGTCGTGCACCTGGTGAAACTGAGGTGGATGGGTCAAATGGTAAGCCACCTCGCCTACCCTACAGAGGACCTGAAAAGATCCACTAAACCTCGGAGATTACTTGCCTCCATGGCCACATCTCTGTAAACCTCGTCGAGGTGAGACTCGTATAAGGACATGGTCGTCATCCTTGAACTCTAGAGGCTTCCTGTCAGCTCTGTGCAGTCTCATCTTCCATGATCCATAGGTGATCACTGCCCACTCTTACATCAGGACACATCCGAGTCTGGTCCCTAATGCATCGCAGTGAACTTTGTAACCAACGCCCACAGGCTGGGCGCACTGATCAACCCAGCACCTGAAATCTCTACAGGAAGTGGTGCCGCAACTCTGGGGAATTTTGGCACAAAAGTAAGT
This sequence comes from Viscum album, assembly GCA_963277665.1. NCBI lineage: Eukaryota > Viridiplantae > Streptophyta > Magnoliopsida > Santalales > Viscaceae > Viscum > Viscum album. The sequence continues at coordinate 1,776,168,634 of OY728132.1, forward strand.
TTGGACATCTTCTAAGTGATCAAATGAACCCTCTTATGCATGATTCCATCATGTGATTCCTGGGTTTTCCTTTTCTCCGACTAAGGAAAACCCCATCCCAACGTTGTAGATAAACCACAACCTTTTTGCCTAATACAGTAAATCTGTGTATGAACTGTGGATCCAATCCATACTCAGACCAACATCGTAAGGCCTCAACGCTGCCACCAAGAGATTCCAACCAAAACTCTCGCCTCGTGGGTCAGATCACACTGTCAGTATAAGTGTGATTATTGAGTCTCCTCCCAAGGTATCTCTAGACGTGAGGGTCAAGTCTACGGCTTACCGGAAACTCTAGGTCTGGGACAAGATTTGTGGAAGGAAGGAATGATTCATTTCAACATCTGTTACTACGAAAGCTAGTAGTGGACATAGAATACCCCTCGAATCATTCTTAGAGCCATTGGGTCACTCTCCTTGATCGCATGCAGCTACTCTCTTCCCCTTTCATCCATCTCCCTGATCCTGGCGGGGACTACAAAGGCGGGTGATTGTAACATGTCGAAAAGTACACCACCACATGCTGCTCTCCTAGATCTTCTTCCACGTCTACTACTCTGTAGATTCATATTTCCTTGACACTTCCTCTTCTTGAAACATTTTACACATCCAAGTCTCTGAGACTGACGCCAGTTCGCATCTTCCCACTGTTAACATTCACTAGCTAAAACCGATCAGCCAAAGAACATTCAACCACAAAGGTTCTTTCTAGCACCCTAACATAAGTAGGAATTCATAGAGAAAAGAGTTCTTACTCGGATATCCTTTAAACAAACCTCGTTCTGAGGTCCGATCTCTAAATAACTGATCATATCGTAGTCATCAAGTACCAAGAACGATCGGTACGCCTCGATGATTACTCAGCTACTGAAACATCGTCCTGCCGAAGCTGTATAAGCTCTAGAAAAACTCTCAGCCACCTCCTCAAGCTAGTTCTCAGCTGCCTGTGCATCGTTCTCGCCTCGGAACTTGAGGGTATCTGATGTTGGAACACGTGTAAGGCAGTAAGACTACATGTGTCACCTATCGGTACCGCCGGTTGTAACTGTTGACCAACAGGTAGTGATGTATAACTGGCACACTACCTGAAGGCACTATCTCAGGCATCGGTCCACATACCGAAACCTCATCACTATTCAGACCATCCTCATGGTCACTCACTGGAAAAAACTAGTATCCAAGTATACCATCCACTCTACTGATGTCTCATCTAGGCGGAAAACTCTAGGAATCGCCTCCAGCTAGTGCTTTGTTGTCTGGGAATCTGCCTCGCCTCGTAACCTCGGAGGCCTCTACTACTGGAACTCGTGCAACGCGCTCTACCAGTGAGCACAATTCTCTAGTAAGGCTGGTGGAATCTACTGCCAAATAGGTGGTGGTGCTACTGGTACACCACCCGAGGGTGCCAACATAGTAAAAAGCGCCCTGTACCGGAGCCTCGCTGCTCGGTGGGCCGTCATCGAGTACTCTCTCGGAACTCCAACTGACTGTCTGCATGGATACATCCTGAACAGATGTGAGACGGTCAATGATTTATACCTAGTGAGCTGACCTGCTTGAGCTGATTTTAAAACTTTTGGAAACACACATGCAATCAGTGTTTTCATGCACAAAGTTGGAAATCAGAAGTCAGGGTCCTAGTGTACGGATACGTCGGCCGCCGCACCAACACTGGACTCCCTGAACTGAAAACCACACTCGGTACCCTTAACACTATTTCTTCATAGAAAGAAAACATCAGAGTCTTAAGTTCTGTGGTAGAACCGACTCCTCTGATACCAATTTGTCACGACCCGTCCTCGGGGACCGTGCCGTGACTACCCCAAGCCCACCTTCCATAGGCCAGGGGCTGGCGACTAGCACCAAAGGCGTAAATCCCAAAAACTGGGAAGGCATTGCCTTTATAAAAGTAAACAAAACACCATAGAGTACAAGTGGAAGTAAAACACTAAGTACAAAAAGGAAGTGCTGAAAAGTAAATGGGCCAGAATACAAGCCCAATCGAAAGTACAGCTACAACTGAACAAAAGTACAAAAGAAAAGACAAACAGCTAGAAGAATGGAAGCAGATCCTAGGTCGTCCTCCTCAGATCCTACCTGAAGGGTAGGTACAGATAGCGCAGCTCTTGAATCATCCACCACAGATCCTACATGAAGGGTAGGTACAGATAGCCTCTACAACGCTCTCGCCCGTCAACCTCCTCTGAGTGTCGTCTCGTCGTTAAGTCCACCATCAGATACTATCTCATCATGAGGTCCACCTCCAGGTACCATCCAGTCATTGAACACTCAGCCTCTATCTGCGCTGCCCGTCGTCTACAACCAACACAATGAGTTTCGGGCATGGCCCATGCAGGGGTGAGTATAACGATACTTGGAGTATCGACCTGTAGCTCGTGGAGAGGACCCTCCCGGAGACAAGCGTACGGAGTACGAATACCGTGTATCCAGCTGAGACCTGAAAACTGCTTACCGACTCGACTTGGAGTGAGTCGACTAGCCCAGTGGATGGAGCACTACTTTGTTTGGGTGCAGACCCATGGCGGACAGAGCACTACTGTGTGACAGTGAAGAACCGCAGTACTCGTCCGGAGAGTACCTATGGAGGCTATTAGGGGGTGTCCACTACTGTGTTTGGGTGGCATACCCCGGTGGGAAGCACTACTGTGTTTGGGTGGCTGCCCTGCGGTACTCGATAGGAGGAGTACCTCAGCAGTCTTAGGTTAGTGAGCAGTACCTCGGAGTCGTGACAGGATCACTGTACTCTCCAGAGATAGATCTCTTCAGTAGTTACAGTTTCGATAATGAAAATCCTAGTTTGAGCTGAGTCTTTGATCTTTATGTTTACCTCATGATTGATATGGGTCACTTGTTAACTTAGGTATATGTATGGGCATATACTTGGGTAGTGGTTATCCGTTGATTTTATAAAATTTGTGTTTCCTCATGATTGAGATGGGTTACTTGATAACTTGGGTATATGTATGGGCATATACCTAAGTAGAGGTTATCTGTTGAGATCTTCTTTGTGGTTAACCTTGTTGGTTTTAGTGAGACCTTGAGGGTCTCGGGGTCCCTACTGATTATCATTATACTCACCCCTGCACGGGCTATGCCCGCACCTCGTTGTGTTGGTTGCAGACGACGGGCAGCGCAGATAGAGTCCGAGTGTTCGAGGACTGGACGGTACCCGGAGGTGGACCTCACAATGAGACAGTATCCGATGGTGGAATTCACGACGAGACGACACTCGGAGGAGGTTTACGGGCAAGAGAATTGTGGAGGCTATCTGTACCTACCCTTCAGGTAGGATCTGTGGTGGACGATCCAGGAGCTGCGCTATCTGTACCTACCCTTCAGGTAGGATCCGAGGAGGACGACCCAGGAGCTGCTTCCATTCTTCCAGCTATTTTTCTTTTCTGTTGTAATTTTTTTTAGTTGTAGTTGTACTTTCGATTGGGTTTGTATTCTGTCCTATTTACTTTTTAGCACTTCATTTTTATACTTAGTGTTTTACTTCTGCTTGTACTCTGTGGTGTTTTGTTTACTTTTATAAAGGAAATGCCTTCCCAGTTTTCGGGATTTACGCCTTTGGTGTCAGTCGTCAGCCCCTGGCCTATGGAAGGCGGGCTTGGGGTAGTCACGGCACGGTCCTCGAGGACAGGTCGTGACATTTTGTATTCATTTCCCATTCCTAAGTGTAAATGGGATGATTTCACTATGGACTTTGTGACTAGTTTGATGAGATCACCTTAAGGAAATTACACAATATGGGTGATCATCGATAGGCTCATGAAGGTCTCTCACTTCTTTCCTATTAAGGACACCTTTTGGTGGATGATCTTGGCAGGATATATGTGTGAGAGATTATCTGACATCAATGATTTCTGTGGACTATTGTATCATATAGGGATGCTTGTTTTACTTCTCGGTTCTAAAAAGGGTTACAGAGGGCATTAGGTGCACATGTACTTTTGAGTAAAGTATACCACCCTTAGAATGATGTGTAGTCATAGTGGATGATGCAGGTTTTAGAGGACATGTTTTGAGCATATTTCCTTGGTTTAAGAGTTTCTTAAGAGAAATGTATACCACTTATCGAGTTTTCCTACAATAATAGCTATTAGGTGACTATATAGATGGATCTTTATAAATCGTTATATGATAGGTCATGTCGATCACCTATATGATCTTTAGAGGGAGGGTAGGTAGCACTTCTTAGGCCGCGCCTCATTAAGGGGACTTCAGAATTGGTCTAGTTGTTCATGAAATGAATGTGTATAGCCCAGTCTAGGTAGAAGTCATATGTCAATCACCATAGATGACCTCCAGAGTTCAAGGTCTAGGATCGAGTATTCATACATGTCTTGACTTTACTAGGGAATCGATGATTAAAGTGGAAAGGTAAGTTATCACATAATTTTTTGGACCTTTTGAGGTTCTGGAGAGGGGTGGATCGGTAGCTTATTATATATCACTTTTTAAGAGATACAGAGTTATGCATAATGTGTTTCACATTTCTAAATTATGTCGTTACTACTTTGACTCATCTCATATTTCTCAAGCTGATGAGGTGGAACTGGATGTAGATGCATCCTTTGAGGATAATCATATACGCATCATTGATAATAGCATGAAGGATCACTGAGGTAGGTTAGTTACTTTAGTCTGGGTGTTATGGCAGCATGGTTGTGTATAGGATGAGACTTGGGAGATAGACGTCGACTTATGTGCTCAGTGTCCATAGTTATTCTTAGAAAAATATGAACCACCCTTGTAAGGGAAACATGGGAATTAATTTATTTAAGGGTGTAGAATATAAGATCTCATATTCTTCACATGAGGTATGGATCCTTTAAATTTTTGTTAAACCCTTGTTAAGTTTTTCTTTTTGGTTTAGACCAAGAATTCATGACTTTTGGATAGTTAGTTTATTTTTGGGAAGAAGGTATCAAAGGGTTGGATCCTGGATGTATAACCAATTCACAATATGAATTAAATTCATGACTTAAATTCAATTTATGATTTGAATTTTTCTATCCAAACCCCTTACACAATGTGAATTGATTTTTCCTTGAGGGCGAAGAAATTCATGATGTGAATTATATTCACATCATGACTATGTCCTGGCCTATTTTTTAAGGAGAAGAACCCTTGTTTTTACAACCCTCCTTCTTTTTACATAGTATCTATCACAAGAGAGATTTAGCTTTACCTCCTATCTAGGATTTGAGGTAAATTCCTTATCTGGACTCCGATCGAGCCACCGATCATCTCATTGGATCTCTCTCAGTAAGATCTTTGATTTAATCCATTATTTTCTTAGTTTGTTTTTTATACTCTATTCTATTTGGGTGTGAGAAAATATACCCTATTTATAGGGTGTCTGCCTATTTCTTTATTTCCTCTCATTCCAGGCTGAATTGGAAGCTGATATTGGATGAGTACTCCTCTACCACCATAAGGTAGGTGGTCTAGCAATTATCCCTCAAGTATTATTGCTTTATATTCTAGGTTTTGATTCCACATACCATATTTTCCATGTGTTTCCATAAAAATTTACTTAACCCTTGTTTATTTTTTATCCATTATTGAAATATCCTTGTGCCTCTTGATTATTGTTGGAATAGGTCCCCATCGACTAATTACACCCTGTGAGCTCTGTCTATCGAATTATCCCTTGATATTGTAAATTATTATGTGACCAAACCATATTCTATGTGGTTTTGGCTTGTTATTTAGATGAAATTACTATAATGAATTAAATGGAAAGTGAGTGGTACGACCACATCATATGTTTTAATAGAAATAATGGTTACACCCTTGTTAAAGTGGAATGATAATGAACTATAAACCATTTATTGGTTCTTACTAAATCTAATTTGATTACTTATTATCAGTGATACTCAATCATTAAATTCCTACTATTACGATATTCTATCATGGAATCCCTGATAATATAGTACTCAGGCATGGAATCCCATATACCTATGATACTTGGGTATGGATTCCCTAATGATATGATACTCAGGCATGACATCCCATATACTTGTGATACTTGGGCATGGAATCCCTACTAATATGATACTTGGGCATGGTGTCCCATATAACAATGATACTTGGACATGGCGTCCCTATAGATATGTTACTTGGGCATGGCACCCCTACTGCTTTGTATGACACTACTGATTAAACATGGATGCTTGAGTTATGCCTCAGGTCCTTTCTAGCACTACATGTGTGTGTATATATATGGATATAAATTTCATTATGTATATAGTTCATATGTGTGTGTGTGTGAGTGAGTTCATAGTAAAATTTGTTTAGAGGTTTTCCCGGCACAGGCTAAAGCAGGTAGTGTCATACTAGTGTCCTTTAGGAACCAGATTCAACCCTTTAGAGTTTACATTAATGCTTTACCATTATTATATATACACACTACTCATATTATATTCTTCAACTAGATATTTATAGACACCATTAGTGTTGTCCTATTGAATATATCTCACATCTTGTTTAAGCTACCATTTGGTACCAAGACAAACTTTATGGATGCATGTAGGGATATGGGCAAGCACCTGATCTTACATGCTTGATTAATTTAGCATGGGAGCTTGGGAGCACAAGACCTAGCCATGGATCATGATTCTATTAGATAACCTCTTTGGTATTTTGTTCTTTTTTATACATTTATGTACATGTGACCTTATTTTGTATAGATCCATGACATACTCATCATTTTTTATATAGTTCCACTTTGGATTGAAGTATTATTACTATGTAGATGATTTACTTTTGTTTCCATATCTACTGTTACTATAATTCTTTTGTTTATATATTATTTTATTATACTGTTGATCTACTCTAATTATGAGGGTATATTCTCCCCATTATACCACCTTTGACCCTCACTGCTAGTCGGTAGCCTCTGGTATACAGGGAGGTGTTCTAGAGGCCTTGTGAACAACTGGGATTGGTTACTTATGAGTGAACCAAGTCTATGAAATTACATAGAAGCCAGTGATAGGTGAAAAAAAAGAGATGAGAAAACCGATTCATTCTTTTTTCATTAGGGAAAATGTGTTAAAGTAATCAATTTCATACATGCACAAACCCTTCAAAACAAGGTGATATTTGAGATGATTAAGAGAGCCATCGGTATTGATCCACTATATATATCCACTTAAAATTTAAAACCTATTTACCTAAATGGTGAGATATAAGATCCAAAGTATGTTTGGTTTCCAAGGCAGGAAGTTTATACCACTTATCCTTTAACAATATAAGATGATATTTGGCTTAAATGATAGTGTGTTGTATTTAGTAAGCAGCCAATGTGGGGTACAACATATCACTATCTCAAATAAGTAACCATATCCCCAATGTGATGAACTTTTTTATGATATTTTATGATTTTAAAATGAAAATTTTCTTAAGAAACAATCTAAAATGAAACTCAATTTGATTCCTAAATAAAGGAAGTGAAATTTAGTGTTAGATATTGACTCTTCCTATGCATCCACCATACCTGTAGGTTTTTTTGTGAATAAAAGTTTAAAAAAATGGCCTCCCTAGTTTCTTGGACCTTATATGATTGACATGGTAGGTTTCAACACTTATTAATTAGCTCTTATTTCTTTTACAAAAGATCACCCTATCTCCAGGTCTTACTTACTTCAAAGAGCATTCTTAGTCCTTACTAGATTCAGACTAGTGGGGTTTTAACATTGGAATTATTGGGGAAATGGAATAGAAAACCTATTATAGAGGCTAGGTGGGAGCCTTATGAATTATTAGTTGAACAATTTTCATCCTTTATCCTTTAGTCAAGGGTATATTTCAAGGGGAGTATGATATATGCAGCACCACCAGTGATTTGGATAGACAAGTAATCATAAAGGTTTTGATTGATTCCAATATTATTATTTGAATGACTACATTTATGAAGACAATGATTTTTATTTGTGGGTTTGAACTATTGTTTGAGTGAATTCATTTATTGACAGTTACAAATTTTTATGGATAAATATTATTATATAAAAGATTGTATTCAAGGAAGAAAACTGATTTTGTGGGCCTGGATTATTATATGATATTTATTCTATTTTATCATTATTTTTTAGTAGTTACTATAAAACTAGATATTTTATTATAAATTTTGGGGTTGTGATTGGGTGTATGATATTTTATTATTTTGGTTTCAATATTGAATAGAATTACTTATAAAATGGACAATTGAGGTTAAATATTATCAGTGATACTTGCTTATATTTTTTAACTTCAGTGTTCTCATTGTTTTAATAGGGAGACATGAAGCATATCCTTCTCATATGAACACTTTTGGTTCAATAATTTATGCATAAATTTTCTTTTGAAAGAAAATAAATGTATTACATATGTTTTCAAAGTATTTATCATTGGTAATAAATTTTTTAAGGATTTTTTTACAAAATTTATTGAAAACTACTTATTTAATGATCATTCTTCCTTAGTGTGACATCTAATTCCATAAATCATGTCAAAAGTTGTGGCCACTATATTTTCTCATCCATATTTTATTTCCAAGGTAAAACCCCATAACATAGTGCACAGTCGATTTGTAAGTGCTTAGAAACCATATAAAGGTATTTTGGATTTTAATTTCATAGTAATGTATCATAATAATCATGTGATGGATGGGTTTATGCAGACCATCCCCATTCACTTTTCAAGGTTTATGAGAAAACATGAATGTTGACTCTTAAAAATCAGGAAGGGTTTTCATGGCCCATGACCTTGGGTCACATGATCAGTACTCGTTCATTTTATCTTCAAAGTGGATATTTGAATTTTTCTTCAGAAAACTTCATTAATGTCAGATATTTTTTGAGGTTTGGTATCATCAAGAATGGGAATAATCCCATAATAAACATTAGTAGTAAACTGAGTTCAAGCTTTTAAAATTTCTATTGAATCTTTTTCTTTAAATATAACATGCATGATTGACCATCACAATTGATAGTGTGTCTTTGGGTGGCTCGGAACAAAGACTGTATGGATAAATATATGTGAGCACATCTACATGAAAATTTATGGATAAATATGGCGAATAGATTCAAGGTTTTTAGAAAAGTGGAGGGGTCATGGATTTCTGGGATATGTATCTGTAATAATGTTTTTCCCATTTCATGTTTCTCTATTTGTAGTATTTCTGGCACCCTCCCCATGAAATTTCTTTCCCAAATATGGTACATTTTATGTAATATCTCCAACTAGTGAATAACATTTTGTAATGTAAAGTATTTATTTTAAATGGTTTTTCAAGTATAGTAATTTCAAAAAGTATCATTTTTTCTCAAGGATCTCCTTTTATTATTTCTTTGATGTGACTTTTTTTGATAACCCACCTTAACCATTACACAAACTAATAAGAAAAAATTACATGGGATGAACACACCCCTAACAGGCCCAATAACTAGCCTTTACCACCAAGACAACACCACAATGGATTCAACATCTACAACCTAGGGATTCAAAGAAAAGGAACGCCAAGAAAAATAAACAATCAATGATTAAAAGAAAGGGAATAACATCAGGATCATGATTGCAAAAATATTTCCACCAGTAGCAGAAGTCATGATGTGGTCATCAAAAACCCCTATTGGAATACCCATCACACTAGTTACAATTCCACCACCTCACTCTAGTTCATCCAAATCAAGTAACTCTATAAGTTGTGCCACAAAATATAATCCATAACTGAAAACCATCTCATCAGGTGAAATTTCATCACCTCACTCGAGTTTACCCCAATCAAGATACTCTACAAGTTGTACTACAATATAGAATCCATCACCAACAAATACATTTCTTGTAGGATCCCCCCATCTAGCACCCACTTCATTTTTTGAAACCCACAAATAAACTTTGACCACCACGAGATAAAAAATACCAAGAAACAAACAATAATAAACTCTATCTAGAACTCCATGACCCAAATTGGTAACAACAACAACCACAAAACCCCAATGCATTGGAACCAGGAATTGAAAACCCCACATAAAGATGCACAAAAAGCACCAATATAAATCCCCCAAACCCAAAATTGAAAAACCCATGGAAACAAGGATCATTAGAAGTTAACTAAAAACATAAGCTAAAGAAATCAAATGAAACCAACAATATGCCTTGTAAACTCAATGACCAGATAAATTTCTATTCACACATAATACCCTACATCAAAGAAATATAAATCAAGAATAATTTGTTACAAAAATACTGGGAGAATCCATTAAATTCTATTCTATAAGAAGAGTAAAATTTAGAAAAGGATCAAATAAATAAGATTAAGAACACATGATTTATGTGAATCAAAAATAATCCCTACATCCATGGAGAGGTAGAACAATATCACTATGTCTGAGGCAAAATACAAAGAGGAATCATAGAGTTGCAGAAAATCTAACTCAAAATGAGCTCATTATTCCACACGGTGCTATGGTAACCCATATTAAAATAGTTTCAAATCCACGTGATTGATCTACTATGCTAAATTTATGATGATAGTAAGTCTGTAGAGATATATTATCCTATTGATGTTTCCAGTAAACCCTCCTACAATGATCGACATTGACCCAACTCCATTAGATAGATTGAGCTGCACTGGTTAACACAATGAATGAAAAAACACAATACCAAAAATGGAAATATGAAACCCAACATAGAAATACTATAAATGAAACCAAATAAGAGAAAGGGAAAAGTGAGAAAAAAACTAACATATAACACCAAAGTATGAGAGATAACTCTGGATAAAGTGTTACAAAAAAATAAAAAATAATCCTTAGAAGGTTTTCTAAAGTGATAAATAAGAGAGAACAACTTTTTCATTCAATGAGAAGGTTTGATGATATATTTTTATTATTTATATTATATATATAGTATTTTTATATCAATACTCTACCTGTACTTTTTCCCTTATTTAAATCAAATCAATTAACCTTATTTTTTTATCTCTCTCTATCATTGGAAAATTCTATGATACATCACATAAAATTGTTGAATTCCACAACTTTCTTATCATATTATGTTCTTTTTATATTTTTCATGATTTAGGTTAACCCTAAAATAAATTATTATTATCAATCTCATGTTAAGAGAATTTTAGGATTTCCCCAAGCATAATCACCCATAAAATGGTTTTAGAATTTGAAATAATATTATAGTAGAAACAAACATTTGAACATTCATTCAATTCCATGTAGGTGTATGTCCTCGTTTAAGTGGCACATGATTTCCAAAAACATAAAGAAGGTTTAAATCATATTCTATTAATGCATAAATTATTTATTTACCTTCAAAAAAATCATTCAAAGTTAACTCCACTTCTTCACCGATGCTTTAAATTTTCTTGTGCTTCACAATTTTCCATAACATTTCATCTATCACTTTACATAAATGACATAATCCTTCAATGGATAAGCTAAAAGGTTTCTAAAAACATTATACTATCATTTAAAATATTTATCATTGAACCCAATAGTTTGTCTCATTTTCATTGTTTGTGTCTATAAAGCTTAAACCATTTTTTGGAAACTATATCACTTTTTTGAAGCTCGGAACAACATTCCCATTAAGCCTCCAAATATTTTAGTACAAATTACATCATAGAGAGAGGTACACATGCATTAAATACCTAGACCTGATCCCCTCCTCTACACTTTTCAATATGGTGAGCAACCATATTATCATCCCTCTTAATAAATTATGAAACACACAAATCAAATGAAGAGGTAAAACCCCAAACCTCATCAAGGAGGAGACCTACAACATTGAATATAGACATCTGTGAATTAATCATGGGAACCATAGATAAATAGTCAGTCCCAACAAAAATATCATTCCACCCCTAATCCTTCACAAAATATAAGACCAAAAAAATTTACATAGTTTCAATAACAATAGGGCTCTAACATGTAACAAACACCTTCTATAAAGAATCCAAAACCACACCATCCATGTTACAACACTTTTTTCATATTTTTCATCACCTATTTTAGGATACTTCAATTTTTTGTGATATAAACACATCATTTAATCTAACACTTTTTGAAAAAAAACACCACTTATCAAGGATGTTTTTATGGTTATTTGAAATACACACATTGGTTGCTTTGGGACTTTTCCAAAACTGATAATACTTTATTGAGGAAGCTTTAACTATTCTATTAGTTTTTTATAACATTTTTTCATAATTTTCATTATCTATCATCACCTTCTCAGATATGATATATAATACTTCAAGTGAAAATCATTCGTGCTTTAAATACACTCTAATGGACATTATGTATCCTAAATTTTTCAAAAAAAATAGTAAACACTAAAATCAAAGAATAAGATCAATGGTCTTCTTATTTGGGTTTTTTGGAAAAAGAATTAAAATTCCAAATATTTTTTGAAGTTTTTAGTACCATTTAAAAAGATTTTAATTCATTTAATAAGATAATACAACATCATCATTAACTTTAACCTTTATTACTTTAATGTAAAAAAAGTGAGACCAATTATATATTAATAACTCATTTTTAGTAACAATATCTCTTCATTTTGAGAAAAAATATGATTTATCCATTTTAAATCCATTTAAATTGTATTTAAATAATTATACTCCATTTAAAATGGATTTTTATCCCCCTTGGAGATTACTCCCACTATAGTCCACACATAAATATTTATCCACCTTACCATTATAAATATTTATCCCACTTTTAAAAATAAGCCTAAAATGGTTTAATAGAAATAAAATTCAATAAATAAAATGATAAATATAATTGGATATTGTGATACTAATCAATCTTATTCAAGATGAGAAAGGTGATTGAACTATAAGGCTCAACATTAATCTTTGAAATATAGTCTTGGAGATTGAATTAGTAAAAAATTTTGTCACTTGATCAATGGTCATAATATAATCAAATTTTTCTATTTATTATTAATTTTTTTTTAAAATAAAATGATGCATTATTGAACACTATATATTATTAGGTATTAATGTAATAGGATAAAATATCATATTTCAGTATAACGAATGCAACACCCTAATATTTCAAAAGAAAAAAATCATCTTAGATAGTGTATATGACACACAAAACCAAGATTAGAATAGAATTTAACACACTGAAACTTTATGGTATGTTTATTTTTAAATAAATTTAATCTCTTTGATAGCTTGAAATGCATGAAACACCAGGTTTGAACGAAATATGATACTCTATTAAAATATTATTATTTAAACATGACCATTATAGCCTATTTGTTAAGTTGGTGGGTATGAATAGTAATAAATAAATTATGAAAAATTATATGGTTTATTGATTCTCGCTCAAATTTACCCAAGAGATGAAGGTAGAACGGTCCTTGTAGTTTAGCTTGGGTTATCGAATCCACAGAGACCTAAGAAGTAACCTATAGACACGCACATTCTATGGACTGTTTTCGGCTATGAAGTGGAAAACTTGGATTGATTTTAGATGATTTTAGAGGATATCTAATAGATTTAAGTGAATTCAATTTAAAAGAATGAGTTGATTCTAGGTTATCACTCGGGGTGGATTGGATGAATTACTTTTTTAATGATTTCAATTTCTTATAATTGAGATGGATTCATTTAAGAAGATCAAACGAAATCATCACTTACTGGTTTAATTCCTACACACCCTAATATTAATCACCTATACACTTGAAGGATAAAATTTTTGAGCACTCCAAGGTAGAGGTTCATATTATCACTTGAATGTGTGACCTTAAATTCAATAAGGATGAAGATGTTTTAAAATCATCAAATAAAAATCTCATTTAAAAGAAGTGATTTGACATTAATAGAGTGATAAATAACATCCAATCCAGACCCTTTCTAATCCCTTGGATCAACCCATAAAATATTTATCCCTCCATTGATGACATGTCTTCAACGGAAGCGGGAAGTAGACTTACAAGGGTGGAATTGAAGAAGTAAAAACAACAACAAAAAAAGATCACTCCTCCGTTATGTGATAAATATCACAAAGTATGGTGTGAATAAATTCAAACCTTGAACCAAAGGTATCAATGTGATAAGTAGAAGAACATAATAAGAGTAAATGAAGAACTTTTATTAAGAAACTAAGGTGAATTAAACAACTTACATGAGAAAGAAATGTGATTACAAACACAAAGCGGCAACATAACACTATAATGAAACCAAGCACCAAAGATTATTCAATCCTCCAACTCCACTACCTTAAATAGGAATTTTTGAGCCCTTGGGTCGAGCCTCCAACAGTCCAAGTCTTCTCAATTAATTGTGGTAGTCCATAGGTGGGTGGAAAGTAAGGGAGAGTTGATTTTTCAGCCCTTGACCCGAGGTGGCAGCCAGCTTTCCTTCACCGAACAGAATCATCTGGAAGACATTCTATATGGCCGAATCAGAGTGGTACAGAGAAGAAGAAAATGTATATCCTGATGTCTTATAACTTCCTGTACAATTTGGGCCCATTTGGAGTTGTGTATTCCGAGATATGGTCAAATTAGTGGTCTGTTTTTCTGGGCCGAAGAATCTGGTCCAGAATTGTATCTCTAACTTGGGCCTCCTTAATGACCACCATAGAGGCCTAATTATCATTTGATCATGTAGAGTTATTTGGTCCTATACATGTCTTATATCATCCCACAAAATTTGGGATTCATTGGGAATGTATTTTGGGCCCCACAGTCTCATAAGTGGGATGGTTTCCAATCTTCCTTCTCTTAGAATTGCTTCCATTCATCTCCAAATATCTCCATCATTGTTTATGAATCATCCATTGATCCCTGAATAAAAAATGTTCAAATTTAAGTGTACATATAGTTCCCAAAATATAAAATTAAAATATTGATAATTACATTCCTTAGAATCAGATGAATCATTGGGCCTAAATTGGTGTATATTAGGCATGAAGTGCACAAATGATAAGAATGGATGTTCATAATGAAAATGCACTAACTCAGGCCCATAAGATCAAAAATGAACATTTAATACCATTAAAATGTAATTAAAATATATTTTTTTATTGGATAATCACACCCCCCAACTTGATATTTGCTAGTCCCGAGCAAATAATTCACTGATTTTATTTGAATTCCTTTCCTCAAACACATTATAACAAACAGTGCTCACAATGTAAACAGCACACAAATATATTTTTATAACCTATAAAGATAATTTAAAACAAGATGAATTTAAAATCATATCCCAATCCCAAGCCCATTCCTTTGATCAAATCCATCATCATACTTCATCCAATTCAATTAGGTGTAATGATGTGTTGTGAATCACAATAGATATGGGGGTTCATTTTCATTCAAGGGGGAAATCATGGAAGTTCTAGGTGGAATCACATTTAATCCTAATATGAGTATTCTTCATTTCTCTTTTTTTTGGATTTTTTTTTTTTGCAATATTGCTATAGTAATTGAGATTACAGTTAATCAAATTAACCCATGTAGAAAGACTTTGTCGATGACTCCCAGACTCAAAGGCCTTAGGGCACCAAGTGAAACCCACATACTCGGGCATCGTCTTGAGTTAACTTAATCAAAAACAAAGTCATATTACCATAAATAGAGATAGATTGAAAAAATTAGGGCTAGAAAACTCTGGAGTCACGATCCCCAAGTGCCTAAAGCCTCGCATTTTATCAATCCATTGCTCTACACGCAAAAAAAATTATTTTTTATTTTAGTTTTTATTTTTTTGAATACTCATACTATTCATAAAAATCAAACCAGACTATGCTATTTATTATGGGACCCCAAAAATTCAAATTAGTACCCCACAGTCTAGAGGACGTGCATTGTGGCATTTTGATTTAATTGATGAAAATAAAAATGATGAAAATTTTCATTGGACAACCAAACTTCCAAAATCAATGCTTTTAAACTTAATCGTGAATTAAATTAAGATTAAAGTTAATAAGATTTATTTTCTATATAGTTTTAATGTGAGAAAAGATGTTATTATATGAATGATAAAGTAATTTTACCTTTTTCTATCATTGTTTTTTTTTAAACAAACATTTTGTTTCCACACCCCCCAACTTAGAATGAAATTGTCCCTAGTTTCATAAAAATAAAATTTAGAATGGGGTAGAGGAATAAAAGGGGAGTTCAATAAGGAAATTGAAATATGAGGATCATGGAATGAAGTCACCTGGTGGTTGAAGTTTGAAGTTCTTGCCGCTCGAATTTAGTCCTTTGATATCCATGTCGCTTGCAAAGTTCCCTAGTGGAAAAAAGAAAAACAAAACAAACCAAAAAAACAATATATTTATATATATTTATAATAAAGGAAGTAAAATATAAGAATATATATAAAAATTATAGAATAAGGAAGCACAAGAAGCCGTAGGTCAGTGGTAAGTGTGCGCCCCTGTCTCCCTTCGGTCCCAGGTTTGAATCCCCGCAGCTTCGCTGGTTGTGACAGGGTTTTCCCCACGACCTACGATGTGGACTTTTTTTTATTATTATATTTTTGTTTATTTATTTTTGTTTTTTAATTTTTTAACCTACAAACACATTAAAAAAAACTGATGATACATTGTCTTCTTTTTAAATTTCTGGGTAAGGTATTACTCAAGGATCACACCACGTGACACGGATGAATATGGTGCTCCCCTTTCGTACCCATCCATACTCACTATAGAAGAACAGGTCAATAGTTTTTTTTTCTTTCGAAATATCAAAATTTCTCATTAACCCTATTTAAAATATAAGGTTTATTAAAACAACGAAATTATTAGAAACTTGAAAACCATTTGTTGCCTCCCATTCAGCGCTTTGTTTAACGTCGTTAGCCCAACATGGACCCTAAATCTATTAAATTTGTCCTGGTTCATAGGTTGGCTCAGTTAACTCAACCTCTATTTCCTATTTATTTAATGATTCAATGAATGGTTTTAACCTTTGACCATTGACCTTGAAAATGTTACCACTTGTGGGATCTTGAATCTCTACTTCCCCATGGGGGTACACATAATGCACTATGAAAGGTCCTGACCATCTAGAACTTAACTTTCCCGGGTGTAAATGAAGTTTTGAACTATAAAAGAGCACAAGTTTTCCCGGTTCAAAATGTTTGACCTTGATATTCCTAGATTGGTAGGCTTGAACTCTAGCTTTATTGATCCTTGAATTTTCATAAGCCTCCATCCTCAGTTCCTCCAGTTCATTGATATCTAATTTTCTTTTTGTTCCAGCAAATGAGAGATCATAATTCATTTTCTTAATTTCCCAAAAGGCCTTATGTTCAATCTACACTGGCAAATGGCATGCTTTACCATAAACCAAACTATATGGGGACATTCCTAAAATGGTTTTATATGCGGTTCTATAGGCCCAAAGAGCATCTAAGAGTTTCTCAGACCAATCTTTCCTAGAGGGGTTGACAGTTTTTTCAAGAATTTGCTTAATCTCTCTATTTTCTAACTATGCTTGACCATTGGTTTGAGGATGGTATGAAGTGGAAACTTTATGAGAAATACCATACTTATACATGAGTGAAGAGAATGGGAGGTTACAGAAATGGGTTCCTTGATCACTTATTATATCCCTAGAAATTCCAAATCGAGAAAATATGTTCTCTTTCAAAAATCGAATAACAACTTGATGATCATTGGACTTAGTGGGAATGGACTCAACCCATTTTGAGACATAATCAATAGCTAAGAGTATGTAGAGGTATCCCCGAGAGTTTGTGAAGGGACCCATGAAATCAATTCCCCAACAGTCAAATATTTCAACCACTAAGATGGGAGTGAGTGGCATTTGATTCCTTTTTGTGATGGACCCTACTTGTTGACACCTAGGACAACTTTGAAAAAATGTGTAGGAGTCCCTTGAAAGGGTGGGCCAGAAGAGACCACATTGAAGAATCTTAGCAGATGTTTTCTTAGAGGAAAAGTGACCTCCACATGCCTCACTATGATAGAATTTAAGGATGGACTATTGTTTAGATTCTGGAACACACCTCCTAATGACTTGGTCAGGGTAGAACTTATAGAGGTATGGATCATCAAAAACATAGTGTCTAACATCATAAAGGAATTTCCTTTGATCTTGAGTCCCTAAAAATTTTGGAATGACTCCTGTAACTAATAAATTGGCTATGTCGGCATACCAAGGGCAGTCACTCACAGATTATAGGTGTTCATCAGGAAATGAATCAGACACAGAAAGGTGATTTGAGTTGTCTTTTAATTCTATCCTAGAGAGGTGATCAGCTACAATATTTTCAACACCCTTTTTATCCTTGATTGTGAGGTCAAATTATTGTAAGAGAAGGACCCACCTAATCAGTCTAGCCTTGACATCTTGTTTTTGGAAGAGTTATTTTAGTGCAGAATGGTCAGTGAACACAGTGATGGAGGATCCTAAGAGGTAGGACCTAAACTTCTCTAAAGAAAACACAATAGAAAGTAACTCCTTTTCAGTAGTGGTGTAGTTTATTTGGGCATCATTTAAGGATTTTATTGCATAAGCAATGACATAAGGAGTTTTATCACAGCGTTGTCCTAACACAGCTCCAACAGCAAAGTCACTGGAATCACACATAAGTTTTAAAGGAAGGTTCCAATTTGGAGATTTCATAATCGGAGGAGAGGTGAGAGAGTATTTGAGGGTTGAGAATGAACCCTCACAGATTTTTGTCCAAACAAATGGAGGATCCTTTACTAGGAGATCACAAAAGGGACAGGATATTGAACTAAAGTCCTTGATGAATCTTCTATAGAAACCAGCATGTCCTAAGAAATACCTCACTTACTTGACAATTTTGGGTGATGGAAGGTGATGAATGATGGCAACCTTTGCTTTATCAACTTCAATCCCCCTACTCAAGACCATATGGCCTAGAACAATTCCCTCTTTAACCATGAAATGACATTTTTTCCAGTTTAGGACCAGATTCTTTTCTTCACATCTTGACAAGACTTTCTCCACATTCTGCAGACATCCCTCAAATGTATCCCCAAACATAGAGAATTCATCCATGAAGACCTCTATAAAATCCCCTACCATGTCTGAGAAGATTCCCATCATGCACCGTTGGAAGGTTCCAGGGGAATTGCATAACCCGAAGGGCATGCGTTTGAAATCAAAGGTTCCAAATGGACATGTGAATTTAGTCTTCCCTTGATCCTCTATGGAGACCTCAATTTGATTGTACCCCGAGTACCCATCTAAGAAACAGTAGAAGGCATGACCTACCACTCTCTCAAGCACTTGGTCAATGAATGGTAAGGGAAAATGGTCCTTCTTGGTGAATTAGTTTAGCTTCCTATAGTCAATGCAGACCCTCCATACACTACTCACCCTTGTTGGAAAAATCTCTCCATCCTCATTGGTTATCACTGTGATTCCATCCTTTTTTGGAACCACTTGGATTGGGCTCACCCACTCACTCTCAGCTATGGGATATATGATACCAGCTTTTAACAATTTCAGAAGTTCTTTCCTTACTACCTCTATGAGATTAGGATTGAGTCGCCGTTGAAGTTGATGACATGTCTTTGAATCAGATTCCAGAACAATCCTATGAGTCCCAATAAGTGGGCTAATCCCAGGAATATCAGAAAGGGTCCAACCAATGGCTTTCTTCTGCTTCATAAGGACATCTAGAATCATTCTTTCATGATTGGTTTCAAGAGAAGAAGAAATTACAATAGGATGTGTTTGATTTTCTCCTAGTAAGGCATACTTTAGTGCAGTAGGAAGTTCCTTCAATTCAAGATCAGGTGGGTTCAGAATTTCAGCAGAAGATTGGCTTGATCAGATTTAGGGAAGGAAGTTGGAGTGGTCTCCATGAAAGTGGTTTCTTGAAAGGTTTCACTGATTTTTGGACCTAAGAATTCATCATAAGAGAAACTTGAAATTGATTCAATCCAAGGAGATAAACTTCTTTTATGTGAACAAAGGAAATCAATCTCATCCTAACTTAAACATTCAGAAAATATTTCTTGATGTTCTATGGATTCATTATCAATGTTTCCTATCATGTTTACTTCATGAATGTCCTCGTCATCCCCTATTTGTGAGCTTTCATTATAGATGTTCAAGTCTAGACTCATGTTCCCAAAGGTGATGGTCATGTTCCCATTTCGGACTCGGATAACAGAGTTGATTGTTGCAAGAAAAGGATGGCCAATGATGATTGGGGTTTGTTCCTTATTTCCTAAGTTTGGATGGTTGTCAAGGACAATGAAGTCAGCAGGGTAGATGAAGTTTTCAACCTTCACCAAAACGTCCTTTAAAATCCCATTTGGAACCCTAATGCTACGATCAGCAAGTTGAAGTGTGACAGATGTGGGTTGGAGTTCTTCTAGGCCTAATTGGTAGTACACGGCATTGGGGATGAGATTGACACTAGAACCTAGATCACACAAGGCCTTGACAACTTTTCTCTCTCCTAGTTCAACATTTATGTAAGGGAAACCCGGGTCTTTCAACTTAGGAGGAATGGTCCCTTGAATGGTGGTACTCACATTAGCAGCCAAAAGGACTTGGTTTTTATGTGAAAATTTTCTTTTAAAAGTGAACAAGTCCTTAAGGTACTTTGAGTAGGAAGGTATGGTTTGGATTGCATCGGGAAGAGGAATGTTCAACTTGACTTGTGATAAGATTTCCCTCAATGTTTCGCTCAGTTTAGGCTTGGGTTTCCCCCTCATGTGTTGAGGAAATGGTGAAGATTGTGGGGTTGTTTGTTGAAGAGTTGTTTCTTTCACATTATTATCAGTTTCCTCAGTTTGATCTTGTGGTTCATTTGAATTTTCATCCATGTTTGAATCTTCAGGTGGGTTCTGAATTAGTTTTTCAGGTTTCTCAATTGATTTTCCACTTCTTAAAACAGTCACAACCTTTAGTTGTTCATGAGTTGTTTGAGCACAACTTGACTCTCCCATTGAAGTTGAGGATGGAACTGCCTGAGTAGGCATGGGTGCCTTTCTAGTTTTGATGGTTTGGAGTTCTTGTTTTAGGGAAGAGACTTCTGAGTTCATCCTCTCCATTTGTTTGCACAGTTGTTCTAGTAGGCTTTGTGGAACAGTTTGGGTGGGTGCTTGAGTAAGTTGGTTTATCCCAGGGGGATATTTTGGAGGTGGGATGGTTTGTTGAAAATGGACCAGTGGCTGTTGGTATTGGATAGGTTGGGTTTGGAACTGGTTATGGGTTTGGTAGTTCTAATGGGGGTAAGGATTTTGTCCCTGTGGTTGGCTAGGTTGTTGGTCATCTTTCCAGCGGAAGCCTGGGTGGTCGTTATACCTAGGATTGAAGTTATTTTGGTATTGAGGATTTTGAAAGTTCAAGGAATTTACTTCCACTAGGGGTCCTCATAAAATAACATCCTTGATGGATGGAATGGTTGGACATTTGTCGGTCTTATGGTCATGTTTGTCAAAAATTGTGCAAACAGGGTCAACAGTTTGGATTTCATGGACTTTCCTAAGGTCTGTTTCTTCAACCTTCCTAGAGAGTGCTGCGAGTTTAGCCCTAAGGCTTTCCTCTTCTCTAAGTGTATGAATTCCAGTAGTTATTTGTTGATTTTCAGAATAAGGTGAAGTTCCCCATGTTTGGTTTTCTTCAGAAAGGCTTTCTAGATACTCGTAAGCATCATTTGGGGCTTTGTTTTTAAAGGTTCCATTACACATCATGTCAATGAATTGTTTGTTCCCCGGACCCAACCCTTCATATAAAATTCTCACTTGTTCAGGAATAGAAAAACCATGGTGTGGAACCATGTTTAGAGTGTCTTTGAACCTCTCCCATGTTTCACAGAATGACTCTCCCTCTTTTTTTAAAACGTTTTGGATGCTCTTTTTAAGTGCAATTGTTTTGTGGTGGGGAAATTATTTTTTGTAGAATTCTCTTTATAGTTGGTCCCAAGAGTTGATGGATGATGGTCTCAAATTTTTTAGCCAATTTTTAGCTCGATCCTTTAAAGAAAAAGGAAATAGACTCATCTTAGCTGATTATAGTTGAGGTGGGGGACACATGGTTTCTACAATGTCATTGAACTCCTTAATGTGCAGGTATGGAATCTCAGACTCCATTCCATGGAATGTGGGAAGGTGGTTTAGGACATGGGGTTTAAAGATGTAGTTGGAATATTTTAGGGAATTGTGTCTAATGCATGAGGGTGAATTGGTCCAGGAAGGTGTGTGGTAGTCATTCATGTTTTGATCTATCACATTCCCCAAGTTTGGGGCTCCCTCATTTGGGTTTCCATTTTGGTTTCCACCCGGGTTTATGAGTTGGTTTCCTTGAATACCTTACATTGAAATTGGATCAATTTTTGACTCTAGAGTATTAGGAAGATTATGATCTAATGGAATGAGTTACCTTGGTGTACTTGACTCCCCAACCCCAGGACTATCCACCCTAACTAGACGGTTTGATTGATCGCAGGTGTAGGCGGACATGCTCTAAAAGAAAAAAAATGAGAAAGGGACAAGATAAGTGAATTTGGATGAGAAAAGAAGAAATGGGGGAGAATATAATGGATGTTTAGATGACTTACTTGGGTCCCCATCAACGGCGCCAAAATTTGATTCTCGCTCAAATTTACCCAAGAGATGAAGGTAGAACGGTCCTTGTAGTTTAGCTTGGGTTATCGAATCCACAGAGACCTAAGAAGTAACCTATAGACACGCACATTCTATGGACTATTTTTGGCTATGAAGTGTCCAAATTGGATTTATTTTAGATGAGTTTAGAGGATATCTAAAAGATTTAAGTGAATTCAATTTAAAAGAATGAGTTTATCCTAGGTTATCGCTCGGGGTGGATTGGATGAATTACTTTTTTAATGATTTCAATTTCTTATAATTGTGATGGATTCATTTAAGAAGATCAAACGAAATCATAACTTACTGGTTTAATGCCTAAACACCCTAATACTAATCACCTATAAACTTGAAGGATCAAAGTTTTGATCACTCCAAGGTAGAAGTTCATATTAGCACTTGAATGTGTGACCTTAAATTCAATAAGGATGAAGATGTTTTAAAATCATCAAATAAAAATATCATTTAAAAGAAGTGATTTGACATTAATAGAGCGATAAATAACATCAAATACAGCCCCTTGCTACTCCCTTGGATCAACCCATAAAATATTTATCCCTCCATTGATGACATGTCTTCAACAGAAGCGGGAAGTATACTTACAAGGGTGGAATTGAAGAAGTAAAAACAACAACAAAAAAAGATCACTCCTCCGTTGTGTGATAAATATCACAAAGTATGGTGTGAATAAATTCAAACCATGAACCAAAAGTATCAAAGTGATAAGTATAAGAACATAATAAGAGTAAATAAATAACGTTTATTAAGAAACTAAGGTGAATTAAACAACTTACATGAGAAAGAAATGCGATTACAAACGCAAAGCGGCAACATAACACTACAATGAAACCAAGCACCAAAGATTATTCAATACTCCAACCCCACTGCCTTAAATAGGAATTTTTGAGCCATTGGGTAGAGCCTCCAATAGTCCAAGTCTCTTCAATTAATTTTGGTAGGCCATAGGTGGGTGGAAAGTAAGGGAGAGTTGATTTTTCCACCCTTGACCCGAGGTGGCGTCCAGCTTTCCTTCACCAAACAGACGCATCTGGAAGACCATATAGAAGGCATAATCAGAGTAGTACATAGAAGACTCAAATGGATTGCGGGATGTTTTCTAACCTCCTGTAAAATTTGGGACCATTTGGAGTTTCGGATTCTTAGATATGATCAAATTAGTGAGCTATTTTTCTGGGCCGCAGAATCTGGCCCAGAATTGTATCTCTAACTTGGGGCGCCTTAATAACCACCATAGATGCCGAATTAGCATTGTATCATGAAGAGTTATTTGTTCCTATACATGTATTATATCATCCCACAAAATTTGGGATTCATTGGGCCTGTATGTTGGGCCCCACAGTCTCATAAGTGGGATGGTTTCCAATCTGACTTCTCTTAGAATTGCTTCCATTCATCTCCAAATATCTCCATCATTGTTTATGAATCATCCATTGATCCCTGAATAAAAAATGTTCACATTTAAGTGTAAATATATTTCCAAAAATATAAAATTAAAATATTTATAATTACATTCCTTATAATCAGATGACTCATTGGGCCTAAATTGGTGTATATTAGGCATGAAGTGCACAAATGATGGGAATGGATGTTCATAATGAAAATGCACTAACTCAGGCCCATAAGATCAAAAATGAACATTTAATACCATTAAAATGTAATTAAAATATATGTTTCTATTGGATAATAATTTACACTTGTATAAAATAAATTCAATGGTTATCTATTTATTATATATAAAATAATCATCATTTGAAATAAAAAGAAATGTTTTTTGAAAATTTGTATTTTTCTAAAAAGGAGGTTTAGTCGCACGTTGTGCGCATAATTTTAAATTGATTTTTATCACTTTTAGAAAATTTATTTGAAAAATTAAACTTATTTTTTAAAATATACATGCCAAAATTTTCCTTGGTTGAATTTTTGAGAATTTTCTGAGAAGGTTACTTTTTTATGAATAGTGAAGAGTAATACTTTTTTATTGAAAACTACCTCTTTCGTTTAAATTATTTACAAAGTTAAAGTATATTTTAAATTTTTTTTAATATTAAATTAGTTTAATTATATTAAAAATTAACTAATTAAGATCATTCAAAGAAATTTCATATTGAATTATGATATTAAAACATTTTAAAATTTTGAATGTTTTTCTTTTAAAACCCCATTTTTCGATATGCTTGCAGGTTTAATTTTAAATTAAATTATGCCACTTATATAAGTTAAATTTATTAAAATGGATTCCATATTTGGAATAATAATAATTAATATTATTCAATAAGTTCAACTTAATTTTTTTCATAATAATTATAAAAAACAATAATAAATTAATTAATGTGGTTAAGGTTAACACTAGGTTTTGTGCGTTACATGTGCTTGTGTTAAAATTATTTTTTCAATAACATGATATTTTTATTTTATAAATTTTATTTAATATTTATAATAATTGGGTTCAAATTATTTGATATGGATCATTTTATTTTTTAATTAATGGACAAATTATCTACGTTAAAAACACTAGTTACCATAGTGAAAACTAAAATGGTAAAAATAAGTAAACTTAAAGAATAATAAATAACATGTTAAAAACTTGTGTTTTTTGTTTTAGAGGTGTATATAGACTATATAATACATTAACTTAATTATATAACAATTTTGGAGCCACTTGGGGTGAGAGTGACTTCCCATTATTGAATAGTTTTTGGTATTTACAAAGATGTCACTCCTCCTCTATTATAAAAGGGTTCTCACTCCCCTCACTTATTCA
The DNA here is from genome assembly GCA_963277665.1 of Viscum album. Classification (NCBI taxonomy): domain Eukaryota; kingdom Viridiplantae; phylum Streptophyta; class Magnoliopsida; order Santalales; family Viscaceae; genus Viscum; species Viscum album. The sequence continues at coordinate 1,776,194,062 of OY728132.1, forward strand.
CACCTATCAAGCCATTTTTCTTAACAAAAATATGAAAAATATCTCCCCAAAATAATTATACATGTTCTAGAGGTTTTCTCTAACCAAAAGATCAACTCTATGGTCCTTAAGAAGATATCCAAATGAGGTTTCACTAAGAGAAGGTAATTGTCTTCACTAAGCTCATTCTTTTTTTATCTTCTTTTACAACATTAAATTATGTATTAACACTTAAAATATAATAAAAACATTGTATAAAATATACTTATATGTTTTTATATTGATTTTATAATATTTATCCATCTCCACTTCCATCAAATGAGAAATGAAATCGCCAATCGTATATACAGCTGACTACTGCCTCACGAACTAATATAACTCATTTTCTATCAACACTTCTAACAGTTGTATATAATGATTTATTTAATGTATATATATAATATTTTTGATATAATTATATTCCTGGAGTTATAATATCACATATACCTTCTTTATTTTCATTTAATTTAAAATATGATAATGTTGCTCATGTGTATGGTGGACTACCGCCTCGCGAAGTGATGTGATTTTTTTTAGTTACGCTTTACATAGAAAGTAATAATGATAGATTTAATTAGTATATGTGATATATATTTCAGGATATATATTATTTAAAATTAATATATCATACATTTCCTTACACTTTTACCCTTTAATGAAATGATATCAATGCTTGTGTGTATGTACGACCTACCGTCTCCACAAAGCGATGTGATTCATTTTCTATGTACAATTTTCAAGAATGGTTATAAGGATGTATATAATGAAAAAAATTATTTATAACATTAATATAATTATTTTTATGATGGAACCATATCCTATGTACAAGAACTGGAACTTTCTTAACAAAACACGCATTAGAAAACAAGGCAATTAATACCCAAAACAATAAAAATAAAGAAATATTATTAACAAATGGGTAGTAAAATGTTATAATAGGATCATATATGGTATGATATATATTATTATTATTATTTATTAGATTTATAATAAAAATATGTTTATTATATAGAATTTTCATACACAAATTAAGGGAGTTAAAACTGAGGTATGTGTTTCTCTTCCAATTTTTACTTCTGTGAGACATATGTAATATTCACCACTTATTTATTTTGTGTGGTGTATATACTGAACATTTGATATGTTATATCATGATTATATTTATATTTATGGTATTTAAATTTTCATTTGATTATTATTTCTTTTATGTGACTTATGATTCAAAAGTTACCAAAGTGGTAAGAGTTTATTTCACAATCTCATCATTGTTCGAGATTATTTATGTTTAAGTCTCCCTTGGGGGAATTATTTGGTATTCATATATTAAAACCAATCTAATTTAATGTAATATGGTTATTAATGAACTTTTAAATTAATATTACTATTTTTATACTCTTTTTTACTTAAAATGATTGAGATTTGTTTTAATAAAATCGGATTTCATTTCTCTCTTCGGTCAAAAATCATTTTTCATCCAAAATCATGATTCTAAAAAAATTCATAAATATTTTTAAAATTATTAAAATGATTTATTAAATATATTTTTACCCATTTATGAATTTTTATAAAAAAATTAAAGGAATCTTCATGTCGTTTCCCAAACAAGATTCGTCTATCTTTTACCAAAAATGTGAAAAGAATCTTTGTTTTAACATGTATGGGAAAAATTTAATTTCATAAAAACATAAACATTCAATGTTTTAAAGATTAATTTATAAGTATCAAAGGTAATTTAAAAATATTTTTCAAACTTTTGGTTTTAAAAAATATTCTCAAATTGAAAAGGTTATTTTCCTCATTTTTAATGAAATTGTTATGTTATTTCTATTCATAAATGACATCAACACTTTATTATACTTATGATCCACTAGGGGTATGTTTTATTGATATCATATTTATTATTCATTTAGATGGTTTATGATCAGTTTTACTGAGGATGTATGATTTTATTACCATTCACTATATTACTCTGGATGGTATATGATTATTTTTATTTGATTGGGGAATGTATTAAATTTTCATATGTCAGTTTTTCAATACAAATGTTTATGTTTATTATGTTTCACCCATTTTATAAGAGTAATTAATTAGAATTAGTAAGTGATGGGTGGATCCCAGTTATAGATATCCCCTTGATGTATCAACAGGTCTCATGAGACAAATCAGTTGGTCAAATTAGATGGGTTTTACCCACATATTTAAATTATCTTGTGAAAGGTCTTGACAGTATAATTCAAATGCCTAAAATTATTAATTCCTTCATTATGATATCAGTTATTGATTTCCATGTGATTATTCAGTTTGTTACAATATCCATGGATAATTTTCAATCTCATATGATTATTGATATGACATTATTTGATCATCATTTATTCCTACCATATTATGTTCAAGTTATTGTTTAAATGGAAAGTTTTTTAGTTGTTTACCTTTCCATATTGATTATGTTTATTTATTCATGATATCTTCCACTATACGCATACCCTTACTGAGCATCTGAGATCACCCCTTTCTTATGTTTTATTTTCCTTAGGATACTAGGACATGTTTTATGATTGATATGTAGGGATATGCTAAGTGAAATGATGTCATTTTGAAAAAAATACTTTTTATATTTTATATTTTAAAATATAAAGTGGATTTTAAAGTATGTATCTAGTTTACCAATACTACTAAACTATTTGTTCCTTCATGATGTGATTCCATGTATCTAGTTCCAATGTAATAAATTGGACACCATCTCTAGGCTACTGGGGTTGGTGTCTTTACAAAAAAATTTAGGAGAAATTGAGTATTTGTAATTCAATCGAGGGAAGGACATTAGTGATTTTTTTTTAATATTTAAATGGAGGTTTTAAACATGGGAGAATGGATAAAAATGACCTATAGATTAAATTTTGGGTATTTTTTTAAAGTAAATAAATTGGTGGGTGGCAGCAGCCCCCACTGGTGGCCCGGTGGGCTGGTAGTGGATTTGTGCCACTACCCTTTCCATTTAGAGGCTAGTGGTAGTCCACAAGGAACCTGATGGACCATTGGAGTCCCAATAGGGGCCTTCCAAGTGTCTAATTTCATAGAAACGTGCATTAAATCCAAAACCATAATGTGGGACCATGTAGTGGTTTGTTATTGGGTAAACCACGTTATGGTGAATGTCACCACATCATGTTTTAGTGTATAATGGTATATATGCTATGGGATAACATGAATTTATCATAATTTTAATGACATGTATTTTCAAAAAGGTAAGAATCATTTGTTTTTTTATTTAAAATCTTTATTTTCTCTTATTAAACATTCCCTATGGGCTAACTAAGGTTTTGGGGGGTGTTTGAGGCTTGTTCAGAGCCCAAAGTTCTAGAAATTAGATAAATGAATTGATCTATATGGTTAATTCTAACCATGAAACTCAAACATGCAAGGTACCCAGTGCACAGGATAGGTTGCATGGTTTGTCTAAAACCATGTGACATAGGCCGTACACCCATGTGAAGTTTTAGACTTTTGTGAAAGTGGATTTTCATATGGATTGCACACTATTAGCCAAACTGTGCACCTAGTTTATGTGATTGGGATTCTTTGATAGTGGAGAGATCATGGTTGGTGCATGGTTTGGCCAACAATGTGGCCAAACCGTGTGACCCCCTTTTTTAGGGTGATTTTATGATTTTTTTCCTTAATTATCTTAAATCCTCACCCTCCTATTTCGTTCCCATTTCTAGCATGCAACGCCCATTTCCTATACCATGATCTCACCCTTCTCCTCTCATAGGGATTTTTATAACTCCCGTGTATGGAATCCATTTTTATCATCATTAGAAGCATTTGATCTGAAATGGTTAGCTCCCTAATCTTCTTGCTTCCTATTATAGTTTATCTTACAATCTATTGCCCTATTTTGGTGTGATCTCTTATGTCCTATTTTAAGGTAATTGGTCTGTTCTTCAATTTTCTCTCATTCTTATTTGAATCAAAGCCCAAGACTAGATGAGTGGTCATTTACGAACCTATGTTCAGTGTTATAGAAAACTTTCTCAAAAAGTTTAAGTGTTTTTCATAGAATTTATCTATTCTACCACACACGGGACATTCTAGTGCATTTCCTTAAAATGTGTTAAACCTATTTTAATAATTATTAAATGTTTATATAATCCTGTATATCTGTATTAAATTATTATGGGATGTTGATCTTTTTTATTTCCATCCATTTTGGTGTGACAAATAAAATTCCCTCCTTTTTTATTAATTTTTAAATGATGAAACACTTCCTAAGTGTTTGTCTTGACATGGAAATTTAATTGCCTTTCCTTATTAATTAAATAGATTAATTAAATTGAATTTAAGTGGGTGTAAGGGACACACCACATGTTGAATGTTTATGAACATGAATTATATGAATTGTTCACCCTTGGTTATTAGTGATAAATGATTATAACTATTTTAGAGGTAACTCCATATTGATATTATTAGTAGTATTCCATGGTTATTGGTTGTTGAATAGTATTTAAGGGTTTCATTGACCCTGGAATTTCACGATCCCTTACATTGGGTGTTGGGTATGACATCTCACATTGTTATACTTTTATTCATGTGAAGGGAATGGAATTCCATGTTCCCTTACTTTGGGTGTTGGGAATGATGACTCACCCCACCATCTCAAGTGACGGCAAAGATATCTCACATTCATATGAGATTCTAGGATTTTACCCTTTTTGGAGTCATTGGCTCATTAGACTATTCATGGATGCCTGAGTTATGCACTAGGTCCAGCTAGCACCTAGTGGCCATGTATATGCCTATAAATGTTCTCATGTATATAGTAAATATACATGCATACATATTATATATATATATAATTATTATATATATATATGGTTACTGATCAGACTCATTCTGGCCTATGCTAAAGCAAGTAGATCTAGTCAGGTGTCCTATATGAACCTAAGCTGGCTAGTATTTATTATTTAGAATTTTTATCATTATTATATATTATACCTGCACACTATTATACTATGTACACTAGATGGATTATTCTAGACAACATTGGTGGTGTCCTAGTGATTTTATATCACACCCTACTCATCCGCCTTTGGTACCCAAGTAGACCTTATGTCTATAGATGTAGATAAGTTAAATTTCCCTATCACAGATGGTTTATTTGTTTACTTATTGTATAGATAATGGGAGAAAAGTACCAAGCATATTCTTGTGATTCTAGTTGAGATTTCTTTTGGTCATTTTTTTTATTTTTGTATAGAATGTTGTATATGCATATCCCCTGTATATATCATATCCCCTTTTTTATATATAAGTATGCCATGATATCATTCTATATATGAATCAGCCTTTGTATTTTGGTATCTATTATAGTTTCTTGGTTGTTTATGATTACGTGATTGATTATTATATGTATTTCCTATATTCCATTTGTTCTATTTTTCTTCTATTATTGTTTATTTATTTATCATTACCATTTTTCCACTCTGATATGAGGTTATAGTCTCCCCACTGTACCACCTTGGACCCTCACTTCTAGTCGGTAGCCTTTGGCAAATGGGGATGCACACTTGAGGCCATGTGACCCACCGGCTCAAGGTACCATTTAAGTGGCTCTTGGGTCATGATGTTACAAGGTGGTATCAGAATGATCTTTTTCCTTTCATCTTACTATTTAGGTATTAGATAGGAGAATAGTATGTAATATAATTTGGTGATAATCATGTGCCTGGGAGTAGCTAACCCACATACAGGGGAAACCCAAATTACCTAGGATGGATTATTGTTGTTATTGTATTATGCCTATTATAGTTGAAATGATTTCATTGTTGGGTGATGCACATGCTTTTTGATATTATTATTAATGATGTTATTGATAAAAAATTCATTACTTGGATTGGTATGATAAGGAATTATCATCTCATGCATCATTATAGGTCCATTAGGACTAATATGTCATTCATTTTCCCATGCCACATCTAATTTTTGTGTACATTTTCCTATTGTATATAGTTTATTGCCTTGATTATTATATATAAAAGGTGCTCATTCTTCTTGTAGGGATAGTATAATTTGATTAATTAAAGTGTATACATCAATCTGAATGGTTTTTTCATAAATACATTGGTGATGAAACCTAAATTGTCCAATTATACCATGTTGTGGGTTCTAGACCTACTAGTTTCATGGACCACAACAACATTAGTTGATTGGATTACTTGAACAAAAAAGTTGATCTATGGAGAAAGTACTTCTATAAATCCTGAATGGTGATTCATGTAATAAAATCAATTCTTATGACATGTTACATCTTGATATCATATGTCAAGGTTAGGTTACAGTTAAATGGTGTTCCAATTGAAATTTTTAAGGAGTGTGACTTTTATAAATTGGTAATGGAGGAACATATAACTAGATTGTCTTATGTGTGTGTGTAAAATAGTATGAACTTAAATGAAATTAAATCATTAAATGGAATGGTTACCGCTAAATGGGGATTCTAATTCCAAATTAAAAGGTTTTTTACTCTATACCTTTCAATTGAAACTCCATATATTAGAACTCATGATGTCTAATACGAGAACTAGACAAAAACTTGGCCTTAGTAGTGGGTAGTTTGGGGTGTCTCTAATGATTATTATGGCCTATTATGAATTTTCCTACTCACCTAGACCTAGATTTTGGAGTAGAAAAAGAGGTATGATCTTTTCAATAAGAAGGTTTTTCATCTATCCTATTGTGTATCTACAATATTTAGATTTTTATATTCTTTTATGAGGCATGTTTTTAGCATTTTTGAATCATGTAACCATGAAAACATCAAGTCGTATGTTGGGAAGGTGGTGAAAACCATGCACTGGAGGTGGAAGGTCATAATCCACCAGTGATACCTTCTGTAGTTCCACCTATGGAACCACCTGTTGTTCCTTATATAGGAATTAACGCCAAATTTCTAGAGGGTTTCTTTCATATGATGCAGACCATGCAGGGGGTTTCTCGACCAGCTCGGACTATGGCATAATTGACTCAGTAATTCTGGCAGTATCATCCTACCACCATTTCAGGGGATAGAGGAACACATTTTATTGAGTCATGGCTGGAATATATACTTTATATATTCAAAAATCTAGAGATGCCTCTAGGTAAGAGGGTCAAGATCACTACTTATATGTTACTTGGTTCTTCCAAACTATGGTGGGATGTCATTACCCAAGAAGACTGACATCGAGACATGATTTGGACAGACTTTCATATGGTCTTCTATGATTACTTCTTTCCACAGATGTTGAGACATGACTCGGATAGAGAGTTCATGAACCTACAGTAGGGATATATATCTATCATGGAATATTTTGCTTGTTTTACAGAGCTACAGTGATTTGATCGGACCTTATCTGGTGATGAGATCATGACTATGAGGTGATTTGAGGATTGGATGGTATATTCCATCCGCTCGCAGGTTAATGTTTTCTGATTGATTATTATTTGTGATATATTCAATGAGACCCTCATTACTAATTAGAATTTGAGGGAATCCAACACTGTGACCCAAGAAGGTTCAGTACCCAGACCTGCTATTGGTTCTTGTAGCAGATAAAAGCATCATTTTAGGGTTGCTCGTGGGGGTAGTAGCAGTCATGTGACTCATACAGAAAGATTCCTTATATGTCACCAGTGTGGGAAATCAGGACTCATGAAACCCTAGTGTATGCAATATCTAGTTGAGTGTAGAAGTTGCAATGGGATGGGTTATATTCAGTTCTTCTGCATGAATTTTCACAAGTTCCTAGTGACAAGGGATTTACACATACTTCACATTCTATTTTGGGACCATCAGTATCTTTCCAAGAAGGAAGCTAGAATACCATCGATTGTTCAGGACAAGGAGGTAGTCTAGATAGATATAATCATACTCATAATTTATAATTCCAGCAAATAAGTATAGGTCAGGGTAGTCAGGTTGTGACTTTGGGTCATGGTACAAGCTAGTTACATGCAGTGAAACCTATGCTAGAGGAACAGAGCACCAAACCTTCTACTGTTTGAGTTTCTATTCTAGTATTCTATACTTTATTGTATGCTTTATTTGACATAGGTTCATTATACTCATTTATATCTGATGAAATTATAGAGGGACCAGGCCTCTAGATATAATACTTCTATAGAATCGTGATACTCAATACCCTAATGGGTATCCAATTAGAGGGAATTCTATGATGTAAGGATTATTCCCTTGAGATAGGAAGTTATCTACTCATGTGCAATATTTTTTTCCTCAACATGAAAAGGTTTGATATAATTATCAGGATATACTGGTTAGTTCCCTATCGAGCCTATATTTACTATTATCATTGTAGGGTGATGTTCATATCACCAGATTGTGATATATATATCCATAAAAAATAATCGAATATTCATTCATCTCAAGATGGACCTAAGCATTATGGACTAGATAGAGTGACAACCTAGATTGAAAGTCTTTTCTTGGATGATAAGGGGTTATGACCTACTATTTTACCTCCCATAGTGGATCATTTTAGGTATGTATTTCCTGGTGAATTTTTTGGGGTACCTCCAGTGAGAGAGCTAGAATTTACCATTTATATAGTTCTAGGAGTGGCATCGGTGTGTATTCCTCCTTATAGGATGGAACCTATAGCAATTCCAAAGTTCAAAAAATAGTAGGAAGACCTGGAAGCTAAAGGTTTTATCTGACCTAGTACATCACCATGGGGTTCACCGATCCTTTTTTCTAAGAAGCTAGATGGTACCCTCAGGCTTTACAAGGATTACTGTAGGTTGAACTAACTTACAGTAAAGAATGGGTATCCACTATCTCGAATAGATGACCTCTTCGATCATCTCTAAGGAGTGAGGGTGTTTTTAAAAGATTTATTTTAGTTTTTTCTATCATCAGGTTCCTTTCATACCATCATATATACCTTGCAAATATTTCCAGAGTAGGTATGGTCTTTATGAGTACCTGGTAATATTGTTTGGTCTCATAAACACACCATTTGTCTTTATAGATCTGATGAATTGGGTTTTCCACATATATCTAGATTCATTTGTGGTAGTATTTGTAGAATTCATATTAGTGTATTCTCACTCTTGACACAACCATGCCCAAAATCTTGTGATCATGTTGAATACATCTATTGAGAACCATATTTACAAAAATCTTACTAAATGGTACTTTTGGATCAACAAAGTCCACTTCCTAGGTCATATCATCATAAAGAAGGGAGTATTAGTAGACCTGGAGAAGGTGAATGCTATAGTTTTCTGGAAGCATCCCAAAAACATATTTTATATATGTATTTTCTTAGGGCTATCTAGGTATTACAGATGCTTCATCTAGGATTTATCACATGTAGTATCACCTATTACAGGGTTGACTAAGAAGGGTGTGAAATTCATATGGTTAGAAGCTTGTGAAAGAGCCTTTCAGGAGTTGAAAGGTAGGTTGACTTTAGTGGAAACTATGATTATTCCAGATCTAGGAATGTGCTACATGGTTTATTATAACACATCGGGTATTGAGTTGGGAGAAGTTCTGATGTGGGACAAGGGAGTTGTGGTATACGGGTCTCATTAGTTACGGCCTCATGAATATAATTACCCAATGTATGATCTCGATTTAGCAGTTTTTTTTCACAGTCTACACTTTTAGAGGCATTATTTACTTGGGATCATTTTTTGGTATTCAAAAACCACAAAATACTCATGTATATATTTATACAACATGATCTGAATCCCAGGCGGTACAGATGGGTTGAGAACTTGAAATCATTTCACTACTGGAAATACAGTATATCCCAACGGTTTAGAACTGTTGGGAAAGGCTGTAGAACTGTTGGTATATGTTATACCAACGGTTCTGCAAACCGTAGGGAAGTAATCCATTGGGAAATCTTTTCCCAACGGTTTATAGTGAACAGTTGGGATAGGGTGGAGAAAAATTACCCTATCCCAACGGTTCTGCCAAACCGTTGGGAATGACTTTCCCAATAGTTGTAAACCGTTGGGATAGGGTGGAGAAAAATTACCCTATCCCAACGGTTATGCCAAACTGTTGGAAAAAACCCAAGGTATCCTCTTTCCCAACGGTTTCTTTACCATTGGGAAAAGTGTTTTACCAACGTTTCATAGAACCATTGGTAAAATAGAACCCATAGATGTTATGCCAATAGTTTCAAACCGTTGGCATAGCCTATGCTGGGAAAATTGCACAGCAGCTCTGCAATTTGCCCAGCAGCTCTTCAATTTTCCCACCAGGTCTCATTTTGTGGGTTCCCCCTCATTTTCAATAAAATTATTATACCTGCAATAAACTAACACATACATAGACAATTATTGTACCTGCAATAACCAACTAACGCATACGTATAGAGAAAAAATTCATACACATTTAACATATAATGCTGGAACTATACACATCCATAATTAAATTAGAATTCATAACGTAATTATAAACATACATAATTCATTTAGAATTCAATTTAAAATTTAGATGACAATTATATGTGGAATCTAGAAGTCAATTTATAATTTGATCGGTTTTTTGTATACCATATATTTTTACCTGAAATGATGTCCATTTTAAACAAAATACAAACACCTGGAGTTCTACCAGCCACACCGCGCCTCAGATTGAGGCGGGGTTGACTTTTACACATCACATATGACCCATGGATCGTTGTTCTAAAGTATCGACACAATCCAAATGCGTTTGGTCAGTTTTCCGTATGTCGGTTGATGTTTTTCAATTAAAATGACGTCCTTTTGAAACAAAAGGCAGACACTTTGAGTGGTGTCGGCCACACCGCGTCTCAGATTGAGGCGAGGTTGATTCGTACACGTCACATATGACCCATGGATCATTCTCCTAAAGTTTCAATGGAAACCGAATGCGTTTGATCGGTTTTCTGTATATACTTAAAATGTTGTCCATTTTAAACAAAAGAGATCCACTTAGAGTGTTCTTGGTCACACCATGCCTCCGATTAAGGCAGGGTTGACTCGTACATGTCACATATGACCCATGGATCTTTGTGTTAAAGTATGGACACAATCTGAATGCGTTTGGTCAGTTTTTCGTATGTCAGTTGATGTTTTTCACTTAAAATGACATCCTTTTGAAACAAAAGACAGACACTTTGAGTGGTGGCGGCCACATTGTGCATAAGATTGAGGAGGGTTTGACTCATACACGTCACATATGACCCATGGATTTTTTTTCTAAATTATCGACACAATCCGAATGCGTTTGGTCTGTTTTCCATATGACAGTTGATGGTTTTCAATTAAAATGACATCCTTTTGAAACAAAAGGCAGACACTTTGAGTGGTTCTGGCCACACCGCACCTCTAATTAAGGCGGGGTTGACTTTTACATGTCACATATGATCCATGGATCGTTCTACTAAAGTTTCAATGGAAACCGAATCCGTTTGGTTGGTTTTCCGTATGTACTTAAAATGTTGTCCATTTTAAACAAAAGAGATCCACTTAGAGTGATTTCGGCCACACAGTGCCTCCAATTAAGGTGGGGTTGACTCTTACACATCACATATGACCCATGGATCGTTGTTCTAATGTATCGACACAATCCAAATGCGTTTGGTCGCTTTTCCGTATGCCAGTTAATATTTTTCACTTAAAATAGCGTCCTTTTGAAACAAAAGATAGACACTTTGAGTTGTGGTGGCCACACCACACCTCATATTGAGGAAGGGTTAACTCGTACACGTCACATATGACCCATGGATCGTTGTTCTAAAGTATCGACACAATCCGAATGTGGTTGGTTGGTTTTCCGTATGCCAGTTGATGTTTTTCAATTAAAATGACGTCCTTTTGAAACAAAAGGCAGACACTTTGAGTGGTGGCGGACACACCGCACCTCGGATTGAGGCGGGGTTGACTTATACAAATCGCATATGACCCATGGATCGTTGTGCTAAAGTATCAACACAATCCGAATGCGTTTGGTCGGTTTTTCCTATGCCAGTTGATGTTTTTCAATTAAAATGATGTCCTTTTGAAACAAAAGACAGACACTTTTAGTGGTGGTGGCCACACCACACCTTGGATTGAGGAGTGGTTGACTCTTACACGTCACATATGACCCATGGATCGTTGTGCTAAAGTATCGACACTATCCGAATGTGTTTGGTCAGTTTTCTGTATGATAGTTGAAGTTTTTCAATTAAAATGGTGTCCTTTTGAAACAAAAGGCCGACACTTTGAGTGGTTCCGGCCACACCGCATCTCATATTGAGTCAGGGTTGATTAGTACACGTCACATATGACCCTTGAATAATTCTTCTAAAGTTTCAACGAAAACTGAATGCGTTTGATCGGTTTTCCATATGTACTTAAAATGTTGTCCATTTTAAACAAAAGAGATCCACTTAGAGTGATTCTGGCCACACTGTGCCTCCGATTAAGACGAGATTGACTCTTACACGTCACATATGACCCATGGATCGTTGTGCTAAATTATTGACACAATCTGAATGTGTTTGGTCGGTTTTCCGTATGCCAGTTGATGTTTTTCAATTAAAATGACATCCTTTTGAAACAAAAGGCAGACACTTTGAGTGGTGGTGGCCACACCATACCTCAGATTGAGGCGGGGTTGACTCTTACATGTCACATATGACCCATCGATCAGTGTTCTAAAGTATCGACACAATCCGAATGCATTTGGTTGGTTTTTTGTATGCCATTTGATGTTTTTCAATTAAAATGACGTCCTTTTGAAACAAAAGACAGACACTTTGAGTGGTGGCGGTCACACCACGCCTTGGATTGATCCGGTATTGACTCGTACACGTCAAATATGACCCATGGATCATTTTTCTAAAGTATCGACACAATCCGAATGCGTTTGGTCAGTTTTCCGTATTCCAGTTGATGTTTTTCAACTAAAATGACATCCTTTTGAAACAAAAGGCAGACACTTTGAGTGGTTCCGGCCACACCACGTCTCAGATTGAGGCGGGGTTGATTTGTACACATCACATATGACCCATGAATCATTCTCCTAAAGTTTCAATGGAAACCAAATGCGTTTGGTCGGTTTTCCGTATGTACTTAAAATGTTGTCCATTTTAAACAAAAGAGAGCCACTTAGAGTGATTCTGGCCACACCGTGCCTCCTATTAAGATGGGGTTAACTCGTACACGTCACATATGACCCATGGATCATTTTTCTAAAGTATCGACACAATATGAATGCATTTGTTCGGTTTTCAGTATGCCAGTTGATGTTTTTCAATTAAAATGACGTCCTTTTGAAACAAAAGGAAAACACTGTGAGTGGTGGTGGCCACACCGCCCCTCGAATTGAGGAGGAGTTGACTCGTACATGTCACATATGACCCATGGATCATTATGATAAATTATCGACATAATCCAAATTCATTTGGTCAGTTTTCCGTATGCCAATTGATGTTTTTCAAATAAAATGGTGTCCTTTTGAAAAAAAAAAGACAGACACTTTGAGTGGTTCCAGCCACACCACACCTCGGATTGAGGCGGGGTTGACTCGTACATGTCACATATGACCCATGGATCGTTGTGCAAAAGTATCGACACAATCCGAATGCGTTTGGTCAGTTTTCCGTATGCCAGTTGATGTTTTTTAATTAAAATGACATCCTTTTGAAACAAAAGGTAGACACTTTGAGTGGTGTCGGTCACACCATGTCTCAGATTGAGGCAGGGTTGATTCGTACATGTCACATATGACCCATGAATAGTTCTCCTAAAGTTTTAATGGAAACAGAATGCGTTGGTCGGTTTTCCATATGTACTTAAAATGTTGTCCATTTTAAACAAAAGAGAGCCACCTAGAGTGATTCTGGCAACACCGTGCCTCAGATTAAGACGAGGTTGAATTTTACACGTCACATATGACCCATGGATCATTGTGCTAAAGTATCGATACAATCTGAATGCGTTTGGTTGGTTTTTCGTATGCCAGTTGTTTTTTTTCAATTAAAATGACGTCCTTTTGAAACAATAGATAGAAACTTTGAGTGGTGTCAGCCACACCGCGTCTCAGATTGAGGTGGGGTTGATTTGTACATGTCACATATGACCTATGAATTGTTCTCCTAAATTTTCAATGTAAACCGAATGCGTTTGGTCGGTTTTCCGTATGTACTTAAAATGTTGTCCATTTTAAACAAAAGAGATCCACTTAGAGTGATTCTGGCCACACCATGCCTCCGATTAAGATGGGGTTGACTCGTACACGTCACATATGACCCATGGATCATTGTGCTAAAGTATCTACGCAATCCGAATGCGTTTGGTCGGTTTTCCGTATGCCAGTTGATGTTTTTCACTTAAAATGGCGTCCTTCTGAAACAAAAGACAGACACTTTGAGTGGTGGCGGCCACACTGCGCCTCGGATTGAGGTAGGGCTGACTCGTACACATCACATATGAGCCATGGATCATTTTTCTAAAGTATCGACATAATCCGAATGCGTTTGGTCGGTTTTTCGTATGCCAGTTGATGTTTTTCAATTAAAATGACGTCCTTTTGAAACAAAAGGCAGACACTTTGAGTGGTTCCGGCCACACCACGCCTCGGATTGAGGCGAGGTTGACTCGTACATGTCATATATGACGCATGGATCTTTTTTCTAAAGTATCGACATAATCTGAATGTGTTTGGTCGGTTTTCCGTATGCCATTTGATGTTTTTCAATTAAAATGATGTCCTTTTGAAACAAAAGGCAGACACTTTGAGTGGTGTCAGCCACACCACACCTCGGATTGAGGCGGGGTTGACTCGTACACTTCACATATGACCTATGGATCATTGTGATAATGTATCGACACAATACGAATGCGTTTGGTCTCTTTTCCGTATGCCAGTTGATGTTTTTCAATTAAAATGACGTCCTTTTGAAACAAAAGGCAGACACTTTGAGTGGTGTCGGCCACACCGCATCTCATATTGAGGCGAGGTTGATTCGTACATGTCACATATGACCCATGGATCGTTCTCCTATAAAGTTTCAATGGAAACCGAATGCGTTTGGTTGGTTTTCCATATGTACTTAAAGTGTTATCCATTTTAAACAAAAGAGAGACACTTAGAGTGATTATGGTCACACCGTGCCTCCAATTAAGGTTAGGTTGACTCGTACACGTCACATATGACCCATGGATCGTTGTGAAAAAGTATCAACACAATCCGAATTCGTTTGGTCGGTTTTCCATATGTCAGTTGATGTTTTTCACTTAAAATGATGTCCTTTTGAAATAAAAGACAGACACTTTGAGTGGTGGCAGCCACACCGCACCTCGTATTGAGGAGGTATTGACTCGTACACGTCACATATGATCCATGAATAGTTTTTCTAAAGTATCGACACAATCTTAATGTGTTTGGTCAGTTTTCCATATGCCAGTTCATGTTTTTCAATTAAAATGATGTCCTTTTGAAACAAAAGGCAGACACTTTGAGTGGTGCTGGCCACACCGCACCTCATATTGAGGCGGGTTTGATTCGTACACGTCACATATGACCCATGGATCGTTCTACTAAAGTTTCAATGGAAACCAAATGCGTTTGGTCGGTTTTCCGTATGTACTTAAAATGTTGTCCATTTTAAACAAAAGAGAGCCACTTAGAGTGATTCTGATCACACCGTGCCTCCTATTAAGGCGGGGTTGACTTGTACACGTCACATATGACCCATGGATCGTTGTGATAAAGTATTGACATAATCCGAATGCATTTTTTTGGTTTTCAGTATGTCAGTTGATGTTTTTCACTTAAAATGATGTCCTTTTAAAACAAAAGACAAAAACTTTGAGTAGTGGCGGCCACAACATGCCTCAGATTGAGGGGGAGTTGACTCGTACACATCACATATGACCCATGAATAGTTGTGCTAAAGTATCAATACAATCTGAATGTGTTTGGTTGGTTTTCCGTATGTCATGTTTTTCAATTAAAATGACATCCTTTAGAAACAAAAGGCAGAAACTATGAGTGGTTCCGGCCACACCGCACCTTGGATTGAGGAGGGGTTGATTCATACACATCACATATGACCCATGGATCGTTCTCCTAAAGTTTCAATGGAAACCAAATTCGTTTGGTCGGTTTTCCATATGTACTTAAAATGTTGTCCATTTTATGAGAATCCTCATGTTTCTATTAGTGGAATGGTATTTACTTAAAATCTTGTGGACATTTATATAAAATATTTTTATATCATTCTTAGTATGGATTAGATTTTAGTTTATAATGCTTTGAAACATTTCGGAGCTAACAATGTCATGCCCAATGAATACATCTCTTTTATAACACACCAATAATCTATGATATTGATTAGATGTGTAAATGTTATTTACATTGATTATCATGATGAAAATAAATAAAATATATATTATAGATTTTCTAGTATTAAATGAAATCAAGGAGGTTGGGGGGTTATCTGGTGGGGCTGTCCGGTGGGTGTCTGGGGGGCTGTCCGGGGACCAAGGAGGAGGGTGGGGGGGCTGTGCGGAAGGCTGTCCGGGGGGGTGTTCGGGGTTTTGTCTGGGGTCCAAGAAGGAGGGTGGGGGGCTGTCTGGGGGGCTGTCTGGGGGGCTGTCCAGGGGGCTGTTTGGGGGGCTGTCTGGGGGCTGTCCGGGGGTGTTCGGGGGGTTGTCCGGGGTCCAAGGAAGAGGGTGGGGGGACTATCCGGGGGCTGTCTAGGGGGCTGTCTGGGGGGTTGTCTGGGGTCCAGGGAGGAGGGTGGGGGGGCTGTCCGGGGGGCTGTCCGGGGGGCTGTCCAGGGGGCTGTCTGGGGGCTGTCCAGGGGTGTTCGGGGGGTTGTCCAGGGTCCAAGAATGAGGGTGGGGGTGCTGTCCGGGGGTCTGTCTGGGGGGGTAGTCCAAGGGGTTGTCCGGGGTCCAGGGAGGAGGGTGGGGGGCTGTCCGGGGGGCTGTTCAGGGGGCTATCTGTGGGCTATCTGGGGGGTGTTCGGGGGGTTGTCCGGGGTCTAAGGAAGAGGGTGGGGGTCTATTCGGGGGCTGTCTTGGGGGCTATCCGGCGGGGCTGTTCGGGGTCTTGGGAGAAGGGTGGGGGTTGTCCAGGGTCCAGGAAGGAGGGGGGTTCCCAAACACACAACCACTAAAAGACAAAAACATCCATAAAAACAGATAATATATAAAAATAACTCAACTCCAATACTATACTATGAGTCTAGATAAAACCAACAACTAGAATAGATTAAATATCAAATCTCAGTAATATCAGTAAAAAATGTAATGGATCAACTTGTCCCACATCACCATCATCATCATCACCATCATCATCACCCTCTTCCTTGTCCCCATCACCATCCTCTCCCTCCTCTCCCTCGCCCTCACCCTCCTCCTCGCCCTCACCACCCGCCTCTCCCTCCTCCTCTCCCTCCTCTTCCGCATCAGACTCCTCACCATCATCATCATCAAGTTGGACATCATCATGACCACCACTAGAACTTCCACCTAGTGCACCTTATATAGAGCGTATCGACGACATATATTCATCAAAAGATGGGTTGGCCTCTGCTGGAAGTGTGGGATGTAGAACTTCAATAAATTTCATAAACGCGTTGTTTTCCCTAACAGACTGTTCAGTCATCTCTATGGCCCTTTTCTCAGCCTGTTCTGCTTGTTCCCTAACTTGATGCAGCTCGGTGGCACTGCAGCTCGTACCTGAGGAGGGCCAATACCTCGCTGGGGCTATCCTAGGTCGGCAGCGTACTCTGCCAGAATGCTTCTCTCCCAAAACCTGATGTAAGTAATCTGTTGGCCCAAAATTGTCTGGTTCTTGGGCATCGAGGGCCTCTAAAGCATCCTGTTACAAATATAAATATATCATTAAGTTACAAAATAGATATTAAAATATAAATTCAACAGATTAAAACTTACAATCTGCTACTGAGTCGCTTTGTTGATGGCACTTCCATCCTTTTTCCGTCTACTCGAGCAAAACAGTTTTGCTCGAGGCACATGTCCTTCAATATTTTGTATTTGCCTCTACAATGACATTGAAAAATAAAGTTATATGAAAACTTTCGCAAACTATTAAATATTTTAGGAAACAAAAGAAAGTGTAAGTCGTAAAGAAAACTTATAAACAATTGTCATACCTGCTTCCTCTCATGATCAGGCATCGTAGTGCATCCCAGTGTGTGGAGGTATTTTTTTGCATCAATGTTATTCTTATTTTTTCCAAATTATTCCTAAATAAAATTCGAAAATTAAATAGATAGTATTAATGCAAAACATGAAAGTTATTATTTAAATACCTCAAATGTTATTAATACCTTAAACTGGGTACTCGTCCAATGAGTAATCATCTGACGATATTGCTCTATAGGACAATCATCCACCACTGGTACTGCCTCTAACTCTGTGTCAACTCTAGCAACCCAGCCAATATACAACTCAAGCTTGTAGGGTCTCCAAAGCTCTCCTAAATCCTTTAGATGTTCCGGTCGTGCACCCTCACCATCGGAAAAATTAAATCGAAGCTGAAATCAAAATATTAATTCATATAAATACAAAAATAATTCATGGAATTAAATAGAACAGATTTTTTTACCCATATCTCTGCCCAAGATCTATCCTTGACCTCATGTGGAAAATGTCTCCACGATAGCGGGCTGACGGGAATGATGTCGGAGTATTTGGAAAGCATTTCCAAAAAACTCCAACATTGCTGCCCTGTTTTCTCAACCATTTGGTTGTCTTCATTATAATCCACCATAACCTGTGTGTGGCGGTTCCACACCGAATGCATGCATGTACACCCCCACCCACGCCTCCTTTCAGTAGATGTATCTGTCATGAAATAAAAACAAATATTTTATCAAAACATGTTATAATGAAAATAAATATTGCTATAAAAATTTGTTAAGGTTCTATAAATATACCTGTTCTGGTCTGAGCGTTGAGCACCACTGGATCCATAGAAACTAATGGAACACCCTGTGGTGGAACAGGAATCGAAGATGATGGAATATAGAAGCTCGGAGAGACAGAAGTAGAAGGAGAACAAGATGGGATAGTTGTCTGACCGGATGCTGACTGGGGAGTGGGAATCATCATGGTATGTGAAAATGATGGGCTAGAAGATGCAGAAGGTAGAGAAAACATGGGAGGCCTAAATATCTCGTGTGTCCCTAACGACACACCGGGATCAGAATGTGGGAAGGATGACATGTCAGTGGGAGGGGCAGGGTCTAGTCGGGTACGCGCAGCTTCTCGTCCACCTTTGGTACGAACCATCCTCGTACCATCGGCCTGAGTACTAGGACCAGTACTAAGCTCCTCGTCGAATAATGGTCGACATATAGGTGGATCCTACAAAAATGTTTATAGAAAAATTAATCACATGACATTATATATTCTTTAAATATATCAATTTGAAATAAAGTACTCACTACAGGCACTAATGATGGAATTCCCAACTCCATCATTCGATGATTGTTCTCCATCATTTTTTTCCTTCTTCTCTCTTCAATTGGCTTCATTTCCTGGTTTTGAAAACAAATATGTAATTAATTATAAAAAGAAAACTAATGTGTAACCCAAAAACTAAATATATGAGGAAATAGGGGGATTCATTGGTAATTTAGCTATCAATTGTTTTATAAGAGCTTGAATGGATTTAATAAATCATACAAGTTGTAATGTTCACCAAGTTAGAAATATTGTTTGACTATGTTTGAATACAGTTCAATTACAAATTAGAAAATGCAATTCAAATAAAACTGCAACCAATAAACATTGAAAATCACATAATGGTCAAGTCAGCTATCAATTTTTTTAGAAGAGCTTGAATGGATTTAATAAATCATACAAGTTGTAATGTTCACCAAGTTAGAAATATTGTTTGACTATGTTTGAATACAGTTCAATTCCAAATTAGAAAATGCAATTCAAATAAAACTGCAACCAATAAACATTGAAAATTCACATAACGGTCAAGTCATCTATCAATTGTTTTAG
Organism: Viscum album; assembly: GCA_963277665.1. NCBI lineage: Eukaryota > Viridiplantae > Streptophyta > Magnoliopsida > Santalales > Viscaceae > Viscum > Viscum album. The sequence continues at coordinate 1,776,214,099 of OY728132.1, forward strand.
AAGAGATTGAATGAATTTAATAAATCATACAAGTTTTAATGTTCACCAAGTTAGAAATATTGTTTGACTATGTTTGAATACAGTTCAATTCCAAATAAGAAAATGCAATAAAAATAAAACTGCAACCAATAAACATTGAAAATTCACATAACGGTCAAGTTAGCTATCAATTGTTTTAGAAGAGATTGAATGGATTTAATAAATCATACCAGTTTTAATGTTCACCAAGTTAGAAATATTGTTTGACTATGTTTGAATACAGTTCAATTCAAAATTAGAAAATGTAATTCAAATAAAACTGCAAGCAATAAACATTGAAAATTCACATAACGGTCAAGTTAGCTAAAACATATTTGTGATAAATACTAAATCAATTTGAATATTACCAACCTTAACAACCCAACTCAAGGTAAACCAAAATAATTGAGAAAATGGATGAATGATTCTATATATTTTCTACCACAACTTCAGGTTCACAATCATCTCTGACAATTGAGCTATTTGAGTCATCAAAAGAAATAAATGGATTGGTTCCAATGGCACTAGGGACAGTGTCAATTACATCATCACCATCATCAAAAATATGTCTTGGAATTACTTCAACTATGACACCAAATTCAGGTCGAAGTTGGTCTTTGACATAAAAAACATGTTTAGTCATTGATGCCAACACATATGGTTCTTTGGTAGCAAGAGTGAGAGTCATATTAATTACTTGAAATCCAAAATCATCAATAAATGTGCCATTTCTCATCATCGAATCAAACCAATGGCATTTCATCATTGTAACTCATCCATGAGAGTAATAATCCAATATTATTATTTTCTCAACAACTCCATAATAACCCACATTTTCAAATCGTGGTCTACAATCTAATGCACTGGCATAACAATCTGTTGTGGCAGTAACCATAACACCATCATGTTGTGTTCTTATGTTCTTTTCTCATTCAGTGACAATAAATTTGTACCCATTGATAACATTTGATTTACAGTCATGAACCACGGTATTAGGACAAAAAGCCAAATCTCTTATTTCCTCAGAGACAGAGTCAGCAGACAAACTCAATACCTGCAATATAAATGACTATTAAACTTAATTAAATATTGATATAATTATTTTAAACATCAATTTTTTTATACCTTCAATTTTAACCAAGCAGAAAACTCTTTATTATGCAAAGTATCTCTCCTTCTCAAAGATAAAGAACGATTCTTCCTATTTATCATTGTTTTATATTCCCTGTAGATAAAAATATGAATAGTTTAACAGATATATATGTAAGATATACATAATCAATTTAGTTACCCGAGATAGTCATCGAACAAATCATAGTTGAACAAAACTGTGTGATGTGCCATCTCTCACTCTTCATGGCTTAATGTATTCAATGTATATGATCCAGGAATTTCTCCTGTTTGAAGAAGTGATGGAAAACTGGGTTCAATTTTCTCATACTATTCTTATTCATTTCTCATTGGTCTGTTCAATCTTGTAGTAAGATCAGAAAAATGCATCAAGCAGAAATCCATACATTCTTGAGCCAAGTAACCGTTCACGATAGAACCTTCAAGATGATTTCTGTTTCGGACATAAGACTTTAATGTGAACATATTTATTTCAGTTGGATACATCCAACGAATAGAAATAGGTCCTCCAAGAAGTATTTTAGTGGGAATATGGATAGTCAGATGCAGCATGCATGTGAAAAATGATGGAGGAAATATTTTCTCCAACTCACACAAAATTAATGGGGTATCTGTCAACATTTTTTGCAAGAAAGACTTGCACAACTTCTTAGCACAAATATCTCTAAAAAAATGGCACAACCGAATAATAGCCAGCCTTACATTATTGGAAAAAAGATGACGGATTTCTATTGGAAGCAACTCATGTAGTAGAACGTGATAATCATGAGTCTTCAAAGATTTTAGCTTCAACTCTCTTCTGTTGACCCGTTTAGATATGTTGCTTGAATAGCCATCAGGAACTCTAATAGTCTCTAATACTTCCAGAAATTGTTTTTTTCCATAGGTTTCATCCCATAAGAAGCACATGGAAGTTTCCATTTTTTTCAATGATATGCAAAGGATGTAATTCTGGTCTGATTCCCCAATCCACCAAGTCACGCTGAGATCGTAAATCATCTTTTGTCATCCCCTTGACATTTAGAAGAACCAAAAGCAACATTTCGCATATATTCTTTTCAATATTCATTACATCTAAGCAATGATGTAACAAATTGGTTGACCAATATGGAAAATCAAAAAAGATACTCCTCTTCCTACAATTGTAACAGGTTTCAATGGAAACATTCTTTCTCTTTCCAGATTTCATTTGACCCTTCCCGAACAAAAAACTGAAATCTTTCAATTCATTAACTATGTTAGTTCTAGACATACACTGAGGTGGATCATCAGTCTCTATGGTATTATCAAATCTTCGACGATTCATTCTATATGGATGATCCTTTGGCAAGAATCGTCGATGTACCATAAAACTGAAACTACAATGATGTTTCAATCTTCTGGATTGTGTATTCTTCATAAAAACTGGACATGACAATTTTCCCTTCGTGCTCCATCCAAACATCATTGCATAAGCTGGAAAATCATTGATCGTCCACATAAGTGAAGCACACATCTGAAATATGTCTTTCGAACATGCATCGTATGTGTTCACACCCACATCCCAAAGAAGTTTCAACTCTTTTATTAAAGGTTTCTTGTAGACATCAATATCAATGTCGGGATCAGAAGGACCAGATATGAGTATACTCCTGAAATTGAAAGGTTTTTTCATACACAACCATGGGGGAAGATTATAAATGTGTATAAAAATTGGCCATGTGCTGTGTGAAGTAAGAATCTTCCCAAACAGATTAAAACCATCGCATGAAAGACCCAGCCTCACATTACGCACGTCAGCTGCAAAATTAGGATGTCGAGCATCAAATCTCTGCCATGCAAATCCATCTGTAGGATGAACCAACACATCATTAGTCTTATTTCTCTCGGTATCATGCCATCTCATTTTTATTGATATGTCATCAGACATAAAAAGATTCTGGAGTCTGGGGATCAATGGAAAGTGCCACATTACTTTCTGTGGAACGCGGGATGGTGTTTCATCGGATTTTGACTTCCAGCGGGATGTGCCACATTTTATACAATCATTTCGTTCAGCGGTTTCCTCCCAGAATAAACTGCAATCTTTCAGGCAAGAATGAATTTTGTTTCTTGAAAATCCAAGTTCCTCAACTAACTTCCATGCCATATAGTGGTTTTAGGGAATATCTGCATTATCTAGAAGTAAATCATTCAATAGGGTAATAATTTAATCGATTGTCGTATTAGAAATCTCATACATAGTTTTCCCATGAAACAATCGGATTAAAAATACCATCTTTTTCATTTTATCGCATTGTCATTATACTGGAGTCATGGTAGCATCATTCAATTTTTTCACCCTATAAATATCATCATTTTCACTAGATGCATCAGCTGTTCTCATATCGAAGTCTTCTTGAGTCGAAATCCTTTCTTTTTCATGATGACGAATAAACGAAAACCGATCATCTAACAAATTCTCCATTCCAGTCTTTTCATTTTGATCATCACCAATTGGAGATTTCATTTTCTCCCCATTGAGATACCACACAAAGTAGTTTTCTTGAAAACCATTTTTGGTTATGTGGTAGCTGACTTCTTCACGGCTCAACCAAGGTCTACCAAAACAATTGGAACATGGGCAGTGTATGCGAACACTATCTAAAGCATTGTGAAATGCAAAATCTATAAAGCTCTTCAAATTTTTTTGACAATTTCTTGAGATCCGATCGGTTTCATACATCCAACTTCTGTCCATTCTGTAAAAAGAATTTATATAAGTCATTTTTTCATAAACAATTCAATAGGATTGAACTTTAATAGAAAATACATTTAAGTAAACGATAAAGGAAGGAGTTTCTAGTCGATGTAGTGAACTATTAAAATAATGTAAAGAACAAGTACTCATAAATTAAATTAAAATTTATTTATATTCATTTTCATTAGGTCTATAAGAGGCACATGCCTCAGGTCCCATCATGTGTTATAGGCATCCCAAATAATTCACTCATGTTCAATAACTCATTATTGACACCTGGTCGTACCTTTCATTACCCAATTACTTCCCCAAGTCAAGTGCACCCCATGGGTGAATAAATTTTAGGCTTCTAAACTAATAGGTTGTTCATGACCTGTAAAAATATTTAATTTCATTAATTATAGACAAAAACATTTATTTTTAAATTTTAAATTCTTAATAAAGTATGTCAATGATAACAACATTACTGAATTAAACTTGTGACTTATCTAACATTTTTATGGTTGTCTACACATGCCAGAATGGGTAGTGAAAATCACCCCACCCTCATAAAAGTGAGTATTGGCCAAGAAGGACGCATAATATACAACGTACAATGAGAACCATATTTAGTTGACCCTAAAGTTATATTAGTACAATCATCTTGGGGGAAATGGAATATTTGATCCTGGTTAACTGATGAATTCAAAAGCTCATATTCCATATGTTGGACAATATCTAAGGTAAGAAATCATGTGAGGATGGGTTTACATCATTCAATTTCTTACATGCTAGTGAGAATGAAGGCTTAAATTAATGACTTGAGTTCACTGATACCATGTCAACCGTTATACACACCATGTGAACCCTTATACACACCATATGAACCCTTATACCATATCATCATTATTACAACCATTAATAACAACTTATTAAATAACATCACTTGTTAAAGATAATAAAATTGAACATAAATCAATAATAATATTGGATATATCAAGTAAAATGAAGTCATACTATCTTACATCCTAAATGAACACCCACAACCATGATTAATGACCACAAAGCTCCCCTTTCGGCCAAATCAAAAGTGAAAACAAAAACACATAGTTGTAGAAAAAACTTCATTTGTGTGAAGAATAATAATCTCATGGTCCTCATGATATTTGAAACACGCAGTCATGATTTTCGAGATGAACTTGTATCCATGAAACCATATGAGAAACACGATTCAATACATGCATTTTTCTGATTTTCCCAAGCATTTTGAGGAACCTCAAATCAGTGAAAATGGTTATTGTGTTTTAAAAAGGTGATTGAATAAAACATGTATGATGTCGAAGGAAGAATGATTAATGGTTATATTATAAAAACTAATATTCACTAATATTGCGAATTTGACATTCTGTGAATTAGTTTAATGAAGAAGGAAGAAGTACTAATTAGGGACCACATACTATTTGGAAAAGTTCAAGAAGATACTCCATATGTTCTATTGTGCAAAGGATAAGTGAACAGTGTGTCATTTTATATATATATAGATTTTTATAGAAACATGATACATACTTGTTATGTAATACACATAGTGTAAAAAAATTAAGATGAACAAGATCTTCATGTTTGGCATGATCTTAATGAAAGGAGTGATTTTCATGAAATAATATCAATAAATATTACAAACAATTTCTTATTAGTTCATATACATGAAGCTATAATATTTGAAGCAGATTAAAAAAAACTATGAATCTTCAAAATTAGAACACAATAAAGAGACACCATGGCCTTATAAATGTAAATGTGTAATGAAAACATTAATTGTACATACACCAATATAGGGATTTGAGTACACAATTCATGGAACAATCATAAAATTTTACAAAAACCATAAAAATTGGGAATAAAAAAATCATTGAGAATATAAGGATATGATTTATAAGAGGTGGAACTATATCCTTGATAAAATATGGAAGGAGTCTAACCTGGTAGCTGCTGAACCGATGGAAGATGTGGGGATTCAGAAGTGCTTCTGCCAAGGAATCGCTTCTGGAGACGAGCAGAAGGGTTCTGAAATCGTGGGGAGGCCGCTGCCTGCATTTGGAGAACTTGGGGCTTTTTTTTCCAACAGTTTTTAAAAACCATTGGGAAAACTCAATCTTTCCCAATGGCTTCAAAAAACCATTGGGAAAGCTAACTTTTTCCCCATTTTCCCCAATGGTTTGAGGAAACCGTTGGGAAAAGTGATTTTTTCCCCACTTTTCCCAACGGTCATAAAACCGTTGGGAAAAGTCATTTGTTCAAGGTATTTCCCAACGGTTTATGAAAACTGTTGGTAAAGACAACATATACCAATGGTTCTTTGAACCGTTGGTATACAAGTGTTGGGAAAAGTCCCATTTCCATTAGTGTTTGATTTTAAGATTTCCTATATGCCTGGGAAAGGAAATGTTATAGCCGATGCTATAAGTTGGAAGACTCATACATGGGTGTTTCAGGAGGCCAGTTGTGAGTGGAAGCTTTTGGCCTTATTTTCAAAGGTATGTGTTAAGGTTTGGGAGGATCATGGTTAGACTATCCTCTCATCTTTAGCAATGACCTCTATCCTTCTAGAATGGGTGAGAATGAGGTAAATTTTATATCTTGAGGGCCTGGTCTCGAGGGAGAGTATCTCATATGACAATTTATCTTCTGGTTGGACCATGGATGAGGATGAGACTTTATGCATACATGGGCATGTGTAGGTCCTAACAGACATTAGAGAGGAACTGATGTGGGAATTTTAGGCCTCATCTTGTACAGTACATCTCGGTATCACCAAGATGTATCGAGACTTAGGTTACTAGTATTAGTGGCCTACTATGAAATGGGAAATAGTCAGTTTTATCACTCCTTGTTCCACCTATTAACAGGTGAAGGAGGAACATCAGCAACTAGTATGACTTTTATAGCCATTTTCTATTCTTGAGTGGAAGTGGGATGATGTCTCTATGGACTTCGTGACTGGTTTTCCTAGATCAACTTGATGTAATGATATAGTTTGGGTATCTTTTGATCATTTGATGAAGGTAACACACTTCTTACCAATTCGGGTGACCTTTTTAGTAGATGATCTTGGGATTCAATATGCCATAGAGGTCGTACGTCTCTGTGGAGCTTCTCATTCTATTATATCTGATAGGGATGCTCATTTCACATCGTGGTTTTGGAAAAGGTTACAGAAGTCCTTGTATATATAGGTTCTTCTTAGCATGACCTATCACCCTCATACTAACAGTCAGACAAAGTGTACGATTCAAGTGTTAAATAAAATGCTTTGTGCATGTGTCCATGACTTTGAGGGTTCTTGGGAGAAACACATACCCCTAGTTGAATTCTCTTATAATAATATTTTTTAGGCTACCATCTAGATGGATCCTTAAGGATCCCTATATGGTAGATCTTTTTGATCACCTATGTGTTGTTTAGAGGTAGGGGAGGTAGTTTTTCTTGGACCATGTATCCTCTAAGATACTATAGAGCATGTTTAGATGATCAGGAAGTGTGTGTTGAGAGATCGGTCCAGGAAGTAGTATTATGAAAATTTTCCTTGATGAACTCTTGAGTTTGAAGTCAAGGATCAGGTTTTCTTATGAGTTTCATCTAGTTTGGTCCATTGACATATTTGGAGGAAGGATAATATTTTTCCCCAATTCTTTGGTATTTTTGAGGTTTTGGAGAAAATTGGGCCAGTGGCTTACCAGATATCACTTACTTAGAGATACCAATCTATGCATTATATCTTTCACATATCTCAACTCTGCCAATATTTTACAGACTCATCGAAGGTTTTAAAACCTGATGAGTTTGAGTTAGATAGGGATTCTTCCTTCGAAAAGTACCAAGTTTGTATAGTGGATTGGAGCGTGAAGACACTTCGAGGCATGTTAGTTCCTTTAGAAGAGGTTCTATAGCAGCACAGATGAGTATAGGATGAGACCTAGGAGTAGGAAGCTAATGTCAGTTCATATTGGCTTGCACTTTTCTCAAATGATCCTTCCTTACCCTCAGAAGGTAAACTCAGGGATGATTTTCTTTAAGGAGGGGAGTTTGTAATGACTTTTCTTTTCATGAAGGTAAAACTAATTTTTTAGTTTGACTTATTTGTTTTCACTTATTAAACGTTCTTTAGGACCAAATGAAGGTTTCAAGAGCATGATGGGCTTGTTCAGATCCCAGATCTTTAGAAATTAGAGAATCGTAGTGGGTTGCACAATTAGTGCTAACTGTGCGACTCAATAGTGTGAGATACCCAGTAAAAAGGAGATTCCATATAGTTTGTTTGAAGCCATGTGATCCAGAATGCACACCCATGGGGAGTTAAAAAAATTATGATAGTGGCTTTTCACATGGCTTGGGCATAGTTAGCCAAACTGTATACCTAGCCCATGCAAGTTGGGTTCTTAGATAGTGGAGGGAGCATGGTTAGTGTATAGTTTAGCCAACCATACATCAAAACTGTTTGAATCTCTTTTTTAAGGTGATTTTATGATTTTTTTCTCTTAATGATCTTAAATCCTCACCCTCCTCTTTCTTTCCCATTTCTAGCATGCAACACCCCTTTCCTCTCATGTGATCTCACCCTTCTCCTCTCCAAGGTATTTTGATAACTACCACATATGAACTCTATTTTCATCATCAACAGAAGAATTGGATCCAAAATATTAATCTCCCAAATCCTCTTTATTTCTATTATAGTTTATCATCCCATCTCTTGTTCTATTTTTGTGTGAGCTCAAATACCCTATTTTTAGGGCATTGGTTTTTTCTTTCATTTTCTCATGTTCTTCTTTGAATAAAAGGTCAAGACTGGATGAGTGGTTGTCTATGGACCTAATATAGGTGGTCTATAAATATTTCCCAAAATTTGAAGTTTTTTTCATAGTATTTTTCCATTGTTCCACACACCACACATTCATATGTGTTGCCTTAAAATGTGTTAAATCAATTTTAATAATTATACCATGTGTAGATACTCTCGTAGATCCTCAATCAATTATTAGAGCATGTCTACCTCATTTATTTCCACCCCTTTGGGTGGGAAAAATGGAATTCTTTCCTCTTTTATAAATTTTTAAATGAACAAACATCGCCAATGTGTTCAGATTGACTTGGAAATTAAATTATCTTACCTTTTAAATTGAATGGATTGATTAAAATTAATGGAACTGAGTATCAATGCAATGCCAAATTCCAAATTCTTATAAACATGAATTATATGAATTATGCACCATTGGTTATTAGTGCTAAATGATTATAATTATTTTAGAGGTAAACCATCATTACTATTATTATTAATATTCATGGTTATTGGTTGTTGAACAATGGTTAACAGTTCCATTGAGAATGGTGTTACATTCTCCCTTACGTTGGGTGTTATGAATAACGTCTCACACCATTATAATTTTATTCAGGTAATGCCCATGACATTAAATGTTTCCTTGATTTTCATGTTGTGTATGATGAATCACCCCATCATCTTGAGTGATAGGAAAGATGTATCACATTCATATGATTTTCAGGGCTTATACCCATGTTGGAGACATTGGCTCCTTAAACTGGTCATGGATGCCTATGTTACACCCCAGGTCCAGCTAACACCTAGTATCCATGTATATTCCTAAAAATTTCTTCACGTATATAGTGAATATACATGTAAACATATTATATATGTGTGTGTGTGTGTGTGGTTATTGATCAAACTCATTTTGGCCTATGCCGAAACAGGTAGAGACATTCAGTTGTCCTATAGAAATATGAGTTGAATAGTATTTATTCTTCAACATTGTTTATAATTATTATCTATTATACATGAACACTATTATTATATGTGCACTAGCTATATTATTCTAGACAAAATTGGTGATGGACTACTGAGTTTATCTCATACCCTACTCAGGCTTCCTTTGGTGCCTTAGTAGACCTTATCTCTACAGGTGTAGATAAGGGAAAGCACCCTATCATAGATTTTTGATCTGTTTACTTATATCATGGAGCATGGGAGTAAAGGACTGAGTATGTGATCATGATTCTAGTGTATCTATCTTTTGGTCCTTTTTTGTTTTTTTATTTCATATATATGTTTATACCTTGTATCCCTTTAATCCCCTTTTTTTATATTAGCATGCCAGGACATCATTCTGTATATGACTCGGCCTTTGGATTTTAGTATTTATTACAATTTCTTACTTGTTTATTCTTCCATAGTTTATTATAATACTTGTTTCTGTTTCTTCATTTGTTCTATTATGCTTATGTTGTTGTCTATTTATTTATCATTACCATTGTGATACTCTGATATAAGGGTATATTCTACCGACCATACCACATTAGACCCTTATTGTTAGTCGGTAGCCTCTAGCATATGGGGAGGTTCACTTGAGGCCATGAGACCCACCAAATTGGGCCACCATTTAAGTGTCTCCTAGGTCGGGATGTTAAAATACTATAAATTTTCATATTTAGTATGATATTCATGTGGTGGTGACTATAGGACTTTTAACATCCAAAAAAAATAAACTCTAATATGAGTCAAAGGTTACAAGGGGATGTGAATTGTGGAACATTTATACAAAATTTTAATTCCTTGAATGGACTAAAGGACTTCATTTTTTATTGATTTTTGATAACCCCCATTTCAAGGGATGAGGGGGAACCCTTACAAGGCCTGTAGGCTTAGAGATTACATGGCACATAGGCTTAGGAGATTACATGACCCGAAGGTCTTAGGGAATTCAACCAGACTATCTACAAGGAACTGCCCCCCCCCCCCTGGCATCTGCATCATGATAGTGGCTCTCCACCTTCACATGGTCGTCTAGCTAGGCTTCCTGTGCAAGAACAGGCTGTTCCTAATGGCATATTCATACCCTATCATTCTAAAAAATCCATTCGTCTCTACTCTGGTGAGTGAACTTGCTCTGAATCCTCTTTTGGGGCTGCTCCTTTTTTTTGTAGAGTTTTCTGGGGAAACTGTATGTGGCTTGAAGGCCTTGAGGTGTTCTGAAGGCCTTAAAGGTGGCCTGAAATCCCTACTGACCCAAAGGCATGAGTGACCCAAAATCCTTAAGTACTCCAAGCCCAAACTGATGGCCCAAGGTGAATAGTTCCATCTGCTACAGTGCCGAACAATACCTACTACAGTACCTACTACAATACCTGCACAATGTACAGTTCTACTACAATACTACTATAGTGTCTGCTTCCGTACCTACTATAGTACTTCTATAGTAACCTGGAAATATGCCTCTACCTAGTTTTGAACCTGGGTCTCGTGGATTCACTTAAGGATACCTCACTAACTAGGCTAAGGCTCATGTGCCAAAATGTTCATTTAATATCCAAATGTTTGAGAAATTTTTGAATTCCAAGGAAGTTCCTTGGATTTCTACATAAATAGGAACATTTTTTGTGATGTGGTGAATTATAATGCTATTAATATTCCTTGATTTGAAACTCTCCTTAGCTATAATTTCTCTTCATCCTTTAATCTGAAGATTTTAATAGATCATAAATAGAAGAGAATCCTTCCCAAGTATTGGGAGATTCACAAAACCAATGGATACCCTAGGAGGAAGGAGTTTGTTGGATGCTTCTCAGAGATCCCTTTCAAGATTGTGTAGAGAATCTTGAATTGATTGGATCATCAAAGAAAAAGGTGAGTGTTCTTTATTTATTTCATAAAATTCAAATGAATTGAATGATCTTATCACATAAATCTTTTTTGAATTATTATTTTCATTATGCTTGTACAAGATTTGTTCCTTATAAAACCCTTTAGTGGTATCAAATCCACTTTTATATCATTTGGATCGAGTTTTAAAATAGATAAATAAATTAAAAAAATATAATTTTCTTGAATCGTGATGTGTTTTGATAAAAATAGTTGTGATTTATAATGCCCCAGCCCCACATGACCATGTTACCATGGAAAAAAGCCACATGACATTAAGTGAATTATGTGATCACCAGATTATAGTGACTAGTGTTTGAGGTTTAATGATATTTTTTGGGAGAAATTTACACTCTAATGATGCATTAAATAAAGTAAAAACACAATGGATATTATAATAACAATAATAAGTATAAGAAAGTAATAACATACTTAATAAATTCAAGATAAAACCCTAAAAAATTCCATATGATTCGTACATAAAAACCTGAACATAAAGTAAAAAAAGAAAGTACTAAAGTATTAATAGTATAAATAAAAATAGAAATAAAGTAAAATGTGGGAAGGCACTCTAAAAGGCTCCAAATGCTTATAAAAACAGCACCAAGATGTCTCATGGCATCATCACATGGTCACTAAGGCCTCTGGTGTTTATATGCAATGTCAATTATATAATCTATACATATATGAGGTGTGAATGTATAGGGAGTGAGAATAAATCCTCAGTAGAAACCAACATGACCCTATAAATCCCATGAAGTTTAAATTAATCATATATAAAATGTTTAAAGATTTTAGATAATTTAACAGTATCATTTTAATCATGAAATTAAAGAGTTAAGTGATAACCAAGACACTTAAATAGTCTTTTATCTACTTCGATCAATGTCAGTATAATCTCTTATATCAATCATGGAATAACATATCCAAACACATGGATCACATCCATTAAATTTCAAACACATAACATCCCATAAATCCCCATAACTAACATAATTCCTAAAAAACTCATGTTTTACATTGTCAATGTCTCACATAATAGCTTAACCCAAGGCTCATTGCAATTGGCCAACTTCATGAAACTTTTCATATCAAAAGAGTTAGGGTAAAACAACTCAAACATAACTTCATTTTAAACACAACATATTATAAACAATCCCCAAGTTATTCAACCTAAATATCAAACTTACTTTTAAAAACATATAAAAATTCATTTAATTTCAAACACTCTTTCACAATTTGACATATAATTTTCAGCAAGAAAAATTTAGATAAAAATCCCCATTCCAAAACACTTTAACCAATTTATCATTCAAAACATTATTAAGTATCCACTTTCCCTTTATGTGTCACTTTACATCATTAAAAATATAATTCTATAAATTATACCTTACTTTATATCTAAATATATTCATAATAAAAAACATCAAAACACATAATTAGATATTCTAGTTCATTTATATCCTTTAATATATTTTTTATAGGGGTTTATGGATTGTCATCTGAAACTCTGATACATTGTTTCAATCTATTTTTTCCCTCATTTTATTTAGTTTTTTAACATGAATAGTTCATAACATTTGTGTTGTTTATTTCTAATTAATTTTTTACTATTTTACTTTGATAGTTCATAACTTATAACTTTCAAACCACATATTTCCTTAAGTGGAAAAATTTTTAAGTTCATAACAACTTGAATTCACCCCATCCCTCTTGAAGCTACCATATCTAGGATAAAATTTGGTATCAAAGATATTCCTTATCTTCATAATACATTTGATATTTGAGCTAGTCTATTTTTTTATACAATAACATGTATTAGAGAAAAGATTATTTGTTATGTGGTAGGTCTACTTATTAGAACTTTATAGAACTTAAATCCTAGTGGACAACCTATATTTAATGGTATTGATTATGAATACTACAGAGATAGGATAAATAATTTTTGGATGATACTAGTGTTGATATCAATAAGATAATGATTGGGAATTATAATATCCTTGAGAAAGAAATTATGAACTCTACTCAAGAAGTGAATTTATAATATCAGTAGAATTATAAAGTCTAAAACACACTTCTTTTTTTGATGACATGATATATATACATCTAGATATATTTTTATGAAATGGATAATGAAGTTTGGAAGAATTTGGAGAATACTCATTTTGGAACTTCTAAAGTTTTGGATACTAGAAGAGCGATGTTGAGAGAAGATTATCAAGCCTTTTATTTTTTATAAGATAATCAATCTCACAAATGGATCATCATTTTGTGGTGACTTTTAATAGCTTAAAATATCTTAGTGATAAAGATATAGATGCTGAATAACTATTAGATAGGATTATTGACATAATTATGAAGGATTGGGATTCAAAGATGGCAATGATAGATGATGAGAATAACCTTATGAAGATGATACTTGATGATATTATTAGAACATTGATTTAGTATTTGATTTAATTGAAGTGAGATAAATAGAAGGAGAAATGGAATAATGTCCTTACATTTCCTACTAAAAATTCCAAAGATAATACTTTAAATCCTATTATATAAAAGCATGAATCTAAGAATCATTCTAATGATATAAATGTAGAGTTTGGTAAAGGTGAATTATCTCAACTTGAAAGGATTATGAATAGGATTATTAGAAAGAAGAATTTGCAGAATGATTATCAAAATGAAAATAAAGATAGACATGAAAATTTTGGAAGAAGATAAGATTATTTTCATGTTATTTTTTATGAGTGAAATAAGCTGGTTCATATCATACTCAATTTTACAAGATCAAAGATGAAGGATAATGATTTTAAAAAGATCCTATAAATTCCAAGAGAATAAATTTTTAATAGATACTATTAACACTTAGAGTGTTAATAAAGATCTTTATTCTAACCATTGTTATACTGACAATGATGACAACCAGAAGATTAAAAAAATTATGTATAATCTCTTTAAAATGAAACCTATTTCATAGTAAAGGTAACAGATGAATCTATGACTAATATGAATTTTGATTCTACTTTTACTTTTTCTTTGGATGATGACGACAATACTCCGTCATTTGAAGAGAAGGTAGAATATATGTATGGCCTATATAAAATATATAAAAATTTGAAAAAATAATATGATCTACTTAAGGTAGATCATGTTAATACCAATAATAATATTTCAAAATGTACTTCTTAGTTGAATAAAAAAACTATTTATGTTCCAACCTCTAATGATTATAATGAAGTTGAAAAACTTAAGTCCAAAGTTAAAAGTTTTAAGAAGTTTCCTTCCAATTTTACTTATATAAGGAATAATTTTGATGGTCTTATAAGATAGTTGAGATTATTTGGAATGTATTCTGGAGTTGTTCATACTTATGAAAAGTCACATTTCTAGACCAAATATTTTATTCCAAAGATTTTACCCTTTTTCACTAAATGTCAAAGGGGAGGTCATTGGAAGAATCATTTCACCTTGAATATGATTTAATTTTTTATAGAATGTTGGGATTTCATTTTGAAATAACTGGTAGTTATTCAACACCCCAGGGTTGACCATATGTGGGTTCCAAAATACTTTTTTTCTAACATTTCTAGACCTAAGAAATTAAGGGTACCAAAAAATTTATTTTGTTTCTAGAAGAAATATTAGGTACCGGTGAAAGTAATTCTTGGAACTACTCATTTTATGGAAGTTATTTATTAGTATTATTCCTTGTGAACTATAGTTCATGATGATTTTGATTATAATATTCATGAAATATGGAACAGTTAGATGAAAGTAATCTTTATCTTTCTGTGTGTGGTCCTAAAAGAACTAATCTATGGAATGATGAAATACCATTAAAATCTTTCTATTTTCCATATTCAGTATCCTTTATTTTTTATGAATCTTTTTTATCAGGAAGAGGGAATAAACTAGGAAGAAACTTTTTCTCTGATAGCTAGACTTGAATCTATTCTTATTTTATTATCATTCATATATCATCTGAATTTTACTCTATTTCAAATGGATTTAAAGAGTTCCTTTCATAATGGTTATGTTTAGGAGAAGATTTATATCAAATTACCTCCTGGTTTTGAAGATACTAATTTTTTATAGCATGATTATAGACTTACCAAGAAACTTTATGGACTTAAACAAGCCCTAAGAGCCTTGTATGAAAAATTATCTAAATTCTAACATAAATATGATTTTTTTAAAGGAACAATAGACCCAAATATTTTTATCAATAAATTTTTTAATGACATTATAATAATAAAAATATGGTTTGATGACATTATTTTTGGATCCACTAAAAAAACTTGTGGATTGTTACTTTGAACTTATAAAAAGTGAATTTGAGATTATTATGATTGGTGAAGTTAAATACTTTATTGGCTCCTAGATAACTTAAAAAATAAAAGGAACTATCTTAACTCAATATAGGGGTATTGTATATTTACTTAAACATTTTTGGTTTTGAAAAATATTTTAGTATAAGAACTTTAGTAGGTACCATGTCCTTGATGAATCTAAGAAACTGATAGATTAAAAACATTATAGAGGTATGCTCAGAAGTTTAATTTACTTGATAGTAATTTAACCAAACATTATGTACTATATTTACCTATGTGTGAGATTTCAAGATAATATGAAATAGTCATATCTTAAGGAAATTCAATAGATCTTCTGTTACCTTAAAATAACTTCAAAAATTAGATGATTTTGTTATTTTGGATCTAATTTTTTAATTTAGAGTTCTCAAGATATAGATTTTGGAGGTTATAGAATTGATATAAAGATTAATTTTAGAACTTTTCATTTCCTTGGTTAATCTTTGGTATCTTGGTTTAGTAAAATGTAACATTAAATATCACTTTACACTACTAAATCTAAATATGTAACAACTGGATGTTGTTACATCCAATTGTTATGGATGTAGAATACACTCACTGATTTTAGGATAATTACTCACTCTGATTCTTTTTTATTGCGCCAATGCTAATTATTTATCTAATAATCCATCACATCACTCATATGATAAACATATTGATTTAAGACATCATTTCCTTCATGATCACATGGGAAAAGGAGATATTAATCTTTAATGTATCATAATTGAAAATAATATTACTAATATATTTATCAAACCATTAAATTATAAGAGATTCAAATATGTTAAATATAAAATGGGTATAATCAGTGTTAAGTGATCATATTCCGATTAATTATTCTCCTAACATTTAAAAATCATTTAAAAAGGGGGAGAACATTCAATTTCTATATAAAACTTTTCTAATTCTTTGTATAGGAACTTTATATATTTCAAAATAACTTTAAACAAAAATTATAAGATTTTTCTTGTATGTATTTTGGAATCACACCTTACAAAAGAATTTTACTAGATGTATGTAATGATAATTAATTTTCCTTAGGTACCATTTAATTCATATATTTGTCTTATGAAATTTCATATAAATACCCCCTCACTATAGTTTGTTTTATTCTTATGTAGACTTGAATTTTTTGATTAAATCATGTATAATTAATATTCTTTATAATTGATTCTTATGTAACCTTGATTTTATTCTTATACTTTTCATTTGAAGCTATTATTACACAATGCCTATGGATATGGATTTTTTTACATGGAAAATCATTATTCCATTTAGGTTTTTACTATTATTATATTACCTTGCTTATTAATTTTTTTTTAACTCTCCTAGTTTTATTTTTGATAATACCAAAGGGGGAGAAAGTTTAGTAAAGAAAAAAAGGATAAAGTTTAAAAAAGAAAATGGGTAAAAAGTATGGGTGATAATAATTTTTTAAGGTGAATAATAGTTTTAAAGTTAGATAATGGTTTAGGAAGGGAAATGTTTGGTTGTTTCTATAGTTCTATTAAGGGGGAGAAATCTTTTTAACATTTTTTGTAAATCTAAGAAGGAGTAAGTTTTTTATAAGTACATGAAGTTTTCTACTTTACTTTATTTATTCTAAACATTAATATTTGTCATGTTTTTTTATTATCAAAAAGGGGGAGACTTTTGAGTCATTTTCCTAAAATGACATCTTTTGGATCCATTGCTTTATTGAATCACAACACAGTATTTGTTTGATTTGTACGTACTTGGTAATTTTGTTAGTTCTGTATTTATTAATATTTTAGATTTTTAATAACATGTTCTGAATGAGATGATCCAAAACCATTTATGTTTTGGAATATTTTGAAGTCACTTGAATTAATTTTAAAGAAGGATTTTGTACAAGATTCTGTGTTTGTTACAAAGTGACAATTATTCCCAAAGTCTACACAGCTAACCATTGGGGAGTTTGTTATGCCAAAACCAATAAATAAAATACTACTACTTCAATGAACAGATGTCATACCACCTTCATTCAAGAGTTTTTCACCATCTTAATACTTGATTGGTTCTATTTATAAGTGTTTTTTAGAGTATTATTAGAGATTATGATTGTGAGAAATTTATTATAAAATATCTAAGATGTTCAGTTTTAATTTTTCACTTCTAATCATGTTATATTAAATAGATTCCAAGGATATGAATATATTATTTGAAATTCTAGTTCAAAGAAGTCTTAGGTTGAGACTTATTTTCGATCATTTGATTGAATAAGAGCTTGGGGATATGTCTTTATATTACTAATGTCTTTTAAATAAGTTTAAGTAAAGGAATTATATCTTCCATTAATTTAGATCAAGGAATTTTTTGATTTTTAGAATTGGTTCCTTGGGATTTGGGTATTGATCCTCCTACCACTTTAGATTAAATGTGAAGAATTTTTTTTTTGATTGAAACTATTTATATCCTTTAATAGAATATTTTAAAAGGATTTTATGGATTTCCATCCAAAACTCCATTACATTATTTAATTCATTTTTTGTTCTCATTCTGTTTGGATTGTTCACCTCAAATAGTTTATAAATTCAAAGAATTTTATTTCTGAAAAATTTATTACTATTTTACTCTGATAGTTTTGAATTTATAACTTCCTAACTATAAATTTTATTTAGAGGAAAAATTATTAAGTTTCTAAAAAAATTCAATTCACCCCCCCCCCTCTTGAATTTTATATTTCTGGGACAAAAGGATTTTTTCAACCCTTTCTAAGAAAGAGATGTGAATCTTGCATCTTGATCAGATAAAATGCTATTGGGAATCCCATGAAGTCTCACAATTTCTATAATATAAATCTTTCTATGTGCCTCAACCATCTCAGACTATTTGATTAAAATAAAAATTGAAACTTTATTCAAATAATTAGTAATGACCCAAACTTCATCTTTATCCTTCTACAATCTCAGAAAACCCATCAAAAAATCCATGGAAACGTCATCCCATTTCCACTTTGGAATAGGTAATGACTAAATATTTCCTACTATACTTTGATTTTTATCTTTCATTCATTGATATGTGAATTATATAAAAACATAACTAGGCATGTCCCACTTCATATCTGACCATTAATAGGGTATTTAAACACTATAGTGCATTTTTTTAAACTAGGATGAACTATCCATCAAGACATATGGAAATATCACATCACTTTCTATCAATGATCTATCGAAAAAAATCCATCCATGTAAATACAAGAGGGAATTACCATCAAGATTCCACCTGGGTATTTTATTCTTATTATAGATTTCATATAGAAAAACCTGACACTCAAAATATAAACTCTATCTTTCTTTCACTTTCTCATTCAAGGATGAATTTATAGTCAAAGGAGTTAATACAACACAACCTTCCTCTTTAGATACATCAATATGTAATTCAAAGAAAAATTAAATAATCTTCCACTCATCTTTTGACTCACAAACTACTTCCACCAAAGACTTCCTACCCAAAAACATTAATAATAGCATTCTCCTTTCTAAGAGTATATATCATCTCAAAATAAAACATATAGAGATATTCAACACAGATTATCTATTTTATATTTAAATAGTTTTGAGAAAATATATACTTTAAACTTTTATGGTTGGTTAATACCTCCAACTTCCCATCGAACATATAATGCCACCAATTTTTTAGTGCATATACAACCACAACCAACTCAATATCATGAATAGGGTAACTTTTCTCATGTGAATTAGGCTTCCAAGAACAATATTCCACTACTAATACTTATTGCATTATCACACACCCTAATACCATACTAAAGTCATCATGATATTCCTCATAACATTTTCCTAGACTCAATAGAATTAGAATAGGTACTGATATTAATTTATTCTTTATCTCTTGAAATATAGATACACATTTATCATCCCATTTAAATTTCACTCTTTTCATATCCAATTATATCATCAGTTTAGTTATGTGAAAAAAATACTCAATCAATCTATGATAATAACCTTCAAGACCTAATAAACTCTAAATAACAAAAACATTCTTCACCACCACTTTCTTCGGGTCTAATAATATCCTAGGTTCAGTGACAACATGCCCAAGAAGCTTCACGTCTCAATTCTAGAAATGAAATTTTGACATCCTGGAATACAAATGGAAGGCTATCAATGTTTCCAATATAATAGTCAAATGTCTCCTATGATCCTCAAAGAATAGTGAATATATCAATATATCATTGATAAACACATTCATAAAAGAATCCAAATAAGTATGAAAAACATGGTTCATCAAGGTCACAAACATAACTAGTGCATTATTTACCCTAAATTATAATAAAAAGAACTCAAAAGGCCATATATTATTTTAAATACTATCTTTTTACCATCTTCAACACACACCTTCAACTGATGATAACACAATCAAAGATAATTCTTTAAAAACAACAAATATCACCTCAATTGATTGAATAAATCATTAATTCATGAAAAAGGATACCGATTCTTAATCATAACTTGATTTGATCTATAATAGTCAACATATAATTTCAAAATCCTATCTTCCTTCTTGGAAAAAAGAACAGAAGCATCCCATGAAGATACTGTAAAGAATCAACTCAACTATCATGACTTGACACTTGAGGCAGCCTGCCACTAGGCACAAAGGATGTTCCCATTCCCCATGGATTGAAAACTAGTTCTTGGGAATCAATTATATACCCTTGGTAATGACTTCACCCTCAAATAACAATAACCGCATCACAAAATCCACTAAAAAATACAACAAGATATATCCATATATCGAATTCTCATGCATAAAATAAAGAGTTTTGTCATAACTGACACAATCAAACCAAGTAAAAAAATATTATTAGAAATAATAATAACTTATAACAACATCAAATCATAAGCTGAATAAAAAGTGAAAACCACATATTCATACAAACCCGAAGAGAGTTATGGGCCGACAAGGACGATACATAACATTGAAAACCAAAACTAAAACCAAACCATCACTCTTCACATCCCATATCATCCATCATTAGATGAATCTGAATATACCACTAAAAGAAATCAAAGCCTAATAACCTGAAAGAAAATACTAGAGTTGCATACACCCATTGGTGTAAGAAAGGTGTGAGATAAACATACCTAGTATGATTTTACAAAAGAGTTTGTGAAATTCCTTTAAAAATAAATTTAATTAATTATTTTTTGAATTATAAATAGAAAATATATTTTTTTCATATACAGGTTTGAATAAATCAAATAAAATTCCATAATATCTTTTATAAAACCTTCTCTCTCTCTTTTTTCTAAAAAATGGTTAATCCCTTTATTTTTAGTAAAAACTATTTTAAACTATAAAATGAGGATCCTTTATTAAATTAGTAAAAACAAGCCCATATCCTTTTCCTTATTCTAAAAAAACATGTTTTAAACTCCCTTTATATGAAATAAAAATCACTATCTTTTTAAATAATCTTTCTAAATATTTTTTATAAATTAATTAGAATAAAGTCCCAAAATAGAAATTGAAATAGAATATAATCATATGCAGTTAACAAGACATCAAAAGTGTAAAAGATGAAAAAAAAATACAACCTAAGAATCGGTGGAACATAGTCAAATCAATAGTAAGGGGAATAAAAAAAATAAAAAAGTAAGGTATTTCCTAATTAATCCTTAATGGAATCTAAATATCATGGTAAACTAATGTGAACCTAAACTTTGAAACTCAAAACCCTAGTCTACCCTAAAATAACCCAACTATTATCCTAGTAGTATAATTGTACTATTTAGGATATATGATCTGTCTTGGGAGATCTTATCTATCATGGTCCATAATACATCCTTAGATCACTTAGATTCCAGGGTCCATAATCCCCTAGCCAATGCACAATCTAAACTGGGTCACTAGACAATTTGAAAAATAAACTAATGTTTCACTCATCCAGGTCATCTACAAACTTCCTAGGCTTTCCATGAAATAAATCAAAGGGGTGAGAAACAATGAGAAATGGATCATCACATAAGCCAAGAATAAAGCATTTGAGATAACCTTTATCTCACCTCCAACTACATATCAAGGAAACCCCCATTTCATAATCGTTTCATATAATAAATATATACAACATCCCCATTAGAAAATATAAAATAGAAATAAATATGGTAGAACAAGAGAAAGGATATTCACTTTGGTTTATACACATTTATGAGGAAACCTCCTTAAATATGCCAAACATTCCTTCCTTCCAAAAACATTTTTCGGATTCCAAGATATTTTCCACCATTTTAAAACATTTCTTTAAAATGTTCTTAAATACAAATCATAAAAATCATTTATAAAACCATTTAGAAACCAAAACTCCCTTCATTGAAAACCATTTAAGAGGTCTATCCTCTTATTTCATTTAAAAATATTTTATGTGAAACCATTCTTGAAATTTTTTAAATATTCAATTCTATTTTTCATTAAAACCATTAAAAAATCCAAAACACCCCCTTTTTTACATTAAAACAAAAATTTACCCATTATAAGACACAAATGGGGTTAAGTGACTTTATTCATCCAAATTTCATCCAAAAAGTCATTTAAAACATTTTCATGAACACATGTCACACAAAAACCAATTTATAATTTAAAAAACCATTTAACAACTTCTATTCCAAAAAAGGAAACATTTGAAGCATTCATAAAATCGAATATGACTAGCATATATATGATTAATTTATCAAAAAAATGTATTAGAAAACACTAATAACACAATGAAATTACAATTAAAGATAATGAATAAAAACACACGCACCTCAAACCAAGTTTAATCAAGTTACTATGAACTGCCTTTAAAGTCAAAGACCCAACCATGTAAGGATACATCATGTAAAATCCTGAGACACCCAAAACCTTGAATCAAAACCAACCAGAACCCTAATATCTAGCATAAAATCCCCTATTGTTTATGAGAGATGACTAAACCAAAGATAAATGGGTGTAGGGGAAAGTGGAGTAGAAGAAAATTTAGAAAATATGGGGTTACCTCAATAATCTTCTTCAAATCCAAAGGAATGAGACTATAAATCAAAGGAGAATGTTGTTGGAGCTCCCTTTCACACACCCAAGGATTGGTTGAATGAAAAGGAGAAGAGCAGAAGAAAAAAACTTAAAATTTAAGGAGTAAAAAATAAAAAAAAAATCACTTTAAATGATTATGGTAGGATCACATGTTTTGGCTTCACGGTTTACTAAACTGTGAGCCAACCTTGTGGGATACACTGCTAAAAACTATAGGACTACATACAGTAGCCTCATATGATTTCTTTTGACCATGAACAAGATGTGTGCTAACACCTCAAGAACCAAATTAATTGGATAGTTATCACTAAAAAAATAATTTTTTGGACAAAACTATGAACTAACCATGAAAACTAATCGTACAATAACAAAATAAACTAGAAATACTTATTATTCAAGACTTCATGCATGGTTTTCCCAAACATGTCCATACCAACCATGAAATAGAGGGAAATTTTTAAATAAATTTTAAATTTTTGAGCAATTAAATTTTAAATTACCTCAAAATAATATAAAATACATAATAATAATGATATTAGGGTGTAATAATTCTCCCCTCTATACAACTTTATTCTCCTATAAAATCCTTGATGAAAGTATAATTGAAGGAAAAATGAAAAACTCAATACCCTCATAATAGGTGGGAGGGTGGGAAAATATTAAAAAGTTCTATAAAGGATGAAATATTAGGTAAATACATAACTTATCTAAACCATGGACTTAGTCCTTAGACATCATAAAATATCTCCAAACATTAACTAACCCATAATCACCCATCATAGAGCTCTAAGAAGATGAAGACCTATTATAAGTTTTCCCATCATTTAGAATTAATATAAATTAGTAAGTCATGGGATATATACTCTCAATAAAAAAACACCACCAAGATAAACATGTTTCCACGAAGAACCCAATGGAAATAATAATATTTTATAATCCACAATACTCATTTGATAATTGACCTCATATACCAAAGGAAAGAACCACCCAAATAATATCTGAACGATCAAAACACAATGTCATCTATATTCACTATGTCCCAAATCACAAAAATGGTAAAGAATATCTCAAAAAACATACCTCAATGAGAAACAATAAAGGATTTTACCCTAGTTCACAAAACTAAGTGGAAAAGGGAAATATATAATTTCATATTTGGATCACCATCTCATAGTGAACCCAAAAGGATATAAACTAACACCAACTAGTTCATAATCTCAACTAGTGACACATCCATCTTAATCACCTGAAATACACTCTAGAGTTCATCCTATGTATAATCCATCAAAACCCTACTAAATCAATCCCCACACATAATTCTTAAGAGAAAAGATCAAGAAATGAGGCATAGGCACAACCACAGTGACAAAAACCTTACAAAGGAGAAACTAGAGGTTCATCAAGAAATACATCCTATGGAAATCATCTCAAGAGACTAAATCCATAATAAATTCAATTTTAAAAAATCCTAAACTAAATAATCACCCAATACTATTTTGTATAATTCAAATTAATTTTTTTTAAATGACCTAACCAACTCATTTACTAGAGAGAGTCTTGATCACTATGGAAGGAAGGACACTGACTCAATAATTACTACATTAAAGAAGGATATAGATCTTCCACTCTATTCAGAGTCTTTTAAGAGTCAATGAATATAATATTAGCACTTAAACAACAAGAGGATTCTCCCTAAAAACATACTTAAAGACCTCATTTACACATTTCTCAAAACCTTTCTAGGATCACAACTAAGTAGCAAAAAACATTAATATAACCCATTCATGTTTCATAACACAAATAAAATTATCCCAATACACACCAAGGGAAAACCCAAATACAAAAACTCACCAAGGAAAAACATTTGGAAAAAAACTTTAAAAACTTCTATTTTCTTTAAACCATACTCTATTTCATATGGAGCCTCAAACTAATTTTTCAAAGGCACTCATTCTTTAAAAACAACCCAACCTCATTTGAAACTATTTACCTGAAATTATAAAACTCATGAAAAATATCTTTCTTTAAAATCATCACATTTCAAAAGAGTCTAAAAATAATTTGACAAAGGCACACACACATGATTTGAAATATAAAACTTCTTTAAAAAAAATCACTCAAACTTCAAAAATTTCTCTTTTACTTCCAAATTTTTTTGTTATTTCCATTATAAAACAAAATCTTTCCATTAATCTCACTTATATTTTAAAAAAAATTCTATAAAAACCCATTTTTTTTTCAAAACAAATTCAACAATTCTTATTTCATTTCAAAATCTTTTCCAAATTCCATAAATAAATCAACTGCATTCAAAACATCATATGATAGTCAAAACCACTTAAAAATAAACCATAACACCTAGTTTTAAAAACCAAATTACTTCAAAAAAATTTCCTTTCAAATTAAAATAAATCTTCAAAATAAAAATGAAGGAGGTAGAATAATCACTTTCAAAACATTTAGTGAGCACCAAAAAATTATTTTATTTTTTAGAAACTAAGAGGTTGTGTGAGTTGGATTTATTGAAAATAACTTGTAAATATAGTAAAGATGTTATTTATTGAATAATTAGAAGTTAAAAATGGATAAATTAAGTTATGTGTCATGTATATGTGTGGATGAATACATTGAAACCTTGGTAATGATGAATGTTCATATAATATTTCGAATGTTGGCGCACATGGAAGCATATGGATTCACTAGAGGAGATATGAAAAGGGATACCTTTATATATCTATCAAGGTCATGGACATGGTGTATATTAGTTTAAAGAAGGTGTAAGTTTGAATATAGAAAATAAAAATATTTCCTAGTGTTTTCCAAGTACTGGAGAAGTTAAAGAATAAGTTAGATTTTTTATTAATTATGTGACTTTATATATTGGGACTATATATGGGAAGAAAAAATGTAGTTAATGGTGGAAGAAGTTGGAGTGGATCTTCCCTGGGCATGCTACTAGGTATTTAAAAATTTGGAGTGTGCCTGTGGAAAATAGAAAATGTCACCACGTCGTGGTGAAACTAGAAAACCCATTTTGGAAAGGGTTCCTTTGTGTAAAGGTAACTTAATGACTACATAAAGTTAACCTGATTCATGCATAAAGTAACTCAAGTGTTTAGTATCATCACATACATAAGGTTCTTTATTGATGTTGTATAAGCGTAATCTAGAAATTGCATTGTGTATACATAGGTAACTCCAGATACATGTTTTCTATATAAGACTAGGTTGAGTATGCATGTTGTAGAGTCTATGGTTAAAGTTGAGAGCATCTTAATTACTTGAAGAACTAGAGAATCCCAAAATGATTAGCATGTTAAATACCACATTGTGAATCTTGGAATTTTGGCTAGAGGTTTTACCTATGAAAATTGGGTAACAGTTTGACACCACACTATAGAGGTTAACATGTTGGGATTATGAAATCTAATATAAACTTCAGCATTACCCAAAATGGGAAGAAGACACAAACCATACCATGGTACTTCTAATGGTGGTTCAAAATAGTGAGCTTTTAGGCATCACATTGTTTTGGAGACCATGGAAATGTTGGGTATCATGTGTTTTAGAACTAAAACCAAAATGACTTGTTGAGATGAGTGTTTCACTGAACATTTCTCCTGATGATGTGTTATTCTATTATCAATATTTTTTAATTATCATTCCAGAATATTTGAACTTAAATGAATTTATAATATGAAAATATCTATTTTGTGGAAATTAGGAGTTTAAATAGAGATATCCATGGAGTTTTAATGAAGTTTCCCTAACTGTTTTTTGGAAACATAAAAGCTATGAATAAAAAATACTATATTTTGAAGAACATTTATGGTGGATCAATTATTGGAGGTGTTATTTTAAAATAACTAGGTTCATTTCATTGAAATATTTCATAGTCATAAATAATTGTGGAAAGTGGTGTAGTTTACACTGTTGATGGAAGTAAATGAATGGGTTCGTGCATGGATAAATAAGTTTTGAAGCTATTATTAAAAAATATATATAATTGGTATAATATTGAATATCTTTTTTTGAAGAAAGGTTAAGTATAAGATCCTGAACATATTTTCCAAATCCAGTTTATAAAAAAGAGGAAAGATAGCTTGAAAATATCCATTTACTAGATCTGATTTAATTTTAGAAGTAATGTGTTGAGAGAAGAATTAAATCACTGATACATATGATAAATAGAAGAAGAAGGAATAATAAATTGAGAATGGAGTCTAAATATATTAGTATATATGGTTTCTTTATAAATAGAAGAATAAGGAGGGGTTTTAATAAATTACATTTGGTTGTTGTTGAAAGTAATAAGACTGACAGGAGAAAAATATTCATCGTTGACATATTTGTCCATAAATAAAATGAAATATTAAAGAATAATTTTAGTCATTGAATTGTTATTATCTATAGGCAAGGTGTTGTTGCAGTTGTAGTGGAAGTACATAGTCTCAACCCTCAAATATGAGGTGTTGATCTGATCTGGTTTAAAGAGGAAGGGATTAATAAAACATTAAAGATAAATGAACATATATATAGAATAAAATATTTAATTTTTATCAGTTTCCCATACTTATTTCAAGAATACCACCTTGTCTATAAATTATTGAAGAGGCATTCATGTATATAAGATGACTATCCTTCATTGGAGAAGTGTGTGAGAGTAATGAAGAGGCATTGTGCTACAGATTAATAGCCATTGCAATTACCCTAGTTATATTATTACAACCTTGACACACCAATAAATTGTTTGTATGTTCTCCTTGAAGTATCCCATTGGGTGAACAAGTAAATTCTAGTGTCTTTACATATTTACTTTCTGCGTGTGTGTGTGATGTGAATTCATTTGAATAGAAAACTGGTTGAATAGATGTTTTTATTAACTCCGTCACAAGATCCCGAAATAGGGAGATAAAAAAGGATAAAAGAAAAGATGAAATTTGGTTCCACACTAATTTACCCCCTCTTAGGGTGTATCTAGTTCTAATAAGTGGCATCAAAGCACAATGTTTCTATGATTATTAAACTTGTTATATATAGTTTTTTAAGTATTTAGAAATTATGTGAGCAGTGGTATCAACTATAAAGTATTTTGGTTTTGATAGAAATCAATTATATAAATAGAAGGAGGAATTGATGTATTATTTGATAGATTGTTATAGTGATTAATCTATCTTAAGTGAAATGAATTAGGATTATTTCACCGGTGCTAGATATAAATCTGAATTGAATTTTGTTGAATGGGAATTTCATCTTTCTATAAGTAAGAGGAAGAAAAAGAATATGGAGACCAAAAAATTTAGTGTCCCCATTTTGGAAAATAAAAAATGATTCCTTATGTACATATATTTCTAAAAATACTCCTTATCAATTAGAAGATGTAGGTTTTATTTAACTTGAATATTTAGAGAATGAAGGATTCACATCATGTGCTGAATATGAAAAATATTTCTAAAATCAACAAGAGGATATTCAAACTCTGAAAGATTAAATACACTGTTTAAAAGAAGAAAATTAAAGATGTTTTAATTTCATTATATACATGGAGGAGACCATTATAAGAATAGATAAGATATTAAAGGAACAAGGTAAGGTGATTGATGAATTGATTTAATAATTGAAGCTAAGAATAGAACATAAAAAGCATTATGAATCATCCATGGCTGTTCTTGGGGAACAATATAAAGAACATATAAAGACAATTTATAATGAAATGAATTTTTATATTGAGTATTTAGAAGGTGAAACTAAAGTAGAAGGAGCTATAGAATAAAATTCTTAAGGAAGAGATTCATTATTAAAATAAAGAGTCAAATTCTATGAATCCTCGTGTGTAAACTATAGTTGTTAGTAGGAAGGACATTAGTCAAGTTTCAGGAAGAAGGTATTGAAGATATTCAAAAACTTTATGAGTTATTGTTAATGAGATATAGATATATAGTACTATTTTTTTGTATAATTGGATATATCATGAGTGTGTGTATGGAAATAAGAAGTTTCAACGATGATGAGATATCTGAGGTAATTTGATCTCAACTAAGATAACAATATCACATGAGGTGTGGTTTTGATGAAAAGTTTTATACATGTGACAACTTTAGTCTTGTGGAAAAGAACTGTAGAAACATAATAAGTGGATATTCTAGGATTAAATTTAAATGTATGAAACTTGAAATAAATAATAATAAAAATATATTATTTCTAAAAATGGACTCATGGTACTAAATAAAGGTAAAATAAAGAAGTAAAAGAAGATGATGGAAGTATATCCAATGTAATATTTATAACAGTCATTGTTGAAATAAAAGAGGAACATAAAACTGATTATTTTAATAAATAATAGGTTAATGGTCTTGGAATGTGATTCTAAACATATAAAAAAGGATATGTTTTAAGCACCAAGTTTAACATACTCTCAACAATCCATATGAAGGAAAAATAAATAGGTATGGAGAATAAATATGGAATAATAAATGTATCTCATGGAAATCAAGGAAGTTAAATAAGAGGCATTCTTGAGTGGGTTCACTCATAAATAAATGAGGTAGAAATAGGGAACTGATAGTGTATCCATTGCATGGAAAAAGAAGAATATCAGAAGAAGGTGAAATAAAGATTCTCTAACAAAATAAATATATAAAAGTGGGATAAGTCTCACTCTTGAAGAGAGTCCTAAGAAAAATTTGGTTATGAATTATATAGAAAACATCCAAAAATAAGCATTCACAAGTGGTGTTGTGTAAAGAAACACCACTACAATGACTAGTATGAATGGTTGAAATAAAGGATTGGTCTAAAAAGACCAACCACAATTCTCACTATGAATATGTTGGAGGTGTACCTCTCCCCGTGCACTTAAATGTTTCTAATATCTATTGAATTTGTTACATGATTAAGTGGGAGATACGATCCATGGAGTGGTTGTGCTAAAAAATGCATGTGCATGAGATAAAATAAGATTTATGCAAAAAAAGATTTAGATGAATTGTTGTTCATATTTTATATTTGGTCTTTAAATGACTCCACATGAGGTCTTTAGAAACCACTCATTCTTACAAAACTAAATCAGGAGTTTCATGCTATAAAGAATGAGAATAGATTTTGAAGATCCTGATATAATGTTGAAGAGGTGGGAAAGATGCATTGTAATGTTCCAGTGGTATCATGCGACTCTTGCATACTTAATAAGTGATATCAAGCTATTGTTAAAATAGTATCATACTATCAATAAAGAATAATATATATTGGTGTATGAAACAATTGTTATTCATGTATTACATGTTTATTTTTTTCTAGGCTAAAAAATTTGTATCAGCTAACTGTTTTAGGATACTAAAAAGATGTTGGATGAAAAATTCATTACCCACAACTTGTTTTCCCATTATAAGGATGATTTATTCAAACGAAAAATAAATCAAGGGGAGTTGCTGATAAGATATTAAAGGCTTATTCACCTTATCTAAAAAGTAGTTTTCCCTATAAAGTTTAAATATCATGAATATTAAGTGGTATCAAAAAAATTCACAAACAAGTGGTATTAATAAATATAAAATTTGGTATGTCTCACACACTTTCTCTTTATTGATAATTCATTTATTATTTTTTGTAAGTGTGATTGAGATCATAGGATTCATTTAAAATTTTAAAATATCATGATGCTATTTTTTAGTAAAATTTTGTGAGTGATATGGATAGAATTGAGATTGTTAACTTAAACACTTTTTTTCTACACTAATCTCTAGCTCAGTAAGATTAGAGGATTTGTTGATGAATCAAATTTCAATTGGTAATTTCACTTAATGAAATCTATGAAATTATTTTAGTTGTATTTGGAGAAATATTAATAAATTTTGATTAATTTTGTTCAAAAATTAGTATCATCGAGTGGTACCAAAAGGTGGTATGAAAATTGTAGTTAGATATCAATCTATTTTGAGAACAAATCACATATATTTTAAAAATACAAGTAGTATTTGATTATAAATTTATGGTGAAAATGAGATAAAATTGAATGCATGAAAATAAGGGGAGAATAATCTCTCCAATATCGATTTGTGGAGTTCCAGTTTTAATGCTCTAACCCAAATAACCTAATCCAGACTGAAGTGATACATGACCTCATGTGTGTCTCCCTATACACAAGAGGCTTACAACTAGTGGTGAGGTTCTGAATGGTGTCATGGGGATACTATACCCTAAAAACAATAGCTATAAAGAAGAATCATGATAAATTATAAGTAAACATCCATGAAAAACATAAAGGAAACTTAATGAATATCATAATTCTATAAATAATGTCATCCAATTCATACAATATAAACTAAAATACCCCTAATGTGGTATATCAACTAATGTATGATAACTAAAAAAATAAACTAAATAACTATAGAAATAGTTGGGAGTCCATCTCAGTATCACCTCCATCATCTAAGATCTAACTACTGAGCTCCCCAATATAGGTCCCTTTCCCTTAGCTAGATCCATGACTATGAAATCTATATGCACATTGAGATACCTCTATAGGGTGTTAGTATAAACCCAGTAGTACCCCACCAATGCATCTTTAACATAAGTTCACATATATATATGAAGGTTTATATCAAGATGGAAATTAAATGTACAAACAAGAAACCAATCAAATATTGCATTATTGGGTACTAACTAGGTTTCCATGATCCCTGACCATACCTACTTTTACTCTATTATAGAAGGTATGTCACATATGTCATCACCTATCGAATTAGAATGCAAGGCCAACACATGTCTCAGATAAAGGTCCAAAACCAATCAATCCCCGAGTTAAGCCATAAATCTATTGCACCCCTAGCTCAGCCTTGGGTCAAGCCACAAGTTTTTAATGAACCTGCCTCTACTGGATCGGGCCACAAGGCATTCATACCCCATACTCTATCCTAGTTTAGGTCACAAGGCCATCGTACCCCTATCCTATCTCCAGGTCCCATCGTCGACATCATTGCACATCAGCCTAGTACTTTCTCTTCCTATAAAGGCTAAACAATCCATAGAAATACCACTTGTCACTTAGATACCATATATAAAACACAACAGACCAATAATTCACACACAATAGGGTATAAAATGGAAGGGGATAATCATAGCACCCAATGAATAAGTCTCATGGGCCACACAAACATGCTATATGAAAAACACAAGAATACCATATCACACAAGGGTTATCATAGATATGCACTATAACAACCCAATATTGTATAGTATGTCTCTTTAATCTATTTGATATCTTTACAACATGCAACACATATCCTAATAAACCATGAAATATTATTATTTAAATGTGACAGTTATAGCCTAGTCATTGAATTGGAGAGTATGAATAGTATTAATTGAATTATAAAATACATAAAAAGGATCCAATCAATACAAATACATTGATTAATTATTATGAAATAAGTACATAATTTTCAATAAAGTTATTTTATGTTTCAGAAATTCATTTTCATCAAAAATGATTTTTTTATTGCTTTTTCTGAGCAAAAATTATAATTAATTTTTGGAAAAATTTTAAACTTTATTTGGTTAAATGAAATAAATTTTTGAAATTATAATATAAAAATCATATTATGGGTAAATTTTGCGATTTGTTTGAAAATTCTGATTTTTCAATGAATAGTGAAAATACTGATTTCTATTGAAAATTGAATTTTATATTAAATTAATCATAAAGTAAAATTCTATTTTGGATTAGGTTTAAAATTTAATAAGTCTATTTAAATTTAAAATAATCCAATTATGGATTTTTAAATGAGTTTTATACTTGACTTAAGTATAAAAACATTTTATATTTAAAAGGGGCATTTTTATGAAAATTTGTTTTTCATCGCATTTTTTCAATTTGATTTAAAATTAAATTATGCCACTTATGTGTGTTTGAATTTTGAAAAATGGATTAAATATTTTTAATTAGGGTTTCCAAATTTATGAAATATTTAACTTTTATTTTTAGTAATTATGAATAGTAAATTTAATAATTTTTGTTACCATGGTAAAAGCGTAAATTGGGTGATTAAGAATTAAAAATAATATGATAAGGGCTATAAAATGAACCTAACACGTGAATTAATTTTATTTTATGAGTTAATTTTATCCATAATCATCCAATGTTTTTTTATATTATCTTTTTTCATTTTAATGTATTATGACCACTATAATAATTTATGTAAAGAAAATTAAAAAATGTCACTCTAATTTTTAATAATTATACTATTTTTAACCTGGTGATAAACATAGGATATGTTCAGTTATAAATATTAATTTGAAATATAAATTATTTATCTTAAATATTACAATTTATTATTATTTTTTATTAAATAAATAATTGCCTTAAATGTTTACACAACGTTTATGCAGTAATTATTCAATTAATAGAAAAATTAAATAAATGATATTAGAAATATTAAAAATAATATAATTTGAGATAATTAATTTGATACACAAATTTTATAGATGAATTTAATATGTTAGTGATGTATTAAAATATTATATTTTAATTTAAATTGTTGTCTTGATGTATTTAAAGTCAAATTAAATGAATAGTGTCAAGATTAACAATAATGATAATTTATCAAAATAATATACTATTAAATTATGTAAAATTCATAAAATTGTTATATTGGTCCATTTGAATTAAATATTGTTTAAAAAATAATCCATGATCCATTTATGATTCACTTTTCTATTTTTAGAAATATTATTAACCCTTTGTAATTAAAATAGTTGTTATCGCGATTAAGGTCAAAAATGATTAATCAGGGGGTTAATAAAAAAGATAAGGATTAAAATAATATTATAAATTTTATAAATTTCATTATATGATTTTATTTAAACACTATACTCATTTTATTTTAATTAATGGCCATTTTGAATCATTTTGATCTAGAATAGTCATATTATATTTTATTTTTTAAAGAAATTTCAAAAGTGTCTCTCACCTCAATTATAAAAGGATAGTCATTCCTTCACTTATTTACACCACTTTGATCAACCTATATATACCAATCCATTCTATTTACTCTTATAAACATCCTTATCCAAGTTTTGGATGTGTTGGTCCCCCTAAAATACCAACCTTAAGTTCCTTAAGAAAGGATCTTAAGAAGGTCTCCCAAAGAAGAGGTAATTGTCCTACCCGACCTATTTCGATTTATTTCTTATTACACATCTTATAAATATATTGAATTTATAAATAAAATAATAAATTTGGTATCATAAATATATTTAAATGTTATTATGGTTATTAAACCTCTATTACCCACTCTCTTTCCTTTCAAATGGGAAGTGAAAGTATCGATCATGCATACGCACATCTTACCGTCTCCACGTTGCGATACAATTCATTTTTCATTACTATATTTTATGGGTGGGAATTA
The DNA here is from genome assembly GCA_963277665.1 of Viscum album. Lineage (NCBI taxonomy): Eukaryota > Viridiplantae > Streptophyta > Magnoliopsida > Santalales > Viscaceae > Viscum > Viscum album. The sequence continues at coordinate 1,776,248,476 of OY728132.1, forward strand.
TGATGGTTTTAATATTTATATATGATATTTATAATATAAATATACTTCTGTAATGATAATATCATATCTACTTTCTTACCTTCAAAACTGTTGGGAAATGATAACGTTATTCATGAATATGTGTGGACTACCACCTCCATGAAGCAATATGATTTTTTTCATTTCTATTTTAATTGGATGGTAATGAGGATATATTGTATGAATATATATGATTTATATGATATAATAAATATTCTTTAAAGTTTAATTATTATTTACCTTTCTTTTTCTATCCGTCGAAAATTGAAAACAACATTCATGTGTACATACGGTCTACCATCTCCATGAACGGTGTAATCATTTTTCTTTATCTACCTTTTATAGATTAATATAAATACACATATAATTAATATATATAATATTTATATCATTATTAACATTATTTATATGATATAATCATGATCAAATTATAATGACCAAAACTATCAAACCAAAACATACATGAAAAACAAAGCAGTTATTACCTGAAATAGTGATTTTTAACAAAAAATTGTTAATAAACGAGTGATAAAAGATTATAATTAAGTAATAAATGGTATTATATTTATAATTATGTTTTTTTAATATGTTTATAATAAATAAATATTTATTATGTAGTAGGATCTAAAATTTACAAAGTAAATCAGACCTGAGGTAAGGGTTTATTTCACAATCTCATCATTATTTAGGATTATTTATGTGTAAGTACCCACTGCGGGAATATTTTTATTCCATATCCAAATTTTATTTAAAATGTTTTAATTAATATTTATATTAATCTCCAATTATTTATTAATTAAATTTTTACATATGTTTGACTTTTTTATAAAATGGTTTGAAAGAAATATTCTTATCATTTTCTGAATGAGATACTTTTTAACCTTTTTACAATAGTGTGAAAGGAATATTTTTTTTAATTATACAGAATGAAAAAAAATTCCCAATTTTAGGGATAATATTTTATTTGAATATTTATTTAAAACATTACAAGGTTCTTTTTAAAAAAATGTTTTACTTTATAATTGTATGGTTTTGTTTTAAGTGATTTCAAAGTGAAAAGGGTATTTTCCTCAAGAATTTTTCAATGATATTTTTAATTTATTTTCATCTATGTAAACATAATTTGTTAAATACTATGATTTACTAAGTTTATTATATTATGATACCATATAACATATTTTATTGTATGGTTTATGATCATTTTGAATGGAGATATACTATTTTGATACCATTCAGTATATTACTCTGGATGGTTTGTGATTATGTTTATTGATTGGGGTAATTATTAACATTTCATATGCTAGTTTCAATATGAATTTTTATATTTATTATGTTTTAATCCTTTCATATGAATAATTCATTGTAATTAGTATGTGATGGGTGAGACTTGATTATAGATAGCCATTCTATGCATTGACAAGTCTCAAGAGACAAATTAATTGCACAAATTAGATGAGTTTTTACCCACAGATTTAAATTGTCTTTTTAAAGGTATTTATAGTATGTTTAATATGTCCAAAATTATTAATTTCCTCATTATAATACCATTTATTGATGTCTATGAGATTATTATATTATTTATAATATCCATAGATGAGTTTCAAGCTCATTTGATTATTGATATGGATTTATTTGAGCATCATCTATTCTTGTCGTGTTATGTTCAATTTATTGTATAAATAGTATGTGTTTCAATTATTTACCATTCCATATTTATTATGATTATTTATTCATGATAGCTTCCATTGTATTCATACCATTACAGATCATCTGAGCTCACCCCTTTCTTATGTTTTATTTTCCCCAGGATACCAACAAGTGTTTTTTGATTGATATGCAAGGATATGCTAAGGAGAATAATGGAGTTATAAAAGAAAAAACTTTTTATATTTTATGTTTTAAATTTTAATTTGTATTTTCAAGTATGTATATATTTTACCAATACTACTAAATTATCCATTCCTTCAGGAGGTGATTCCTTGTATCCAATTCCAATGTAATAAAGTAGACATCGGGTTTAGGCTACTAGAGTCAGGGTCTTTACATGTCTCTCATGTTTCCTACCATTTTAAATTAATTCTAAATAGTGGGGTAAATTATGTTTCGTCTTCATATCTATAGTTTTTGTCCTTATTAATCACTATTATGTTGTTCTTGGAGATGTTTTGTGGTCCAATGGTTTTTCCTTGTTGATTTGGAGATGTTGGTTGTGTTTGATGGTTTTCCTTAATACCTTCTTTTATTTTCTTAACTTCTTTAACCACCTCTTCCATGGGGTTTTTTTGAAGAATTTATTCTAGTACTTTTTCTTTTACTAAGACTTTCTAGGGGAGGAAAGTGGCATAGTGGGGATAAATTTCACACTTTAGTGTCATTGTTGTCTTAATTTTATTTAATTTTAGGTTATTTTGAATTCCACAAGTTTTATCAATGTTTTCTAGAAATTTTGGATATCCCCAAAGGGTTTTTGAATTTAGGATACCTCATCATATTATGGCACCCCAACCTTTTTTGTTTTACTAGCCATTTTGGTTAGGGTGTTTCTCATGTGGGAAACGGGTGACTGAAAAACCTCTAGTTGGGTATTTTCAATGGTCATGGTGAATGGGTAATGAAGAATTGACTTTTACAAGTGTTGGGTCAATGATAGGAACCTGGTGGTTGTCTAATAAGGGATAAATGGTAAGAAAAAATTCATTTCCCTTGTTTGGTGGGTGTTTGGTTGGGCCACATGGAGAGCCACTTCATAGTGCTACGCTTGTCAAGTGTTTGGGGTTCTGGTCCAAAAATCCCAACAAGGGGACTGATTTTAGTGATGCGTGTAGGTTAGGTTTCTCATGATCTACCTATGAAATAACCACAACATGGTTCATGTCATGGTTTCCTCCCTGAGGGTAAAAATTTGGCTGAGTTTCCAAATGTTTCACTCTTCGATTTAAGGGGTTTTTGGACCCTTTTTATATTCCTTTTGATTCAGATGAGTTGGGTCACATGAGAGGGAGTTCCTCTTACCTCCCTTTTATTATTTTGAGCTTATATACCCTTGTTCTCAAGTGATGTCTCAAGGTAATATCCTCCCTTACCCTTTTTCCCTCTTCCTCTCTTCTCCTCTCCCACTTCCTTCGATTTTCCATTCCTAACATGAACCATAATCATTGTGTGGGTAAATTATAGGTTTAAGGATAGGTCTAATATGGGGGGTTCTGTGGATTTCCTAGGATCCCTCATTTCTTTTTTGGTCATTCTCTATCGAAGGTAGCAACATCAACTTTATTTTTATTGAACCAAGGTAGGAGTTTTTGTGCATTTCCTTAATTTGGATTGTCATTCATTTCTTGAGATTTCTAAATTTTTTTATTTATGAATTTATGATTATATGTAATAATTAAATGTGTTTTATAATTGTTTTTAATTGGGTTCTTTACAATTCATAAAGAGGTTATTTCAAGTAGTTTTGATTTCTAAAACATTGTCCAATGCCAAGTGTTTATAAAAACGTTTTCATAGATTATGTTGAATGAGTATGATATTTCAAAAGGATTTTAAACTCATTTAGGTCTATAAGTAGATGTTATCTTAGTTTTATAAAACCATTTAAAATAAAGGAAATTTTTTGGTCTCTCAATAGGTTTTTAATGAAAAAGGTCCATATTTCAAATGGTTTTGAACATGGTTTATAATGGTTGTTTTTAAAGAATGATTTGAAATGGATTTAAATGGTTACAAAGGACTTGACACTCAAAGTTATTTTTCATTAATGGTTTAGAAATTTAAAATGGTTTCTCATTTTATGTGGGTAATACCCTCTTGAACCCGTAGTTTGACATATATTCTGACCCCTGAGGGGGGAATTTTTTACCAATGTGATGAATGACATCATAGGGTCTATTTCTTATAAGGGAATTAAAGGCGAGGGGGATTTATTATTTATGATATGTGATTTGTTTATGGATTGATTTATTGATCACCTCATATGGATAATTTCATGGGTACACTAGGCAGTTAGTAAGACGATTGGACTTATTCTACACTAGATAGTTACATACTACTAGTGGCCCCTCTAGTGTGTGATAGGATTAGATGAGGAGTAACCCTGATGAAGATGGGTGCAGGATAGTCATGTGGATTGTGTGTTTTAGGACTGGTTTGGGTAAAGTATACTATAATTATTACCATATTACCATGTCATGACCCCTTCCTTTCAAAGATACCTCAATGAGGGGAGAGATATAATGACCCTCAAGTCCCATATCCAGTAGGCCCCAAGTTGGTGACTAGCACTAAGGGTGTGAAAAACTCATAAAATGGGAGTCATTACCCTCTATAATAATATAGGATCAAAATATAAGATAAATCATCCACAAGAAACTCCATAAAATAATATAAAAATAATCTAAAACCATCCTTAAATTCATGCATAAATAAAAGTGATACAGATAAAAGTATCCAAAAGTAAATACCCAAAAGTAGAGTCAAATCAGTGACACAACAACTATCCAAAGGTATGAGCTAGTACTATCCAGCACGATCCTCATAACCCTCCTTGAAACCTGAAAATAGGTTTATATACATAGGGTGAGCATACAAGTATACTCAATAGGAAAACCAAAGTCTCTCATGCACATGTTAAAGAAGCATACTAATGCACCTGTGAGAAAACAGCAAAACCAATAACAGAAAAACAGGTCAACTATCCATCCCAACCTCACCAAGTCACACTCACCAAATAACACAATCCAATTATAATAAAATAATAAGAATTATATTGATAAAGGGTACCCCTATGACAACCCTGATTTTATTACAAACTTAAACATGATTTATTACATAAAACTTCACTTGATATAGCAAAGAAGATCGAGAGGTTTAGTGTCTTTGGGGATTAGGATCATTACATAAAAACTTAAAACATGAAATAAAACATCTTTATTGAAAACTTCCTTTTCATGACCACTAAATTCCTTCGTACTTAGCATTGCATGGGATAACCTAAGGACATGCATAAGAAAAGGGTGAGCTATAAAGACCAGTAAGGGAGTACACATGGAACAACATGATGAGTACAATACATGTTAGACAATAGGCATATCAATAGGGAATAATAAAAAAACATGAACATAAAGGCATGATAAATCATGATAATCATAACATGGAAATGTGGCAACAACACTTAACATGAAATTAGCATGAGCCAAAGATCATTGCACATGGAGCATGAGTAAATCCTCATTGCACATAAAGCATGAGTAAACCCTAATTGAACTTGAATTATCATGATTCAACAATAATTTCACATGACGTATCATGATACTATACTTTACCCAATGCATCGGAGCGCTATAATGGTGCACCCTTCTTAAACATTTCATTTCATGAATAAGTGTGCCACATGGATCATAAAACATAGATTCATAAAACATAAACATTTATTCCACGATAAAGGAATGTGGAATTAAAACATGAAACTTTGTAATCAATAAGTAAAGGTGCATAAAGTTGGATACCCTTGATGGAGAAATGGGCATGGTATCCACTACACAATGGCATTGGCTTAGAAAATCGGTGTGATTTCGGCAGCGTAACGGCGTGACATAAGAATTCATAAAAAATGGTTGATGAGATAGAAAGGGGTTCCTCATCATATTTACATGTAATGTACAGTAATGAGGTCATATAGATACATGTCCCAATAATTTTAATGGAATTTAGATTCATGATACAAAATTATTTCTTGAATGTAAAAGAAGAGAGAGAAGTTCCTTTCGGAATTTCGGCATAGTAACGGGTGTACATGGGAGGAATTTAATGAGAGATAAAGGGGTCTCCCATCATTCAAACAATAAGAGGGCAGTATGGGGGATGTGTGAAACCATATCCCAACATTCATAATTGAAATAAAAATGGCAATACAACTTAAAGAAAATTGACAAAAATGAGAAAGGAAGAAAAAACCCTTACTTGGAAGTGTGCTTCCAAAGGCTAGAGAGAGGCTTGTGAGAGGCTTCTTGGGAGCTTGGGGAACCTTGGGAGGATTATAGAGAGAGTAGGTCAGAGGTTGGACGAACTTAAAGAGCTTTGAGTGAGGAGGAAGTGGGAGCTTGGGTGGGTTTATATAGGAAAGGTGAGGGAATTCTTTATTATTTAGGTTTGGGACCCCTTATATTAAATTAATCCAAACCAAAAACCATCCCATGGTTTTTTCCCATGGTTTTTAGAAAAGGGAAGAGGAAAACATTATTTCATAAGGACAATTTCCTAAATTCTTAAAATATTAGGGTTGCTTATGTGGAGGTGAGTCACACTCCCATATAAATTAATTTAAAAAGGCAAGGTGTTGAATAAGTCTTGAGGGGTCCATTAATGCTTTGAAAAGTAAGTCAAACAAACCCAAAATCACATTATTTTAATGGTAAAATATATATTGGCCGAAAATAAGGATTATAGTATTTTATTACATCACTATTGGGTCATTATGATGTCATAAAACACATTATATATTTAAACGGTATTTAATTTTTTACCCAAAACTTTGACTGTCTTAGAAAATTATGAAAAATTCACCGTTGGATAATTTCGACATCTTGATTCCAAAAATAACATTTATTTTATCTAAATAATTTTCTAAATATGTGAATTTTCACTTTTAAAATAAAAACCGACATTAATCGAAAATTCACGGGTTTTGACAGAAATGGATTTCGAACCTTAATAAAAAATTTAATTGCATTCATAAAATTATAAGATCATTTTTATTTAATAAAAATTAATTTAATAATAATAGTATTATTTTATTAAAATATTATTTAATTCAAAAATCCCTTAATTTAATAAAATAGATTTCTTCATTAAATAATAACTAAAAACATCATTTGTACTTTAAAAACTATTTACAATGTATCAAAAATGACGATAAATTATATTCATTATTATATACAAAAATAATGTACATAAACATAGTACTACTTATTTGTTACATAACCCCTTAAAACAGCCGCATAAGACCTAAGGGTAAGTTGTGCGATGGTGACAGACTCTTGGGGTGGCTCAGATAACATCGCTCGATTGGTAATTTCAATCAACTTCCGCTTTTCCCGTAGACGGTCATGTTTGAGCTTGACATGATGAAGCTCATCTTGGGCTTGGTCAAGAGCGAAGCCCAAGGATGCCACCTCTTTTCCCAGCTTCGATAAATGGGCTTCGTATGGAGAAATTCTACTGGATGAGGCCATCACTTCTTTTGTCTGAGTAAATTGGATTTGTTAAAGTCCTATATTTATACTAATCATGTGATCACTACTCAACGGCTATATTAGCAACGGTCAAAATTCTTCACATAAAACCAATGAAGTTGACACCTTATATAAACATAAAGAGACATTTAATTAGATCAAGAGGGATTTACATTAATGAAACTTTGGGTTGTTACAATATTCCCCCCTTAAGAAATTTCACCCTCGAAATTTTCCTTTTCCCACACTAAAACAAATGTGGGTAACTCAGCTTCATCATATCCTCCAACTCCCAAGTTGCTTCTTCAAACTTGTGGTTTCTCCACAATACCTTGACGAGGGGCATTGTCTTATTTTGTAGAAATTTTTCTCTACGATCTAAGATCTTCACTGGTTTCTCCTCAGAAGAAATATCATCTTCCAATTGTACCACCTCAAAAGAGAGTACATGTGAAGGGTCCGGTATGTACTTCCTTAAGAGGGATACATGAAAGACATCATGTACTTTGGCCATGGAAGGTGGAAGTGCTAGTCGATAGGCCACATCCCCGACACGATCAAGAATCTCGAAGGGGACAATGTACCTTGGACTTAACTTCCCTTTCTTTCCAAACCTCGTGACCTTCTTCCATGGAGATATGCATAGAAAAACCATGTCTCCAAATTTAAACTCAAGGTCTCATCGATGATTATCTACATAACTCTTCTGTCGACTCTGAGCTGCCTTGATATGATGCTGAATGGTTTTTACCTTCTCCACCATTTCCTCAACCATTTCTGGTCCAAGCAGCTTACGTTCACCGACCTCATCCCAACATGTCGGTGTTTTGCACCTTTTCCCACACAGGCCTTCATATGGTGCCATTTGGATGCTCGAGTGGAAACTGTTATTATAAGAGAACTCAACTAGGGGAATATGTTTATCCCATCCTCCCTTAAAGTCCATTGAGAATTATCTCAACATATCCTCAAGTGTTTGGATAGTCCACTCGAATTGGCCATCAGTTTGAGGATGATAGGTCGTACTGAAGTTCAGTTCAGTATTCAGAGCATGTTGAAGACTCTTCCAAAACTTAGAGGTGAATCTTGGATCTCGGTCAGACACAATAGATAGTGTTACTCCATGAAACCTTACCACTTCCCTGATATATATCCGTTCCAATTGATCCAAAGAGAAATCCTCCCGAATATAAATGAAGTGTGCAGTCTTTGTAAGACAATCCACAACAACCTAGATTTCATTGTTGCCTTTGGATGTCCTTGGAAGTCCGGTGACAAAGTCCGTGGTGATGTTCTCCCATTTCCATTCTGGTATGGGCAATGGTTGCATCATCCCCTTAGACTTCTGCCTCTCTGCCTTCACTTGCTGACACACCAGGCACTTTGATGTATATTCAGCGATCTCCTTCTTCATATTATCCCACCAAAAGTTTTCTCGGAGATCTCGATACATCTTTGTGCTCCCTGGGTGAATAGAGAAATTTTAACTATGTGCATCATCAAAAAGTTCCTTCTTCATATTCGGACTTTATGGAACACATAGTCTTTTCCCAAACCGCACAATTCCTTCTTCATTAACATTAAACTCTGAGGATTTCCCTTTTATGATAGCTTCCACTTTTCCCTGAATTCCCACATCATCTTTTTGAGCATGCTTTAACCTTTCCAAAATAGATGGTTGAGCAATAATTTGTGAAAGGATTTATTATGTTCCCTTCTTTATGATTCTCATGTCCATATTCATCAAGTCTAAGAAGATTGGATCCTTCTCAATTATCATCATTGATATAATTGTTGGGTCCTTTCTACTTAGGGCATCTGCCACCTTGTTCGTTTTCCCAGGGTGGTAATGTATTGAATAGTCATAATCCGTGATGAGCTCTATCCATCTTCTCTGGCGCATATTAAGTTCTTTCTGTGTGAATATATATTTAAGACTCTTGTGGTCAGTATATATCTCACATTTCTCTCCATAGAGATAATGCCGCCAGATTTTCAAGGAAAAGATCACAGCCACCAACTCCAGATCATGTGTTGGATAGTTTCACTCATGGATTTTCAACTTCCTTGAGGCATAGGATATCACTTTATCATTCTTCATCAGCACACAACCTAATCCCTTCTTCGAAGCATCACTGAATACCACAAAAAAGTTCCCCACTTGTGGGTAAAGTGAGTATGGGCACAGTGATAAGCCTCCTTTTCAACTCCTTGAAGCTTTCTTCGCATTCATAACTCCAAGAAAACTTTATTCCCTTCCGGGTTAGCTTGGTAAGAGGGTTGGACAATCGTGAGAAATTCCTCACAAATCGTAGATAATATTCAGCTAACCCCAAGAAGCTACGGATATCCGTTACCGATGTTGGCCTCGGCCATCCCTCAATTGCATCTGTTTTGGAGGGGTCCACAGATATCCCATTTCTTGTGATGATATAGCCCAAGAATGAGACCTCCTTCAACCAGAACTCACATGTGATGTAATTTGCATAGAGCTTATCCTTTCACAAAGTCTCTAGTATAGTTTTTAAATGCTCCTCATGATCCTCCTTGGTTTTGGAGTATATTAGAATATCATATATAAAGACTACCACAAATTTGTCAAGGTAATCTCTAAAGACTCTATTCATCAATTCCATGAATATTGCTAGAGAATTGGTGAGTCCGAAAGGCATTACTATGAATTCATAGTGCCCGTACCTTGTACGAAAAGCAGTCTTGGGGACATCTTCCTTCTTCACCCTTACTTGATAATATCCCGACCGCAAATCCACCTTGGAGAAGTATTGTGCTCCACGCAGCTGATCAAAAAATTCATCGATTATTGGGAGAGGATACTTGTTCTTTATCGTGATTTTGTTAAGTTCACGATAATCGATGTAAAGCCGCATTGACCCATCCTTCTTCTTGACGAAGAGGACTGGTGCACCCCATGGTGAACCACTTGGGCGTATAAACCCTTTATCCAGATTCTCCTGTAGTTGTTTCTTTAGCTGTTCAAGCTCAAAAACAGCCATTCTATATGGATTCTTGGATATTGGTAGCGCCCCAGGTATAAGTTCAATTGAGAACTCAACATCTATTCTTGGAGGAAGACCAGGCAGTTCCTCGGGAAACACTTCAGCGAATTCCTTCACAATAGGCATTTCTTCAAGGATGGTTTCTTCCTTGGACTCAATCATCTGATTCAGATACGCATGCTCATAAGGCGGTAATATCCATTCTTGATATGATGGAGCTAAAGGAGATTCATCTTCCTCCTGACACTTGTAAAGAATCGGGGGTCGATTCTCCATATGGAGTGTGATTTCCCTCTCCCGACAATTTATGTTGTCTCTATGTAAAGAAATTCAATCCATGCCAAGAATTGCATAAAATTCCACTAGAGGGAGTATGACGAGGTTCGCTGGGAAATTAAATCCACATATTATAATAGGGGAGGACTTATATTCACGGGATGCAATGATTTACCCATTTTCTGTACTCACCGACATCTTTACTTCTATGATTTGTGGTGGTGCTAGGATTGTTCTACTAATCTTTCAAGATATAAAAGAATGCGTAGAACCTGAATCAAAAAGTACATTTGCTATTCTTGAATGAATAACTAGCGTACCTGTCACCACTTCGTTTTCGGGGTTCACTTCGGCAGAAGTGATGGAAAAATCTCTTCCTTGCTGCCTTGGAGGTTGTTGGTTGTCCCTGAAAAACCTTGTATTAGGGCTATGATTTGCAAAATGACCTGGTTCTTTGCATTTGTATCATTGAACAACGCGTTGAGGTTTGAATGGAGCGTTCCTCTCCTATGTCGCAGATGTGGGTCTTTCTTGCCAACAGTTAACAGCTAGGTGCCCTTCTCTTCCACACCTGGAGCATTTTCTCATCCCCTTAAGGGAATTTCTAGGGTTCTTCTTCCCGAACTTTTGGCAAGTGGGGTGCTGGATATTCTTAGCACCGTTGGATTTATCCATCAGACCGCCAGCATTGAAGTCCACCTTACGATTCTTGTCCCCATGATACCCATGTGATTCCTCGATCTCCATTTCGACCTTGAGGGCACATCGGGCAATTTCCTCATAGCTGTCGAAGTCACGGATCGCTAATGCTTTCTGCAAGATAGGCTTCAGTCCACCAAAGAAGCGGTCAACTTTGCATTCGGGGGTAATGACAAAGCCGGAAGCGTATCGTGCAAGCCTTGTGAGTTTTTCCTCGTACGCTCCAACAGATTCTTCATCCTTTTTCTTGAGGGAAAGGAAGTCCCTCTCCATCTTAATATGGAGGGTGCGTGGAAAATATTTATCGAAAAGCATCTTCCGGAAATCCTTCCATTCCAACGCCTCAATCTCCTCCTCAGGCTCCATATTTTTTATCAACATCCACCATTGATCAGCTTCACCCTCCATACAATAAGTATCCATGAGAACCTTCTCTTGTTCAGAATATTGAAGGATGGAGAAGATCTTTTCAATGGAGTTGATCTATTGTTCAGCGATCGTGGGATTGGATGATCCACGAAAATTAGGAGGCCTTTGTCTCATGAAGCTCTCGATAGCGACTTGTTCCTTCTTAGGGGGGTTTGGACGTTCCTCTTGACCCGTTTTTCTATTCAAAACTTGAGTTAGCTGAGAGAGAAGCGTGACAAAGTTTGCGATTCCCGCTCCCATTGGATTTGGCATATCATTAGTACAGTCATCACACTGATCTTCACAACGGTTGTTAGCCCGAGTCCTCCTATTACCAGCCACTGGCTAGAATAAAAGTAATGTTAGGGGTAACACATAAAGGGTAATCCAAAGACAAAAGTTGATGACTTATAAATAAAATTTTATTTCCTTACTCACGAGTCAATAGGCTTCAATCTAGTCTTTTCATGATCTACTTTCTAACATATATTCTTAGGGGAATTTTTTTTAATTCCCTTAATAAGGGTTCATACTAATCTTGTGAATTTATCAAAACATATCCCTCGGGAGTGTCGTAACCAAGAGTGAAGCAAGGCCCGTTGTCGTGCACCAGTTCCTGTTCGAATCTAGCTCAAAGCGGTGTTTTCGGGTTTTACCCCTAGGATACATCTGTGCCAGAGCCGCCTCTACCTGCTTGTATCCAGACAGGGATGTATTTGCTTGATAACCCACTTACTTAATACTCACCAAAACTTAGGGATATTTTTATTATACTTAGTCTTGTCTCTAGGGCTTTACTAGGATTTCCTAATCCCAAAAGTAACTAAACCTATCCTCTAATACCAACTATGACAACCCTGCTTTTATTACAAACTTAAACATGATTTATTACATAAAACTTCACTTGATACAACAAAGAAGATCGAGAGTTTTAGTGTCTTTGGGGCATAGGATAATTACATAAAAACTTAAAACATTAAATACAACATCTTTATTGAAAACTTTCTTTTCATGACCACTACATTCCTTCGTACTTAGCATTGCATGGGATAACCTGAGGACATGCATAAGAAAAGGGTGAGCTATAAATCCCAATGAGTACACATGGAACAACATGAGGAGTACAATACATGTTATAAAATAGGAATATAAATAGGGCATAATAAAAAAACATGAACATAAAGTCATGATAAAGCATGATAATCATAACATGGAAATGTGGAAACAACACTTAACATGGAATTAGCATGAGCCAAAGCTCATTGCACATGGAGCATGAGTAAATCCTCATTACACATAAAGTACGAGTAAACCCTCGTTGAACTTGAATTATCATGATTCAACACTCATTTCACATGATAGATCATGATACTATACTTTACCCAATGCATTGGAGCACTATAAGGGTGCACCCTTCTTAAACATTTCATTTCATGCATAAGTGTGCCACATGGATCATAAAACATGGATTCATAAAACATAAAAATTTATTTCACGATAAAGGAATGTGGAATTCATACATGAAACTTTTTAATAAATAAGTAAAGGTTCATAAAGGTGGATACCCCTGATGGAGAAATGGGCATGGTATCCACTACACAATGGCATTGGCTTAGAAAATCGGTGCGATTTCGACAGCGTAACGGCGTGACATAAGAATTCATAAAAGAAATTGTTGATGAGAGATAAAGGGGTTCCTCATCATATTTACATGTAATGGACAGTAAGGAGTTCATATAGATACATGTCCCAACAATTGTAATGGAATTTAGATTCATGATACAAAATTATTGCTTGAATGTAAAAGAAGAGAGAGAAGTTCCTTTCGGAATTTTGGCATAGTAACGGGTGTACATGGGAGGAATTTAATGAGAGAGAAAGGGGTCTCCCATAATTCAAAAAATAAGAGGGCAGTATGGGGGAGGTGAGAAAACATACCCCAATATTCATAATTGAAATAAAAATGGCAATACAACTTAAAGAAAATTGACAAAAATGAGAAAGGAAGAAAAAACCCTTACTTGGAAGTGTGCTTCCAAAGGCTAGAGAGAGTCTTGTGAGAGGCTTCTTGGGAGCTTGGGGCACCTTGGGAGGATTATAGAGAGAGTAGGGAAGATTTTGGACGAACTTCAAGGGCTTTGAGTGAGGAGGAAGTGGGAGCTTGGTTGGGTTTATATAGGAAAGGTGAGGGAATTCTTTATTATTTAGGTTTGGGACCCCTTATATTAAATTAATCTAAACCACAAACCATTCCATGGTTTTTTCCCATGGTTTTTGGAAAAGAGAAGAGGAAAACATTATTTTATAAGGCCAAAGTCAGAAATTCTTAAAATATTAGGGTTGCTTATGTGGAGGTGAGTCACACTCCCATGGAAATTAATTTAAAAAGGCAAGGTGTTGAATAAGTCTTGAGGGGTCCATTAATGTTTTGAAAATTAAGTAAAACAAACCCAAAATCACATTATTTTAATGGTAAAATATATATTGGCCGAACATAAGGATTATATTATTTTATTACATCACTATTGGGTCATTATGATGTCATAAAACACATTATATATTTAAATGGTATTTAATTTTTACCCAAAAATTTGACTGTCTCAGAAAATTATGAAAAAATCACCGTTGGATAATTTCGATGTCCTGATTCCAAAAATAACATTTATTGTATCTAAATAATTTTCTAAATATGTGAATTTTCACTTTTAAAATAAAAACCGACATTTATCGAAAATTCACGGGTTTTGACAGAAATGGATTTCGAACCTTAATAAAAATTTTAATTGCATTCCTAAAATTATAAGATCATTTATATTTAATAAAAATTAATTTAATAATAATAGTATTATTTTATTAAAATATTATTTAATTAAAAAATCCCTTAATTTAATAAAATATATTTCTTAATTAAATAATAACTAAAAACACCATTTGTACTTTAAAAACTATTTACAATGTATCAAAAATGACGAGAAATTATATTCATTATTATATACAAAAATAATATACATGAATATAGTACTACTTATTTGTTACATAACCCCTTAAAACAGCCGCATAAGACCTAAGGGTAAGGTGTGAGATGGCGACAGACTCTTGGGGTGGCTCAGATAACATCGCTCGAGTGGTAATTTCAATCAACTTCCCCTTTTCCCGTAGACGGTCACATTCGAGCTTGACATGATGAAGCTCAGCTTGGGCTTGGTCAAGAGCGAAGCCCAAGGATGCCACCTCTTTTCCGAGCTCCGACAAATGGGATTCGTATGGATAAATTCTTCTGGATGAGGCCATCGCTTCTTTTGTCTGAGTAAATTGGATTTGTTAAAGTCCTATATTTATACTAATCATGTGATCACTGTTCAATGGCTATATTAGCAATGGTCAAAATTCTTAACATAAAACCAATGAAGTTGACACTTTATATAAACATAAAGAGACATTTAATTAGATCAAGAGGGATTTCCATTAATGAAATTTTGGGTCGTTACAACCCCGCACCGCTTTCCCACTGATTTTACACTCACACCCCCAATGTCATATGTCTTATCACTCCCAAATATTCTGAATAACATATACCCCCACCCCACAGCATAGTCACATCACACCTGTGGATACTTGGTTCATCACATCGCAACCATAACTAGTGTAATAGGGTATCATGTACATGAAGGACATCAACCTTGTTCCATCCTCCTACCATGCACGACCCTCACCATAAGTCACCCCACAACACAGTCATATCACATCTTTCCTGGAGACACCGTGTATACTACCCCACAACATTGTCACATAATATCATTCCTAAAGACACTTGGTACATCTCCTAGTGCACTATCAGACCTCCAACCATCACAACATGTGTGTATCTACTCACCTGGAAGAGATAGTGAGAAATAGTAGGTAGCCAGCCATCCATCCTCATCACAAAGATGTTAGAAAAAACACCCCTATGTGAAAATAAAAGTGTATGTACATAGTTTTCGACACCGGTGGGGTGATTATAGAAATAACAAGGAATATACAAGTATATACATATAGCCACACACAAGACCAACCTATGGGTTTGAAACAAAACACTAACTAACTCACAATATCCCCACTTTTTATTCCACCTCTAATACATAACACCACTTAATAAATAAAGAACATTTCAAATTTCCAAATAATCCCATTATCTATCTCATTCATTTCATTATTAAGCATCAACAACATTTAACTACACAACCCATCATTTATTTGTTCATTAATCATTTCCATCCCATTGAACAAACCAAACACCATTCATTTCAACCATTATTAAAAAATTATTCAATCACTACCTAGACATCTAGCACAATGAAACCACACATCACAAGCAACTCATCATTCCCATAAAATCATCACCATGTCTCCCCATAAGCACGACCAAACAAACCATCACCTTGCCACCCCAAAATTATGGCCAAACAAACCATCACCTCATCACCCAAAAAGAATGGTCAAACAAACCATCACCTTATCACCCCAAAAGCATGGTCTAACAAACCATTACCCCACCACCCCAAAATCACGTCCAAACAACCATCATCTTATTGCCTGAAAAGAATGACCAAACCAACCACACATCACAGGCAGCTCATCATTTCCATCAAATCATCACCTCACCGACCCATAAGCACAACCAAAAAAAACATCACCCCACTACCCCAAAAGAATGACCAAACAAACCATCACATCACCACCCCAAAATCATAACCAAACAAACCATCACCTCACAACTCCAAAAGCACGGTCAAAAAAACCATCACCCTACTGAACTAAAAGCACGACCAAGTAACCATCATCCTGATGCTCTAAAAGCACGGACAAACAAAAAAACATCACCCCACAGCACATCACAACCACACATCACCGCCCCATAGTATAACCACGCATCACAACATATTAAAGATCATTTTACATATTTAATAAAGGGGGAATTTATCAAATTTCACTTTATTTTAGGGGTGTTATCACACAAGCCACAAATCCAATGGAAATCATTTTATTAACCAAATATAAGTGGTCACACAATTTCAATTTTAGGGTGATATCTCAACAATAATGGTTTCCGAAATTCATTCCAAGTCAGCACAAACAAAGCCCCCAAAAACTATGATTTTCATAAGGGAATTTAACCCATACAATCATAATATCACAATATTGTCAAAGTTATAAAAGCATGAGAATCATTCCCCTTTCCCCTTAAATTTCAATAAAATAATTATTTTATCTTTATTAGTCTAGAGAAACCATCCATAATAGATAAAAAAGATAAAACCCCTCCCACGTGATACACAAAAGTGAGAAACATGGGATTACCTGCCTCAAAGAATCCTTTTCAACTCACTGTGCATCGTAGGGTGAATAAGAAATGCTCACAAACCAAAACTACATGAAAAAACCCACAGATAAACCTTCATCACATCAAGGGTCATCAAAAATGAAGCCCAACTCACAACCAAAACCAAAATTTCACCACCACAGTGGATCCTCTAGAGAATAATGGGATAAAAACAATCGAGAAGAAGATATGGGATTACCCCCAATCACTAACGGACATCTACTAAAACCAACATATAGAAGTAGGAGGAAGTGGGATAAAAACCCTCTGAGATCCACCTAGGTTTCAACCAAAACAATAAAGAAAAGAGGTATGGACGAATGAAGAGGGTTCATCCAAAAGACCTATTTAAAACCTAGAAATCAACACTTTCACATCATGTAAACCATTCAAGGCATGAATTTCATAGGTTTTTCCCAAAAACCAACTTCCAAAAAAATTAAAATCACCTTGACCTTTATTTTATTACACATCATGAATTAATTTCATGATGTAGATCTATTTCATAGTTTACCCCTCATCCACATACAAGTCATGGAACTGGAAAAGTACATAGTCATGAACTACCAATTCACGTCATGTAAATATTTCATGATGTGACTATCCTATAGCAGCTCTACGGCACCTCCAACAACCACAAAACCTCCTCAAACCTCCTCAAAAACACCTTCAATACCCAAAACCGACAAATTAATGGATTGGGAAGGCATAGTTCATTACATCAAATACCTCTCAAATGATTATCACCCTCAAGAATCCAAAACCAATCTTGGGAGGAAAGGGTCTTGAACAGCCACCCTATGAGATACCTCTCAAGGATCTCTTTACATCTCAATGCTACCACCAGCCAAACACACCAACCAAAACACCCAAAAAACATACTACATAGCCTCAAACCACCTCCTTTCACACAACAATATCAACCTCCATGTATCCCAAACTAACAAATAATACAATCCAACAAACTGCACCACCCCAAACACACAAATCAGATAATTTTATCCTATATGTCAAGATATTATCTGTTCTAGGTGGCAGTGACTAGCCTGTATTGGTTTAATCACATTGTAGAATAATTTGTCTCAATTAGGAACCAAGTCCTCCCCTTTTCATATATTGGATATTTATCTCACATCATACATCAAGAAAATAGAAAATATCATAACATAATAAGATCCAAACATCACATCATAAGAAAAATAGAGTAAGGAAAAACTCAAAAAAAAACTCTGTGTACTGGGAATGCATCTACATATCTCACTCCCAAGTAATCTCCTCTAAGACAGCATCCCTCCACAATATGTGACTCAAGGGAATGGTTCATCCATATATTGACTTCTATTTTAAATCATGGATCTCTACTAGCCACTCCAAAAACATTACATCATACTTTATATCCAACTCTCCCTATTTAATGACATGGGATTCATCGTGAAGATACTAACGAAGCTAATAGATATGAAAGATGTTGTGGATCCTATCCATCCACTGTTGAAATTCCAACTAGAATGTCACTTTGGAAACTCACCCCAGCACCTCAAAGGGCCCAAAAACCTGGAAGAAATATTACTCCCTCTTCCAAACCTCTACTACCCATGGTGATGGGAGACCTTCAAGAACATAAGGTCCCCAACCTTGAACTATAAGGGCCTCCTCCTATGATCGACATAAGACTTATGTTGTTCTTTCACTACTTTCATCCACTCATGAATAGGATGAACCTTTTATGTTGTGCTCTTCGCCACATTGGGACTAAGAAGTATTGTCTCCCCAACCTTCATCTAGCACAACGGAGAACAAAATGGCCTCGCATACAAGGCCTCAAATGGGGACATGCCGATGGATTAGTGGTAGATGTTATTATAATAAAACTAAAACAAATTAAAGTGTATTGACCTTGATCCTCTAAATTATAAGATGCATGTATGTGATGTTTCCTCCAGTGTCTAGATGGTCTGCTTCATCTACTCGTCCATCTAAGGGTAAAAAATAGTGTTAAGGCATAACTAGGTGAAAAAAGCATACTAAAATACCCTACAGACTCATGAGATAAAACATGTGTCCTAATCCATGATAATGGACATCGTAACTCTATGAAACTACACCACCTCATCAACATACCTCTTATCCAAAACATCCAATTTTTCAGACTCATTGATCACTAAGAAGTGGTTCGATTGCATCAATTGATCCATAATCACCCAGATAGCATCACAACCTACCTGAACTCGAGGTAACCCTATGAAAAAAAAATCCATCAAGATTTCATCCCATTTACACTTGGGAATATACAAAGGATGAAACAACCGTCTAGGAACACAATACTCAGCCTTTACCTATTGGAAAACCAAACACTTCTCCACAAACTCTATCATTGACCATTTTATCCTCGACCACCAAAACTATATCCTCAAGCCACAGTGCATCTTGGATACTCCTGGGTGTACCGCTAAAGGTGAGTTATGAAACTCATGAAGGTATCCCTTGAACATCACTACTGGAATAAACAACCTCCCATGAAATAACCCCTGGTTCTGACCATCCTCTGATCATCCCTCTAGAGCATGACCATTGCCAACACGATCACACATCACCTCTACCTCTGAGTCTACCCACTGAGACTCCTCCAACTTTATCATTAGAGAATATTGCACCATCAGGTGAAACAAATATCCTCTACCATAAACCACCCTTTCATCTAAGTATAAGTCTTCCAACTCCTCCATTCCATTCCAATCCAATCATCCCCAGACTCCTAAAAATATCCTCCATGACTTCCTACTCAAAAAATTGGCCACAACATTCCCTTTTCCTAAGGTATAGAAGATATCAAAATGATAATCCTAAATAAAATTTTCCACCATCACTACCATAAATTCATATCATACTAAGAAAATATATACCTCAAACTCTTGTGATCCATGAAGACAACAAAGTGCTCCCCAATGAGGTAATTCCACCACAACATCATCCCAAACACAACCACTGCTAGCTTCAGATCATGTGTGGAATAGTTATGCTCATGGGTATATAAATGCCTAGACCTATAATAGATAAATGATCACTAATAAATTAACAAGAATCCCAAACCTATATGGGGGGAATCATAAAACACCTCAAACATCACACCCTCCTCAGGAAACTAAAGCACCAGAGCGCTGACCAGCTTCCCCTTTAGGTAACCGAATGCTACCTAATATTAATTAGTCCACAAAAAATCATAATAATTCTTGATAAACACTATTAATGGGGATATAAATCAAGATAAATTGTGCACAAACCTATGATAATAATCTATGAGACCAAGGAAAATGCAATCCTATGACATATTCTTAGGATCTTCCCAAGAAATAATTGCCTCAACTTTCAACGAGTCTACTACCACACCCTACTGAGACACCACATGCCTAAGTAAATGAACCTATCATGTCCAAAACTTACACTTTGACAACTTTCCATTGAGTTGGTGGCATCAAAAAACCTGCAAGATAGATCTAAGATAATCGGTATGCTCTACCTCTAACTTCGAGTAGATTAAGATATCATCGATGAATACAATAAAGAACTGGTCTAGGAACTCATATAACATTAATTTCATGATTCCCATGAATATAGATGGTTTGTTTGTGACACTAAACATCATGAATACAAACTTTAAGTGCACATAACTGAATTAGAAGATATTTTTCTAAATGTCATCATTTTTCACCCTCAACTAGTGATATCTAGACCATAAATCGATCTTAGAAAACCAAATCACCCCTCTTAGCTGGTTGAAAAGATCATATATCCTAAAAAGAGGGTAATGTTTCTTAACTATTAATTGATTCAACCTTCATTAGTATATTCACAACCTCAAAATACTATCTTCCTTCTTGGAGAACAACACTAGATAACCCCACGATGACACACTAGGCCAGATAAAACCCTTCTGAATCAAATCATCTATTTTAATTATCAACTCCTATAACTCAAAAGGTTCCATCTGATAAGGATTTATTGAAATTAGAGAATCATCAGGCTTAAATTATATCACGTACTCAACATCACTTCGAGGTGGTAGTGTCAAAATCTCATCGAGAAAAACACCCATAAAATACCCAATAACCTTGGGAACCTCCAATATCCTAGCCTCTTCTAATTTCATAGAAAACTAAACCATCAAAGAAATAAGGGGATCCACACACCAACTGCCCACCTGAAAACCCCAATCTCCAATGAAAACCACACATAGACCATCCATATCAGAGAACATGACTCCCCTCCAGAAGTAGTCGATAACAACATGTAAGGAATATAACCAATCGATTCCTAGGATGGAATCATATGGCTACATATGTAGAAAAAAAATATCCCAACTAGAATGATGTGGCCCCATCATCAGTCTATACCACTAATACACATCAAACTAGTTGTTTTAGCCTTTAATTGGCATATTCAGCACCAAGGGAACAAAAATCCTCTCTATATCTAGTACCAAATCATGGATTAGAGCAGGAATAAAAAAAGTATTATGAAGATCCTAAATAAAATATGGCACAAACAATGGAAAATAACAAACTAAGCATAAATTTAATAGTCTTTGGGGCCTCTAGCATTCCTTCCTAAATGATGTGCAACTGACTATGCTCGACTCCTCTACCTATTGGTAGAAGACCACCTCCATGACCATTCTCAGGTCAAGGTCCGTAAACACATGAACATCATGAGGTTATCCTCTACCCACTTCATCTCCCCTAGATAGAGCATAAGCCTGCTGCCCCTAATATTGAAATGGTCTCACCAAAAACTATTACTAAGGTTGGTGTTGAACCTGTATGCCTTCACCAAAATGAGCTCAAATAACCACTGGGAACTGATTCTAGTGATGTCCATGAAACCCATAGACAAAACACACTAATTTGATATCCACAATAAAAACATGGAAACCATTGGCCCTAGAAGGATGAAAGGGGAGATTTTGAGGTCGACACCCCTCTAGTTGAAACCTCAAAGGTTTGTATGCCTAAGACCTTTCACTGAAAACCCTACTCCTCAAGGAACCCTGCTTATTTTCCCCTCACAATTAACCTCCATGCAAGTGCATCCTCTTAATTACCTCCACCTTCTTCTAAATATATAGATATTTTTTCAATGTAAAAGGAGTAACTGCATACTGGATATAAGGATGTAGTGCCTCCTCAATATGTCTTGCATGAGACTCCTCATCCAGAAATATATCCATGGAAAAACACAGAAGGTCATAAAACTTGATTCCCAACTCCCACACTAGAATACTCCCTTACTGAAGAGAAATAATCTCCTACCTCTTCACTCCCTTCATGGTAAATGAAAATAACTCTACTCAGAACTCTTTTTGAAAGTTGACCCATGAAACATATACCTCCTTTCACTCACCCAAATACAACATACACCACTGACGTGCAGCTCCCCATATCTGACTAACTGTTAAAGGGGCCCAGTATCCCACTAGGGCCTGGATCTAACTGAAAGCAATCTTGAGATCCTTCTCCACATCCAAAACACTACCTTTGTACTTCCCCAAATCCTACTACTGAAAAGTGTGAAACAACCACTGCTAAGCCTCATCCTCCTCCGTTGGACCAACCCTATGACGATCAACTAGACCAGCCTTCTAAACCTCAACCACCTGAGTTACATGTGGATGATGTTCAGGAGATATAGTTGAAAAGAAAACAAGAATTTCCTAATCTTGGTAGTGTAGAATTTTATTTAGATTCATTTTAAATCACATTATTCATTTTAACCTTCACAAAAAACTCAACTCAAATAGGAACACAAGTCATCATGATGCATGTAACTCCCCTAGGTCTCTACCCTACAAACAGGTCCACCTCACTTGGTCATTAAATAAGCTCAAATTATGTGCACTGGATCACAGGGGGGCTTGAAATCTTGTGTCCTAGTTGTTCTCCCTAAATTATGCCACACACCAAGGTCAACTACCATTATTTCCATACCAACCCATGAAATCATCATTGTACCTAACTCTAAAATCCATCCTATATCTCAACCATCATCCTCTAATACCACTCTATCACAACACCCTCCCACCAAAGATACTACAATGAAGGGAGAGAGATAATAAACCCTAAGTCCTACCTCTAGTAGGCCCCGGGTTGGAGACTAGCACTGAGGGTATAAAAATCTCATAAAATGGGAGGCATTACCCTCTATAATAATATAGGATTAGGAGATGAAATGAATCATCCAAAAAAATCCATGACATAATATAAAAAAGAAACCAAAACCATCTCACAATGAATTCATAAATAAAACTAATATAGATAAAAGTATCCAAAAGTAAATACCCAAAATAAAAGATAAAGAAGCAATATAACAATTGTCCAAAGGTCCGATCTAGTATTTTCCAACACAATCCATGTAATCCTCCTAGAAATCTGAAAATCAGTTTATATATATGTAGGGTGGGCATACAAGTATACTTTAGTAGGAAAACAAAAGTCTCTCATGCACATGTGAAAGAATAATATTAATTCACCTATGAGAAAACAACAGAACCTGCTACACCTAAACAAGATAACTATCCATCCCAACCTCACCAAGGCACACTCACAAAATAACGCAATCCAAGTATAATAACACAATAAGAAGAATATCGATAAAAGTTACCCTATACTAATTTTCCACTGATTTTTTACTCTCTCTCCCCAATTTCGTAAGTCCCAACACTCCCATATATTCAAAATAACATATACCATAACCCCAAAACATGTTCACATAACATCATGCCTGAAAACACCTGGGTCATCACATCACAACCATAATAGAGTAGTAGTGTCACGAATCATCCCAGAGGAGCCCATGTCGTGACTATCTCAATCCTGCCTTCAATAGACCAGGGGCTGGTGACTAACACCAGGTAGCCATATCCCAAAAATGGGAAGCATTATCCTAAATTACTTGTATGCATGCACACATCTCCAAGACACAAATTCTGAAATGTAAAAACACTAAGTAAACAATGCATGAAAACCACTATATCCCATAATCAGAGTACAACAGTGAAAGTACTGGAAGGTAAACAAGGAAAAATACAAGAACATCAAAAAGATCATATACCCACAAGTCCATCCTCTAAGAAAATACATACTGGGACTGCTGTCTAAAAATTTGTAGGAACACACCTCAGTCTTCCCAGTCTCAAGAAGCACTGTCTAGTCCTGGCCTGCTTGAAACTCTATCGAAAGGTCAATCGTCTGCACAAGAAATGATACATGTGGGAAAATACCATGCAAGGGTGAGTATAATAGTACTCAGTAAGAAACCCCAAAACCACAAAGTATAAACACAATGGAATACCACAAAGGAATAACATAAAATAATACCACAAAGTAATAACAAAAAGGAATACCACGATGGAATATCATGAAGGAATACCAAAAAGGAATAACACCAAGAAATACCACCAAGGAATACCAAAAAAGGATACCACAAAGAAATACCACAAAGGAATACCAAGAAGGAATACCACAAAGGAATACCATGCAGTATTACCACACAAGATTACCACAAATGAATGCCACATAGGATTACCACACAGGATTACCACATAGGATTACCATACTGGATTACCATGAAGGAATACCACACATGATTACCACAAAGGATTACCACAAAGGAATACCACATAGTATTACCACACAAGATTACCACATAAGATTACCACATATTATTACCTTGAAGGAATACCACACATGATTACCACAAAGGAATACCACATATATTACCACACATGATTACCATAAAGAAATACCACATAGGATTACCATAAAGTAATACCACATAGGTTTACCATAAATAAAGGAATACCACATAGGATTACCAAAAAGTAATACCACATGGAATTACCACAAAGTAATACCACATAGGTTTACCACAAAGTAATTACCACAAAGAAATACCATATAGGTTTAACATAAAGTAATTACCATAAAGGAATATATAGTCATCTCCACATAGGTATATCTTTACAACACATGTAGTAAGAATATCTAGATATACTCAATCCAAGACACATGGTCTAGAGGTAAGACACAACCAATTACTAGTTATAGGATTCTGCTCAAAGCATGCTCATTCTAGGAGAACTCACTCCTCGAGCCATGATATCATAGGAGATGCTCATGAAGCGGTCTAGCCCATTTGGGCCCTGCCCAAATGAGAAAGTATTGGTCAAGGAAAAAATGATACACAGAGAGGGTAACCTGTCTCGACACACTAGGGAATACCAATAACCCTATATAGATCAATTTTCAATGTATATGATTCTTCCAGAACATAGTGAGTAATACAATACTCTATCTGGGACTCAGCCTCTAGAGGGTACTATAATCTAGTAATGTGGATGTAATATCATACTAAACCCTCAAGGAAAGGACCAAGGGAATTCCCTCAACCTATACTGGTCCAAAATAAAAACTCGACACATTATGAACTCATTGGTGGTCTCGTATTTATAATTAGAGTCACCATTTATGAGTTATTGCGATTTAAAAATAAAAAAAAAATTATTTTATTATTTTATTCACAGTTATATCCTGGGTGAATTTTTCTACATATGGCCCATGATAACTAATGTTAGGTCACGCCTAGGGTAAATCCACCATTATGATCTTAATTATGTACTCAGATTTCAAATCTGATCACTTATTTAAGAGTTTCATCACTTTTTCAGGAAAACTACACATGTGTGCTATTAAAAGTTTAATATTTTTCAAACAATTATTTTGGGAAAATCGGGCCATGGAATCAAATTTCGTCTCAGAACCTGTTTTCAAAATCAATACATATAATTTCTAAAAATAATACATGGGAAAATCTGAGATGTTACATTTTCCCCTCCTCGGAGATTTACGTCCTTAAAAATCCAAAATAAATGCTACTCAAATAGATGAGGGTACTGAGCATGAATCTAAGCCTCCCGCTCCCATGTACTCTCCTGGAGGTTCTCATGTTGTCACTAAACATGCACCAAAGTAATCAACCACCCACAAAGGATCCTCTCCTACTAATCCTCAATCTTCACAAGGTACTCAACAAAAGTTTCTCCATCCTCGATGTCCAGCTTTCCCTAGTCGATAACATGTGATGGGTAATACATGTACCTCCTCATCATTATTACATATCATTGGCATGATCATAAAAGATCAAGTCTCGAAATACCAGTTAGTTTATTAGCCTTGGAAGTACAAGATACATTCATAAGGTATACATTACATCATAAAATATAAAACTAAAACAACATTGTATCCATAAACAATACTAAGATCCCATAGACTATCCCTGGAGGTCATTCATAATATACTTCTTTGCAACCTGGGAAAATAAAACATAGAAAGGGGTGAGCTCAGATTCTCAGTAAGGATAACTTCATAGCGGAAACTTTCATAAATAAGCATAAACATTTAAGGTAGTGTATAAGATTAGAACAAAATCCTTTTAAACTTGAACTTCAGCATAATATGGAAAAGATAAAATCAAATAATTCTATTTACTTATTCACATGGATATTCTACTAATTGAGTGATCACATGCAATATCAATAACCACTTTTATAATGATGGAATTCATAATTCCAGACTATCATAACCACATGGTCAAGGCCTTGTGCCAAGACTACAAATAAGAATTTGTCAAGGCCTTATGCCAAGACACTAGTTTGTCTCATGAGACCTACTGATGCATCGAGGATCTATAGAGATCTCCAACTGTCACTTACTAAGTCCAATTCATTCCTCATATGAAAATTTAAAACATAACATAAACATTCGTATTAAAACTAGCATACGAAATATCAATACTTTATCCACAAACCATGAATTGTATAAAAATAGCACATCCACAGTCAAACAGAACTCATTAAATACAATATAGAAGATTGTATTGTAACAGATTAACCTCAATCGAGAATAATTAAGGATATTTACATAGATGAAAATAATCATCAAAACTATTAGAGATAAATATCCCCCTTTTTCTTGAAATCATTTAAAAGTCACACTATTTTTCAAGAATCCATTTAAAAATAGGTTTTTGAATCAAAGTGTCCCATACCACTTTGAAACTTTTAAAAGGAATTTTAATTTTAAAACTTCAATTACCATATAAATAAATCCTTAAACCCATTTTTAAAACATGTACATTAATGAGAAATATTTATAATAATAAATCATTAAAACATTTAAAATGATATTTTAGTTAGAGTTCCTAACCAAAAAAGAGACACTTGAATACAAATAATTGAGGTAATAAAAACTTTTTAATATCATGAGAATAAAGGTATTCATGATATACTATGTCAAAGTACATTATATAAAACATATAAAAGTGATTTGGTGTATAACAACAAAGGAGTCTCAATGGAATGTAATTTGAGATGAAATATATTATAAAGACTCTATCCTTAGGTTAAGGATATATCAACGAAATAATTATGTGTGAAAAATATAAATACACTCAATATGATTGGATATTCAGTGTAAATAAATCATAGGACATTCACACATATTCTTGTAAAAACAACACCAATGAATTGGATGCTTAACTCAACAAATGGAAACTGAGTTAAAATTACTCTTATCAAGTTCATATCGATGACTTGAGAATTTATAAATGGAGTGATTATGTGTATCAAAAGTATATACACAGAAAGGTCAGTGGAAATTATGAAATAAGAAAATGAATAGTGATTCCACACATAATCTTGGAGTAAAATAATCAATGAAGTATGCGTAAAGCTGAATGAGTGGAAATTAAAATTTTGAATTCCCTTGTCGATTTGGTAACTTACGACACAAACACCCAGGAAAGAAGGATCATAAAATGATGATGTAAATATCCATAAATTAAATTATATTACACAATTAATACAATCATGGGAAGTACACACACACCACATGAAATAAATAAGTGGTGAACAATGGAAATCTCACAGAATTAAAAGTGAGATAAGAAACCCCTTACTTTTTACTTTTTCCTTGGTCGGGGGTAGGTTAACCTCCTGTATACTGGTGAAATAATTTTTATTAAATTATACAATAATTATATACATTAATATGATATCATATATGATCTTTTAACATTGATTTGTTAATAATATCTTAGTATTATCGCCGTTTCGGGTGTTAACGGATTCATTTTTCTTTATATTAATTGTTATGTGAGCCATATTTGTTATGGATGGAATTTATCTTATTAATATACAAAATTATAACATGTATCTAAACATTATTTTTAATCCTCAAATTAAATTTAGTCTTGAATTGATACGATGGGGAATGAATCTCATCGCGTTTGTGGAGACGGTAATCCGTACGTACGCACGAGCGACAATATCACTCTTTTGATTTTAAAATAATATATAATTGGATGGTATATCATATATAAAGAATCATTATCAAGTTATATTTATTATTTACATGAATTAAACATCATTATTATACCCATCCAAATAATAAAGTATTGAATAACAATTACACCACGACATGGAGACGGTAATCCGTAAGTACGCACGTATGGTGACATGTCATTCAAAGGATGGATATAATAATGAAGATGGTTGTACCATATTTATAATAACTTCATAGTATATAGATGATACTGGAGTTAATATTTTATAATGTAAATAACAAAAATAATAAGTGGATGAAGAAAATAACTTGAAAGAGGGTGGTAAAATTATTACCTCTTCTTCGGGTTCTTCCTTTTGATTTGATCAAAAGGGATCCTTAAGTTGGATTTCTGACCAAAGGAGGGCCTATAGGATGCATTTAGGAAATTTTAGAGGATATTTGGGCAGGTTTTGTCCAAGGCAAAAGGCTTTTAAGGTGTGAATTAGTGAGTAGGGGAAGTGCCCTTTTATATGAGGGGTGAGGGGTACCTTAGGAAAAGCTATAAATATTATTTTATAATAAATTAATATTAGGTTTCTAATGGATAAAAAGTGTATTATTTAAATTTTAATGTGGGTATAGGTTTAAAACCACTCAACTAATAGGTTTTAGACAGTTTTGGGTCACTATATTAACTTTATCTTTTTTATTTATCTCTTAGTTAAATAGTTTGACATTTACCATGTCTTTTTGTATTTTTATATTATATAGTTAATAAACTTACTATATACTTCCAATAGACCCCCAAGTGGTCCATTAATGATACACCTATCATTATATAAGTCCTTTGTATGAACCTCATATTTTTATAAATATAATATCAATTAATAATATAATATTTGTTTTAAAAACTCATTTATGTCAATTTTGACACTATTTAATAATTTATTTTTGTTAAAGTCTTAAAAACTTTATTAATTCTAAAAAAATTAATTTAAACAATTATAACATGTCATATTAACCAATAAAATTCTTTTATGTCATCAAAACTTTCAAATTATATTTATTTTAACATTTATAATACCAATTATTTGATTCTTTCATTAATAAAGAAAATACTGCATCATTATTGTGCCATAAATAAATTTAATTATTAAATGTCTAAAAATTATAAATAAAATACCATTATTTAGGAAATATTTTTATCTTTCTAATTAATATTTATAGTCAAAAATATAAAATATATAACTCTATGTAAAAATTGTTTCTCTAAAAGATATATGCTTATGTCATTTTTGTATTTACTTTAACTTAATTAATATAAAGTGTCATTTTCACTTACAAGTGGCTCTATGGGGTCCAAAAATCGACCCAAATATTCCCATGGTCGGAAATGTATCAACTAATAGGTTTAGGACACGTTTTAGGGTAATTTAATATTATTATAATATTATTTTTTTACCCTTATTTACCATATTTACCCTTTAACCATTGTAAATGAAATATTTACCGAAGTAATTATTCAAAATGTCTAAAAATAAAAGTTAACTATTTACACAGTTTGGAACTCTTGATTCTAAATATGGAATCCATTTTTCTAAATTCAAAACACAGAAGAGGCAGAAATTAATTTAAAATTTTCCCATTGTCAAAACAAAGAGCGTGTTTTTTAAGAAATAATAACTATCAAAAGATTGACACTTGTTTAAGTCTAGTTTAAATGTGAAATTACATCCAATTACCAATATTGGATTAAATATTAAAAATATATTCTAATTATACTTTAAAACCTCTCAATAGTATAATTTATCACTATAAATTATTTAGATTTAAAAATTTGTTTTTAATTAATGTTTATAATTTTTCACTATTCATCAAAATTTGAATGTTTTCTAAAAAATACCAAAAATTCACCCTAGGATAATTTCGATATTCCAAATCCAAAAATGATGTCCATTTTGAAAGATAAAATTTATAAAATTTTAAAAAGTGGGTATTACTATTCATAACAGCTAGTTTGATTGGTTGTGGTGTGTGTTAGAACTCGAAGTTGCGTACAACACACGCCACTATATTATTCAAAGGGAAGCGTACCGTGGAAGATTGGGTTGTTACATTCTCCCTTCCTTCAAATAATTTCTTCCTCGAAATTTTTTTAAAATTGGGCTTGGGAATATAGTGGAAAGTCCCACATCAGAAAAAGAGTCTATAAAACTATCACTTTAAAAGAAAGAAAGAGAAGTACAAAGGTCATCCAAGATAACTCATACTAAGATTCCATGTAGGAAAACATGGATATGGATGATAAACTAAGTATCAAGTTCTGAAGGAGAGGGATAGAAAACATGATCAGGAGAAAGTTAACAACAAGAAAATCACAAACTTGTGATGGGACAAACGGTCATTAGTCTCCCAGTAGGAAAAGTAAACGGACAACATTTTTTTTGTTTTAAGTTAAATTACATAAAGATAAGGAATTAATTTATGATATTTACTAAGAAAATAAAGATATATACTTACTTTTTTAGTATAGTTTCATTCTTTAATAAATTTCTACCACTAACTCATTTTTTTTAAACGATGAGTATTCAAGAAGACATGGTCACACTGGAAGAGCTAGAATAAACTTCTATAGAATCACATGATCCATGAAGGATAAACTATATATTTACCTTGTCTTTAGAGATTAATCAAAACCAAAACAATTAGTATAAGATCTGATGATCCCCCAAAATGATATTCCATTAGAGAAAGAAACACTAATCTTAATTTCTAAAACTAAACCAACAATACCCCAAAGTTAAATAAATACCATTCAATAAACAATTGTCCTTAAAATCCTTCAATATAATCCAAAATAATATTGAAACCCAAAACTTAGAAGAATTTGGTTATCTAGTCTTCCACATTAAATTGTATCTCCAAATGACATAAACTAATCTTAAACCCACATACTTAAAATTAATTAACCTAATCACATATTATCTTTTATTGGTTAATCATTTCTATAAATAACCCAAATCACTATAAATCCACAATAAAAACATAGATAAAAATCCACCATTACTCCTCAAATGAAATCCCGTAGTATTCTATTTTCCTTGGGCGTATAGTGTTCCCAACAAAGAGAACATCTTCCAAAATAACATTTATCACTTAATCACCAAATCATTTTCCTATACTAAGGGTATTAATTTTATAAGACATAAGATCCCAAATCAACTTATTATTTATCAATAAAATAATTTAACTAAAAATAATTAGTCACACTAACCAGGGACTTCACGTAGTCCAGTGGTAGGCGATAAATCCCAATAACACTTTGGTTGTGTGTTTGATTCTCACAGCTTTGTCCGACATGACGGGTTGTCACACCATCTGTGTGTTGTCCTTTTTCAAAAACAATATTTTATAACATTACAAAAATGAGATAAATTCCTCAAAATAACCATAACATAATTTAACCACAAATGTTATCTCATACCTTGCATTTTCATCCCAAAATATAATAACTTGTAATTTCCTCAAACCCAATGATCATATAAAACCAAATGGTTATTTATAACTATATCCACAAGAGAAAAGATAAGTCTTCCTCAAATATCATTTTCACATGAAAAACTGCAGGGTTATAAATACAAGAGAAAATTATTCCAAAGTAATCCCATCAACAAGGAGTGCAAGTATATTTAAAAATTTCTCCAACCATTTATTTCCACATAGCTTCTTCTTTGACCAAGAAAATATCCTATAGAATAGGGAATTCACTCAGGTAATGGCCAGGTCCCCTAAAATTACAGCAAATGACTGTAAATGGATTCTTGGGACCATTTTTATTTTCTTCCATAGTACTCTTCATTTTTCCTCGGCAATTCTTCACTTTATGTCCTTCTTTCCCACACGAAAAGCATTTCTTTGTTCCATTGAGACACTTTCCTGGGTGTCTCCTTCCATATTTCTTGCATGATAGAAATTGAAGATTATTTTCTCTATGTTCTCCACTACTGGAGATCTTATCATTCATCACATTTATCTTCTTTGTTGAGTCCAGGAGTTGGTTAATATATATATTATTGATCATATTTTTGGAAAACTAATTTGACATGAACATGATATCTTTTACGCCTATCAACATTCCATTTTGTTGCTCATTTCCACCATTGTTCCCACTTTGTACATCATTCTCAAAGTTACTATGACTTCCTTGGAATCCAGCCATTGAATAAAACCAAAAAGCATTGTGTGAGTAACAGTAGTAATAAAATCATTTATAGAATATCATGACACCATACTCTCAAGTTGAAACACATTAGGATTAACTAAGGTCATTTATTCTCATCTTATATTAAAATACTTTAAATCAGTTTGTAAAGAAAATGTAAATTATCCTAAGCATATCCCCTGGGAGTGTCGTAACCAAGAGTGCATCAAGGCCCGTTGTCGTGCACCAGTTCCCGTTCGAGTCTATCTCAAAGCGGTGTTTTTGGGTTTTACCCCTAGGTACATCTATGACAGAGCCGCCTCTACCTGTCTGTATCCAGACAGGGATGTATTGATCATAAAACTCACAAAATCTATACAATACCAAAATTCTAGGAATTTCTTTTATATTAATCCTCAAAGTCCATATTAGGTCTATGTGCTCTAATCAGATTTTATCTAAATCTAGCTTCCAAGGTTTTTACTAAACTTCTTCTGATACCAACTGTAATGCCTTGACCCCAGAATCTCGGAGTCGGTGCATTATTACGTATCATTGGCATGATCATAAAAGATTAAGTCTCGAAATACCAATTAGTTTAGTATCCTTGGAAGTACTAGATGCATTCATAAGGTTTACATTACATCATAAAATGGAAAACTACAACAACATTGTCTCCATAGACAGCACTGAGATCCCATAGACTATCCCTGGAGGTTAGTCATAATATACTTCTTTTCATCCCAGGAAAATAAAACATAGAAAGGGGTGAGCTCAGATGCTCAGTAAGGATAACATTATAGTGGAAACTTTCATAAATAAGCATAAACATTTAAGGCAGTGTATAAGACTAGAACAAAAACCTTTTAAACTTTAACTTCAGCATAATATGGAAAAGATAAAATCAAATAATTCCATTTACTTATTCACGTGGATATTATACTAGTCGAATTATCACATGCAATATCAATAACCACTTTCATAATGATGGAATGCATAATTCCAGAATATCATAACCACATAGTCAAGGCCTTATGCCAAGACTACAAATAATATTTTTTTCAAGGCCTTATGCCAAGACACTAGTTTGTCTCATGAGACCTACCGATGCATCGAGGAGCTATAGTGGGTTCCACCCATCACTTACTAAGTCCAATGCATTCCTCATATGAAAAGTTAAAACATAACATAAACATTCGTATTAAAACTAGCATACGAAATGCCAATACTTTATCCACAAACCATGAATGGTATAAAAATAGCACATCCACAGTCAAACATAACTCATTAAATACAATATGGAATATTTTATTGTAACAGATTAACCTCAATTGAGAATAATGAAGGATATTGACATAGATGAAAATAATCATCAAAACTATTAGAGAGAAATATCCCCATTTTTCTTGAAATCATTTAAAAGTCACACTATTTGTCAAGAATCCATTTAAAAATAGATTTTTGAATCAAAGTGTCCCATACCACTTTGAAACTTTTAAAAGGAATTTTAATTTTAAAACTTCAATGTCCATATAAATAAAACCGTAAAACCATTTTTAAAACATTGACATTAATGAGAAAGATTTAGAATAATAAATCTTTAAAACATTTAAAATGATATTTTAGTTAGAGTTCCTAACCAAAAAAGAGAAACTTGAATACAAATAATTGAGGTAATAAAAACTTTTTAATATCATGAGAATAAAGGGATTCATGATATACTATGTCAAAGTACATTATGTACACCATATAAAAGTGATTTGGTGTATAACAACAAAGAAGTCTCAATGGAATGTAATTTGAGATGAAATCTCTTTTAAAGATCGTATCCTTGGGTTAAGGATAAATCAACGACATAATTATGTGTGACAAATATAAATACACTCAATATGATTGGATATTCAGTGTAAATCAATCAGAGGACATTCACACATATTATTGTAAAAACAACACCAATGAATTGGATGCTTAACTCAACAAATGGAGACTGAGTTAAAATTACTCTTATCAAGTTCATATCGATGACTTGAGAATTTACCAATGGAGTGATTATGTGTATGAAAATTATATCCATAGAAAGGGAAGTGTAAATTATGAAATAAGAAAATTAATAGTGATACCACACATAATCTTGGAGTAAAATAATCAATGAAGTATGCGTAAAGATGAATGAGTGGAAATTGAAATTTCGAATTCCCTTGTCAATTTGGTAACTTATGACACATACACCCATGAAAGAAGGATCCTAAAATTATGATGTAAATATCCATAAATTAAATTATATTACACAATTAATACAATCATGGGAAGTACACACACACCATGTGCAATAAATAAGTGGTGAAAAATGGAAATCTCACGGAATTAAAAGTGAGATAAGAAACCTATTACTTTGTACTTTTTCCATGGTAGAGGGTAGGTTAACCTCATTTATAATGGTGAAATAATTTTTATTGAATTATACAGGAATTATATACATTAATATGATATCATATATGATCTTTTAACATTTATTTGTTAATAATATCTTAGTATTATCATCATTTCGGGTGTTAACGGATTCATTTTCCTTTATATTCATTGTTATGTGAGCCATATTTGTTATGGATGGGATGTATCTTATTCATATCCAAAATTATATCATGTCTCTAAAAATTATTTTTAATCATCAAATAAAATTTAGTCTTAAATGGATACTATGGGGAATGAATCTCATCACGTTTGTGGAGACGGTAATCCGTACGTACGCACGAGCGACAATATCACTTTTTTGATATTAAAATAATATATAATTGGATGATATATCATATATAAAGAATAATTATCATGTTATATTAATTATTTAAATGAATTAAACATCATTATTATACTCATCCAAATAATAAAGTATTGAATAACAATTACACCACGACGTAGAGACGATAATCCGTACGTATGCACGTATGGTGACATGTCATTCAAAGGATGGGTAGAATAATGAAGATGGTTGTGAAATATTTATAATAACTTCACAGTATATATATGATACTAGAGTTATTATTTTAGAATGAAAATAACAAAAAGAAGAAGTATAAGAAGAAAAGAACTTGAAAGAGGGTGGTGAAATTATTACCTCTTCTTCGGGTTCTTCCTTTTGATTTGATCAAAAGGGATCCTTCAGTTGGCTTTCTGGACAAAGGAGGGCCTCTAGGATTAAGTGAGGGAAGTTGAGAGGATATTTGGGCAGGGTTTTGCTGAGTCAAAAGGCTTTGAAGGTGTGAATTAGTGAGTAGGGGAATTTCCCTTTTATAAGAGGGGTGAGGGGCACCTTTGGAAAAGCTAGAAATATTATTTTATAATAAATTAATATTCGATTTATAATGGCTCCAAAGTGGATTATTTAAAGTTTAAGGTGGGTATAGGTCGAAAACCACTAAATCAATAGGTTTTAGATAGGTTTGGGTCACTATATTAACTTTATCTTTTTGATTTAACTCTTAGTTAAATAGTTTCACATTTACCATGTCTCTTTGTATTTTTATATTATATAGTTAATAAAATTACTATATACTTCCAAGAGACCCCCAAAGTGGTAAATTAATGATACACCTATCATTATATAAGTCATTTGGCCAAATATTATATTTTTATAAATATAATATCAATTAATACTATAATATTTGTTTTAAAAACTCATTTATGTCAATTTTGACATTATTTAATAATTGATTTTTGTTAAAGTCTTAAAATCTTTATTAATTCTAATAAAATTCATTTAAGAAATTATAAAATTTCATATTAACAAATAAAATTCTTGGATGTCATCAAAACTTTAAAATTATATTTATTTTAGCATTTATAATACCAATTATTTTATTTTTCATTAATAAGTAAAATACTGCATCATTATTGTGTCATGAATAAATTTAATTATTAAATGTCTAAAAATTATAAATAA
Source organism: Viscum album (assembly GCA_963277665.1). Classification (NCBI taxonomy): domain Eukaryota; kingdom Viridiplantae; phylum Streptophyta; class Magnoliopsida; order Santalales; family Viscaceae; genus Viscum; species Viscum album. The sequence goes on from OY728132.1 coordinate 1,776,284,998, forward strand.
AATACCATTATGTAGTAAATATTTTTATATTTCTAATTAATATTTATAGTCTAAAATATAACATATATAACTCTATCTAAAAATTGTTTTTCTAAAAGATATATGCTTATGTCATTTTTGTATTTACTTTAACTTAATTAATATAAAGTGTTATTATCACTTACAAGTGGCTTCATGGAGTCCTAAAATCAACCCAAATATGTCCATGGTCGGACATGTATCAACCAATAGGTTTAGGACACGTTTTAGGGTAATTTAATATTATTATAATATTATTTTTTTACCCTTATTTACCGGATTTACCCTTTAACCATGGTAAATAAAATATTTACTGAAGTAATTATTCAAAATGTCTAAAAATAAAAGTTACCTATTTACCCAATTTGGACCTCCTGATTCTAAATATGGAATACATTTTTCTAAATTCAAAACACAGAAGTGGCAGAAATTAATTTAAAATTAATTCTCCTTGTCAAAACAAAGAGCGTGTTTTTTAAGAAATAATAAGTATCAAAAGATTGACACTTGTTTATGTCTAGTTTAAATGTGAAATTGCATAAAATTACCAATATTGGATTAAATGGTAAAATTATATTCTAATTATACTTTAAAACCTCTCAATAGTATAATTTATCACTATAAATTATTTGGATTAAAAAATTTGTTTTTAATTAATGTTTAATATTTTTCACTATTCATCAAACTTTGAATGTTTTCTAAAAAATACCAAAACTTTACCCTAGGATAATTTCGATATTCTGAATCCAAAAATGATTTCCATTTTAAAATATAAAATTTATAAAATTTCAAAAAGTGGGTATTACTATTCATAATGGCTAGTTTGATTGGTTGTGGTGTGTGTTAGAACTCGAAGTTGCGTACAACACACGCTATTGTATTATTAAAAGGGAAGCATACCATGGAATCTTGGGGTGTTACAAGAGTAGTGACAACCATCAACTGAAGGTAAGATGCTCCATCTCTATCCATAAAGGATAACTGCAATGAGGACAACTGCTTCGACGCCTCATTCAGCAATTGTAACTAGATATCCTACTGAGAGAATCTTCCATCACATTCCCCTTCCTAGGAGTATAGAAAATCTCAAATTTATAGTCTTAGAGGAACTCTATGCAAAGACTTTTTCTCAACATTCACTGGATCCACTGTGACTCTGTCACCACTGTAGGAAACTGAGGACTCGTAACATCCATTTCATCAAGGGTTAGGCTAGCCAATTGATAAGTAATCGAATGCACCATCCTATGTGTGAGTCCATACTACATTGCATGGGTTTAATTTTTACCAATAAGTAAAACCGCATTCCACCACTATAGACACACCACACTCTTTTTCTAAAACAGTCAATATGATCATGAACATTGGATAACCAGTCCATACTAAGAATGACGTCGTAAGGCCTCGATGATACTACCAAGAGATCCCAAAACTATCACCTCTAAGAGTCAGGTCACGCTATAGGCACCAGTGTGTGATCATTAGGTATCCTCCAGTAAAAGTCTCCAAGCGTGAGGGTTGAGTCAACGGTTCAACTGTAATCTTTGAGTCTCGAACAATATTTGTGTTAAGAAAAGAATGACTAGAACCCGTGTCTATCAACATGGAATTTAAATTATAAATAAAATATATCATACCTCGAATCATTCCTAGATCCCCCAGTTCATATGCCTCGACCACATGCTATTTTCCATCCCCTTTCCTCTAGCTCCCTGATCCTGGTGTGGACTGCCTAGGGGTGGTAGTGGTAACATGTTGAAACGTTGACCACCTCCTATTTCTCTCCCAACTCCTCTACCATGTATGTCGCCCTGTGGATCTATCTTCTCCTATCATTGTCTCTACCTCAGTGCTCCATATACAATCTCCCTGTCAGCATTACGATGGGTTGGAAAATATTGGGTGAGATTTCCCTTATCATAACATAAATAGAACTGCCTCTCTCTAGGATAACTAGACCCAACATGTGAGACCTAAAATACAAATCCTTTTTTCTAGGACTTCCTCTTGAAATTCCCCACACGTCCAAGTCCCTAAGACTGATGTCAGCTCCCTACTGCTAAGGTCTCTGGTTATTCTTTCCCACTACTGACAATCATTGGTTATATCCAATTATCCAAGAAACTTTTGACCACCAAAGATTTATCAGGAACCCCAACATAAGTAGGAATGCTCCTAGGGATAACACAGGCTCATATTTCCCTATACAGACCTCACTCAAAGTTCTAATCCCTAAAGTAATGATTGTGTATCATATCCATTGAGTACCTAGAGAGGTTGGTATGCCTAAATGAATACTCAAATACTGACATGTCATTATTCCAAAGCTGTATAATCTCCAGGATATGCATAGACCTTAGATTATAAGGTGAGAAATCCTCTCTAGAAAGGATCTCAAACTCTGTCCATGTAAGAGTCTTCACATCATAAGATCGAGTAACCAAACCCCACCATCGCCCTACTGATCCACATAGAAGTCTCTCTACCAAGACCACCATATGATCTACTAGTTTCCTAACAAGAAGGAAAACTCAGGTCACCACCTCAAGCCAGTCCTCAGCCGCCTATGTGTCAGTCTTTCCATAGAAACTAAAGGGTATCTACTACTGAAACTCATGAAGTGAGATCAACTTTTGCACCTCATCCACTAGTATTTTGGGTACCATTTGCTACTATATGGGTGATGGTATGGTTGGTACACCACATGGAGGTGTTATCTATGGTAAAAATCCCTATGCTGATGCCTCGTCACCCGATGGATCATTCTCCTGATCATGCGGTGGAATCCTAGTTGGCTGTCTACAAGGAGACATCTTAAAATAAAAAAAGATATACCACAGTCAACTGAGTATATCTAGAGAGCTAACTCAAAAAGGACTTAAAAAACATGACCATTCATATACGATTCATATACCATTGTTTTCTCTGCAACTAGTATTTTCATGTACCGAGTTGAAAAATCATGTAAACAGATTCATGGTGTATCGATATGTCAATTGTCGCACCAAAAATGGATTCTCTATCCTGAAATCAAAAATCAAAACACTTAGCATTGTTGCCCCAAACCAAACTCATAGACTCCTAGTCCTAAATTATAACTAACCTCCTCTGATACCATTTTATCACAACCTATCCCAGAGGGGCCTGTTCCGTGACTACCCCAAGACCACCTTCAATAGGCCAAGGGCAAGTGACTAGCACTGAGTAGGCATATCCCACAAATGAGAGGCATTAACCTAAAGAATTTTTATGCACACACACATATCCAAGATAAAAATGTTGAAATGTAAAAACACTAAGTAAACAATGCATGAAAACCACTATATCCCACAACCAGATTACAATAGTGAAAGTATTGGAAAGTAAACAGGGCTAAATACAATCCCACCAAAAAGAGTATATAACCAAAAGTCCAACCACTGAGAAAATAGGTACTGAGACTATTATCTAAAAAGCTACATGAATACACCTCAGTCTGTTCGGTCTCACAAAGCACCGCTTGGTCCTGGCCTACCTGGAACTCTGTCAAAAGGTTGATCATCTACACAAGACACAAAACATGCAGGTAAATCCCATATAGGGGTGAGTATAAAAATACTCAGTAGGAAACCCAGAAACCACAAACCAGAACCACAAATGAATACCACAAAAGATTACTACAAAGGAATGCCACAAAGGAATACCATAAAGTAATACCACAAAGGAATACCACGAAGGAATACCAAAAAGGAATACCACCGAAGAATTCCACAAAGGAATACCACAAATGAATATGACACAGGATTAACACAAAGGATTACCACAAAGGAATGTCACATAGGATTACCACACAGTATTGTCATGAAGTAATACCACACAGGATTACCTTAAAGGATTACCACAAAGGAATACCACACATGATTACCACACAGGATTACCACACTAAATTACCAGGAAGAAATACCACACAGGATTACAACAAAGGAATACCACACAGGATTACCACAAAGTAATACAATATAGGATTACCCCAAATAAATGCCACATAGGTTTTCCACAAAGGAATACCACACAGGATTACCAAAAAAGAATACCACACAGGATTACCACAAAGGAATACCACATAGGATTACTATAAAGGAATACCACATAGGATTACCTAAAAGGAATAACACATAGGTTTACCATAAATAAATTATCACAAAGAAATACCACACAGGTTTACCAAAAAATAAATATATAGTTATCTCCACATAGGTATATGTCTATAACACATGTAGAAATAATATCCAAATATACTCAATCCAAGACACATAGTCTATAGGTAAACCACAACCAATTACCAGTCACAGTATTCTGATCGAATCATGCTCATTCTGGTAGAACTCACTCCTAGAGCCATGATATCATCAAAGATGCTCATGAAGAGGTCTAGCCCATTTGGTCCCTGCCCAAATGAGAATGTATTGGTCAAGGAAGACTATAATACACAGGGAGGGGATCCTACCCAGACACACTAGGGAATACCACTAACCCTATCTGAATCAATTCACAATGTAGAGGATCATGCTTAGATACACTAGGGAATACCATACTCTATTTGGGATTCAGCCTCTATAGGGGACTACAATATAGTAATGTGGATGTAATTTCATATTTAACCCTCGAGGAAAGGACCATGGAACACTCTCAACCTATACTGGTCCAAACTAAAACTCACCACATTAATAACTCAATGGTGGTCTCTTATTTCCAATATGAGTAATCATTCATTAGTTGTTAGCATTTAAAAATAAAATAATTGTATTTAATTATTTTATTTATGGTTACGTCCTTGGTGACTTTTTCTATAGATGGACTACTTCGACCAATTTTAGGAAGTTCCTAAGGTAAATCTTCCATTATGAGCTCAATGGTGCCCTCATATTTCTAATTTGGGCACTCGTTTGATAGTTATTCCACTTTTTTAGGAAAATTGTGCATGTGTTCTATTAAAAGTTTAATATTTTTCAAACAATTGGTTCGGGAAAACCAGGCCTCGAAATCACACGTTGTATCAGTTCCTAGTCTCAAAATCAATCCATATAATTTATAAAAAGAATACATGGGAAAATATGATATGTTACAAGTAGGGTATCATTATCATGAAGGACGTAAACCTTATGTTATCCTCCTACCATGCATGACCCCCACCACAAGATGCCACGTAGCATAGTCATATCACAACTCACCTGAAGACACCTGGGCCACTGACCCCTAGCATGGTCATATCACATCATTATCAAAGAAATTTGGGCCATAATATAGTGCACTATAGTACCTCTGGCCATAACATCCTATGAATGTCTACTTTCTAGGAAGAGAGAACGGGAAATAGTAGGTATCTAGCTATCCATCCTTATCACCGAGATGTTGGAAAAAACACCCCCATGTGAAATATACGGGTGCCATCACATAGTGCTCAATGTGGGTGGGGTGTATATAGAAATCATAAGGAATATACAAATATATACATATATCCACACAAAAGACAAACCTAAGGGTTCAAAACAAAATACTAACAAACTCACAACATCTCCACTTTCACTTCCACCTCTAAATTCATAACACCACACAATCCATAAGACATATTTTTCATTTCCAACCAATCTCGTTATCTAGATCATTTGTTTCATTATTAAGATCAACCACATTTAATCACAAAACCCATCATTTATTTTTTTCATTAATCATTTTCATCCCATTAACCAAAATAAACCCTAGTAATTTAAACCATTATTAAAAAATTATTCAATCACTACTTGGGCATCTAGATCAATGCAATCATGCATCAAAAGCAGCTCACAATTCCCATTGAACCATCGCCTCACCACCCTACAAGCACGGACAAACAAACCATCACCCTTCCATCCCAAAACCATGACCAAACAAACATCCCCTCACCACCCCAAAAGCATTTCCAAGAAAACCATCACCTCACCGCCCTAAAATCACATCCAAACAAACCATAACCCTACTGCCCCAAGTGCACGGATAAACAAAAATCATCCTGCCACCCCAAAATCATGTCCAAACAAACCACACATCACAAAATGTACATCATTCCCCTCAAACCATTACCTCACTATCCCACAAGAATATCCAAACAAACCATCACCTTGCCACCCCAAAAGCATTTCCAAACAATCCATCACCTCATCTCCCTAAAATAATATCCAAAAAAACCATCACCCACCACCCCAAAATCATATCCAAACAAACCATCACCCTATCACCCCAAAATAAGGGCCAAAAAACCATCATACCACGACCCAAAAGCATGGAAAAACAAACCACACATCAACCCACACTAAATCATAGCCACACATCATCTCCCTACAACACAGTCACACATCACAATTCATAAAATATCATTTTAAAAAAAATTAAAAAGGGGATATTATCACATTTCACTTTATTTTAGGGGCATTATCACACAAGACATAAATTCAGGGGAAACAATTTTATTAACAAAATATAATTGTTTATCAAATTTCCATTTTATAGTGATATAAAAACAAGAAAGTTTTATACAACTTATACAAAATCAGTGGAAAAAATCCCCCAATAGACATGATTTTTAGTGGAGTGTTTAGCCCCTAAAATCATAATATCACGATAATGTCAAAGCTGTAAAAATGTGTCAATCATTCCCATTTCCCCTTAAATTTCAATTAACCAATTGATTTTCTTGATTAGGCTAGTTCAACCATCCCCCATAGATAAACAAGAGTAACCCCCTCCTGCATGATACACAAAAGTGATAAAGTAGGGATTCCCTACCTCAAAGATTTTCCAACTTGCTATGAACCATAGGGTGAAGAAGAAATGATGGAAAACCACAACCACATGAAAAAACATGGATTAAAATACATCAAATCAAGGGTCATAAAAAAAGCATCCCATCTCACAACCCAAACCAAAACCGCTTCACCCTAGAGGATCCCCAAGACAATAACAGAAGAAAAACAACCAAGAAGAAGAGAATATATTACCACCGATTTCCAATAAGAATCCACCGAAACCAGCGGAATGAAGTAGGAGAAAGGGGATGAAAATCCTCCAAGAACCTCCTAGGATTCACCTAAACTAAGAGTGAAAATAGGTATGGATGAATGGGTAGGGGTTCTTCTGAAAAAACTATTTAAAACATAAAACTCGACACATTCACATCGTGTAACCCATTCATGATTTGAATTTAATGGGTTTTTTCCAAAAACCAAAATCCAATAAAATTCACATATCCCTAGCCTTTATTTTATTAAACATTGTGAATTAATTTCACGACATGAATTCATTTCACATTTTCCCACTTAGTTTCATATAATCCATAAAACTTGTTAGCTACAAAATTCATGAACCACCAATTCACATCATGTAAATCTTCCATAATGTGAATATCTTATAGCAGATCTGTTGCACCTATAACCACCATAAAACCTTCTCAAGCCTCCTCTAAGACACCTCCAACACCCAAAACTAGAAAATTAATGGACTGGGAAGGCATGATCTATTACAAAAATAGTGATTTTATCATGATACTAGTTGAATCCATTAGGGAATTTTATTTATATTCCCTAACTCGGTTTCCATTTGAGGAACTGTGCTTTATCCTTTCCCACTTTATTCAACATTCCTTGGGTATGTTGGGAGCTAGCTTGAGTTCCCGATTTAGGGGTGACCCAGATTAGTTCATGAAAAGATGGTTCATTTCTTTAGATTTTTAAAACTGTAATATATGTTAATAAAGGAACACTCTCAATGGATTTTGGACAAGTAACTGTGAATTTTAGTATTTTGGATTCAACGAAATATACTCCTAATGAATGATCTATTTTTAACTATCTCACTCTAAATTTACTAATTGTTATAAGGAATAAATTTAAATGTTTGATGAGATAATTTAATTGGGATAATCCCTTGAATCAACTGATTTTTTTATGAATATTTTTTTAAAGATGAGTAAAATATGGAATCATTTTTTCGTGATGAGCGGTTTGATTTACTAGATGAATGTTATTTTGATGAACTACTCAAATATATGGCTGGTATTTATACATTCCATGAGAAGGTTTCATGAATGGGAATCATTGAGTCAAAAACATCTTTACAACACCCCGAAATCAAAACTAAAGTTACTACCCTCGAATCTAAAATATTTTTTTCTTAAGGAAAATGAAAATATTCCAGTTATAATTTTAAGCAGTTTGGAACCTAATCTAGATCATAAATTATAGTAAATTTTAAGGAAATAGTTTGGTCATTAGGATACATATTGGTAATTAGTCCCATAACTTATATACACTGGATTCTTCTATAATGTGAGTCTAAACTTGTAAGATATCCCCAAATAAGGTTCAATCCAATTTTAATGGAAGTTAAAAAAAAAATTGAAATATTATTAAGTGTTGGAATTATATACCTCATATTATACTCCCTATAAATGAGTCCCATTCAAATTGTACTCAAAAATATTATATTCAATATTGTGTAAAATGAAAATAATGAGCTAGTGCCCATTGGGATTCAAAATAGTTAGATGTTCTATATTTACTATATAAAATTAAATCATGTGTCCTGAAAATACCATTTCCCCATAAATTTTATAGAATAAATGTTAGTAATACTAGATGTTAAAGGTTATTACTATTTTATTGATAGATTATATGGGTATTTTCAGGTCCCCATAGCTCTGAAAAATCATGAAAAAACAACATTCACCTGTATCTTTGATATGTTTGCATACAAAAAGATGCCCTTTGGGTTGTGAAATATCCCAAGTACTTTTCAAAATTGTATGGTAAGTATCTTTTTATACCTATTTGAGTACCTATTGAAGGTATTTCTTGAGGATTTTATTGTGTATGAAACATCCTTTGAATGTTTCCTTGAAGGTTTTAAACTTTTAAAAGTGTTACTTCATGGAGGATAAGGTTAATGTATAGGGCCAAATAATTTTTAAGGATGGAATTTAGGTGGAAAATCCCAAGATTGACATCATTTATACACTAACTTACCCCACCACTATGTGCACATTAGATCATTTTTAGGACATGTTGTATTTTATAGAAGATTTATTGAGGTCTTTAGGAATATTTTTTACCCATAACAAACCTTCTCAAAAAATGAAACTAAATTTATGTTTAATCATTCATGTAAGGAATCCTTTTATAAAATCAAATGAGCTTGAACACGAATAGTGTGGTCAATCCACCATGTTGTGGATACCCTTTTGAAGTATTATATGATGCCTTAAACCAAGTTGTGGGATATGTGTTGTACAAAAGGATTAATGGGAACTCACATGTGATAGATTACACTTTATAGACCCTATAGATGGTCCAAATCAATTGAAATACAACATGGAAGGAGTTTTTGGCTATTTTCATTGCTTTAGATAAATTTCATTCATATTTTATAGGAGTTAAAGTCGCCATTTATTCTAATCATTCAACCTTGATTAAGGAGGTTGATTTAAATCCAATATTGGTAAGATTGATGTTTTTATTACAAGAGATCAACTTAAAGATTAGTGATAATAAGGGATATAATAACATAGTTATAGATCACATGATTAGACTTTCCCACACTATCAAGGTAGAATCACCCTTAGAGGTGGCACTAAACAATTGGCTCCCTGGTGAGTAGCTGTAAAAATTCACCCAAGTTCCCCGGAATGCTGACTTGGTGAATTATTTGGTCACATCAAAGGTACCACCTTGTTTTATAAGCATCAAAATATTAACCAAAAATCTGATTTGAAATAATATGTTTTTTAAGAGCTTTATTTATTGAAATTTATAGTGTCCTAGTGATTGGAAGGTGTATACCTGAGAAAGTGGTAAAATCTATGCTTATATTTTGTTATACACTTGCATATAGTGGCCACTTTGGACCTTAATGAATAGGAAAAAAAGTTTTGGAATTTGGTTTTCTTTGTACATCAATTTTTAAAGACACGAATGAATTTTGAAAATCATGTAAATACCTTCAACTTACTTTAGGACTTTCTAAAATATAGGAAATTCTCAAAAAAACCTTTGATTTTTTAAAGTATTTGATGTATGAGGATTATATTTCATGGGCCTATTCCATGTATCTTTTATATTTTCCTATATATTATTGGTATTAGATTATGTCTCTAAGTGGTTTGGAGAAAAAAAACTTAGACAAATGGTAAAAGAGTTTTTATTGAGTTTCTAAGATCAAATATTTTTTATAGGTTTGGAGTGCCTCGAGTAATAATTAGTGATTAAGGAATACATTTTTATAATAAGGGTATTAAAACCCTTATGAATAAGTATGGAATTCACCATAAAACCTCCACTACTTACCACCCATAAACAAATAGGTGGTTCAAGGTTTCCAACAGAGAAGTAAAAAATGAATTTGGAAAGGACGATATAGTCCAATAGGAAGGACTTGATTAAGAATTTGGAAGATGCGCTATGGGTATACAAAATTTCCTTTAAAACACCTCTAGTTATGTCCCCTTATTTAATATTTTTTGGTAAAAGTTGTCACTAGCCTCTTGAACTACAGCACAAAGAATAATGGGATGAAAAGAAGGTAAAATTGGAGTTAAGAAAGGCTAAGGAGAAATAGAAACTCCATATGATGGAACTGGAAGAGCTAAGAATAGAGATATAAGGAAATTTTATACTTATAATGAAAAAATATAGATTTATCCGTGATATATTCATTTAGAAAAGAGACTTTTAAATTAGATAAAAAAAAATTGTTCTCTTCTAGGATTATGTTCATGCTTGGTGTGCTTTATTTTAAATGGGTTGAACCATTTATAGTAACTAATACCTTTATATTTGGTGTATTTGAGATCAAATTAGATGAATCATAATAACCATTTAAAGTGAATGGATATTAGATAAATAAATTTCATGAATATTTTTGGAAGGAACTAGTGGAGGATTCCAAACTCCTCCCTATTTCTTATGAATAAAAGACAGATAGGTTCTCTCTTTCCTTTACATTAGTCTAGATACTCACTTGTTATGTGTGTAATTAAATATAAAATTCCTTCCAAAATTAATTAAAAGTGAGTTATTTGATAAGGGTGTGCGAGAGGATAAAATATCCTAGGATGTAAATATTTTGAGTTGTCTATTTTTCTTCGGTTTTATGTGTTTATAGCATAAAATAAAATAAAAAGAAGAAAATAATGATGAAAAATATGTTTTTAGAATTTTTATATGAATTATGAATGTTTTATATTTTCTATTTTTTTATATTTTTAAAGTGGTTTTTAGTTAAGTCAATTGAGTTTTAAAGTTATCTTTCTTATTAGAATAATGCATTCTAGTTTTAAGGATTCATTAGTTCTGAAATTAGATGATTATTGAATGAGTTTTCCAATTTTTTCATGGAAATTTTATTTTAGAACCATAAAAAGGAGTGTGATGGGAAATTTTTTTGGTGGAATCAAAATTATATCATGAGTAAACTAAATTTTTGAACTTGAACCTAGGTAACTTATCCTTTGTTAAAAATAAAATGCTAGGAATCCAACCCAAAATACATTCTTATAAGTCCTTTGAAACTAGATTAAAATGGGTAATTGAAAACCCATATGAAGTTTTGAGAAATTTAGGTATTGGGTGAATGAGTAAAAAAATGTATCTATGAAATCAAAAATTACTTTACACATACATGTATAGGAAAAAAATTAATAAGTTCCTAATTATAAAAAGGGGATGGATTTAGGTGAGGGGAATATTGAAACCAGTTGAACAAGGGTCAATTGACTTATAAGAATTCCATTTGAGTTGTATCAAGGAAGTTGAAAATAGAACTTGGGTATAAGGAACCTATAAAAAATATATAAATTAAAGTTCTAATTTTTAATGTTTTAATTCCATTGAAATATATTTTCCTTTCACTTTCGGAACTCGAACTTTAATTTTAATTTAATTGAGGTCATATGATAGTAAATTCATAGAGGATGAATGAAAATTTCAAACAATTTATGATTCTTTATTTTTCCTATATTCTAGTTTTTGTGTTTTAACATAGGCATGATGATCTTTTTGATAAGATGAATTTGTTGTATTAGCCCAGAGTGTAATAGTATAAGTGAATGGGAGTGATGAGAGCCAATATTTTATAATTTTGATTTTTATTTAAATGTAAATTAACCCCATAATTGATTTAATTCATGGGAAATAAATTCATATTTAATATATTGAAAATCTAGAATTTAAATATTTAAATGGATTAATCTATGATTTTAAGTTGTTTTTTTCATTTTAGAATTAAATGGGAATCCATACATTGATTTTATGAATCCTAGTTATATACTATTTAAAGGATTTAAATTATTATTGTTTAATAAAATTTGATTCTAATTTGGAAAAATCCTATACTATGTAAATGATTTTCATGGTTGTAGGTCTAAAAATGAAAAGGTAATTCATTTTGTATGACTTTACCTCATATTGATTGGATGGATTTAGAGTTACCATTTAGTATGAATTTCATTGGATTTTGTATTACTTCTAGTCATTTTGTATGAATTTTTTGTAAGGATTTTCTTCCTATCATATTACTTCATTTTTATACTTCATCAAGCATGAGGCTTAATCCATCCTGTATAACTTACATCATATGAATTTGGAGCTACCCATCATATGATTTTCTCCCAACCATAAGACTTTGTTACTGATCATACAACTTCATCATATGAATTCACCATCTGACTTCATCATCAAACTTCCCAAATCATGTGAATTTTTATATCCAGTAGTCACATATGACTTTAACATCAGACTTTATACCCATCATATGACTTTGAGACTTTTTAAAAACTTGGAAAATATATAATTTCAAAAATGAATGGGGCTCAGCCTAAAGTTCAATTTCCATTCAACTAGTCTACCCAAATCTCATAAGAATCCTCCTGAACCTCCATGCGGTCATCATCTATTAAACTAAATAAGGGGAATTAGAATATCATGGATTCAAGCTACGAAGATTTTATATGTACCCATCTGAAAAATTTAGACCCTTGAGCTATAAACATAGCAATAATCAAAGAAATTGGATTTAGTCACTAAGAACTAGGAGGATTTTGGAAGTACAGGGATCACACAAATAAAAAGAAGTATCTTACGATACTTACATGGTACTAGGATCCATTAAATATATCCTAGAGCCTTTATCATTTGAATAATTATATAAGAAAAAAAATGTTCATTAAGAAATGTGTTTGTAAGGGTCTATTATTGATTGATAAATTGAACTAGAGCTGATGGAGTTATTTTATTTTCTTTACCCTTTTGTTATAGTCTCTAGTGATGGAACACTATACCCTTATTGGTCAATCCAAGGATAACCTCCTCACCCCTATTAATGAATTTAGTTCTTTAATGTCAATTCTTTTCTACTTATTTACCTGGAATTGTTTTAGTTCCTGAATAGTAGGAGATTTCCATTTTTTGTGTATTTAAATTTTCCTTCTCTCATTCTTAGTTTGTCACACACAATCCACTTGGAACATCTACATTTCCTGAAATAGTGATTATTGGGTTGATTCTAAATTGGTTTTATATTTCCAATAACTTTTCTAGGTAAGGATAATGAATGTAGTGGTCGTTTTATTTCTCTATACAAGAAAAAATTACCAAGTGAGGGTGATTATTGAGGTTCTAACTAATTAAAGATATGGAGAGATAAAAAGATTTGATTTAAATAATTATTTAATAGGTGAGTGAGGGGGTAATATGATGTTAAACCACTATATTTAAAAATTTAATTCAAACAATCTTATAAATCGCATTCTCAAACACAACCAATAACTGTTTTCAACACACACTAAACCCACATAATTCAAGATAAAAACATAAGAAAAACATCCTTCTCTCTAGTGACAACCTGAGTCCCAATATTTCACTACATTTTCACAAGTTCATAATTTCTTTGATAGGATCCCTACAATTGAATCCTCATCAAGGTTGTAATTTAGTAGAGTGTTTCGGATGTGGTATTCTAGGAGATGATGAAGAATAAGGAAGTGGTTCAATGATTTAATACTTTATATAATTTATCAATTCCTTATATGTTTGGGATTTGGAAAATGTTTCCAAGATATTTTTAACTCCTTGGTTTGTGTATGATAGTTGGTATGGGTGGTGAGAAACTATTTTCTTTGAATTGGGGTTGATTTTTTATGGAATTTATGAATTGTGTTACCCATGATATATGTAGATGTTGTTATATTATTATTTTTATTTTATTATTTGAGAAACAAATGATGTGGTATTCACCATATGCTATGAAACCATCACCTAAGTGAGATCAAGCATGTTATAACATCCATCTTGTATAAGATTCCAGGTCTGACCCAACATCCATGTTTTATTGGATTATTGAACACTTTATCTCTCCTACTTTCCCTTAAGGGATTTTGTGTTCCCTATTAATGAGATGGTAAATAGATGAGAGAAAAAAATGTTATAAATTAAGACTAGTGGTAACTAAGTCAATGGAAAGTGGGCTATGGGGGCCTTTTGATATATTTTTTATTAATTCCATGAGTTATGTTGTATTTATATATTATGTTTTGAAGGAGTGTGACTATGGTGAGACATGAAAAAATGTGTACTTAACTTTATGATGAACTATATTATCTTGTTTTTCAATTTCATTCTTAGAGACATTAATATGTTTCATCCATAATAGCACGTGAGAGTTCTAGAGGGGGGATTACTAGGTATAATATATATTAAAATTATTTTTTACTTTTATGATCATGTTATTGGAAGTTTGTAGACTTAACCATGTGATGATTTAGTTGGAGTTGGAGGAGTCTCCATTATAATTTCTTCTTATTTTCAAGTATGATTATTATCATGTTCTTGTTCTGATATCCATGGTTACTTTTATTTTTTATGTGATATATCATGAATTTTTTCATCATTTTTGATATGGTTTTTTGGTTTGTATATAGTTTTGTTATCATTTTGTGATTTCTTATCATATCTTAAGTTTTGGAAATTGTTATATTGGAGCTGTGGTTATAACATTCTCAGTTCACAAACACTCATTGGTGTCTAGGCTGGTTATGTTATGGGGACCTCAGGTGAACCTCCCTATATGTATGAGGTTTTCAAATCATAATGGAGGTATAGGGTGTTACCGTGGGGAGACTATACCCCCATATCAGAGTGTTCAATAATATAACAAAAATAACAAAACAATATCCATAAAAAGAAATAATAATCAGAGTATATAAGAACTAATAAGAAACATAATTTGTAATGGGTTCCTCCTTCTTCCCTTCAAAAGGAGTTTCTTTCTTGTTCAATAAATGGGGGATTTTCCCCTTTACCTTTTAAAAAAACTAATAAGAAACATAATATGTTATATCAAATGAGTATGAAAACAAACATTCATACAAACTCATGGTCATGCCAGTATACAATGATCTATTTCCCACTAGGTTTATCATAATACACTAAATGAAATAAATAAAATTCATAAGGGCTCTACTACCATACAGGAGCCTCACTTCATCCCAATATTCATTCTGTTTTGATTTATCCTACTCGATCCTATAACACCGGGACTCATACCAACCTGGATTTTTAAATAGTGAAGGCTGCTCAGGTACCCATGTGTCTTAGACACCCAATTAGTGTGTGAATGAAACATAGTAGGGTACCATCAACACAATCTTGTACATGACCAGTAAAGTAGTTTATACATGTGACATGCTCATAAAATAAATAAATAATAAATTTAGAAGCATAAATAAATAACCACTATCGATCCTCAGTCTCTACCATGAAACTTGAGATTGACCCAAACCTAATTCGGTTAGTTTTGGGGTGTCTCTAATCATTCCATGTAATCGTGATAAAAAATATCATGACCATGTTCGATTACTAGGAGCAAGTCTTAGGAAATATTGTAGTATCATGCTCAATACCAATTCTTAGGAGCATGTTGTAGGCAATCCAAATCAATCCCAGTATCTACAAGGGATGGTTACATCCCCTATCCCCAATTACAAGGATTAAATCCAAGGAAATTCAAATAAATATCACATCTAAATCCAAGGAGTGTGTCCAAGGCATTCCAAATTAATAGCATAATGAATCCAAGAAGCATGTCAAAGGCATTCCAAACCATAACACAAATGAATCTAAGGAGCATGTCCAAGGTATTCAAAACTAATATTTGGAATGAATTCCAGATCCAAGGAGTTAATCCAAGGAATCCCATGTATCTCAATGCATATTTATGGGTAGTGTGTTCCACCCGAATCATATCATATAACTCATCTTGATGGTGTCTATTTTCTGCCTAAATCCATCTCATAATCTGAAGTCATCCACTCAAGTTCATGACCAAACATCATCACAACCATAATAGGCTCACTATTTATTTGGGTTCTAAGGTGACACCTACAATCATTATTATCTATTTACATACACACTCTTGTGAAGGTCAAAATATCATTGGGGTTCCCATCAGGATCCCCTAGGTCACATTACAACACAAACACTCTTCTTGGGTTCCCTTTATCTCCAAAACATATCTCAGGTTAACACCCATCACTCAGAGGGAATCACATCCCTCAATGTCATCAAAAACATATCAAGGCCTCATTGGGATTCTAAGAAAATCCATACTAGAACCAATTTTGATAAAAGGCTTAAATCCCCTCTGAATACCCAAGTCATCACTAGGTCGGTCCCCACACCCAACCTATTCAAAAATATCCATAGGGTCTACTCTCCTAGGTAATCACAATCTTATTGGAGGAGGAACTCTTACCCCACACTCATCTCCACTAGCCTAAAATTTGTATGGCATCACATTGTTCTCACATGGCTTACACAAGGCAATCATCTAAACCCAACACTTTCCTTTACATAGAGGTATTTGAGGATTTTTCACTAGGACCAATATGTTCACTTAGTCCATTCACATCCCTCTAGGGTCCGTGTGTCTCAAGGAATTAATTTATAATTATGGTCTTGACCGTCATCGGTCGAGGCATCAAGCCAGTGCACAAAGGTTCTTTGTGTACCTTGGCACTTTGTTCAGTCCACGAGCATTTCACTTCAATTTAAAATAATTCATTTAAAAAAAATTTCATTCACCATTGATGGAGATACCACATACCACATGAAAAAATAACATACATAATACAAAAGGGGATGTTTAAAGGACTACCTACCTCAAATATGGATTTACCATCCTTTAAAGAAGCTCGATCATCCTCACCAAAGCCCATCCAAGTCCAATCGACCATTATCCAATTATACAAGGCCATATCACATGTAAAACATCCAATTTAATTAATTATAATCAAATTATAATTAATTAAAAAAATATATTTAATTTTATAATTCAAAGTAATTAGGCATAATCATAAAATAACTCACCGAGCGACCTAATCACACTAAAACCACAAGATCACCCATGATAGGTCCGCAATATACCCCCAATTCCATTTAAGGAAAAATATATAATATGAAACATTGAATAAATCACCAAAAATAATTTAAATTAATAAAAAACCTCAAATAAATTCTCACAGTGGTGTAACTTTAAGTAAACGACATGAAATGGTGTGTAATCGCCATATCAGAATATCCTATAGCCAAGCCATACAAAATCCCCATAATATCAAATAATTTACACTATGATCTAGTGGAAATCATCACTAAAATCTAAATAAAATTATCCAAAATGAGAGGGAGAGAAAGTGCAGGATAAATTTAGGGTAATATAGTGGAAAATTGCCTCTAATTGATGAATAGATGCCATGAAATACACCCCTATTGAAAGGGTTTAAAGGAGAGGAAGAGGAGCTCTCCAATATTGGTTGCATGTGAGGGGAAGAGAGAAAGGGGTAAAAAACCCCTAAATAGTAAAGGTTTAATTGGGGATCACTAAAATATTAAAACATGTAGGGGCACCATGAATTATGTTATGTCGTGGCGTGCTCCAGCTTGCCCCTCAAGTGCTCGATACACCCAAGGTTGTGGCATAGGTTTCTTGCCACTCGTTGTTTACCACCATGACTCCTTATAGCTAAAACACTAAACATTGTTCCATGTCCCCTTCCTTGCTTGTTATTTTCCACTACATCTCCTCCCACCCGAAACACCTAGCTAGTAGGGACCATGACATATTCGGTCCCCATTTTGCTCTCTGGTGCCTCAGGTCGCCACCATGGTTAACCAAACACCCATCCCTTCATGTTTTGGTCTACCCATTTCACACCGGAACCACCCCCTAGCACCACTGGGAGATCTAACGTATGGATATCCCCATGGTTAGCCAAAATAGATAGACTAAGTTCACCATGAGATGGACCATGCGGCAGTGGGCCTTCAGGTTCCCCATGCACCTCATGAGCCTCCTAAACCTACTTCTTAGCCCCAATCAACACCTAGAACAACTCATTCACCTCAATACACTTCCAAAAAAACAACTTGATAAGTTAAACCTCTTGAAATATTTATTTGAACATAAATTCTCAAAATGAACCCCTCACCAACATTAAAAATTCAAATTCTTTCTGAATTTTACAATTTGAAAAAATGTGGGTATTTACAACCTCCTCACTATAAAACTTCTCATACTTGAGAAGACACATATATTATACAATCATTAACTAACCTATTATAGTCATCAAATAATGATAAATTCACTATTTTCTATCTCAAAACACCAAACGATCTTCCACTGCACAACTCCCAAAACCAAGGCATATTATTCATCAAAACTTGAGTAATTGCTCATCACCATCACTGAATTCCCAAGACGATGCTTATCCATGCCCAAATATATCAAGAAACCATGATTTCATCAATCAATTTATTCTAAATCTCCTAAAACTACATATCATTGGAATATTGAAACACATTTCTAACTATCCAATGACTCACCCGATGTGTTTTCCTTCTCACTGCAATCGATCATACATGAAAACACTAGGTGGTCTTCCCCTAGCCCGCCATTAGTTAAAACACTTTGATACACCTTCTGACGCATTGTATCTCTTCACAATAATGATGCATATATCCCTAAAGGAATCATGAGATCACCCCAATACTCACACCAAATTCTAAATTTGACTATCAGTGTAATTCCATGGTTGGGTTTCCTTGACCAACCAAATTAATTGTTATGCTCTCACCCCAATCACCAGGACATCTCTAATATAACTCACCCTTAGATTATATCCAAACTATCCTGATCTTTATTCAAATTCATGGACTCCATCCAATATCACATCCCAGTCTCAAATCTAGCATTCACTAAGGATCTAGATAAAACTAAATTCACCTACTCACCGACATATGAATTTCATATTAACTGTTAAATGATCGGTCTCAATACACCCATCACCCTACCTACACAAGTTTCATTCATTTGTGACCCATGATCTATCCATTACCATAGGTAATGAATGTATGTGACTGCCTCACTCATATCTGAGCTCCAATGCAAAACATCGCCTACTACATGTTCCCAACTCACCAGGAATGACACCCTCAACACTTACTAAAATTCATCCATAATTAGGGTCACAGACTCTACAACTAATGGTGTGCTCCCCACCATATTGATTATCTTATACCACTCATTGATCTTAACCTCAATAGCTTTCTTCATCCCACATATGTCATACCCCCAAATCCACGCCCACCCATCCTATCAATACCTGGATAGAATTATCCCGGATTAACTATTCCACTACATGTGATCTATATTTGATGTATCCTGTCACCATGTAGGGGAATTTTCATTTCATTAAAACTCTTGTAAATAATGTCTAAAATATTCATTGAAAGCATTGGTCCTTGGCTCGCATGTGGCCACTCATTGATCCATCTCAATTTCATCTAAACCCAATGAGTGTATGATCTCATACCACCAAGTCACATAACCTAACTCATGATCCCATGAGTCATACATTGGTGATGCCTAGGATCACACACCTAAATCACTGACCATGCACCATGGAATTTCAATCACATTTATCCAGAAGTACTCTTGGTGCTCATCTTAAAAATCGAGCATCTCACCTAGGTCATAGTTTGTCGCATGATCACCTGCCATCCAACATCATCTCGAAATCAATAGTGTCTAAACATGGTCTCTTTATCCTAGATCCAAACATCTTGGATTAAAATCCTCTATATCAATGTGTATCATGCCTAAAACAACAAGGTCAAGAATCTGACATATCTTACCCTTCAAAACCAAACCTGGATACCAAAATCAATGACACTCAAGGTGCTTTACATTGTGAAAGACCAAGTCATCACCATATATATACCACGGACCTGGTATCACCTCATATGCACCAGTCTCATACCTAAGCATCTACCCATGCTTCCTTCCTTTAAGGAACTCACAAATCAGGTTAACCCCTATTACAGGTTACCCTCACACATCACAACTCATATCATTTATGACACACAACCCACCAATGTCCAAAGTTGTATTCCAAAGGCACTAGGCTCACCCACCTGACCTATAAATTGTATATCACATAGGTCACAACTCATGGGAAACATCTATTTGTTGTTATCTCAAACATCGTAAGGATACTTATGTTCTAAACTACCCACTTAGAGGTTATCATATACACCTACACATATCAGGCATCAAATGTCAAGTCATCATCATACAAGGGAATCGATTCTCATCAAACATCCACGTATGGGACTACCCCTTGAGAATCATGATCTCAGGATAATACTCACTAGGCCTCCACATATGGTAACCACCCCATCAAGGATCACTATCTCATATCCACATATATATATATATGAATATTGACATCACATGAAAAAAATTTAACATACTAGGGCACTAATCCTCTCCAGGTATCTTCATACAAGACTACCCCCTCAAGGAACATAATATCATCAATGCACACATGCGCACACACACACACACATATATATATAAAAATCATTTCAAAATGATTAATATTTAGTATATTATTTCCAGACAGTTCTATTAAGTATAATTACACCAAGAAGTTATATGGGAAAACATCATATAGGTTGTTGCTACTTTAAATAACCAGTACTATTTTCCAATCACCCAAAAGGGGTCCATCACTAGGAAATATAATTCCTAAATAGACCTATTAAGGGTCACTATACACCCCTTACACTATGGGATTTCATAGTAATCATCATGGGTCATCCCTCTATAGAATCCACCTGACCTGTCATCAGAAGAGATACATTGTGGTCTAGCTGAATAAAATTCCACCAACAAGTTACATAGGAAAATTTCATAGAAGTTATTATTGAAACTTTAAATAACTAAAACCTTATTGTAAATTATATCAATCACACACAAATAGTTGTATTTCATGTGAATACTATATTCCAAGAATGATGCATGTACATTGACCTCTTACCAATGGGAATCCAAAAACCCAAGTGTCTCACACTTGGTGAAATCATATAACCGTAAAAGCTGAAACTAAGAACAAAAAACATATCTCCCCAGTAACCTGGAATTCCTATTAGAAAAGGTGTTCATGACACACTAGTCCAATATACATAATAATTTCTAACACATTCCTATATTGTGTGTCTGTGATATACCCGAATAGTAAGAAAAACCAAAACAAGGATACACTTTATGATATTAGTCACGTAAAATCTTTGATACCAATTTGTAACATTCTCAGCTCATGACTACTCATCAATGTTCATACTGGTGATGTTACAGGGACCTCAGGTGAGCCTCCCTATATGCCAGAGGCTGCCAACCTATAGTGGGGGTCTAGGTTGTTTCCATGGGGGGATTATACCCCCATATTAGAGTGTTAAACAATACAATAAAAAATAACCAAACAACATCCATAATTATAAATAATAATCAGAGTAAATGGGAACCAATAAAAAACATAACATGTTATATCACATGAGTTTTTAAGTATATAATCATCCAAACTCACGGTCATGTCAGCATATAATGAATGATCGCCCACTAGGCTGATCATAATGCACTGAACAAAATAAATAAAAATTATGAGGGCTCTAATACCCTCCCTAATCCTCAACTCACCCAAATATCTAATCATGTTTGAGCTATCCCACTCGATCCTATAACTTTAGACCTCTTCCTAACCTGAATTTACAAATAGTGAAGGTTTTTTGGGTACCCAAGTTTCATGGACAACCAATAAGAGTGTGCATAAAACTCAGTAAAGATCCACCAATGTGATCTCATACATAAATATTAAAGTATTGTATACATGTAACATGATCATAAAACAAATAAATAACTATGAAATCATAAATACGTAATCATTTTCAATCCTTGGGTTCTACCATAAAACTCAGGATCAATCTAAAACTACTTCATCCAATATCTAAGTTCCTCTGAGCACATCATGTAACCATGCTGAACCATATTAAACCCATGGATGATTCCTAGGAGCAGGTCTTAGGAAATCCTATAGTATCATGATCAAAAAATGATTCCTAGGATCATGTCCTAGGAAATCCAAACCATGCCTGGAGGCCATATGGGAGGACCACATCCCATATCCCTAATTACAAGGATTAAATCCAAATAAATCTAAAAAAATATCACATATGAATCTAAGGGGCATGTCCATGGAATTCCAAACTGATAGCATAAAAAATCCAAGTAATATATACAAGTAATTCCAAATCGTAGCACATCTGAATCCAATGAGTACTTCCAAGGAATTTTAAATTGATATTAGGAATAAAGTTCATATCCAAGGAGTGTATCCATGGCATCCCATGTTTCTCAATACATCTCAATGGATAATACATCCCATACAAAATTATCTCGTATAAATTGTTTCAATAGGGTCGGCCTTCTATCTGAACTCGTCTCACAATCTGAGGTCATCCACTCAAGTGCATGACCTAACATCATCATGGTTATAACATACTCTCATTCAATTCATGTTTTAAGGTGAAACCCACAATCATAACTATACATTTTCCATATATACCCTCACTAGAGTCAATATATCATTAGGGAACCCACCAGGGTCCCCTAGGTCACATCACAACACAAAAACTCTTTATGGGTTCCCTTTATCTCCAACACATATCTTAGGTCAACACCCATCACTCGAAGGGCATCACATCCCTCAATATCATCAAAAAAATATCAAGGAATCATTGACCTTTTAGGAAAATCCATACTGGCACCTCTTTAGAGAAGAGGCTTAAAGCCCATCTCAATACCCAATTCATCTCTAGGTCGGTCCCCACACCCAACTTATTCATAAATCTCCATAGGTTCTACCCACCCAGGTAGTCACAATTTTAATGGGGAAGGAACACTTTCCCCATGATCATCTCTACTAGCCTAAAGGTTCTAAGGAATCACAAGGTCCTCACATGGAATGCACAGTCCAATCATACCAACCCAACAATCTCTCTACAAGGGGGTGTCTGAGGCTCCTGCACTAGGGCCACTATGTTCACTTAGTCCATTCACACCCCTCTAGGGGTTTTGTGTCTTGAGGAATTCATTTATAATTACAATCTTGGACATTGGAGATCAAGTCATCAATCCAGTGTATAAGAGTCCATCATGGACCTTGACACTTTTTTTAGTCTATAGTCATTTCACTTAAATTTAAAATAATTCATTAAAATAAAGTTCAATCAATCTTATTTGAAGGAATTCATACCACATGAAACAATAACATGAATAATACCAAAGGGAATGTTTAAAGGACCACCTACCTAAAATAAAAAGTTAACATCCTTTAAAGCAACTCGATCATCCTCGTCAAAGCCCATCTAATTCCAATCGACCATTGTCTATTTATAATATTCCTTATATCATGAAAAACATACAAATTGATTAATTGTAATTAAATTATAATTATTTAAACAAATACAATTAGTATTACAATTTAAATCAATTAGTAATAATCACCAAATAACTCTCTGAGTGACCTTATTGCACCGAAACTGCAAAAAACCACCCATGGAAGGTCTCTAACGTACTCCCAACATCATTCTAGGAAAAATCCCAAACAAGTTTCTTTGAATCAAACACCAAAAAAATAACTTAATAAAAAACCTCAAGTAAAATCACATGGCGATGTAAATTTAACCAAACAACATGAAACAACATGTGATCACCATCTCAAAACATCCTCTAGACAATCTATGCAAAAGCCCCATCATCTCAGATGATTTCCACCATGCTCTAGGGGAAATCGTCACCAAACCCTAAATAAAATTGACTAATATGAGATGGATAGAATGGGTATAAATAATGGATGGACATAAAATTGACCCCTCTTAAAGGGGTTTGGAGGAGAGGAATGGGGAGATATCTAAGCTTAGTCACACATGAGGGGAAGTGATAAAGGGAGCCAAAACCCCTAAATAATTGAAGGGTAAAAGGAAAAAATCACCAAAATTTTAAAATGTGCAGGGGAACAATAGATTATGATACACTATGGTGCACCCTAGCCACCCACCCCCTCCCAAGCGCCTAACACACCCAAATCCACGACATAGGTGCCTTACCACTTTTTGTTTCCCATTGATAATCCTTCTAGCTGAAATTCCCAACATCATGCCATAGCCTCACTACCACAAAAATAGTTTTTCGCAGCAGCCCCCCTTTATCAGTGCTTTTTTTAACGATGATAAAGGGACCCCCTTTATCAGCGCTTATTTAGTAGCGCTGATAAAGGGTCGACTTCAAAAAAAAATTAAAAAATATATTAATATATAAATATAGTTATATTGATATAAATATAATATATAATTTTTAAATATATTTTAGAGAAGTATAAATGTACATTTACACTTATAATATACTTAATATATAAGATATTTAGTGAAATGGCTTATAAAAAAATTATAAAAATATTTTTAATTAATAATTTGATAATTATTATGAAGTAATAGTCATTTAATAACAATTTAAAGACTAAAAAAATTAAAAAAATTAAAAAAAAAAGATCCAAAATATGTTGAAAACGCAACTCAAACTTCAAACGGTCATAAATTTTGATCTGGGTGTCCGTTTGAGCTCTACCACATATCAAATCAAAGCCTGTGACGAGATCTACGTCTCTGTGACCTCAAGAGACCTCGGTCAAGGGATTTTCTAGGCCAAAAAAGGCCCAGAAGGCCTCCAAAACTGAGTTTTTTTTCGGGGTACCCCGATTTTTTAACATTTTATGGATTTGCAGCCTCGTTTAAGGGGGTTTTATTGCCTTTTTTGGTGGGGACTGAATTTATTCCAAGGTATTACATTAATATTGATATTATGTCTTTGAAATTTTATCCTTTTTTATAATGCACTACTATTTATAATCAAATATATAAAAATATATACATATTTTTTATATATTTACACCTAAAAATTTAATTATAAATATAAATAATAAAATATATTTACATATAAAATATATTATCTTTATCTAAATAATAACTAACATCCAGTTTATTTAAAATACAAATATATGAATATTTATATACCTATATATTAATCTAACTATATATATATATTAATCTAGCTATATATATATTAATCTAATAACTATATATATATTAATATAACTACATATATATATATATATTAGTATTACTTTAAATATATATATATTAATATAACTATATATATATATATTAATATAACTATATATATGTTAATATAACTATATCTATATATTAATATAAATATATATTATTATACGAATAAATATAACTAAATATATATATATTAATATAACTATATATATATATATTATAATATAACTATATATATATTAATATAAATATATATTACTATACGAATAAATATAACTAAATATATATATATAGAGATATATATATTAATAAAACTATATATATATATTAATATAACTATATATATATATTATAATATAACTATATATATATTACTATACGAATAAATATAACTATATATATAAATATATATATATAGAGATATCATGAATTGGAAGACAAATCAAAATAGAGTAGTGGTAAAGGCTTAGGCGCGCAGGGGGGAGGTCTCGAGTTCAAATCCCGGTGGAGGCAGGGGTGCGCGCGCATGGAAGAATATGGGAGCAAGCGCTATTAAAGGGTGAAGGGGGGTGCATGGGGCGCTATACAGGGGCAGAAAAGCACTGTAAAAGGGGTTATCAAGCGCTATAAATTCCCCCCCCCCCGATTGGTAGTATTTTTTAATTTTTTTAATTTTTTTTTATTTTTTTTTTATTTTTTTTTTATTTTTTTTAATTTTTTTAATTTTTTTACCTTTTATCACCACTAAAACGAAAGCGCAGATAAAGGAAGTGCTAATATAGGGGTTTTTTATCAGCGCTAAAACAAAGAACTGATAAAGGACCCTTTTATCAATGCTTTGTTTTAGCACTGATAAAATCCCCCTTTTATCAACGCTTTTTTTAGCACTGATAAAAGGGGACTTTATCAGTGCTTTTTGGAGTGCTAATAAAGGGGACCCCCCTTTATATTCACCGGATTTATCAGTGCTTTTCTAGCGCTGATAAAGGACATTTTTAGCATTGATAAAATCCGTATTTGTAGTAGTGCCCCCTCCATGGTCATTATTTTCCACCATAGCTACTCCCTTCCAAAACACCCAGTGAGTAGGGACTACAATGTGGTTGGTCCCTATTTCGATCCCTAAGACCTTAGGATGTCAGGAAAATCGATTAGATGCCCAATCCTAGATGTTTTGGTCATCTTGTTTCACACCAGCTACACCCCTTGTCACCACGGTGAGATTTATGGCATGGAGCTTCCTATGGTTAGCCAAAACAGCCAGATCAGGGAACCATATTGTAGCCCATGCCATGGTGGGCCTCCGAGCACCCTATGCACCTCATGTGCCTCATGAACCTACTCTTTTACCCTCATTAACACCTGGAACACCTCCCAGGTCTCAATACACATCCAGAACATCTCATTGAGATGTTCAACCTCTCAAAATAATGATCTGAACATAGGTTCTCAAAATAAAATCCTTACCAGCATTAAAAAAATCAAATTATTATTGAATTTCACAACCTAGAAAAACATGGGTCTTTATAGTGTTGTTTGTGATGAAAGAGTAATAAATCCCAAGTAAGTTAATTTTATATCCTTGTTTTTAGTCATCACCTCATGACTTATTGGAGGTAGGTTTCAGTGATCACTCTTGATCTCACCACTAACATAGGAAGGGTCTTGGTGGGGTTGGGTATTGATAGTGGCGGTCAACCAATAGGTGGTGGCGACGTTGCATGGAAGACAGTGTCAAGCGTAGGTGGCAAGGGGATTTTTGATGATATTTCACACAAGTGATCAGGGGGGTTGTTGGGCATAGGGGATAGGTGCAGTGAGGTTGCGATGGGAGACAGGAATTGTGACCGAGGAAATCATCAATGATGATGGGATTAACATCAGTGTTGATGGTCATGTCAGCGCATCATATGTGTGGGACAAGGCATGCAAGATTGGGAGAGGGGGAGTGGCCACCACAATAAAGGATGGGGTAGGGATGGAAAAAAAAGTTTAAAACATAGGTAGCCACTAAGTACTCATTGGAAACTAGTAAGTGGTGGTTTCTCATTTCCACATTCATGGAATCCAACTTCCCTTTTTGTGTAAGTTATTCTTAGTAATAATGAAAAAATCATTTTGTGTTGGTCTAAGTGATAAAATGAAAGTTTACCAAGCAGTAAATGTTTTTCCGGTTTTAGATTTATAACTAGATTTATGACATTTTCTATATAAATATTGAGTTATTTTTTATCTTTATCGCAAATATCTCATTTTTATAACAACTGGATTTTCAAATATCCTCTTGGACCTTAAGGTTGGTGGAGTGAACAAAGTAGAATGCTGAGGTCAGCCTGCATTTGAGTATACTTGAGAGTACAGATGAAAAAATGGATGGTTTTTTTAAAACAAAATAAAAAATAACCAAATGAATATACAAAATTGGATTTAGTTAATAAAAAATATACTTTGGTTAATAACCAAAATATTTTTAGTTGATTTTGGATATTGATTCTAATAATTGGAAATAAAAAAAGAATATTGGATTTGTAATATTTTTAATTTTTAATGATTTAATGTTCAAAACAGTTTACATGTTTCATCACAATTATCAAATAAATAAAATATTTTTATTTATAATTTTATCCATGTTTTAAGACAAATTGTTTTATTTGTACTGTTTAGGGTTATTATTCAATGTTTTGATCTTTAGGACTTTCCATTCTTTAGTTTAGAGGTGGATGATTGGATAGTTAACTAAAAATGGAATTAGAACTAAATTAGTAATATAAATAGAAAAACAATTGTCTATGTGTTAAAACTCACATCCATATTTTTCTTAAAAAAATCTCACATCCATATTTCACCACCCTTGACCTACAAAGTAGGGGTGTCCAAACCCGAATTTATCTGATTGGGTTGGGTTGGGTTAAAAAATATAAAAACATGGGTTAAGTTTCTTTGGGTTGACCCATGGTTGGGTCAGTTCGGGTTAAAAAAATTATCCAACCTGACTTGACCAACCTGACCCATCCAACTCAACCAAATTTTCCATCGTCTGTAGTGTCGTCCACAATAGGTATGTGAAGATAGCAGTCTAAAAATGTAAAGGATGGTGTTGGAATTGAGGTGCTTCGGTTGTAACGACCCATAATTATATCAATGAATTTTCCCTTCTTATAATTATGTTATATAGTATAAATTACATAAAATCACATAGAGAACACAATACAAACTTTATAAATGAATAATTAATGAAATTAGAGGTATTTCTAAAAGTTAAGGAACCTATACCAATGAAATAGTAACATGAGCTTTGGAATAGTAATATGACCCTTAAGAATAGTAATTTGGCCAATAGAATAGTAACCTCAACAATGAAAGTATAAATAAAATTTATGTATCTTATGAATGAAAATATGATATATTTATTTAATGGAATAAGTAAATAAATGTTTTAAAAATGATAAATTAAGTGTTTGTATTTTTGTATGTCATAAATATTTAATTACAATTTTATAATTAATATAATAATTTAAAATAAAATTTATTTTCATAAAATTTATTCATAAATTAATATTTTGTTGACTTATAATTATAAGATAATTTTATAAGACCTTAATTAATTTTTCAAAGTGTTATAAAATCAGTTATAATTTTAAAATCTGTATTTTTTGAGTAAACGATGATTTTAATTAGAAATTAAATTTAACATATTTAGAAAATTAATTTCATAAATTAGAGTTCATTTTTGAATTCTACACGTCTAAAAATGGTTGTGATAAATTTTTTTGGGATTTTTTTTAAATACTCGAATATTTAGGGAATAGTACAATACGAAAATTTATGATAAAAACTAAATACATGAATTTTTGAGTTATTGTTGATGTAAAGCTGATTTAATCACAAAATATCGATCTATCCTTCATTATTTTAATATATTTTGTGATAAGGTTCAAACTATTGATAATCTTGATCCAAAATAATAAAATAATGAATAAAATAATGAGACAACACCCCTCTCCTCCCCTATAAATACGACCCCCACCACCTCTTCTCCTCACACCTTTCAAGCTTTGAGACTTGTCCAAATTATTCCCAATCCTCTTCCCAAGCCTCTCCCCCAAATCAAAGATTCATTTTTCTCAAAAAAATACCAAACCCTTTTCTCTAAGTAGGTTCTCAAGGAGGAGAAATCTAAGATGTAAAATCCTCTTTCATTTTCTTTTAATTTCTTTTCAAATTTATTTTATTTTCTTATTATCTCATCACATACCCTTATACAAGTGAAATTAAAACTAAATTATCTTATATATACTTTAATTTTATCATGTTAATGTAATAATTCATCCTCTAACCTCTTCAACTCTCCCTTTTTTCTAAAAAAATGAAAACATCATCCTGCGGTGTTGATTCACCACCTTCATGGGTGACATGTTTTTATTTTTCATTAACACATTCAATCCTGATCATAAACCCATTATAATGGTTTAAATGGAATATAAAATTTATTTCATAACCTGTTTTATGTTCTAGAACTAACAAATTCACATAATACTAAATAATAAAACAAAACTAGTTTGTGATGATCAAAGAACCGCCAAAACAATCTAAACAATTATCATTAACTTTTTATCGAATGATTCATAATAATATCATATAACCAAATGATATATAAGAAAAATAAATCTCCTAGAAGTTCATTAATAACATATAACTTCAATTCCATATAACTACCTCCATTTTATTTGAACTTCCATACTCATATACAAGTGAACCGATCATGAAAACCAAGAAAACAAACACTCCCAAGCGACGAAATTGAATCTTATAACTCATAAAATTGAACATAAATTAAATTTATAAAATTATAATAAATAAAATACATGTATAAAATTTTCTTAATTAAATAATTAATAGACTTAATTTTATTATCTAGGACATTAAGATAAAGTGCAGAATCGTTTCAGACATAAGGTAAGGGATTCTTTCTAAACCTCTATTTTTACTTCGGGTTGCACTTTCTCTCTCTTTATCCTAATTTAATTATTTATTATTATTATTTAATCCTCCTAAATTATCTTTTTATGTTCCAAACATATGTTTTTATCTCTACTCTTCTTTCTTTGATGTGGAAATACATGTTTTACAAGGTTCTCTTCTCATTTCCTCTCGATGAGTAAGCCTGGTTAAAGGGAACTTCCCAATTTCTTACCTATTTTCAAGTTCACTAAATAATATATTTTAATCCACCGTTATTTTTATAAAATCACTCATATTATCATGAAAAACTATCTTCATTCAATTCTAGTTTTATAAAAACAATTATTCCTTTTCCATTTTAAAGAATCATTAAAATTTTCCCTTAAACTGCATTAAACTGTCTCATTTCTAAAGTTTCTAAAACACTATTTTTACATGTTTATACTTTAGTTTGACATCACTTATCATGTTTAATTTACAATATCTATTATTAATTTCCATGTATTATTTAAATCCATTCTTTCATGTACACCTTTATGATATTCCCATTTGTTATGCCTTATGATATGGTTATGATAATCATTTATTTCCTTGGGTAACCCTTATTTTTATACCTCATGTTTGATTATTATTATGGAACACATATGAATGAACATGTTATTATGGGTGTGCCCAAATATTGATACAATTAATTGGGTAATTTTAGTCTTATAATACGTCATGTTGGGATAGGGAGTGAACCCAATTCCTTTATGGGACCTTGTCTACCATGTGATATAGCATTGGAAGTTAGCATTGACTCATGTTTATGTCATGCTATATATTGTTGCAACATTCCTATGATTCCATGATTATATTTTCCCAAGTTATACATGTTATTATTCCTTATGTTTATTCATGATCCATTCCTTTTATATCATCGTGTTATTACTTCTAACTCATGTGCTATGTTTTATTTCTATGTTTATAACCTTATTGGGATTTTTAGCTCACCCCTTTTGTTCATGTATTCCCTAGGTTATCATATGTAGATGTAAGAGCTCAATAGAAGTTAGGAGATAATTATAGAGATTAAATAAAATATATTTTTATTTTTTTTCATGTTTTCTAATTATGTACCTAATATTCCAAAGACACTAGACTTTATGATCCTTGGCTTGTAATTTGACAGTTAATTATGTTTAAAATTATGTAATAATATGTGTAAAAGGCTAGGGTCATTATATTTGGTATCAGAGCATGATTTAGTTAATTTATAAATTAGGATTATAGAACCTTATTCAAAACCCTTAGTATGAGACTAAGTATATGTAAACACCCAAGAATATTTGTTTAGAAAAATTCTAAACATAGGGATCCCACAAGACATGCCCTTAGAAATAATTTCATAAAGGAATAAATTATTTATTCATGACTTACTGACAAATGTTTTGTTCAACTTTTATATTTTAAAAAATGGTGGGAACCAGGAGAAACTAGTACAACAAACCATGTGAGGGACAATGAAGTGATTTCCTGAATGACATCCCCAATGCCTTAGGAGATGGAGTTTAAAATTTCATGGTGATGCTAACCCGGCTGTCTCGGGATATGAACAATTTCATGAACTATATAACCCATATTTTATGGTAAGTAACCTTTTATTTATGATTTTAAGTATATAAATTATATGGATAAAGTTTGGAAGAGTTAAGATAACTTTAAATGTGTTTTGGGGCTAAAGGGAAGGCGCACGGGCTGCGCACAGTTTGTCCAAACCGTGCAATAGCCTAGGAGAAATTGTGCACTTTGAAAATGGATTAAGTATTTTGAGATAGTAGATTCAGCATGATTTGTGAATGTTTATAGATACTTTAAAAAGATACCATGTGAAGGTTCATCTTTAAGGCAGTGGCTAATGAACAGTTAGCGCACGCGGTTTGCCTAACTGTGCGACTAAACTGTGCGCAAGTTCAAAGATAGATCCTAAAAAATAGACCTAACACATTTTTCCTTTAAGTGTATCATTTCCCCCCTATGAGGAACTAACTTGGTATTTTTCTTCCCCAAATGTCAAGAAAGGTTCTTCCATTGACCTGAAGGCAATCTGAAGGCTTCACTTGGTGATTATAAGTCGATTTTTTGTGATAGGTGTTTGTTTTTCATCATTCTTGATGTTTTTCTTAGATCTACTTCCCCCCATTTATTAGTTTCTTATATATACACCCAATGTGAGTATATCTAAGGTTTTGGATGATGAATAAGTTTATTTTTTTCCTTTTTTGTGATAGGGTAATAGGTCTAAGGTGGGTTTGTGAAGATTTAACCCAGTTTCATTGGTATTCTTCGTCTGTTTATTGTTTTTTCCAAAACTATCAAGGTAGGTGGGTTCACTCTTGAATAATATTTCTAGAATTGATTGGACTGATTTAAAATTTATTATTTTGTGTGAAATTTATTTTTAATTGGCTGGGTAATTATTTTTGAAAACCCTCTTGAGTGATAGTTTGTGGAAAACATGGGAATCAGGTGTTCTTACAAAGTGCTTTGGTTCTTGGTTTTAAAATGCTTTTTTTAAATTGAGGATTTTTATAAAATTTTGATAAGTGGATTAATAAAAAAAAAATAAAAGGTATTATTTTATTGAAATGAAATGGGAATTATTGATTTGAAATAGGTTTTTAAAGGTTT
Organism: Viscum album; assembly: GCA_963277665.1. Classification (NCBI taxonomy): domain Eukaryota; kingdom Viridiplantae; phylum Streptophyta; class Magnoliopsida; order Santalales; family Viscaceae; genus Viscum; species Viscum album. Next base: position 1,776,318,222 of record OY728132.1, read on the forward strand.
TCAATAAAATAATGGTTTTATTGAAAAGGATGAAATGGTTGTTTTTTTCATTGGTTTTTGGCATAATGGTTGTGTGTGTTCATGTGAATTTGGGATGGATAAAGGTAAGGAGTTTTCCCCATCATTAGTGGGATGGATAAGGTTTAGGGATATCCCCCATCAAATTTTTCACTAAGTGATAGCTTTTTGAAAGGATGACTCACTACTCGTGAGTATAGGGAGGTCCAAGTTACATGCATGGTTGGATGTGTGGATAGGTGGAATGGAATGTTTATGCCAAAATGGATATTGAGAAATGGATTCAAAGAATTGGTTGGTTATTTTCATGAAAAATAGTTTTTTTAATTGGGTGACATGGCACTTGTTTATATTTAGTTATAAACTATTTTTAGACGTTTATATTTTTTTATAAACTATTTTGTAAATTATTTAATATAAATTGTTTTATATAAATGTTTCTAACTTTTCTATCCTAGTGGTGTGAGCATGGAAGTAATTGGGGAAAACCTACTGAGTTTTAGTACTCACCCCATCTTTGGAACTTTGGTGATTTTGCATATGTAATCTATCAGAACATGGGAAAAGGTAAAGTATCACATGTATTTAGCACCAATTTACAATAATTGGGTTGTTTGGTGATATTAGAGCATAAATATTTTGGATCATAGAGTCTTGTGGTCATATTGAAGTTTTATTATTCATATTCCACTATTTACTTTGATGTTATTTTGGCCTCCATTGTAGTACACTTTGGTTGGTTTTGATATAAAATAAATGGTTGAGTTGTTGTTATTTCTATCATGCATCATATAGTGGTTTGTTTGGTTTGGTTATTGGATTAGTTGTCTTATTATTAAAGGGTAAATCACCCCTATATGTATTAAAACCCTTAGGCATTTATTTCCAACCTTTTCCGTCTTGGGGATATCGCTTAAGGCCAAGTAGCATCCTCCCACCTTCTCAAGCCAATGAGGACAAGGAGGGATGTTACAAATGGTATTAGATTTGTTCGATCCAAAAGCATGTTTTAGATAAATGGTATCAACTTGTTCTTTTAATTTTAGAATAATTATTCATCAGTATTCTTGGTCTTGGAGTTGAATTTATTATGGTATATTCCATGGGTTGTGATCTTATAAAGGAGTATGATTGTCGGGACTTGAAATGTAGTGTATAAAAAGACAGCTAAACTTTTTATGCTAAACTTGAAGTTACTATGGGTTTGGGTAAATGAGTGTTTTTTAGACATTTATAGTATATTATAATTTCATTATCATGGGTTTATCCAATGAGACGAGCATGAAATTCATTAGATGAATGACTTCCCACTAGGATTGTATATTTCATTTTGAGTAATGATATATGATTTGATGCAAAATATTGATTTTTGAAAAATGTTGCATTTTTTTCAAATGAAAGACTTTGAAAAGAGTATATTTGGTGTATTTTAAAAATGGTTTAGAATTTGAAATATTAAGAGTTTAGTTACTAGAGAGTGAGACTTATGGTGTTTTTCCTTGTATAGAAAATGGCACCCAGTAGGCATCATAGAAACTAACTGGAACAAGCTGTGGAGAATGTAGTTGCCCCTGAGCCACAAGTAAACCAATAGCTAGTTCAGAGTATCATCCAAGCATTTAAATTTGTGGAAACATGGAACTAGAGTGATCAGCTAAGATAAGTAGATCATTCCATCCAGTTCCAAAAACATAATCCACCCATCTTCAGGGGTGATTCTGAACTAGAAAAGGAAAAGGTGTGGCTGAATAGGATGAATTGTATCCTCGATTTCATTATCACACCATCAGAGCTGAAAGTCAAGTTAGAAATGTATATGATAGAGAATCTTGCATGCCAGTGGTGGTATATAGTGGTACAGGATAAAGTGGATCAAGGCCTTGGTTGGGAGGATTTAGAGTAATTGTTTAACAAATAATTATATCCTCATACATTCAAGATTCAGAGAACAATGAACTTATTCAGCCTGAAGCAGGAAAATCTTTCTGTCATAGATTATGCAGCTAAATTCATGAATTTGGTCTTATTTTCACCAGAGGTTGCAGGTATTGCATCCTTAAAAGGACACATCTTTGAATCGGGGTTAAGGCAGAATATTCACTCGAATATTTTCATGATTTTTATTATAGATTATACAAAGATAGTGAATAGAGTGTTAGTGGCTGAACATGACATTTCAAGAGCTATGGGAGGAGAAAGTATCATGATACCTATGGGAAATGGTGGCAACTCTGATGTTGGGGGAAAGAGGAAGAGGGTCACCTACTTCCAAGGTGGGAGAGGGAATTAGAATCAAATGGATGGATCAGTGAATCTTCTTCCAAAACCAAATATCCAACCTGGATGTTTTCAACATGGTTTATTCAACCACATGAAGTGATAGTTTACAACACCACCTAGATCATGCCACAAATGCAATCATATGGGGCATCCTCAGTGCTATTGTCGCAACGCTCTAAGGTCAGGTGCTTAGAACACTTCTCAGGTGCCGCAAGCATCATATTCCTCGACGATGTGAGGAAAACAAAATCAGCCTCATCAGTAAAGTAGAGCTATCCATGGTGATTCTAGGAATAACATAACTCCTCATAAAGGTAAATCTTAGTAAGGAAATAAGGAAAAGAGTGTAGCAATAAAGAAATTATATAGAGTTGAGCAGGTGATTGCGGATGATCGGGCTGGACCATCTATGGTGAGAGGTACGATTCTTTTAAAGTCTACCCTTATGCAAGTGTTGTTTGATACCGGTGAGTCACATTCCTTCATTTCTTCTTGTTCTATTTATTTCCTATGTTTAAAACTTGAGATTATTCCTTATGTGATAAAACTTAAAACTCTTTTTGGTTAAAGAGAATGTCGAGCATTTTTGTGTAGAGCATGTTCTATAACTATTGATAGAGATGAACTTAAATGGGACTTCTCGGTGTTGGATATGGATGTATATGATGTAATACTGGGTATGTAGTGGTTAAAAATGTTCAAGGATCACATCGACTGTTATAGAAAAATAGTTAGTTTTGCAACTGAGGATGGTTCTGAGCATCTCTTCATAGGAGAAAGGGTTGTAAAGACAAGTGTAATGGATTTTTTGGAACCAGTAGTGGGGATGATCTCTTATCATTTTGTAGTGTTAACTTTGAAATCTATCGAATAGATCGAGGGTAACAGTTTTCCAGCAATCATGGATCAATTTCTAGATGTTTTTCCTAATAACTTTTCAGGGTTACCACCTATAAGGGAAGTGGAGTTTACGATTGATCTCCTTATGGGGACTAGTCCTATTTACCTTCCCTCTTATAGGATGGCACCAACAAAATTAAGGGATCTAAAAGTGCAGTTGGAAGAGTTGGAAAGCAAGGGTTTCATTAAACCGAGCACGTCTCTGTGGGCAGCACCAGTCTTGTTTATGAAGAAAGTATATGGAACTCTAAGGCTGTGTGTGGATTATCATAAGCTTAACCAAGTTATGAAAAATAAAAGGTATCCACTACCATGAATTTTTGACTTGGTTGATCAATTTAGGGGAGCTCAGTGGTTCTCCAAAATTGACTTGCGATCAGGATATCACCAATTGCATGTTTGGAAGGAGGATATTTTAAAAACAGCTTTCAGAAATAGTTATATCCATTATAAATATGTGGTAATGCCTTTTGATCTTACGAATTCACCAGTAGTATTTATAGAATTTATGAATCGGATATTTCAAAGATATCTAGATTATTTTTTTGTCATGTTTGTGGATGACATATTGGTGTATTCAAGGACAAGGTCTAAGCATGATTAACACTTGGAAATAGTGTTGGAAATATTGATAGATCATTATTTGTATTACAAAATATCAAAGTATGGTTTTTGGATACAAGAGATATGCTTTATTGTCCATGTAATTTCTAAAAAATTTGTTTTAGTGGATCCGGAGAAGACAGAAGCTGTTATCTCTTGGAAATCGCCAAAGAACGTCTTTGAGATACAAATCTTTCTTGGTCTCGTTGGTTATTATAGATTCTTTTTTCATGACTTATCATGACTAGAATTTCCTATGAAAACCTAGACAAAGAATAATGTTCCATTCCAATGGACTAAGGTATTCCATAAGTATTTCCTAGAGTTGAAAGTTCATCTTACATCAACACCTATCTTGATATTGCTAGAATCAGGATAGGGGTATGTGGTGTATTGTGATGCTTCTAGATCTGGGTTGGGATGTGTTCTCATGCAAGGATACCATGTTGTTGCTTATGGTTCAAGACATTTGAGAGTGAATAAGAAGAATCATCCAACACGTGATTTGGAGTTAGCTACAGTTGTCCATTCCTTGAAGACTTGGTGTTATTATCTCTTTAGTGAGAAATTTATGGTGTTCACATATCATAAGAGCTTGAAGCATATTTTCTCACAATGATATTTGAATATAAGGCAAAGGATATGGATGGAGTATCTCCAGATGTTTGAATTTGAAATAATTTATACACCAGGAAAAGGCAATATGGTGGAAGATGCATTAAGTAGGAAGTTATATGCTAAGTTGGAAAAATAAGCTTCAGACGAGTGATAGTTGATGTTAGTACTAGTTTACATGCATGTGTAATGTGAATACCAAGGTTATTTTGTGATTTTATTTTCAGTTTCTGTGGTTCTTGATTTGGTAAAGATGTTCAAAGAGACACAAACATCTGATGTTGATTGTGTAGCGATGAGTTCAAAACTCAATGGTGGGGAGACGATTGAGGGATGGAAATTGGATGGAAGTTATGTGTTGTAGTTTATAAATAGGATGGTTGTATCTATGGCTGGCTAGGAAAAACTTCTTCATGCTTACCACCATTCGAGATGGGTTGTTTATCCTAGAATGCAGAAGATGTATGAGGCATTGAAAGAGCAGTTTTGGTAGAGCGGCATGAAATGAAAGGTGGCTGAGTTTGTTTCAAATTGCTTAACTTGTCATCAAGTTAAGGAAAAACATCATCGACCAACATGTATGTTGTAGTCTTTACCTATTCTAGTGTGGATATGGGAACAGATAGCTATGAATTTTGTTACATGCCTCCCAATAATGGTTTGGAAACACGATTCTATATGGGTAATAGTGTATTGGCTTACGAAGTCATCCCATTTCATTCATATTCATGAACTCATATAGTGTAGGATCTATCCAAAATCTATATTCAATAAGTAGTAAAGAGACATGGAATAACAGTTTTGATAGTCTCAAATAGAGATTTGAGGTTCGCATCTTGTTTCTATAACTCCCTATATAAATCCTTTGGGACTCAATTGACAATGAGTATGGCATGTCACCCTCAGACGGATGGGCAATCTAAAAGGATGATACAAAAATTGTAAGACATGTTACGAGTTTTTGTAATAGATTTTTGTGGCTCAAGTGAAGAGCATGTTCTATTAGTGGATTTCTCATATAAAAATAGTTACTAGGCCTCGATACATAGGTATCCTTTCTAAGCATTGTATGGGAATCCATGTTATTCTCCACTATGTTGGGTAGAAACAGGTGAGACTTAACTAGTTAGGCCAAACCTTGTCTAAGAAACAACAGAGAAGATTCATTTGATCACAAAGAGAATGGATATGGCTCAGAGTATTTAAAAATCATATGCATATTCATCGTCGATGTACATTGTCATTCATGGTGAGTGATAATGTGTTCTTAAGGATTTCTTCAAGGCTTATACATCACTATTTTGGGAAGCATGGAAAGTTATCTCCTCAATACATATTCCCTTTTGAGATACTAGAATGGGTTGGAGAGGTGGTATATTAGTTGGAATTTCCACCATGGTTTAGTGCGGTGCACAATGTGTTCCACGTACCATAGTTGAAAAATTATCAACCTGATCCTGACCATGTGATCAGATGGGATCACGTTGTCCTATAACTGGATGCTTCATTGGTATATATCCTGATGTGGATTCTGGATAGGTAAGAGAAAGTATTGTGTGTAAAACAGCATCGTTCTAGTGTAGGTTTTTTTGGAAACATGGTTAGATTCAGGAAGAGACTTTGGAACATGAGAATTAAATAAAAGAGAAATGGTTGTAACTCTTTCAAGATACCGATGGTTTTCTACTTTCTGAAGACGAAAAGACCAATGGTGGGGAGAATTTATCACCCCTGTTTTCTAGTAAGTAACTTTTTCTTTATGATTTTAAGTATATAAAGTATATGGGTGAATTTTTGAATAGTTTTGATAACTTTAAATGTGTTTTGGAGCTAATGGGAAGGCGCACAGGTTCTTTACATTTTTCCCAAATCGTGCGAGAACCTAGGAGAAATTGTGTGCTATGAAAATGGATTGGGTATTTTGAGGTAGTGGCTTCGGAATGGTTGGCACATGGTTATGGAGACAGTGCGAGGAGACAATTTGAAGGGTTATCCTTAAGTTAGTATCTAATTCATGGTTAGTGAACATCTTGCCTAACCATGCATAGGGTTAAATCTAGATCCTAAAAAATGGATCTAACGTGTTTTTACCTTTAAGTGTCTTATTTTACCTCCTATGTGGTCCTAAATTGGTATTTTTATTCCCCAAATGTCAAGTAAGGTTCTCCCATCGATATAGAGGTAATATGAAGGCTTCACTTGGTGATTAGAATCTGATTCTTCGTGGTAGGTGTTCATTCTTCATCGTTCTTGACATTTTTCTTAGATCTACTTCACCCCTCTTCTTGATTTATTAGATATAAGCCCAATGTGGATAGATATAAGGTTGTGGATTCCGAATAAGTTAATTTCTTTCCTTGTTTGTGATAGGGTAAGATATCTATGGTGGGATCGTGAAGATTTAACCTAATTTTATTGGTGTTCTTCGTTCGTTTATCGTTTTCGCCAAAACTCTCAAGGTATGTGGCTTTACTCTCAACTCCTCTTTCTAGAAATTATTGGATTGGTTTCAAATTGATTATTTTTTGTGAAATTTATTGGGAATTGGTTGGTTAATGATTGTTGAAAACCCTCTTGGGTAACGGTTTTTGAAAAACATGGGAATCAGGTGTTCTTACAAAGTGTTTTTCTCCTTGGTTTTAAAATGTTGTTTTTAAATTGAGGATTTTTCTGGAATTTTGGTAAAAGGATTAATAAAAATCAAAAAAAAAATGATTTTATTGAAATTAAATGGGGATGGTTGATTTTAAATAGTTGTTTAAAGGTTTTCAATAAAAATGGTTTTATTGAAAAGGGTGAAATGGTTGTTTTTTACATTGGTTTTTGGAATAATGTTTATGTGTGTTCATGTGAATTCAGGATGGATAAGGGTAAGGAGTCTCCCATATCATTGGTGGGATGGATAAGGGTTAGGGATCTCCCCCATCAAATGGTTCAGTAGGTGATGACTTAGTGAAAGGATGACTCACCACTCACGAGTATAGGGAGGTCTAGGTTACATGCATGGTTGTATGTGTGGATAGGTGGAATGGAATTTTTATGCCAAAATGAATATTGATAAATGAATTAAAAGAATTGGTTGGTTGTTTTCATGAAAAATAGATTTTTCTGGAAAATTGGGTGACATGGAACTTGTTTATATTTGGTTATAAACTATTTTTAGAAGTTGTTTAGATTTTCTTATAAACTATTTTGGGAATTGTTTCATATAGATTGTTTTATATAAATGTTACTAACTTTTTTCCTAGTGTTGTGAGTATGGAAGTCATTGGGAAAAAACTACTGAGTTTTAGTACTCACCCCTACTTTGGCACTTTAGTGCTTTTGGAGATAACATCTACTGGTACATGGGAAAATGTAAAGTATCACACATCTTTAGCACTACTTCGTAATACTTGGTTTTTTTGGTGATGTTGGAGCATGGATCTTGTGGATCATGGAGTCTTGCAGTCATCTTAGAGTTTAATTATCCATCTTTAATTATTTAAGTTGATGTTAGTTTGGCTTATGTTGTAGTACACTTTGGTTGGTTTTAATATAAAATAAATGGTTGAGTTTTCATTCTTTTTATCATGCATCATATATTGTTTTGTTTGGTTTGGTTATTGGATTAGTTATTTTATTGTTAAAGGGTAAATCATCCCCCACATGTATTGAAACCCTTCGAAATTTATTGTCAGCCTTTGGTGTCTTGGAGATGTTTATTAAGGCCATGTAGCATCCTCCCACCTTATTAATACAATGAGGAGAATGAGGGATGTTACATGAATAATATGGAACTTATTCCTTCATCTATGAGGGAGTAATTGTCCATTAAGTCTTTCATGCGGAAATGACCACCAACGTTTAGTGGATCTTTTGATCAACTCATCACAGAATAGTGGGTCAACTCAATGTAGAAGATCTTTTTTATGCTTTTCTATTCTAAGATAGATAAGGTGACTCTGGTCATTTATTATCTAGATGGAGAGTTCAATCAATGGTGTGAATTGATTAAGAACACCAAGACGAATGATGAAATTGAAGAGATGGAGTGGGAAGACTTTAAGATAGTGTTTCTTAACAAGTATTTCCCTTGGACTCTTCATATAAATATTGAGATAGAATTCATAGAGCTAAAGTAAAAGGAAGGTGAATTTGTCATGGCCTATGAAGAAATTTTCACAAGGCTTTCTAAGTATGCTTTGGGTTTTGTTATCAATAATGATAGAAAAATTGATAGATTCTTTAGTGGTTTAAACCAGACCTTCGAAAGAATCTAGATATAAGGACCCGACCTTATAACATTACATAATCCTAAATTTAGTCAAGAAATCACTTCCTTTCACATTGGGGATCTTTTCATGTTTAGATATTTAGATAATTGGGACATAATACATTCATAACATTCCACATTTATATAGAGTGGATACCATAAAAATGGTATTCAATTCTTCCAAAATATAAAAAAATTCAAATAAAACATGATTTCTTTGACATATCTTTATAAAATTCAGCATGGATTACTTCTTTGTCTTACACGTCCTTATAACTTGTGAAAATCATTCAAAAACTTGGGATGATCACCAAATCTCAGTAAGGGATATAAAAAGAGGAAAAATAAAACATTATTCTATGAACGTATGAAATCATTTTCAAAAAATACATATTTGTCACCCATATATACTTACCTTATGAAACTAGAGATTCCCAAGAGATTTAAAAAAACATAAATAACATAAATATAACAATAAAGGTGTCTTTGGGTATTACTTACATAATATTGTAACCCTCTCAGCTATCTTATAATTTGTAACTCTCATGGCTACCTTACAATGTAACCCTCATAGCTACGTTATTGTGTAATCATCATAGTTACACTTGGAGTAACCATACGACCAGCCTCCAACTTACACATACCCAATTAATTAAAGGGAGATATAGGTACCAACCTTTATCATGAAAAAATTTATAATAACTAGAACACAATCATACATCATATATAATTTCATAAAAACATTGCTTTTGAATTTCATAAAAGAGGATTTTAAAAGAGGATTTTAAAAAGAAAAGTCCCTTACAAATATCATATAATTGAAGTGAGACTTAATAGAGTGGATGGAATATGTATATACACTATAAATACACATGATTAAACATAATATAAACAAAATTCATCACACGAACAATTTCAATACCACATAAATAATGAAGTAGGATGTTAACCCAAATAATGGAAATCGGGTTAAGAATTCCCTTACCTTGGATTTTTCTTACTTAAAACTTCTTTAAAAATCATATATAATGGTTAAAATAGTGTTATTAATATCTTAAAGAAACATATTAATGTTTATAATACCTTATATGATCATTTTATAATATCATTTCAGCCTTTAATTATTTGTATTTTGTTCCTTCCATTGTTTTGGGTGCGTTCTTTACATGATTTCCATGGTCAGTTTGTATTTGTTTTTTTTCGTATGGAAATGAAATTAAATAATTGGAATGAAATGGTATTTATATTATTAAATAATATATAATTATACCATAAATCATTTTTTATCATGTATGATGATGAATCATTAGATAAAACATTAATGATATTTGTTTCGATCATTTTGGGTGGTTCCTCAATAATCATGAACTTGTTTTAATATATAACTTAATGTCATGCATAGAAGTTAATTACAAAACATAAAATAGGTTAAATAATACACTTTAAATTCTTTTTCAACCATTAAAATGGTTTTACAAACATTTTTTAAGGAAGTATTGTAAATTCAAAACACATCATCTATGATTTTTGTAAATGACACATCACAAACGGTGTCTTTATAAAAGGGGGAGGAGATGAAGTAAGTTGAGGAATTTATTTCCATAAAAATGATAAAATATAGAATATATATGATTTTTAATCTTTCATTCCTCTTTTATGAGGGTAAGATAAGAGAGTATAAGAAAAGAAAATGAATTGAAAAGAAAACACGATAATAAGAAAGAGGATTTTTACCTCTTGATCTCTTCTCCTTGAGATCCTTCTTAAGGCCTTTGGTTTTGGCCTTTTGGTGAGACCAGAAGGTATTGAATGTGGGCAAGATCCTTGTGGAGGGGACTTGGTATAACTTATAGAATTTTCAAGGCTTGAGAGGTGTGAGAAGAATATGGGAATAAGGGTGGTATTTATAGTGGAGGAGAGGAGGGATTTTACATTATTTTAATCATTATTTTAATATTTTTGTCCAAGACTATGAATATTATTCATTATTGTGATAAAAATAGTAAATATATCATGTGAGTTTGAAACAAATGAGCTTACATCATCCATTATGTCAAAAATAGTGTATTTAACTGATAATTTTAATATATGGTATTTTACCATATTTCATTATTCATCAAAAATTAAAGAATTTCAGAAAAATACCAAAAATTCACCCTAACTATTTTTTTATGTGTATAATTCAAAAATGAACTCCATTTTATAACAAAAATTCTATATATTATTAATTTAATTTTAAAATAAAATCATACTTTATTAAAAAATTAACAATTTTAAAACTATAACTCATTTTATATCACCTTGAAAAATTAATCAAGATGTCATTATCTTAAATCCTTAATAAAATAAAATAATAATACAATCTACTATTCATTAGGGTCATATTACTATTCATAAGGGTATGCTACTATTCACCAAAAATCAAGTTGGTTCTATAAGACTCCAAATAACTTACTGATCACAACCATAGATTACCGTTTTTTGAAATTCAAATCATAGAAGTGGAAAAATTATGTTTTAAGGCTAGTTATAACTATCTACTTAAAACAAAGTTTCATGCATTTCAATTTATTTTCAAAACCTTAAGGTGTTACATTATCCCTGTCTTCTAGAAATTTCATCCTCGTAATTTTATTTACTTATTAAACAAGTGAGGTTACCTTTCCCTCATAACATTTTCATATTCCTATGTTGTTTCTTCAACCATGTGGTTTCTCCACTAAATCATTACCTGGTGGATTACCTTATTCCACAATACTTGTTCCCTTTGATCAAGAATATAAACTGGTTTCTCTTCATAAGAAAATTTATCTTCCAACTGAACTGCCTCTAGGCTCAAAACATGAGATAAATCTGGCACATAATTTCTCAACATCGAAACATGAAAAACATTGTGCACCTGAGGTAAAATATGAGGAAAAGATAATCGGTAGGAAAATGGTCCAACTTTCTCTAAGATTTCATAAGGTCCAATGAACCGTGGACTTATCTTTCCTTTCTTACCAAACCACATAACACTTTTCCATGGTGAGATTCTAAGAAAAATATGATCACCTACCTAAAAAGAAAAGCCATTCCTCCTATTGTCTGTATAAATTTTATACCTACTCTGATTTTTCCTCATGTTTTGCTGGATAATATTTACGTTTTCATCCACTTACTCTACTAATTCTGATCACATCAACTTTCTTTCCTCAACTTCATCCCAAAAAGATGGAGTTCGACACCATGTCTCATACAATGTCTCAAAAGGTTCCATCTGTATACTAGAATGAAAACTGTTATTATAAGAGAACTCAACTAAAGAAATATGTTGATCCCAACTTCCCTGGTAGTCTATTGAGAAGCTCAAAACATATCCTCTAAAATTTGAACCATTCATTCTTACTGCCCATCTAATTGAGGATGAAAAGTTGTACTAAAATTTAATTTTTTTCCCAATGACTTCTGAAGGCCCTTCCAAAAATTAGAAGTGAACCTAGGATCTTGTTCAGATATAATGGAAAGAGGAACTCCATGTAACCTGATAATCTCTTTGAGGTACAGTCAAGAAAGATTATCCAAATACATTGTATCTTGAATAGAAATAAAATGTACATATATAGTTAGCTGATCAACAATAACCCAAATCACATTGTTACTTCGAGAAGTCTTAAGTAGTCCCACCACAAAGTCCATGGATATATTCTACCATTTCCACTCTGGCACTGGCAGTGGCTGAAGCATCCCCTTCGGTAAAAGCCTCTCTTCTTTAACCTGTTGACATGTCAAACATTTCACAGTAAAATATGCAATATCTCTTTTCATTCCATCCCACCAGTAATACTTCTGAAGGTATTTGTACATCTTAGTACTATCATGATGAACTGAAAATGGAGAACTATGAGCTTCACACAACAAATCTTTCTTCAAATGGGAATCACAAGGCACACATAATCTTTTTCAAAATCTCAAAACATAGTCTTTATCAAGGTTAAATTCTAGAAACTTACCCATTTTAACCAATTATACCTTTTTTATAGATCACGATCTTCCTTTTATGCTTTCTTAATTCTGTCTGATAGCAATGACTACACTGAAACCTGAAACAAAACAGATGTATTTCTTGCACCAACAACTTCTAATCCAAAATTCATTAAATCATTAATCAATAGATCATGTTCCAAATGTAACATAGTTTTTATGTATGATGTTTTCGACTCAAGGAATCTTCCACTTTGTTTTCTTTTCCTGGATGGTAATTGATCGTGAAATCATAATATTTTATCAATTCAATTCATCTTTAATGTCTTATGATTAATTCCTTCTGATTTAATATATACTTCAGACTTTTATGATCAGTATATATTTGACATTTGGCTCTGTATAAATGATTCCTCCAAAACCACAGCTGCCAATTCCAAATAATGTATGGGATAATTTAACTCATGAGGTTTTAGTTGTCTTTAAGAAAAAGCAATTACCTGATCATTCTACATCAAAACACAACCAAGTCCCTTTAATGAAGCATCATTATAGATGACAAACTCACCATTTTAGGAAGGTAAGGCCAAAACTAGAGTATTCACCAATCTCTTATTTAGTTCTTGAAAAAAAACATCGCATTCTTCTATCCAAACAAATTTAACCCCTTTTCATGTTAACTTAGTTATCAGGATAGATAACCATGAAATTTTTTTAACAAGCCTTCAGTAATAACATGTTAATCCAAGAAAACAATGAATCTCTATAACATTTATAGGTATTGTCCATTCATCAACCACTTTTATTTTGGTAGGATAAACTATTATTCCTCCTTATTTACAATTTGACCAAGAAAAGATATTTATTGCAACCAAAAATCACACTTGATGAATTTTTTATACCATTTATTTTCCATTAAGGTTTTCAAAATAACCCTTAGATGTTTTTCATGCTCCTCTTTACTCTTAGAAAATACCAGAATGTCATCAATATACACAACCACAAACTTATCCAAGAACACATGAAATATTCTATTCATAAGATCCATGAATACAGTAGGTGCATTAGTTAACCCAAATGGAATAACAATAAATTCATAATGCCCATATCTAGTATGAAAAATTGTTTTCAGGATGTCATCCACCTTCACCTTTAGCTGATGGTATCCAAATCTCAAGTCAATCTTGGAAAAGTACTGAGCTCCCTGGAGTTAATCAAACAAGTCATCAATATGAGGCAAAAGATACTTGTTTTTAACAGTGATGTTATTCAATGCTCTATAATCAATTCAAAGTCTCATGGAACCATCTTTCTTTTTAATGAACAAAATAGGAGCACCCCATGGTGAAGTGATAGGACGAATGAAGACTTTATCAAGAAACTAATGCAACTGATTTTTTAATTCAATAAGTTTCATTTGAGCCATTCGATATGGGAGTTTTAAAATTTTCTTAGTATCAGGAACTAAGTAAATTGTGAATTCGAATTCCCGATCAGGTATGACACCGAATAACTCATCATGAAAAACATCAAGGTATTCATTTACCACTGGCACATCATTAATCTTAATAGTTCCCTTGTTTTAAAAAAATATGAGCAAGATAAATTTTATTTCTATCTTTCAAAAGTTTATTATCTTCCTGATATGTTATCAATTTTATGGGTTTTTTCTTGTATAAAAACTGAAACTCTTTTTGAAAAACAACTTCTTTAGCACTACAATCAATCTTAGAATGATAAACAGAAATCCAATCCATTCCCATAATGATATCAAAATCTATAATAGGGAAAACAAAAAGATTTTCAGGTAATGTCTTTCTATAGATAATAATAGGAAGATTCTTAAAATGGCTTTTTGTTATAAAATTTTCCCTTGGTGTTGTAACAATATGTTATTGTCTCGTTTTTTGAGGTGATATTTCCAATTTACCAGAAAATTCCTCAAGAATAAAGTAACGTGTAGACCCCATATCAAACAAAACTTTAGAAAAATATATGTAAACAAAAAAGGTACCTGATACAAATTCATTGGATGGCCCGATGTCTACTGACATAGTCACAAAGGATCTCACTACACCTTTCTACTTATAGTCTGGATTCTTTAAATCATTCAGATCTCTATTTGGGAAGGAATTTTCATAATGACCCATCTATCCACATTTAAAACACTTTACAGTTTTCTTATCAGGATTAGTCTTAGGATCATTTTCATTAAAATCTTGGTCCATATGTCCAAACTTACCACATCAAAAAAACTTTCCAGTTTTGGTAAGGCATTCCCCAGGGTGCTTTTTTCCACACTTGTCACAAACTGGAAACTGGAATTTCTTACCATCAGATTTTTTTGATTGATTCTTACCCATCTCTTTCCATCTATACCTCTTATTCTACTTATTTTAAAAGTGCATGTGATCATCAGAAACTCCATCTCTAACCTCTTATCACATCAGACAAGTTTCTCATAACTTTTGAATTCATTGGAGGTCAATGCCCTTCGATACCTTGGCTTTATCAAGATCCAGAATAAGATTTGGAGCATACCTTTCCAGTCATGTGAAGTTTTCTTCATACACTTCCACTGAATCTTCCTCCTTTTGATTCAATTAAATTAATTGAATATCCATCCTAAGTCTCACCACCTTAGGAAAATATTTTTCAAGGAAAATAATTCTAAATTCATCCCACTCTAAGGCATCAATATCTTCTCAATCCCTGGTATTCTTGACCATTGACCACCAAAGATTAGCTTTACCTTCAAAATGATAAATGGAAAGACTTTCCTTTTTATTATCTGAACATATCATAACATCGAATATCTTTTCAATAGATTTAATCCATCCTTTAGCTGCTACTGGGTTAGAAGATCCACTAAAATCAGGAGGGTGTTGCCTCATAAAATTTTCCAATATCATCATATTCATTTTTGGTAACTCTGGTTGTTATCTTACATGGATTTCACCACCATTTATTACTTGCTTCAGCTAAACCATTATTGTCACAAACTATTCAGTTCCAATCCCTACCATTCCGGGCTATATATTCGGAATAATATTGTTCTGTCGGTGCCTCTCCACTTTAGTTTCCCTGTTTCTTCTATAGAAAACCATTCTAAAAATATATATCTTTGGAAAAGCAACATGGTAATATTTAAATTCTATTTCATTTCAAATTAAACATAGAGTAAAAATCATTTATGGTATTCTATTATCATCATCTTAACCCCTAAAGTTATCTAAACCATCCTCTAATACCAACTATAAGGACCCAGCCTTATAACATTACATAGTCCAGAATTTAGTCAAGAAATCACTTCCTTTCACATTGAGGGTCTTTTTAAGTTTATATATTTAGATAATTATGACATAATACATTCATAACATTCCACATTTATATAGAGTGGATACCAGAAAAATAGTATTCAATTATTCCAAAATATAAAACCTTTTAAATAAAACATGATTTCTTTGACAAATCTTTATATCATTTAACAAGGATTCCTTCTTTTTTATACAAACCCTTATAACCTATTAAAATCATTTAAAAACTTGGGATGATAACCAGAGCTCAGTAAGGGATATAAAAAGAGGAAAAATAAAACATTATTCCATGAACGTATGAAATCGTTTTCAAAAAATACATACTTGTCACCCATATATACTTACTTTGTGAAACTTGAGATTCCCACGAGATTTCCACAAAACATAAAGAAAATAAATAGAACCATAAAGTTTTATTGGGGAATTACTTACATAATCTTGTAACCCTTTCATCTACCTTATAATTTGTAACCCTCACGACTGCCTATAGTGTAACCCTCATGGCTACCTTATTGTGTAACCATCGCAGTTACACTTGGAGTAACTATACATACAACCTCAAACTTACACATACCCAATGCATTAGAGGGAGATATAGGTCCCACACTTTGTAAGAACCTAGATCTTCTTTTCAGGTATGTTTTCCTTTTCTAGTTGTTTTTTAGAAAAAGAGGAATTTCTGGAAATTTTTGAAGTACACGTCGTGTACTTTCTGAGTACACACTGTGTACTCGATTACTGTAGGTAACTGTGTGCTGGCCATGCACACGGCCATGTGGGGGTGACCTAAAGGCTTCCTAAAGCGGAGTATAGAAAAGGAGAGTAAACTATGTGTACTTAAAAATTACACACTGTGTATTTTTTTTATTAAACTCACCAGGGTCGCGTCTAATCGACAGAAACACCCCCTTCTTTTCTCATCTTGTCCAGGAGCGTTGTACGGCCGTAGATCTTCAACGAGCCCCCAAGAGAGCGTCCATCCTCTGAATTGAAGACCATAGGTTGCGTTGGAATCGCAATGGTGAGTTCTCTCTTCTCCTAGAGCACCATCTTCTAATTTCTCCTCTCTCATGGGATATCGTGGGTTGAATGTTTTAGATGTTTTTGTAGATCTACCGTGTTCTAGGTCGATCCAAGGGAAAAATCTGGAGTATATCGATATCCCAACTCCGAGGTAGGTGTTTTGTGCCTTTCTATTGAAAGTATTTGAGTATTATGTGAAATTTTTTCCAATAACCTTGAACGGGGTATTGTGTGTTTACCGTTTTACCCCTGTTAATTGTATGCCATACTTGTATGCTTGAGTAGAGGTTATTTGGATGTGAATGGGGTTTTTTTCTATTCTTTGGATGTGTTTTCCCATGCATGTTCTGTTTATGGTTGTTTGTTCTTGTTTAGCCGTTAGTCTTCCTTGATGTTTCCCATGCCTAGTACTGTAGGATGGAGTGATTATTTTATCTGACATGATTGAGATGTTGTAGACTGTTTATACAAGCAGTTATTGAGGTTTACTTTGGCCATATTGCATTTATATACTCGTTGACTTATACAGGGCCGCAAGAACCTGGTGTAGGAGACTATAAGGGGAATTGAACAAGTGAGCTTCCTCAGAGAGTCTTTGAACCATTTTTGACTATAAGGGGAATTGACTGAGAAAGTTTCCTCAGAGAGGCTTTGACCACTTGGGTCTATAAGGGGAATTGACTATGTGAGCTTCCTTAGAGAGTCCTTGACTACCTTAGACTATAAGGGTAATTGACCATGTGAGCTTCCTCAGAGAGTCTTTTTAACACATGAGACTATAAGGGGAATTGAATGAGAGAGATTACTCAGAGAGTCTTTGTAGTGTCCTTGTTTGATTGAACCGGAGGGGTTAGGCTGAGAGAACTACCCATAGGGTTAGCTGCATGTTTTTTTGTTGTTGATATATGGAACTGATTGCATTGAAATTGTAGGACTGGTTACTGCTGAGTACTTCCTTGTTTACTGCTTTATTTTTTTTTACCTACCATATATTCACTAACTATTAGGCCTAGATCTTATGGTGATTTCCTACTGTGATTTAGTCTCACACTCTGTTTGGGCTATGCATTTGGTCCAAAACAGATTATACTGCTGCAGGTATAGATAAGGGCAAGTGCCCTTCTACTTCAGGGATCTGATATGTTGTGGAGATGGAGAGCATGGGACCAAGATGAGGCTTGCGATGCTAAGAAGATGTTTATCTATTTTCTTTAGAACTTTTACTTAGTACTGTTCTATATTCCAGCATTGTGATGTGTTTGGCTGTTTTCCTAGACATATGTACCATGCATCATTTTTATATATGTACACTACAGCTGTTTATTTCTTCAGACTTTCGATATTTACTTTTGTATGGATTATTATTGCTTCTGATATTGTTATCCATTTTTTTCTCTTCTGATGTGCTACTCCGCCAATGAGGGCATAATTTCCCCACTATCACACCCAAGGCCCTCGCTGCTAGTTAGCAGCCTCTGGCATTAGGGGAAATGCGCTTGAGGCCATGTGACCAACCGGGTATGGGGAACCTCTGGGTGGCATCTAGAACCAAAATTTTACACACTTCATCATAAAAAATTCCCAATAACTAGAAAACAATCATACAACATGAATAATTGCATAAAAATATTGCTTTTGAATTTCGTAAAACAGAATTTTAAAAGAGGATTTTAAAAGAAAAGTCCTTTACAAATATCATATAATTGAAGTGAGACTTAATAGAGTGGATAGAATATGTATATAAATTGTAAATACACATAATTAAACATAATATAAAAAAAATCACCACGCAAACAATTTCAATACCACATAAATAATGAAGTAGGATGTTAACCCAAAGAATGGAAATCGGGTTAAGAATTCCCTTACCTCAGGTTTGTCTTAATTCAAAATTATTTAAAAATCATGTATAATGGTTAAAAGAGTGTTATTAATATCTTAAAAAAACATATTAATGTTTATTATACCTTATATTGTCATTTTATAACATCATTTCACCCTTTAATTATTAGTATTTTGTTCCTTCTATTATTTTGGGTGCGTTCTTTACATGATTTCTATGGCCGGTTTGTATTTGATTTTTTTGTCGTATGGAAATAAAATTAAAAAAGTGTAATGAAATGGTATTAATATGTTTCAATAATATATAATTATACCATAAATAATTTTTTATCATATATGATGATGAATCATTAGATAAAACATTAATGGTATTTGTTTCGATCATTTTTGGAGGTTCCTCGATAATCATGAGCTTGTTTCATTATATAATTTAATGTCATGCATATAAGTTAATTATAGAACATAAAATAGGTTACATCATACACTTTAAATTTAGTTTCAATAATTAAAATTTTTTTATAAATAGTTTTAAAGTAAGTAATGGAAATTGAAAACACATCATCCACGATTTTGGTAAACAACACATCACGAATGACGTCTTTATAAAAGGGGGAGGAGATAAAGTAAGTTGAGGAGTTTTTTTTCCTTAAACATGATAAAATACAGAATATATATAATTATGTATCTTTCGTCCCTATTGGATAAGGGTAAGATAAGAGATTATAAGAAAATAAAAGTAATTTAAAAGAAAACATAAGAATAAGAAAGAGAATTTTTACCTCTTGATCTCTTCTCCTTGAGATCCTCCTTAAGGCCTTTGGTTTTGGCCTTTTGGTGAGATCAGAAGGTCTTGGACATGAGGAAGATCCTCGGGGAGGGAATTTTTTATAACTTATATAATGATCAAGGCTTAATATGCATGAGATGAAGAGGGGAATGAGGGTGATATTTATAGTGGGGGAGAGGAGGTATTTTCTATTATTTTAATCATTATTTTAATATTTTTGTCCAAGATTATTAATAGTCTTCATTATTGTAATAAAAATAGTAAATAGAGCATTTGAGTTCAAATAAATCAGGATTACATCATCCATGATGTCAAAAATAGTGTATTTAACTGATAATTTGAATATACTGTATTTTATCGTATTTCACTATTCATCAAAAATTCAAGAATTTCAGAAAAATAACAAAAAATAATCTTAACCATTTTTCTACATGTAGAATTAAATAATTAACTCCATTTTTTAAAAATAATTTTCTATATATAATTAATTTAATTTTTAAATAAATTCACACTTTATTCAAAAATTAACAATTTTGAAACTATAACTCATTTTATATCACGTTAAAAAATTAATCAAGATGTCATTATCATAAATCCATAAGAAAATAAAATAATAATAAAATCTAATATTCATTAGGTTCATATTACTATTCATAAGGATATGTTACTATTCAGCAAAAATCAAGTTAGTTCTATCAGACTCCAAATAAGTTACTAATCAGAACTATAGATGACCATTTTTTGAAATTCAAATCATAGAAGCGGAAAAAATATGTTTAAAGGATAGTTATAAATATATACTTAAAATAAATTTTCATGCATTTCAATTTATTTTTAAAACCTTGGGGTGTTACACTAGCAATTCAAGACTTTGGGAGTTATGAAGAAGTTGTTCGATGTGCTCTCAAAGTGGAGATGGAGTTTGGAGAATGGTCTCATGGATATGGTGATAAGAAAAGAAATATTTATTTTCAAGATGGATGATATAATAAAAAATTTGGAAAGAAATATCAACCACTCACATGTCAAAAATGTGGGAAGAAGCATCATGGGAACTACCTCAAAGGGATGGGGAAATGCTATAAGTGTGGGATAGAAGGACACCAAGCTCATGAATGTCATAGAGACATAATTAAGCTGAACAATATGGTGGAAGAAAGGAGAGCACCAAATATGGTTCAATTCTTAAATTATATGGAGCAAGGATAATATGCAAGCCAGTGGACTAAACCTCAAGTCCTTGAGGGTAATCAGTGTCACCAACCTCCAAATCCAAAGGATCAAGGGAAGTCTTATGTCATTACTACTGTTGAAGTGGTGCAAGAAAATGAATTCGTACAATGTACACTTCCTATTCACTCAAGAATGGAAAAATTCTTATTTTATTCTAGTTATATACATTACTTTATATCTTGAAAGTTTTCTAGAACTATTTAATTGAATCCCTAAAACCATGAAGTAAAGATATCTATAAAAACACCTACCGGTGCAATCATTGCAGCCTAAATGTTGGAATATTCTCCTGTCGACGTATGTGGGAATATTCTTCCAACGAATCTCATGATGCTTCCCTTGGTAGAATTCGATGCTATATTGGGGATGGATTAGATATATTTATATAGAGAACATGTCAAATTTCAAGAAAAAGAAATATCTTTTCATATTTTGAACCATCCCATGCTCCTCTACAAATGCAAGGAAGATCATGAATCTCCTTTGGAAAATCCTTCAATGGTGTGGGTGTTGATTCCCTATGAAGAAACATACCTTAATCAAATTATTGAGTCAAATAAAGGTATCAACCTTGGTGAAATTCCCATTATGAGGGAATACAGTGATGTATTTCTCAAAGAGTTACCCAGAATTCCCCTAGATCATGAGGTAGAGTTCTTAATAGAACTCATACCCAGAGCTACTCCTATCTCAAAATGTCCTTATAGGATGGACCCTATCAAACTGTAGGAGTTAAATAAGTAGCTACAAGAGCACTTGGACAAAGGGTTTGTACACCCTAGTTCATCACCTTGGGGTGAACCAGTGCTCTATGTCAAGAAGAGGGGTGGATCAATGTGGCTATGTATCAATTATTAGGAACTCAACAAGATCATCATAAAGAACAAGTATCCTCTTCCAAGAATTGATGAATTTTATGATCAAATATGATTAGATTGATATTTATTAAAGGTGGATATTCGTTCTAGATATCATCAACTAAAGGTGAAGAAGGAAGATATCCTAAAGACTACTTTATGCACAAGGTATGGGCACTATGAGTTTCTAATGATACTCTTCAGACTTACTAATGCCCCTGCAATATTTATTTATTTGATGAATAGAGTCTTTATACATTACCTTGAAAATTTTATGGTAGTGTTTATCAATGATATTCTCATCTACTACAAGATCAAGGAGGAACATGAAGAACATCTATGGATTATGGTGGTGACATTAAGGAAAAATAAATTGTACGCCAAGTTCAGCAAGTGTGACTTCTGGATGCATCAAGTCACATTTTGGGACACGTGATCAAAAATGAGGGAATTTATGTGGACCCTTCAAAAACAAAGGCAAATGAGGAATGGCCCAAACCCTCTAGTGTCAAGAAAATTCATAGTTTTCTTGAGTTAATAGGGTACTATCGACGTTTTATGAGGAATTTATCATGATTGTATATCCTACTAACTAGGTTAATAAGGAAATGGGTAAAGTATGTCTAGATGGAAGAATGTGAGGAAATATTCAAGGAGCTAAAGAAGAGGTTGATCACTACATCTATACTCACATTACTGAAAAATAAAGAAGTCTTTATGATATATAGTGATGGTTCAAATAAAAGATTGAGTTTTGTAATCATGTAAAATGATAAATTGATAGCCTATGTCATACAGTAGTTGAATATCCATGAGAATAACTACCCGACACATGATTTGGAGTTAGCAGCTATTATTTTTGCCTTGAAAATCTAGTGGCACTACCTCTATGGTGAGAAGTGTGACATATATACCGATCACAAGATTCTAAAGTATATGTTTACACAAAAGGAGATCAACATGTGTCAAAATAGATGGTTAGAGATAATCAAGGACTATAATTTCTCTATTCAATATCATCCTAGGAAGGTGAACAATGTAGTTGATGCTCTTAGTTGAAAAGAACCTGCTACTCTATCCATGATGCAGATTAAGAAAGACCTTATCTTCATGGATATGAAAACGATGGATTTGGAAATCATAATGGTAGGGAATATATCCTACCTTGAATAAATTATTTCCCAACCATCTATCCAAGAAAAGTTCAAGGAGGCACAAAGGGATGATTTGGAGTTACAAAAGAAGCTGAATGCAGTAAAGGAAGGGAATATTCAGGAGTTCCATATCGATGATGATGGTGTGATTTGGTTTAGAATGAGACTTTGTGTTCTTTCATCATCTAAGATAAAGAAGGATCTATTGGATAATTCACATAGATCAACTTTCTCTATCCATCTTAGAAGTACCAAGATGTATTGTGATCTTTGAGAACACTTCTGGTGGGACAACATGAAGAAATAGATTGCGGAATATATCTCAAGGTGCTTGATATGCCATCAAGTTAAATTAGAGTGAAAAAAATCCAAAGGGATGATGCAACCCTTGATTATAACCATGTGGAAATGGGATAATATCACCATGGAATTTGTCACTGGTCTCTTGAAGATATCCAAAGGAAGCATTGCGATATGGGTTGTGGTGGATCGACTCACCAAGACTACCCACTTTATTTCTATTTGGAAAGATCTACCGCTTGAATAACTTGCCATGATATATGTGAAAGAAGTGGTGAAGCTGCATAGAGTTTCACTTTTGATTGTCTCTCATCGTGATCCAAAGTTCACATCTAAATTTTGGAAAAGTCTCCAACATGCTTTGAATACTGAATTGAATTTTAGCATGTCTTATCACCCCCAAACTGATGGCCAATCTAAAAAGGCTATTTATATGCTATAAGACATGCTAAGAGCCTACTCAATGGAATTAAAAGGTGGATGGGATCAGTATCTCTCGTTGGATGAGTTCTCATACAATTAAAGCTTCCACTCAAGTATCCAAATGGCTCCATATGAAACCCTTTAGGGGAAAAGATGTAGAACACTGACATGCTGGGATGAAGTCAGTGAACGTAAGCTGTTAGGACTTGAAATTGTTAAAGAAATAGTGGATAAAGTGAAAACCATTTAGTAGCACATAAAGGCAGACCGAAGTCAACAGAAGAGTTATATAGACAATCATTAATGGGACCTAGAGTTTGATTTTGAATACATTGTATTCCTCTGCATATCTCCATGGAAGAGGATCATGATATTTTGGAAGGAAGGGAAGCTAAGTCTCAGGTACATTGGTCCCTTCGAGATTCTTGATCGTTCTGGGTTGTGGCCTATTGACTATCACTTCCACCTACCATGTCTCAAGTGCACGATGTATTCAATGTATAACACTTGAGGAAGTACATACCAGATCTCTCACATGTACTGAATACAGAGGTGGTATAGTTGGAAGATGATCTCTCTTACGAGGAGCATCCAGTGAAGATCTTGGACCATAGAGATGAAGTTCTACGCAACAAGACTACTCACCTGGTCAAAGTGCTATGATGGAACCATAAGAATGAAGAGACAACGTGGGAACCAAATGAAGTGATGAGGAAGAAATACCTTCACCTATTTATGTAAAATAAAATTTTGAGGGAAAAATTTTATAAGGGGGGAAGAATGTAATGACCCATAATTCTATAAATGAATTTTCCCTTCTTATAATTATGTTATATAGTATAAATCACATAAAATCACATAAATAATACAATAGAAACTTTATAAATGAAGAATGAATTAAATGAGAGGTATTTCTAAAATTTAAGGAACCTATACTAATGAAATAGTAACATGACCTTTGGAATAGTAATATGAACCTTAAGAATATTAATTCGGCTAATAAAATAGTAAAATCTCCAATGAAAGTATAAATAAAATTTATGTATCTTATGAATAAAAATATTATGTATTTATTTCATGGCATAAGTAAATAAATGTTTTAAAAATGATAAATTAAGTGTTGGTATTTTTGTAAGTCATAATATTTAATTACAATTATATAATTAATATAATAATTTAAAAGAAAATTTATTTTCATAAAATGTATTCATAAATTAATATTTTGTTGTCTTTTAATTATAAGATAATTTTATGAGACCTTAATTAATTTTTCAAAGTGTTATAAAATCAGTTATAATTTTAAAATATGTATTTTTTGAGTAAATGATGATTTTAATTAAAAATTAAATTTATCAAATTTAGAAAATTATTTTTATAAAATGGAGTTCATTTTTTAATTCTACGTGTCGAAAAATAGTTAGGGTGATTTTTTGGTATTTTTATAAAATACTTGAATTTTTTGTGAATAGTAAAATATGATAATTTACGATAAAAACTAAATACATTAATTTTTGAGTCATTGTTGATGTGAGGCTAATGTAAGATCAAAATATCAAGTTCTCTTTCACTATTTTAATATATTTAGTGATAAGGTTCAAACTATTGATAGTCTTGAGCCAAAATAAGAAAAAAATGAAAAAAATAATGAGAAAACACTCCTCTCCCCCTATAAATATTACCCCTCGCCACCTCTTCTCCTCACACCTTTCAAGATTTGAGACTTATCCAAATTATGATTAATCCTCTTCCCAAGCCTCTCCCCTATTTCTAGGATCCCTTGGTCTTAACAAAAGACCAAACCCTTTTCCCTAAAGAGGTTCTCAAGGAGGAGAAATCCAAGAGATAAAATCCTCTTTCATTTTCTTTTAATTTCTTTTCAAATTTATTTTCATTTATTATTATCTCCTCACCTCCCATTATCCAACTGACATGAAAAATTCAGTATATTATATATACTATAATTTTATCATGGTAATGGAATAATTAATCATCTAACCTCTTCCCCTCTTACTTTTTTCTAAAAAAATGAAAACATCGTCCGTGAGGTGTCGATTCACCACCTTCGTGGACGACATGTTTTCGTTTTTCATTACCTCCTTCAAGGATGGTCATAAACCCATTATAGTGGTTGAAATAGACTGTAAATTTATTTCATAACTAGTTTTATGTTCTGTAACTAACAAATTCACATAATACTAAATAATAAAACGAAACTAGTTCGTGATGATCAAAGAATCACCAAAATAATATAAACGATTATTATTAACTTTTTATCTAATGAATAATCCTCATACCATATAACCAAAGGATATATAATACCAATTAATATCCTGGATGTTCATTAATAACATATAACTTCAATTCTGGATAACTACCCCTATTTTACATGAACTTCCATACTCATATACAAGTGAATCGATCATGAAAACCAAGAAAATGAAAACTCCTGGGCGACAAAATTGAATCTTATAAATCATCAAAGAGGCCATAAATGAACTTAATAAAATTATACTAAATCAAATACATGTAGAAAATTTTCTGAATTAATTAATTAATAGGCTTAATTTTATTATCTAGAATATTAAGATCAAGTGTAGAACCGTTTCAGACATAAGGTAAGAGATTCTTTCTAAACTTCCATTTTTCCTTCGGGTTACGCTTTCTCTCTCTTTATCTCAATGTAATTATTAATTTTTCTTATTTAGTCCTCCTACATTCGTTTTGTATGTTCCAAACATATGTTCTTATCTCTACTCTTATTTCTTTAATGGTAAAATACATGTTTTATAAGGTTCTCTGTTTATTTCCTCTCGATGAGTAAGACCGATTGAAAAGAAATTCCTGATTTCTTAAATGTTTTCAAGTGCACTCCATAATCTATTTTAAGCCACCATTATTTTTCTAAAATCACTCATATTATCATGAAAAAAATATCTTAGTTCAATTCTGATTTTATACAAATAATTATGTCTTTTCCATTTTAAAGAATAATTAAAATTTCCCCTTAAAACACATTAAAGTGACTCATTTCTAAAGTTTCTAAAACACTCTTTTTACATGTTTTCATTTCATTTTGACATCACCTATCATGTTTAATTTCCAATCTCCCTTATGAATTTCAATGTATGATTTAAATTCATTATTTCATGGACACCTTTATGATACTCCCATTTGTTATGCCTTATGGCATGCTTATGATACATGTTTCTTTCCTTGGGAAACCCTTATGTTTATACCTTATGTTTGATTGTTTTTGTGGTGAACATATGCATAAACATGTTGTGATGGTTCTGGTCATATAGCACTCAAATTCATTGGGTAATGTTTAGTCTCATGAGACGTCATGTTGGGATAAAGCGTGAATCTGATTCCTTTATGAGACTGTATCCACTATGTGATATAGTATTGACAGTTATCCTTGACTCATGTTTATGTCATGTTATATGTTGTTGCAACATTCCTATGATTCCATGATTATATGTTCTCATGTTATACATGTTATTCTTCTTTATGTTTATTAATGTTTCATGCCCTTTATGTCGGCATGTCATATATTCTAACCCATGTGTTATGTTTTATTCCTATGTTTATACTCTTACTGGTCTTTTTAGCTCACTCCTCTTGTTCATGTATTCTTCGGGTTATCCTATATAGATTTAAGAGCTCAATGAAATTTAGTAGCTCATTATGGAGATTAAATAAAACATGTTTTAAGTTTAGTTTCATGTTTTCTAATTATGTACCTGATCTTCCAAATACACTAGACTTTACGATCATTGACTTGTCATTTGATGGTTAATTATGTTTAAAATAATGTAATATGTTTAAAAAAACTAGGATTGTTATATCGATGGTGTCAGAAAAACAAGTTTTAGGAAAATGAAGGTGTGGGACTGTTTTGCATGGTGGTCTTAGTGATCCAACCAACTCGCATGGGTGAGCTGGTTCAGTTTAGACATCGGTCAGAGGTACTTTAGAGAAGATGACAATAGGAAACGATACAAGTGATTCACCCCTTGCATAGTGGATGAGGTGCATAGATGGTAGGTTGGAAAATGGTGGTCACTGGTTGTTGAGACTCCGAAAACAATGGAAATGATTACATAAATGGGAGAGACTCGTGCAAACCTTTGCGCGATGGCTCTGTAATCATTGCATGGTGGTGCTGTAATTTTTCTTCTAACCCGATTGTCCCAACCCAATCTAATCCGACGACTGGTCGTGATGACTAGGTCAGTATGAAAAATTATTCATCACCAGTCTCTATTTATTTCCATTGGATAAGTAAAAAAAGACCCAAAAGGTAACCCAACCCAACCCATGGACAATTGCAAACCGGCACCGCGAGGCCTCGTCCCAAACCCTACCTTTTTAAGCCCCTCCTCCCTGGATTCCTCTGTGAATTCGTAACTCCCTCTCCCTCTCCCTCTCCCTCTCCCTAGAATTTCCCCAGTCAAATTACATCACTCAACCTGTTGTTGTAGTTGATTCCCACAAGGAATTCGGCCGTCATTCTTGGCCGATTGTGGTGGAAGATGATTCAGATTTGGAGCACGTGGGCATGGGGGATGTAGTTGGTAAGTTATGTTCTACGGCCCTTGCTATGCATTATTCTTTGTTTTACTGGTAAATGCATATTTCTATACTGAATCGCTGCATATATTTGTTTGTCTTTATTGCTTCGTTTTCAAGTTGTCCTATCTTATATCTCGTGATGTTACTTCACATTGTATTTGTTTTTGTTGGGATTTCCATATCTGCAATTTTCCTTATTAAGCGTCTGAAAGGGTTGTGAAGGAGGAGAAGCTCACCATGGTTCAGCCCATATCAGCTAACGTTTCTTCCCCATCTCTCTAGGCCTATGTTTGGTCATGATTTAGTAAAATAAAATAAATGATTTCCTAATTCATAAAAGAAAAGAAATGAAATGAAATGATTTTCATTTCTCTTCATTTTGTTTGGATGAAAAATTTAGTAAAAGAAAAGAAATGATTTCAATTTCTCTCCATCTTGTTTGGTGACAATTATTAAAAGAAAAGAAAAGAAATGTTTTGGAAATATGACAAAAATAACCCTTATTAAAAAATATAGTTTTCCAATACTTAATTATTCCAAATAAAAAAATATTACGATTTTAAATTGTATCTTTGATTTTCATATATATATATATATATTTATTATAAATATTTATATAATTATAAATATATATATTTATTTATTTTTAAATATATTTATTCATATATAGTTTTATAAATATGCATTCGTAAATAAATATTAATTCGAAAATATTAACTCAAAAGTTTTTATAAATTATTTATACAAATTATTAATTCAAGATAATCAAAATTATTTATAATCAAAATTAACTATAATCAAAATTAACTATAATCAAAATTATTTATAATTGTTTGATTTTATTACATAAAAATTAAGTTTAGGTTATAAAAAAATTATCTACAAATTATGTTCAACAAAATATTTATATAAAAATACTAATTTTTATTATTAATAATCACAACAATGATAATTTATATAAATACTAATTCAATAAAATGTTATGTCAAATAAAACATGCATAGGGACATGGTAGAAAATTTAAAAAAATGTATCATGTATGGGCGTGTTTTTTCCCAAATCAGCCCACTTTTGGGGTGATTGTAAAACCACCATTGGGGAGAAATATTTCTCCCCGTTTCTCCCCACTTGATATTTCCCTCCCTCATCTAGCTCTCACCAAATGAAGGAAATCTATTTCCTTTGTTCCAAATCCTTTATTTTCCCCTCAAATCTCTCGTTCCAAACGAGATCTAGCATCCAAGTTTCATCGGTACTGTAAAGCACCCGATGAGAAGAATGGTAAATAAAGAGTAGGGCTGTTTGTACCATACAAATAATCAATAGAAGAATTAAAATGCTTCTCTTGAAATTTTTTTTGTCTTTACTCAGCACATACTGATCAAATTTGCAAGATGGGACGATATTTGAAACCAGCATGTTTATATTATCCCTAGAGACCCAATAGAAAATATTTCATAAGCTATTATTAAGGAACCTTTAATGCTACAAATAACCTCAAAATTTGAAACACTTTCATGTTTGAGCTGCTTTAAAATTGGGCAAACCCTGTTGTTAAAGTTCACGGTAACATAAGATTACATTACTACTTACTGTAAGACTTTTTTCAATTGAGCTATAAACTATGTGCATGGGGAAAAATGAAATTATTTGCAGATACTTTTGAAATCTACTATATTATTTACATACAACAGATCTGTTTTCCTATTCTGTGCATTCCCTTTCCCAATTTTTTTTTAAAAAATGAAGAAAAAAATCTTTCTTGTGTTTTGTTTCCCTTTTCTTTCTTTATTATTTTGTGTGTTGTTGCAGGAATTCACTTAACTTTTATCTTATTTGTTCTAAAATCCAAGTTAAGGCAAGGCATAATTCCTAAAAACAATGTCAATGTCCCTTTCTTTTATGCCAAGTCTAGTCAGGCAGAGACAGAAAGGGGTTTAAATGCAAATTATAAACCAAATAATTCTTAGACTTTGCAGTATATTAAGGTGTAGTGCTGCTTAATTTTTGAGAGGGGAGGTGTTTTGGTTTATAAATGTTTTGAATGAGTTAAGTATGATATATTTTAAGGGTTTTGTTAGAGTCTCATAAAATTTATCAGATCAAGCAAAAGCGATTGAAAACCCTCGTCCGAGCATCTCCATGCAAGATAATATGAAACCTGCGTAAAAACTGAAATGATGAACATGTGGTAAATAAACATACCTTACACCAAAGAGCCATTGTATCATCTCTTTTACCTTCAAATATCTTCAAATGTGTTTGATAAAGATCACAAAATCGGTAAACAAAATCATCCTACCTTCGTGGTTTATCCATGGGCCAATCTAAATCGCATATCGTACATGCTTTTCCTTTCACGATGTGCTAGCATCTCAACATGCAATAGAAAAATAAGTGAGCAATGGGTTTAAGGGGGTCCAACAAAGCATAATGGAATTCCAATACACTTCCATCGCATGGCAGAAAGTAAATAGGCAATCAAAGACGCTCCTTGATTATCCTCTCATTTATTTATGTGTTGAAATTCATGAATAAATACCATGGTCGGTTCATGCATCATATGCATCTCTCAAACTTTATGAAATGATATAATAAATGATAACTAATATGGAAGAATAATAAATGACAATAGTTTATCATTATTGTTGCAAGTTTCATGGATCAAAATACGGTGCATAAAAATGTTAATTTGCATGCAATACAAAAATGTATCTATATCACACATACACATGTATATACATACAAGGATTTAGGGCATATCACTTTCAATCTCCCACTTGCACTAAATCCGAATAGACTTTGTGCCTTTTCACCTTATATTGTATCGTATATAATATCTTGTGAAACCATATCCAAAACTCCTTTTGGTTATATTCCAAAACACTTGGAAATTTATCATTAACTTCATATCACATATGAAATTTCTTGTAAATACCCATCTAAAAGTGTGACCCCACAAACCTTTATAGAGTTGACAACAAATAAGAATCTTCATATCCATATATGTAACCAAAGAGTGACCTATAGAAAAGTATCAATGCTACTTAAGGTATAAAGGAATATGTCATGATCTTCATCAAACACATGTATCTCTATACATGTGTCCATCAGTCTGTATTATATGCAAACGTGCATTCTCATATTTTCTCATTGTTCACGACATCGAGTGACCATGAGACGCAATGCATGTCAATCCCATATAGTCAACTCATCCGTTCTCAACTCTCGAGTGTAGACTGAAATGATTGATGAATATATCACATGTCATTTATCCTTTTGGATAATCACATCGTGTGTCCCTTATCCGAATAGATATGTAATATCTAGGTGTGGCCACACACTACCACAGTCTCTCAATCGAGGGCTCAAATGTCATAATCAACATATGAGAGGACAAATCTCATATTGGTTAGACTTTAATCGATGACATGATCAATTACATATCCAACCACCCTCGTATTAGCTGAGTCAATATGTTGACTTGTGTAATTAGGGTATCAAACTATAAAGGTTCTCATGCTAGATATCTCACCAACCTCAAGTGATAGGGACCCAAATGATCCATGCACCTCTAGTATACCAAAGACATTGTATGACACTCCATGTGGTATATTTAGCAGGTCATCTAGCACACACAAAGAATCTCATTCTTTGTCTTGTGTCTCATGAGAATATTTTGTATCTCTATAAAATAATTCTACTCATGCTAACCTATAATACTCCATGATGAACATTGGTTATGGATAAACTCAAAGTCATACTTTGAGAGATCTATTATCATTATTATCATTGTACTTCATGAAATGTATATCTGCATATACATTTATGTAGCCAACGTGAAAAAATGATCAAATGGAGGTTGCATTTCAATTTGATACATTTTAATATTCTCAAACTTTTAAGAATATTTAACAAAACCAACATAACCATCGGTCTATCATATCATATATGATAAACTATCAGATCAGTCTTATGTTTGCTATACTTTTTGGATTTTGTTAATATATTACATCACATGTAATCCATATCACATCTCTATGTAACCATCTGATAAAACACTTCCACTAACTCTTTGGTGAGAAACATCTATAAAGAAAGTTAGTTTGAATAATGACGAGATTTAAGAATCATATTCCTAACTATTCAACTTATTGAACATATTCAAACTTATTAATATCAAATGTTACAATGTTAACTTTTGTTGTCTACTTAGAAGTCTTTTTAAGTTCATCATTATCATCTTTGAAACCTTATTCCAACATACTTTTTTCTTGAACTAATGTAACTACTTACATTATTGTTAACCGGTCCTCTTAAACTCTTTTAGGATAAAGTTAAAACTACTTTGTTACGGTAACTAATGTAACTTTTTATATTTCTCTTTACCGCCATACCCTAAACTCTTTTAGGA
Source organism: Viscum album (assembly GCA_963277665.1). NCBI lineage: Eukaryota > Viridiplantae > Streptophyta > Magnoliopsida > Santalales > Viscaceae > Viscum > Viscum album. The sequence goes on from OY728132.1 coordinate 1,776,350,781, forward strand.
TATCAATTGCAATTTACTTTTCATTTTGACTGGTATAATCCTTCAAGAAATAGTGGATTTCATTTTTCATGATAACTAAATGTAACTCTCTACATTTTTCTTTATTACTACATATCCCAAACTCTTTTAGGATATTGAGTGGGAAAACACTTTAATCTCAATCTGATATAATCCTTTAGGAAATAGTGATATCAACTTTTAAATGGTAAGTAAATGTAACACTTTACCATCACATATCCTAAACATTTTAGAATATTAAGTGGAAAACACTTTAACTTTAGATTGTTGTTATCCTTTATTTGTTAATTTTGAACTTCTGTAAGTCCAAACATGCTCCCAATAACCTTTTAGGCACTATATTCTTTTTAGAATATCTTGCTAAGATACACAAGCCCTTTGTGTTAGGAAATAACATTTATTTTCTTTTAGTAGGAATATTTAAGAAATAAACTATTTTTCTATATTATATATGGTATTTTATTTATTTGGAATATTTTTCATTTAAAAGAAGACTTTATTAAAATATACCACGAGTGGTGGGGACACATTCCCCCATTTTAATAAACATTTGGATAAACATTTTATCCTAGATAATCACTTTTATCCAAATCTTCTTAACAAAAACATGTTATAGAAATTTTTGAATCATAAACCATTTATATATAATTAATCATCTCATGCTTGTTCACAACTCTTTGTAATCAAACAACTTCTCTTATCATGTGAGTGAAATGAGATGAAGATACACATCTTTTACTTAAATTCATTTGATCTTGATAAAATCCTTTACATTTTAATCCTTGATGTACGTATTAACTATTAACTACATCTCATGACAAGATCAATGGTGTGCGCTTGTTGTGGGGCACTCAACAAAACAATTTTTTGAACCCGAGAAAAATTTAGTATTAGTGGGACTCAGGTTTTTCTCTAGAGAGGACACTGTTGTGAGTGTGTTTTACTTTCATTTTGAAGGTTCAATTATTGAAAACATTAATGGATGACTGAAATTGATTAGTTCTAAAATCAATTTAGAAGAAGTGGCCTAACATCAGATATCCCCTTACCTACCCTGTTAAATCATTATTTAAATTTTACTCTTCAGTTTTCTCTCCAATCAAGTGAGATCTCACTCGATTACTCCTTCCTGAAATTTTTGGTTTAACGAGAGGGATTCAATAATCACCGCAACCTCCAATCCCCCCTAGCCTAGTAATCAGAGATCTCTGATTACCCTTAAGTCAACTCACTTATCACGATCGCAAGCAATGGAGAAGACCTAAGCGGTCTTTGTGTGAAATCCAATGATGAGGAGGAGATTAATTTAAAATACAAGAAATAAGAAATCTCCCATTACTTTAACATTTTGAATAGATCTAGAGATTAACACAAGAGATTAAACAATTATAACACATAATTCATTAATAGAGGGGATAGGGGGAGTCTCCTCGACTCATTCATTAATGACTTAGTGCGCCATAACTGGAGTTATTATAGCATGAAAATGAGAGAAAATAAGAAGGAAAAAAATCAGGTCTGGTTTGATGACCATGGAGGGAGGAGAGCCTCTTTCCTTTGGTGAATAGTTATTTTATAGTGATGCTCCCCGTTATTTGATTCTCTATCCCCAACCACATGATTAGCACGAGCTTCCCTTGAAATGCACCCAACATATCTGGATTAGTTCTCAAATTCTGAGTTGACTTCATTTTCTTTAGATGGTTTCCACGTGTGTGGTTCGATGGTTGCAATTTTTCTAAACCAGGTACTTGAATATTTTCTGTTAAAAAATTCTTCCCCCACGATCGCGCTTCATACATCTTCGTGAAGGATCAAAGAGAAATGCTTTTTTGTTCCGCATCTTCACTCGATGTTTCCCTCTTTTGCTTGGGGAAAAAGATGATGTTTTTATTGGGCTTGGGCTTTTGGTAAAAAGTGGAATTGAAATGGGCATGGTCGTCTCTAAAATTGGGCTTTCAAAATCTAAAATATAGGCTTAGGTGTGCTCGGGTGTGAAATCAGGGTCTGGATTTGGTTTGGATTTTAATGCCATTTTCCATTTCTTTAGGTTTCATTTTTTTTGTTTTAGGATTTTCTTAATCATGGGCATCTGCAACTCAACTTCTTTCTCGATTTATCATTGGGTTTCTAGCTTGTTCATCCTTCCAGTTAACTTCGTCATTCTTGGAATTCATTTTGTTAATTTCATTCTTGCCATAATACATTGAGGCATTGCTGATGTGAGCCCAAACTTTCGATTTTTTTATTGATATTCATTGAAAATACCCCCTTATTTAAATCTAATTCCCAGGTAAAATAGTGACTTTTGTTTACTTTGTGAATTTTGGACTTAATTGTTTAATGACCCAATTAATAATTTTTAATGTTTTATTCATCTTTGAAATTAAACTGAGACGCCATGCATTAATTTTGAAATCTGAACTTTAATTGATTGATTGAATGAATTTGAAATGATTTTTTCAAAGGGTGAAATTGTAATTTTAATTTGTTTTATCTTTTTTGAATTTAATCCTGCCCTAAGGAAAAAAATGTATGTCGTGTAGGTCACTCAAATTTTAGAAAGGACATGAATCGATCGTGACTTCTTGCGGTCGATCCAGTCATTGGAAAAATGAAAAACTGATGAATCTTTCTCACAACAAAACCATTTGGTTGTAGACCCTCTCCATGGTCGATCTACACAATGGAAAACTGATGGATTGACCATGCCTGTAAAGAGTTGTGAGAGCAATATTTGGCAAAAAATGTTCATCGACTGCAGAAAAAAAAACAGATTGACCGCAACCACAAAAATGATAAAGACATGGACTTTATAATAAAAAAAGAAGTGATCATGCCTTGTACTGGGCATTGACCGTCACACGACTACCAAAAATGGAAGACATGCATCTTACGCACATCAAAAACAAGCGACCACACCTCTTATCATGGTTGATCATCCCAATCAACCGTGCCACCCTCTTGTTCCAATTGAGATATGAAATTGAAGCTTGCGAAGGGGATTAATGTTGGGCGCCTTCCTGGTTGGTGCACTGGGTAACGCCTCCTCAAATGGTGCTCATGCGGTATCTCTTTTAATGTGGTGTTTTAATGCAGTCCAAGACCGCGTGAATTAATTCACGCGGTGACACTTTTTTGACATGGCGACATTATTTTGACGCTGATTCTTTTCCTATATAAGGAGGCAGAGGCAAGGCATTTCAACATCACCGGCAGCAACAACACCGAGAGAAAATCCCATTTGGTGATCGCCTTTCTTTGACGATCATTTTTCTTGCTCTCCACCTTTTGATCCATACTTTTATTCTTGAGTATTACTTTTGAGATCCCTTCCATTTTGGGGAGTCTCTACCTTGTACTTCTTGATTTTAGTGGATCCCTCTTTCTGGACTAGGTCCCGTGGTTTTTTCCTTTTCGGGTTTTCCACATAAAAATTTCCGGTGTCAAATTTATTTTTCTGCACATTTAATTTTTTCATTGCGCATCTGCTTCTATTTGGGGGGGAAAGATTCAATTTCTGCTGCGCGTTTTCTTTTTCTTTTGTTTGCGTATTCGTCGCTTTCCCATCTTTCCCAACATCTGGTATCATAGGGTTTGGTTCTTTTTTTCATATTTATTATGGAGGCCAACTACAGTCGGATGATTTTGTTAAATGGTACCAACTACCATATGTGGCGACTTAAAATGAAGGATCTTCTTTTTGTCAAACGAATGCATATTTCAGTGTTTAGTACCCAGAAGCTAGAGAGAATGTCAGACGAAGAATGGGCGTTCGATCATGAGATGGTTTGTGGCTTCATTCGTCAATGGGTCGAAGACAACATGATGAACCACATTGTCAATATCTCTCACGCCAGAACTTTGTGGGAGAAGCCTGAGACGACCTACGCTTCGAAGACGGGAAACAATAAACTGTTTCTTCTCAAGAAAATGATGAACTTGAGGTACAAAGAAGGTACATCTATTTCTGATTATTTAAGTGAATATCAAGGATGTTTTGATCAGTTGTCTGGCATGGGTATCAATTTTGAAGATGAGGTTTTAGCTCTTTTGCTGCTTAACACTTTACCTGATTCATGGGAAAATTTACGTGTTACTCTAACCGGTTCTGCTTCTAATGGTGTTGTGACATTTAGTTTTGTCAAGTCTGCTATTTTAAATGAAGAGTTCAGGAGACGTACTCAGGAGAAATCTTTTTCTGAGATTTTGGTCACAGAGAACAGGGGGAGAAGCCAGGACTGGGGGCAGAGCAGTCGAGATAAGAGCAGAGGCAGAAGCAAATCCAGACTGAAGCAGAGAGATTTTGAATGTCATAATTGTGGTAAGAAGGGGCATGTTAAGAAGTTTTGTTATCAGCTGAAAAGAGAGAACAGATTGAAGGAAAATCAACAGAAGAAAAATGGCGATGGAGATGATCATGTTGCCGCTTCTACAGGGGGTGATCTTGTTATTGTTTATGATTCCATTAACATTGCTTCTGATGATTCTTGCTGGGTTGTTGGTGCATGTTTTCACGTGACATCGAAGAAGGAGTTCTTTACATCTTACAGCCCAGGTAATTTTGGGATTTTGAAGATGGGAAACGATGGACATGCTGACGTTGTAGGCATCGGGACTGTTTGTTTAAAGACCAGTACAGGAAGTAAACTGATTTTGAAAAATGTCTGACATGCACCAGAGGTTCGTTTGAATCCTATCTCTACCAGCGTTCTTGATGATGAAGGGTTTATCAGCACTTTTGGTGATTGTCAATGGAAGCTTTCCAAGGGCTCTTTGATTATGGCTCGAGGGAAGAAGCAATCAGGTTTGTACTGGACTAGAGCTTCTTTTTCTTGTGATACTGCTTGCGTTGTTGAGTGCAGTGTTTCGTCTAAGTTGTGGCATAAGAGGCTTAGTCACATCAATGAGAAAGGTCTTGGTTGTTTGGCCAAGAGAAATCTTCTTCCAGATTTGAAGAGTGTCAAGTTGGACACATGTGATCACTGCATGGCTGGAAAACAGATCAGAGTGAGTTTCAGCAGTCATCCTCCACACAGGAAGTCACAGGTACTTGAATTGGTACATTCTGACATTTGTGGTCCTTTGAAATCGAAGACCTTTAGTGGCGGTCTTTATTTTGTTACATTTATTGATGACTACTCACGAAATCTTTGGGTTTATGTCTTGAAAGCCAAGAGTCAGGTGCTCAGTGTTTTTAAGCAATTTCATGTTTCTACTGAGAGAGAATTAGGAAAGAAATTGAAATGTATTCACACTGACAATGGAGGAGAGTATTGTGGTCCGTTTGATCAGTATTTCAGGCATGAAGGTATTCAGCATCAGAAGACGCCGCCCAAGACACCTCAGCTAAATGGTGTAGCTGAACGGATGAACAGAACATTGCTGGAAAGAGTTCGTTGTTTGCTTTCAGAAGCAAAGTTGCCTGGACATTTTTGGGGTGAGGCTTTACTTACTGATGCTTATATAATCAATTTATCACCTGTGGTTTCTTTGCAGACAGACACTCCTGACAAATTTTAGTATGGAAAAGAGATCAGGTATGATCACTTGCGCATCTTTGGTTGCAAGGCTTTTGTTCATGTGCCTAGAGATGAGAGATTCAAGCTGGATGGTAAGACACGCCAGTGTATTTTTATTAGCTATGGACACGATGAGTTTGGGTACAGGTTCTATGATCCTGTTTTGAAGAAACTTGTCAGAAGCTGCGATGCAGTGTTTAAGGAGGATCAGACTATTACAGACATTGATAAGGGAGAAAAAGATGCTTCTCCAACTTCTGATGGTTTTGTCAGTCTTGAGTCAGGTTCTAATTCACATTTACCTCATGTTGTTGATTCTGATGATCATGTTGATGTACAGAATGATGCTCAAGGTGAGCAGGTTGGAGTTGAAGTTTCTGATGCACCTTTTGTTTCTGATGATCCGGTTCCAGAGGTTATTAATGAACCCGTAGTTCCACTCCGGAGGTCATCTCGGCATCGCACCGTTTCTACTCGATATTCACCTGATGAGTATGTGCTCCTCGCTGAAGGGGGAGAACCAGAATCGTTTGATGAGGCAATGGAGAGTGAACAGAAGAACAGATGGGTTGTAGCAATGGATGACAAGATGAAATCATTGCACGACAACCACACTTTTGAGCTGGTGAAGTTACCAACAGGGAAGAGAGCTTTGCAAAATCGGTGGATTTATCGGATTAAGAATGAAGAATCCAGTTCTGTTCCACGATACAAGGCAAGGTTAGTTGTCAAAGGCTTCCGTCAGAAGAAAGGTATTGATTTTGATGAGATTTTCTCACCTGTTGTCGAAATGTCTTCCATTCGGGTTGTTCTTGGTTTGGCTGCCAGTTTAGATCTGCAGATTGAGCAGATGGATGTAAAGACATCTTTCCTCTATGGAGATTTAGAGGAGGAGATTTATATGGAGCAACCAGAGGGTTTTGTTGAAAGAGGTAAAGAAAATCATGTCTGCAAGTTGAAGAAGAGATTGTATGGTTTGAAGCAAGCTCCGAGGCAATGGTATAAGAAGTTTGAATCTGTCATTTCTCATCAGGGTTTCAGGAAGACATCTTCTGATCATTGTGTTTTTGTTCAGAGATTTACTGATGATGATTTTATTATACTGTTGCTTTATGTTGATGATATGCTCATTGTTGGCCATGATACTTCTAGAATTGACAGATTGAAGAAGGATCTTTGTCAGTCTTTTGCGATGAAAGACTTGGGGCCAGCACGACAGATTCTTGGCATGACGATCTCCCGTGACAGGAAGGTCAAGAAGTTGTGGTTATCTCAGGAGAGATACATTGAGAAGGTTCTTCAGAGATTTTCTATGGATAGAGCGAAAGTGGTTAGTACTCCTCTTGCTTTACATTTTAAGCTCAGTACCAGTCAGTCACCTTCTACTGATGAAGAGAGAGAGGAGATGCAACACATACCTTATTCATCTGCTGTTAGATGTTTGATGTATGCAATGGTATGCACTAGACCTGATATAGCTCATGCAGTTGGTGTGGTCAGTCGTTTTCTATCAAATCCAGGTAGAGAGCATTGGAGAGCATTGAAGTACATTTTTCGTTATCTTCATGGTACTTCTGATCTGAGATTGTGTTTTGGCAAAGGGGAACCTATGCTTTGTGGCTTTACAGATTCAGATATGGCAGGAGATATCGATTCGAGGAAGTCTACTTCAGGCTATTTGATCACTTTTGCAGGGGGAGCTGTATCTTGGCAGTTTAGATTGCAGAGATGTGTTGTTTTATCTACCACAGAGTCAGAGTTTATTGCAGCTACTGAGGCATGCAAAGAATTGTTGTGGATGAAAACGTTTATTCAAGAGCTCAATTTAAATCAGGACAGGTATGTTTTATTTTGTGATAGTCAGAATGCTATTTGTTTGGGAAAGAATTCTACTTTTCATAGCAGGTCGAAACATATCGATGTTTGATATCATTGGATTCGCAATGTCCTTGATTCGAGACAGTTAGAGCTTGAGAAGATCCACACTGATGACGACGGGTCAGACATGTTGACCAAGAGTTTACCCAGAGAAAAATTTGAGACTTGCCGACAGATTGCAGGGTTGGCGGTGATCCCCACTTGAGTCGGAGGGGGAGATTGTTGGGCGCCTTCTTGGTTGGCGCACTGGGTAACACCTCCTCAAATGGTGCTCATGCGGTATCTATTTTAATGTGGTGTTTTAATGCGGGCCAAGACCGCGTGAATTAATTCACGCGGTGACACTTTTTTGACGCGGCGACATTATTTTGACGCTGATTTTTTTCCTATATAAGGAGGCAGAGGCAAGACATTTCAACATCACCGGCAGCAACAACACCGAGAGCAAATCCCATTTGGTGATCGTCTTTCTTTGACGATCATCTTTCTTGTTCTCCACCTTTTGATCCATACTTTTATTCTTGAGTATTACTTTTGAGATTCATTCCATTTTAGGGAGTCTCTACCGTGTACTTCTTGATTTTAGTGGATCCCTCTTTCTGGACTAGGTCCCGTGGTTTTTCCCTTTCGGGTTTTCCACGTAAAAATTTCCGGTGTCAAATTTATTTTTCTGCACATTTAATTTTGTTGTTGTGCATCCGCTTCTATTTGGGGGAAAAGATTCAATTTTCACTACGCGTTCGAACCACTCGCCGACCCCAACCTATTCTGTGGTGAAGAATGCCAACAACTCAAAAGAAGAGGGCCATAGACCAAGCTTGAAGAAAAGCTGCACTTGGATTTGGAAGAAAAAGTTGAATCCCATGTGACCAGAAGATGCCCACTGAGAACGAACACCCGATGCTCGTTGTGCCACACCTGTCTGCCGAAGAAACACACACACCGTCGCGCTGCCTCACCCTCACCAAGCCACCATTGACAACCCATGCTTGCTGAAGACCTAAATGAGCCGCACTCAGAGAACCCCAAATCTCGAATCGGTCGAGGAACCATGCTCATCGTTTGGAATGCATTAGCCGAGCTTGCTATGAGGAAGATAATCGAAACCTCGTCGAAGGAGGAAACCCAAAATAGTCCGTCGTGGCAGATGAATTTTGAACCCCCATGCTCACCCAAATCAAACCCTCGTTGTGTTGCCTCTGATCGGAATCCGAAGCATGTCGATGAAGCTCGCCGAGCTAAACCCATGCCGACACCACTTATTACTACCGAGAATGAATCACACCTGTTGAGGCGTCATTGCACCGAATCCGAGCTTGTCGGACCGAGATGAAGAACCACTGAGCCGCTGACCTCTCTACCAGCTCCGACCTCGTTGTCACCACCATAAGAAGGCAAGCCAAACACTGAGTCGTGCGACTAGTGAAGGAAGATACTACCTCACCGAAGCTCGTTGAGGTGATTTATCACCAAAACCAGAGCTCAAGATGTCAATTACTGAAAATTTATATTTGTTTTATTGTTTTTTGATTGTTAATTTTTTCCCCATACATGTATTCTGAAAGGTCGAGGCCACAAGACTAGCCTCACAGACCGATTGTGCAGCCGCAACCCCAGCCCCGCACACACTTGGTGTTTGTTAAAATGCCAATGTGGAAATTCGATTGGAATCATGATGCTAGAGGAGAGCACCCGATGTCGCGCCCATCCATTAAAGAAGACTTGAATTTGTGTGTGCCCTGATAAAATTCTAGGTCGGCCACTCCACCGTCTAGGCCTGAGCCCATCGCCAAGACCCAAATTTTCTAGTCCAATTACCAGGGCGTGCAATTTCTAAACCGAGCGTGTCGACAACACCCAAACTTCCACTGCTCTGCGAAGCAGCTAATAATTTATCTTTGATCCTTCGTGAAGAAGTATGGTGCTTGATCGTGGGAGGAGAGCGCTTTACCAAAAAAAAAATTGAGTACATTGATTCAGAGAAATCAAGACCGTTGAGTTGTGCACATGGCGACAATCAAAGAAACGAAAGTGGGTTCAAAATTTTAGGAATGAATCGGGCATGCCGGGTTCGTTGGAAAAAAACCCATGCCTGTCACGAGACAGGGATGAAAGATCGAAGATCTGAGAGCATCTCTATAAAAAGAGGAACTATTCACCAAAAAGGGGGTTAGCGAGGTGCAGAAAAATCACTGGATCAACTGGAGTTGTTGTTGTCTGATGTTGTTTCTATTTATTTTCTTTCTATTGTTTATTCTTCAGTGTTGACACACTAGGCCGATAGTTGTCAAGCCGAGGAGACCTCTCCCACCCCTATGACGAATTCTTGTTTTCAATAAAAAATTCTTCTCCGTTTAATTCTCCAGATGTGTTTGGATGTGTAGATTTTAGGAGATTCTTATTTGACTCCGCATTTAAATATTTCTTGCCCTCTTTCATTGGTTTCACACACAAGCCACTTGGAAACTCCTTCTAACAATATGTTGAACTCGGTTTTATTCTAAAGTGTATTTTTGAGTCCCACATCGGAATACTCAACCATGTAATCTATTTTACCCATCTATAAAAGAATGTCTCCACCTCACCTTGAGGTAAGGGGAATTCGCCATCTACATGGTATCAGAGGAAAAATATCATTAATTCTTTTCTCTCTCTTTGCTGCCCTCCATCCTCCAGGCGGAACCCTTTCACCCTCCAGCGACGCTTCCTTCCCCGCCTTCCCAGCAGCGTCCCGGCTTCGTTCGGCCTCGCCCTCCCGGCTCCGTTCGGCCCCGCCCTCCATTCGGCCTCCTAGTTACGACCGACCCCGACTCTCTTCCGGCCCTTTGCATCCGACGTGGTGTCGTCCCGGCCAACCTCCTTCACGACACCCAGCCCCGCCCTCTGCGCGGCTTCCCGGTGTCGATCAACACCTCCCTCCTACGGCACCTCCCAACCCGCTTTCGATGCGGACGACCGACACCGCTCTCTAGGCATAACCCCTCCCATGACGCTCTCCCGGCCCCGCCCGCTCGTGGCCTCCCAGCTTCGCGACATGCCCTTGATACCCACGATGTTTTTCTGGCCCCGCCCTCCAGTGGCTTCCCAGCTTCACCCGACCCCGCCTCTAACGCAGCCTCCCAGCACCCACCTCCCTTCTGACGTCCTAGCCCCGCCTCTCTCGGCGCCTCCCGGTCCTGCTCTCCTTGGCGAGTCCCGACCCCGCCTCTGACATGGCCTCCTGAACCCGCCCTCCTTGGCACACTATTGATCATTCCCTCATTTGCGGATTTTCGCCTATCCAATGGTCGACTCTTCTACCCTGCCTCCACTAATCACCGCCTCCACCCACCAAGTTGATGAGTGGCTTGACTCAACCATTTTTTCAGTGTGGCGGAAGACGGTAATGATGTCACTCACCGACATGGACCTCGACTCACACCTCGAGGCATCTCCGCCACCACCTTCCGATCCAAAATAACGACCATGGAAGCTTGATGACATCAAGATCTTTGTCCATAGTTATTAATGGTGCGCTTCATGGCTTTGTCATGGCTTGTCTAAGATGGCTCACTGCGATGGGTGCCATATTTTGCAATGGCGCGCACCATTGCACCCTTTTTATTTTATTTTTGTATTTTTTTGACCTGCCAACTCTTCACCCTAATTGAAAATACCTCTTTTGAGGTCAAACAACGACCTCCCCTTTTAGTTCTACACAACACTCTTCTCGTGAGTGCAGCGACCCAGCCGGTGTTGGACCACATTGACTGCTACGACCCAATCGAGATCCCTTGACTGTCATGACCCAGTCGATCACGACCCAACCGAGCTCCCTCAACCGCCGCAACTCAGATACACGATGTTTTCCAGGGAAGGCGCGCCTTCTGTACGAATCAATAACTTTTTTTAATTCAATTTTATTTATGTTGCTCGCCTCTTATTGTTTTCAAGTTCCTCCTGTTGTTATTTTTACTGCCATGTTTTCTTCTTATTTTTTTATGGTTTTTTTATTTATTTTTTATTGTTTTTTTAGATATATGGTTTTTAATATTTAGTTGTTTGTTCTATATATTTTAGGAATTGTGATTTATTTCAAAATGTCTAAGGAAAGGTAAGGAAATACCCATCTTGGTTTTTTGATATATATGGTTTTTAATATATTTCAGGAATTGATATATATGATTTTTTGATATATATGGTTTTTAATATTTAATTATTTGTGTCATTTTTTACTTCATTTTTTTTATGTATGGAATATGAATTGTTGACATAAATATTTGTTTTTATGTATATATTGTATAATTTATTATTTGTTATTGTTGATATATGTATACACCTCTTTTGTGTGCCGGAAGTTAATATAGTCACGCGTCGTGCGCTTTTGCGCCGGGGGCTCTTATCACCATTGTGCGCCATGCACCGTAAATAATTATGTCTTTGCCTTTCTTGTCAATTCCATGAACCGCTCCGTCAAGGATGTCACTCAGACTGCCAATACAGTTAAGGAACCCCGGGATTCCTTAAACCTTATGTATTCTGAGACCAATAATTTGACTTGGGTATCAGACTTTCTTCAGCGCCTGTCGATCATCCGCTAGCAAGCCCATCCATTTCCAACATACTTCATGGAATCGAAAGCTCTTCGGGATTAAATGCTTGAGTTGTGGCCCATTCCTCAGACACCGGAGGTAGCCTTGGCATAGAGGGACCAATTATACATCTTTATCCTTCTCCATGGCCTCGCTCCCGAATATACGATGATGGCCATAGAGATTCTCATCATCCCCTCCTCAACAAAGATTCCACAGGTTTATCGTCATCTTAGAAAGGCTCATCGGGCACTTCCCCCACCCACTCTCAGCATCAATCCCACTTCCATTTTGGGTCGTGGTAGTGGACGCTCTTCAGGCACTCATGGACGTGGCTGTGGAGAGGGTCGTCATCGTCCCCTCTGTCAGCGTTGTGGCAAGCTGGGCCACTTGATCGACCGTTGTTGGGTTCTTCATGGTCGTCCATCTCATCAACCTCAGTAAGGTCAGACTGTGGTCTAGGATGCTCCCCCATCAGCCACAACTCTTCCTCCTGTTGCGGAATCATCGGGAGTCGCAATGACATAAATGAGAAACGACAGAAAATGCAGAAGAAAATAAAACACACGGACCACAACGATTTACGTGCTTTGGGAAAAATCCCTATGCCCACGAAGAGGCATAACTTCACTAATTCGGGAGCACAAAGTACAGAGTTTTTTCAGTAGTAACCCTAGCCCAAAAATGAGTTATAAAATGGAGAAGACGGTCACTATTCTGAAAAGTAAGTCTACGTCGCTACAGTGAACGACGACCACCTTTGTCAAAAGTGCTATAGTGGCTGCCGGTTGAAAGTCAAAAGTGCTACAGTTGCGGGCCACAAGCATTCGTCCCAACCGGATCGGGCTACACCAATCCAACACCTCCCACTTTGGACCTCTCCATGGCTGAGCTCCAGCTGATTCACAATCATCGGACCACCTCTCTACTAGGTTCTTTTTCAGCATCTCTTGCCCACACTAGTGGTTCCACTGCTTATGTCAGTCATTGATCCCTTGCCTAGATGCTTGACTTAAGTGCATTAGATCATCTCACAGGTGATGAAGGTAAGTTATCAACCTACCGTCCATATGTTGGCTCCTCAACCATCACTATCGCTGATGGATCCATATGCTGGCTCCTCAGCCATCACTGTCACTGATGGATCCACTATCCCAATTGCAGGCTTTTGTGCATGCTCCTTGAATTCATATATTCACCTACCATCTGTGGCACATGTGCCTCAAAGTCCTTTTAACCTTCTCTCTATAAGTAAGCTTTCAAGGAATTCCACTGTAGTGTCATATTTACATCTTCTGTTGTTGTGTTTCTAGAGCAGATAATGAACTGAGAATTTGGTAGAGACCAGCTTCGAGACGAGGTGTACATGTTCAGTGGACTGACATCAGTCGCCTACACGTCTCTCTCTGCTCGTTCATTGGACCTTCATTCTCGGTTGGGATATCCACTCGCCTCCGCCCTTCATCAATTTTTTCCTGATATTAGTCTGCATGTTTCCTTTCATTACGAGTCATGTAAATTTGCGAAACATCATCTCACCTCATATCTTCCTCGAGTGGTTACACGGGCCTCCAAACCCTTTGATTTGGTTCATTTAGATGTATGGGGTCTCTGTTCTATCTCGAGTCACTTAGGGTATAAATATTATATATCCTTTATTGATGATTTTTCGTGTGTACATTATTCGCAATCGGTCTGAGGTATTTTCTACATTTCAGACTTTTTACCATGATATTAATACCCAGTTCTCCATCTCTATTAAATGTCTCTACTCGGAAAATGGACGAGATTATTTATCAACTTCCTTTCAGCAGTTTCTCAAGGATAAATGCATTATTCATCAGACATCCTATCCCGATACACCTCAGAAGAATGAAGTGTCCAAGCGGAAACACCGTCATATTCTGGAGACTGCTTGTGTCCTCCTATTCCACAGGAAGGTGCCTCTTCTCTTTTGGGGGGATGTCATCCTTACTGCTACATATCTCCTCAATCGTCTTCCTTCTTCTATCCTTCAGGGGGAGACTCCTTTTCGAACTCTGTTCTCCTCTGTCCCTTTTTACTCACTTCCACTCCGTGTGTTTGGGTGTCTATGTTATGTCTGTGACACTCATCCCAATCTCTTCCAAATCCCTCCATTGCATATTTCTTGAATATTCCCGCACTCAGTGTGAATACTGATGCTTCTCTCCAGATTTATGGTGGTATGTCATCTCTGATGACGTATCATTTGTTGAGAGCTCTCATTTATCTCTTCCCTCGCCCCATCCAGATACCACCACTGATGATTTTCTTCCTCTTATCATCCACCCCTATGGTGTCTCCCCCTGTTGATCACCGGTTTGGCACTGTCTACTCACGTCACCCATCAATTGTGTCCCCCGTCCAGGCTGAGGATACCATCGTCCTAGCTTTATCTGATGCTCCTGATCTGGCACCAGACAACTTGCCCATTGCACTTCAGAAAGGTACTCGTTCTTTCCAAAATAATCCTCTCTATACGTCTTTATACAGAGGTCTTTCCGCTCTGGAGACGATATCTATTCCCCACATGGTTGGTGATGTCAAATCTCACCCGGGGTGGCTTCAAGTGATGCAGGATAAATTACAGGCTTTAGACGACAATCATACTTGGGATTTGGTCCCCCTTTTGGCAGGAAAACAAGCGGTCGATAGAAAATGGATTTGTACGGTTCGTCTCAATGTAGATGACACTCTGCATTGCCTCAAAGCCTGAATTGTGGCGAAGGGCTTTGCTCAGACATATGTCATTGGCTATTTTGATACCCTCTCTCCAGTTGCAAAGATGGTCTCGGTCCGATCATCCATCTCTCCGGCCGCTCAACATCATTGACACCTTCATCAACTTGATGTCAAGAATGTCTTTATCCATGGATTTTTTGAAGAAGAGGTGTATCTGTAGCAACCTCCAGGATTTTGTGCCGTCAGAGCAGAATCCCATGTCTATCGACTTCATCTCTCTCTATATGGCCTCAAGCAGTCTTCCCATGCTTGGTTTGGCTGATTCAACACCATCAACATCACATTTGGGCTCTCTCAAAGTATGAAGGACCACACCGTCTTCTACCGTATGATGTCCTTTGGCTGCATCCTACTGGTGGTGTATGTTGATGATATCATCATCATTGAGAGAGACTCCACTAGAATCGCTCAACTAAAGAGACATCTTCACCACCACTTTCACACCAAAGATCTCAATCCGCTAATATACTTCCTTGGCATTGAGGTCTCCCATTCTACGAACACCATTTTTATTTTCCAACATAAATACGCCTTGGATATCTTAAAGGATGCGGGTTTGACTCAGGAAACTGTCGTTGACACTCCTCTTGAGCTTGTGAAACGGTCTCTCTATGAAAACACAGAACTATATTCTCATCTAGAGAGCTATTGTTGTCATGTGGGAAAAATCAATTATCTCATCCTGATGCGTCCATACATTGCCTACACTTTTGGAAAAGTGAGCTAATTCATGGAGCATTTGACCAAATCTCAGTGAGATGTTGTCATCTGTATTTCCAAATACATCAAGAAAGACCATGCCCGTGGTCTTTGGTACTCACATCACAATTATATGAATGTTGATTCCTTTTGTGATGTTGATTATGTTAGTTGTCTTGCTACCCAAAAGTCTACTTCTGGGTTCGTCATTTTATTGACAGACAACCTCATCTCTTGGCGCAACAAGAAGTAGAATGTCATATCCAGATCTAGTGCGGAGTCCGAATACCGTTCAATGGTCACGGTCACTACTGAGATCATTTGGCTTCATCATCTTCTCCACGAGTTTGGCTTCCCACCGCAGACGTTTGTTCATATCTAGTGTGACAATTAGGTAACCACAAAGATTTTTTTTAATCCCGTCTTCCATGAACAAATGAAACATATCAAGGTGGAATTACACTTTCTTCACCATCACCTCGAGCAGGACCATATCCATTTTGGCTACATACTGACGACAGATCACCTTGCCGACATCTTCACCAAAGGCCTCCCAGGAGCTCGTTCGGACTCTCTCAGTACCAAAATGGGTATCCACAACATCCACAACCCAGCTTGAGGGGGAGTGTGTATGGTTTTGTTCAATCCCATATTTTTTTTGTGACTCTTGGTCCAAGTTGGGCATGTTCATCTTGAGGGGGAGTGTTGAACCTAGTTTTATTCTAAAGGGTATTTTTGAGTCCCACATTGAAATACTCCACCGTGTAATCTATTTTACCCATCTATAGAACAATGTCTCCACCTAACCTTGAGGTAAGAGGAATTCACCATCTACACAATAGTTAACATTGAGATGATCTGAGAGTGATTGGTGGCATCCAATCACTCGGTCCAATGAGGATAGAGAATAGAGTGATTATTGTATTTTTTTCTGTTCCAAACCAAAATTTCCAAGAAAGGCTAATCACGAAGATTTCCTTCTATAGGATAATGACGGGGAAGCCAAATTGAATAATGAATAATTATTTATAGGAAAGTAAGAAGGGAAATCTGAGGTGAGACCACTATGTTTTTAAACATTGAATTTTAAACCAATCAATTTCATCCATTATTTTTACATTTTGAACCCAGTAAATAAGATTTCAATACATCCACAACACTATCTTCTCTAAAGACAACCCGATTCCTAGTTTACTACATTTTTTTTGGGTTCTAAATATTGTTTTGCTGAGAATCCCACGATAGGTGCACATCAAACCTAGAGTCATTGTCATAGAGGTTAGTGTTAGTATTTTAATCTTGTTTAAAATGATTTTCAATGACCAGGTCCAATTCTTCCAGCCTCATTGGGTTTGATCCTGACATTGAGAGAACTACGCTCGCTAGACTTCAAACTCTTAAAATAACAGAACAAGATGAAAGAGAGTTTGTCACCATTCCATTGACTAACTTCCCTTCCTCATATTCTTCCACATGAATTACAATAGATAGAAAAAAAAAGGAAGATAATATGGCTCAAGTGAAAAGAACTTTGAGGGAAATGTATGCACCAAATTTCAACATCAATAATAGACAATTACAATTGAATGATTAACAAGATTATGAACTCAAAACTGGAATGATAGGTATTCTACCTAAATTTCTTAGATTATCAGGTGAAGAACCCAACAGGAATTTGAGAGCATTTAAAGATGTTTGCAATGAATTTAGAACAAGAGGAGTCATTGAGGCTTAAATCAGTTGGAAGGCTTTCCCTTTCTATCTTGAAGGGGCGACCAATGAGTGACTCTACAACTTGGAATCTGGAGAATTCATCTCTTGGGATGAACTGTAGAGGAACTTCCTCCATAAATTCTTCCCTGTGTTAAGGAGTTATCAACTAAGGGAAGAGATCTATGGAATCAAACAAGAAAATGGAGAAACTCTCTATGAGTTTTGGGAAAGGTTCAAGAAACTGACTGCATCCTGCCCACACTAATTGTATGAAGAACATAACTTCTTGGTATTCTTTTATCAAGGATTGATGGAAAATGATCGGAACTTACTGGATGCTTCTTCGGGAGGGGCACTGATTAATAAGTCACCAGTTGAAGTTAGAGAACTGATTGAGAGAATCTCCCAAAACTACCAAAAATCTGGTACGAGAACTGCAACTAGAGGTGTAAATGAGGTAAAAAGTTCCAAGTCACCTTTACTAGAAAATAAAATTGAAGAACTAACATTTCCTGTGAGATAGCTAGCTGTGAAAAAGGTACAAGTATCATCACCGACCGCACCTTCAAGGGTCACCGATGGATGCCCTCAAGTTCAAGGGACTGAAAGTTGTGATGCCATGTTCCAAAGTCAGTTCTATAATCAATCAAGTGGCAACTAAGGATTTATAGATTTTCCCACCAATTGATTTAGAGCTGGGAGACAACATCCACAAAGGTCTCCATTCCAACAAGCATTCCAACAGGCTTCTCAACAACCTTTCCAACCCCCTCCATTTTAGAGACAAATTTTTCTACCATCCACAAGTTACCAGCAAGGACAAGCTCAAAATCCTTCTATGAAGGACATGCTGAGATAGATAATAGAATATCAAAATATTCAACAAACAAATCTCACTACTCGTGGATCAGAGTTGAAGGAATTGAAAGGACAGTTCATCCAGCTCATGACTACCCTCAATAATCAGGTAAATCGAGGCTTATGTAAGCTCCCTACTAAAGCGATTCCTAACCCTAAAGTAAACGTCATTGCTATCACATTATGGAGTGGTAAGGAGTTGGAAGGTAGTTAAGGATCACCCCTGGAGACCAAAGCTGAAAGTAAACAACAACATGTACTATGTAAATCTACCCAAGAAAAAGAACCTGAGGTGGAATCATTGAAGACACCATCGAAGAAAGACAAAGGGAAAATCAAGATAGAAGATCCACATCAACCCCAACCACCCTTCCCTATAAGGATGAAAACACCCAAGAAAACAAATCAAGAATCATTGCAACAAGAGATTTTGGAAATATTCAAGAAAATAGAGATCAATATTCCTTTGTTGGAAGCCATCTGCCAAATCCTAAGGTATGAAAAATTCATTAAAGGCATGTGTACGAGGTGAAGTAAATTGCGAGACAATGAAGATGTAAGATTAGGTAAGAATGTTTCGGCCCTTGTTACCCCTCAAATCATGTGAGTTCAATTGACCAATATGAACCACATGAACACCACAATTGAATGAGGGAAGAAAAAAGGATGAACGATGTGTGAAACATCACATGAAAGGGTACCCCAAAACATGATCATTTGAGTTTGAGTATAACATACCAGTATATAACTCAATTAAATAAGAATAGAGGATGAATAAAAACAACATACAACCTGGAATTAAAAATATCGTTCAAAATAATACAAACATGAAGCTCGAGATTACATCACGTTCCTCCCCGGGTGATCACAAGGGGTTTAGGAATCCATGGGAGGGGAGGAAGAAGAAGATGTTGAAGTAGAACTTCCCATGGCCTCCAGAACTTCTAGTTATTATGAGAGGACTTCTTTAGGGACTCGAAAATGACAGCACCTTACCTCATGATCGAACTCCCAAATAGGGTGCTTAAGGTGCCAATTTATAGGCAAAGTGAGAGGTGGTTTTGGGCACCCTAATTTCTAGAATCCTATTGGTCCATGGTTTTGGCCATTCATAAAGTCTTAAATAACTTTGAACAAAACTAAAAAGTTGTTGGCTGACATATTTTCTATCTCCCTGTCAAATTTTTCATCCAGATATTGTTTATAGTAAGAGATATTACTAAAATATAGAGGCAATTTTTTGACCCCATGCAGATTCATTTTATTGGACAGATCAGTCAGATGGGCCTCTTAATGGATGAATTGGGCTTGGATTCCTTCATGAAAGTTTTATCGCACAGAGATATGGATTGGATCACAAAATTTCAACCCATTTTAAATCACTAATTTCTTGGATCATACAAAACAATGGACATGTGTTCATGGGCTTCCATGCAGTTTGACCCATTTTCCTTTTGCATCATCATGGGCTCTCCGAATCACCTCCACCTTCAATGAAATCATCAAATAAAATGAAATTTCCCTTTTTAATAGTGAAAAGAACAAAATTATTTAATCAATAATGAAGTGAAATTTGTTATTATAATTTTAATTTTCAATATAAAACTAGTTTAATACATTGGTATAAAGGTGAAATAAAATAGTAAATCGTGATACGATCACACCCCCACACCTAAACATTTTCACTCCGGAGAAAAGTATAATATCCCAATCATGTCTCATTCCTAAATCAAAGGTGAGAAAACATCCAAGATTCTTTTCAAATGAAATTCATCATGTATCGTTTATGGAATCAATTTTTCTATCATTTTTCTTCTCTCACATTCAAATTTGTTCAACTTCATTTGTTCACCCATGAGACATGTCACAACCTACCTCACCTAGATATTTTCCATCTTCACTCATGGAACATATTTAAGTGGAGTTATGTTCTTTTCCCAGAGTTTGTGTGATCTTACTATATGCTTGCCAAGATTCTCAGTTCTCTACCAGTAGAAACTAGTGTGCTACTCAAGAGGACTTCTAACAGGTTGTTTGTGGTTCAAGGGTTGGTAGGATTTAATGTTTTAAATTATGAGGCAGAAAAGGAGTGTTTAATATCTTACGTAAAAAACATGTCAAAATTCAGCAAGTGTTCACAATGAATGTACACACTCAACCCCTCACAAAGTATATCACCTCTAACTCACTATCCCCATTGTCCATTTATGTGGGTCACAACCAAACAGTGAATAATAATGAGTAAACATCATCTTTTCTCCATTTTATTCTTTTGTTCTATTTTTTCTGATGTACAAAACTATTTTTTTTAATATATAGTTTTTCTGGAGATAAAGAGGGAAACATGTGTAAAACAATGATACAATATGGCTTGTGAACCCACTGCCTAAGAAAAATGTAGGCACCCTTTATATCAACCCATAACAATGATTCTCTCCCCAGAATTCCCATGAAAACACCCTCTTGCCTACACTTGCTGAAAATAAAACAAGAATATACACAATAGATTGGTATGTAGGGATAAATTAGCTTGTAATGTGGCTACATAATAGAAATTTTATGGTTTTTATGGCTTAAGAAGGATAAAATGTCAAGGTGGAAAAAAATAGAGGTTAATTATACAAAGGACTTTTCAATGAATGATTGCCTCTATCATGAATGTAGCATAATTGAATCTTTTGGCTTCAAATAGAATCAAGACAAGTTTTAGTTTCTCTACATAACCCGAGACTCTCCAGAAAGTGATTAAAATGAAGAATAAGCAATAAAGGGATTAAAATGTCTCTCAGGTAAGGGATTAAAATATTGGTTAATGTTAATGAGGCATGAGATTCAAAAATCCATTAAACACATAAGAATGATTTGAAAATACAAATTCTAGAAAAAGATTCCATATCAACATTCATTTGATTTTTTTTCCAAAAACAATAAAATTTTCCACACAATCGACTCAAGCATGAAAAATGATTTTGGATATTCTTTTTAAGATCAATGTTTATCTAAAAAACAAAATAAATAAAAATAAATGAAAAATGAAAACACGTTTTTTTCATTTTTTTGTTTTTTTAATCATAACTATGACATGTCACCCTCCCCCACACCTAAAAATTACATTGTCCTCAATGAAAGAATTTTAAATAAATAGACAAGTAAATAAAGGCAGGGAGAAGAGAAAACATGCTAAGTGGTGTCATATGTGACATCTATCAGTTGGATTTCCTTTGCGAGATGCTTTGGAAAATCCTCATAGAAGTGTTTGAGCCTCTGTCCATTGATAGTAAACCTCTGTCTACTCTTATCATGAAAAACCTGTATAGCACCAAAAGGGTAAACATCAGTAACAGTATAGGGACCGAGTCATCAAGAACTAAGCTTACCTAGGTGGATCTTTAGCCTGAAATTATACATGAAAACCTTCTCACCAATATGAAACTTCTAATGATGAATAATCACATCATGGATAGCCTTTGTATTCTCTTTATAGATACGAGAGTTCTCATATGCATCACATAAAATTTATTACAACTCCTAAATCTACAACTTCATATGCTCACCTACATCTGGGAGATTCATATTACATTGTTTAACATCCCAATATGTATTGTTATCTGCCTCTATCGGGAGGTGAGAAGCCTTTTCAAACACAATCCAATATGGTTACATTCTGAATGGGGTTTTAAAAGTTGTACGATATGCCCAAAGTGCATCATCCAAGTGAAAACTCCAATCTTTCTTATTGGGATGTACTGTTTTTTCCAAGATTCACTGAACTTCCCGATTTGAGATTTTTGATTGTCCGTTAGTTTGGGGGTGATATGTTGTGTAGACTTTATGAACAACCCCATACTTATGAAGTAATTTTTTCATGTTGCAATTACAAAAATGTGAACCCTGGTCACTAATGATGAATCTCAGTAAACCAAACCTACTAAAAATTTGGAACCTCACAAAATCAACAACCACTCGAGAGTCATCGTTCCTGGTGGCCTTTTCTTCCACCCATTTAGATACATATTCAATATTCAATAAGATGTACACAAAGCCAAATGAATTTGGAAAAGGCCCCATGAAGTCAATGCCCTATGCATCGAAGATCTCACAAAATAACATAGGTTATTGGGACATTTCATTCCTCTTGGATATATTCCTTGTGAATTAACATCGAGTACATGACTTAAAAAACCGATGGGAATCTCTATACAATGTTGGCCAAAAAAATCCTGATTCAAGGACCTTCCGAGCTGTATGTTGAGAGCCAAAGTGACCCCCACAAGCCAAAATGTGGTAGAAGGTCAAAATAGAGGTGAACTCATGGTCAGGGACACACCGATGAACAACTTAGTCACTAAAAATTCCCCATAAATATGGTTCATCCCAAATGTACCATCGAGAGTCATGCTTAAGTCTCTGGGATTGAGAAGTGCTAAAATCAGTGGGGACTCTAAATGATGTTAGAAAATTCACAATTTCCGCATACCAGGGGGTAAGATCCACAATATCACAAAGGTTCTCATGAGGGAAGAATTCTCCAATGGGGATGGGTGAGTCAACAAGATGGTTGAGTGGTGGAGAAGTTCTACTTATGTGGTCAACTACCAGATTTTCCAATCCTCTCTTATCTCTAATCTCAAGATCAAACTCTTAGAGGAGGAGCATCTACCAAATGAGGCGGGGTTTTACTTTAGGTTTCTTTAGGAGGAAATGAAGGGAAACATGATTAGAAAAGACAATGATTTTTGACCCAATAAGATATGAATGGAATTTTTCCAAGGCAAACACAATAGAAAAAAGTTATTTTTCAGTGGTTGTGTAGTTTTCATGGGAAGGGTCAAGGGTATGTGAGACATACACAATGACATGAGGAGCCCTCTCAACCCTTTGTGATTAAACTTCCCCAATTGTAAAGTTAGAGGCATCACACATAAGTTCAAAGGGGAGATCCTATCTTAGTGGTTGGATGATGGGAGGTGATGTGATAATCCTTTTTAGTGAATTAAAATCATCCACACATTTTTTATCAAAAACAAATTCAGAATCCTTTTGCAATAATCGAGACATGGGAAGTGCGATCTTACTAAAGTCTTTAATGAATTGGTGGTAAAAGCTAGCATAACCCAAGAAAGATCGCACCTCATGAACACATTTTGGATATGGAAGGGTTGAAATTAATAAAATTTTTGATTTATCCACTTGAATTCCCTCTTTTGAAATAACATTCCCAAGAACTATCCCTCATTCAACCATGAAATGACATTTCTCATAATTTAATACAAGATTTTTTTCTATGCAACGACGGAGGATAGAACCTAGGTGAGCCAAAAAGTCATCAAAGAAAGTTACATAAATTATGAAATCATCCATAAAAACTTCCATAAAATTCTCTAGGTGATCAGAAAAAATACTCAACATACATCACTGAAAAATACTGGGAGCATTACATAGACCAATAAGGCATCCTTCTATATGCGAATGTGCCAAATGGATATGTAAATGTTGTCTTTTATTGATACTTAAGGGCTATATGAATTTGAAAATAACCTTAATAGTCATCAAGGAAACAATAATGAAACTTACCATCCAATCTTTCTAACATATGATCAATTAAAGGTAGAGGAAAGTGATCTTTTCTCGTGGCTTGATTCAATCGATGGTAGTCAATACAGATTCACCAACTATTTTGCAAACTTGTTGGAACCAATTCATTCCTTTCATTAGACACTATTGTTATTATAGTTTTTTTAGGCACAATTTGAACTGGGCTGACCCATTCACTATCAGATATAGGATAAATGATCCTAGCAAAAAGTAATTTACTGACTTCCAATTTTACCACTTCAAGGAGAGTGAGATTCAACCGGTGTTGAGACTGCCTTATAGGTTTATCCTCATCATCCAAAAGTATATGGTGCATACAAATAGATGGGTTAATCCTGGAAATATCTTCCAAAGTTCATCCTATTTCCTTTTTACACTCTCTTAAAAGGTTAAGCAGTTTTTATTCCCACTGTAGAGAGAGGTTATTGGAAAAATGATGAGCATTTTTTCAATACCCTCAAGATATGAATATTTTAAATTAGATGGAAGTGTTTTGAATTCCAACACTGGTGGTTTTTTGGATTGAGGGAGGGGATTTGGGGGGAGTGGGAGTGAGGTCCATGAAACTGTCTATCTGCTCATGTTTATTCTCTAAGGATAGAGAATCTATTGAAATGAGATTTGAAAAATCATTGAAATTTATGGGTACCTCAAAATGAACACAATCATCAATTAAAGCACAAAATTTACACTTTTCAAAACCCACACAACACTCAAAACATGAATCAAAACTCAAATCATCCAAGTCTAAAGGAGAGAATAATAAATCAGAGTATGAGATGAGGAGAGAATTTTGTGTGTGTGTTTCATTAGAGATCACTTCTATCTAATAGATAGGAAGAGTGGAGTGCTCTTCAATGGGGTGTTTCCTAGCATCAAGAATGTTAAAACTTACCTTTTATCCACCAAACTTCATGGACAGTGTATCATTGTGAACATTGATGATCATGTTTTCTGTTTTGAGGAATGACCTCCCAAGTATGAGAGGAGCATGTCCTTTGGTTTGGGTATTCTCTATCTCAAGAATATAGAAGTCGGGGGGGAAGATGAGATTTTTCACTTTTACAAGGACATCCTCGACCACTCCTGATGGGTGTGTTGTGCTATGGTTGGAAAGTTGCACTATGATTCCTGTCAGTTAATGCTCTCTAACCTAAAGAGAAGTGTACATAAATTAAGGAATTACATTAATCAAAGCACCTAAGTCTAGCATAGCATCTGAAAAGAATGTCTCCCCTATGGTGCAAGATATTGTGAAAGTTTATAGATCCTTGCACTTGGTTGGAATTACTGGTTGAATCAAGGCTGAGACATTTCTTCCTAGGTTGACACTCTCATCCCCCCTTTAGCCTTTTTCTATGGTTGAAAAGTTCTTTAAGAAATTTTGTGTAACAAGGAATTTGTTTAACTGCATCCAATAAAATAATGTTATCTTGTACCATTTTAAATGTATCCATTATCTCTTTATCAATCTCATTATCAAAAAATTTCTTATATTTAGAGAGTCTTTGGGGGAAAGGAAGAAGAATGGTTTGTTCAGTGGAATCCTCAATGACAATTTGTTTAGCATTTTTGTATGGGTTTTCAACATTGGATTCTTTTAAGGGAAGGGAAAGAGAGTTTTCAAGAGGGGGACATACCTTTTAGGTAGAATCATTGGAATAAGAAACTTCTTTACCACTACGATGTGTTATTTCATAAACATTACCATTTTCTTTTGGATTAGTAACAAGTTGGGATGATAGTTGTCAAGAACCTTGCATCTTTATCTCACCGATGGTGTTTTCCAATTGTCCTACTTGAGTTTGTAGGCCTTGAATAGCTGATTGTGTGGTCTATTGGAATTGGAGGTTTTGGGATGCTATTTGTTTCACCATGCCCTCAAGGCTTGGTTCACATTTGGGAGGAGGAGAATTGTTCCGAGAAGTTTAGGGATAAGAAGATTGCATGCCTTACCCTTGTTGATACCAATTTTGCTTGGGGTAACTCAGGTTGCATCCTTGTTGGTACAATGATTGTGATTTCCACCCAGGGTTTGGATTTGACATAAATGGTTCTTGCTTAAAGGGTGGTCCTTGATGAAAAGGACGCCCTGAGAATACTGCTGCACAAGACTCAGATGAATCCTGAAGTTGTGGGCACTGGTCAGAAAAATGAGTGTTATCAGAACAAATACCACAATGTAATGGAATAGAAGAATAGGGTGAGTTACCTAGTGCTTGAGCTAATTTCCTTATAAGAGTATGCATCTCATCAAGTTTATTATCTACCTTTTGTTCTAGAAATGAATGACTTACCTCACGAACTTCTCAGGTTGGTGCAATTGCTCATGTACCAAATCGTTGTGTATTTTGAGCCATGTTGGCTATTAAGTCACGAGCGGCGGAAGAAGTTTTATCAACTAGGGAACCACCAGCTGCATCATCTATCATTCCATGATCCATGGGGACAAGTCCCTCATAGAAGTATTGAATTAGAAATTGTTCACTAATTTGGTAGTGGGAGAAACTTGAGAAAAGTCTTTTGAATCTCTCTTAATATTCATGAATGGTCTCTCCTTGTGATTTCCTAATTCAACATATTTCTTTTCTAATTGATGCAGTTTGGGAGGCAGGGAAGAAATTCTATATAAAGTGTCATTTAAGGTTATTCCATCCCCCAATTGTGGTAGGTAGATATTATAGTCAGTCTTTGGCCACACCTCAAGGGAGAAAGAGAATTCCCTAAATTTAATGAGATCCTCATATACATTTTGGGGTTTCATTGTGGAGCACACTATATGAAACTCCTTGAGATGTTTGTGAGGGTCCTCATCGGGAAGACCATGGAATTTGGGAAGTAGGTGGATGAGTCTCAATATCAACTCAAAGTTGGATGCTTCCTCAGGATATTGGATATATGCAGGTTGGTACTCTACATCTGGGGTGGTCAGTTCTTTTAAGGTTCGATTATTTGCAGCCATGTTTTCTTGGGTTTGATTGGGTTAGATTTTTTATTGTTTTAGGTTCACTTGAGGTTCCACAAAGGGGTTCCTCAGTGTTAATTTATTGACCAACTCTAGATGCCTTGATTTGTGAGTGAATTGTTTTTCAATTTCTGGGTCAAATTCAAGCAGTTTCTTCTTTTTTTTGATCGGGTCATGTAAATAAGTT
The DNA here is from genome assembly GCA_963277665.1 of Viscum album. Taxonomy (NCBI): domain Eukaryota; kingdom Viridiplantae; phylum Streptophyta; class Magnoliopsida; order Santalales; family Viscaceae; genus Viscum; species Viscum album. The sequence continues at coordinate 1,776,377,550 of OY728132.1, forward strand.
GTGAACATTTTTCTGTATTTTTTTCTTTTTATGATTGAAGATGGATAAAATAAAAGAAATTAAGAAGGGTGAAAGGTGAAAATGAAAGATAATGTTATACTACAGAATGAGAGAGAGAGAGAAGAAGAAGAAGAGTGAGAGAGAAAGAACAAACAAAGACAAACAAAGACAAACAAAAACCAAAAAAATAAAATAAAAAAAAACAATAAATTTGGGGGGGTGTGGACATCAAAAGTAGTAATAAGTAAATAAAATATTAAAAGGGGAAAAATGATCTTGGCTTCCTGGAAATGACTCCAAAATTTGATCACGTTGTTGAGCGCGTCAAATTAGATGTTTAGTTTACTATAATTTCTGCAGTATAGCAGTAACCCTAGGTCGTCTCTTGACATATCCTTAGATCATTAATTCAAAAATATGGTTGTGATTATAAAAAGAGAAGGGGAATGAGATTTTTGGAAAAATTGGGGTTTTATAATTTAATTTTCCAAAGGAAAAAAATAAGCAATAAAACAAAGTGGAAATTAACAAAATTAATTAAGCGTGATCAACTCGGGGAATTCTCATGATGTTCATCCTTCATCGCTTCAAGAGAAAGGGTATAGATATTTTAATCCCTGGTTTGTAACACCTAATACCATAATGTTACTGAGTATATGTTAGGATACCTCCTAGGATTCGGTCAAAAACACACAATGATTCACCGGATACCATTGATGATTGAGTGATTTGTGTTCAACTTCATAACCAAAACTCACCAAGGCAGCACAAATCGATGTGCTATCCAGGTTTGTATGTTATTTATTTTTTGATACCATGAAATAAATGTACATGGAATTTATAGTGCTTATGATTTCAATTGACCAATATAAACCACACAAACACTACAATTGAATGAGGGAAGAAAAAGGGATGAACGGTGTGTGAAACATTACATGAAAGGGTACCCCCAAACATGGTCATTTGAGTTTGATTATAACGTACCAGTATATAACTCAATTAAATAAGAAGAGAGGATGAAGAAAAACAACACACAACCTGGAATTAAAAAGATCATTCAAAATAATACATACATGAAGCTCAGGATTACATCACGTTCCTCCCCAGATGATCATAAGGGTTTTAGAAACAAATGGGAGGGGAGGAAGAAAAAGATGTTGATGTAGTACTTTCTATGGCCTCCATAACTTCTAGTGATGATAAGAGGAATCCTTTGAGATTCCAAAATGGCAACACCTTGCGTCATGGTCGAACTCCCAAATGGGGTTCCCAAGGTGTCGATTTATAGGCAAAGTGAGAGGTGGTTTTAGGAACCCTAATTTCAAGAATCCACTTACTCTATAGTTTCGGTTGGTCAGACAGTCTTAAATCACTTTAGAAAAAACTTAAAAGTTTTCTGAAACCTTGTATATATCCATGTCAAATTTGGTGGAAGATATTGTTTATAGTAAGAGATGTTTCTAAAATACAGATGCAACGTTTTGACCTCGTGCAGATTCATTTTATTGGACAGATCAGTCAGATGGGCCTCTTAATGGACGAATTGGGCTTGGGTTACTTCATGAAAGTTGTATCCCATAGAGATATGAATAGGATAACAAAATTTTAGCCCATTTGGAATCACAGATTTCTCAAATCATGCAAAACAATGGACATGTGCTCATGGGCTTCCATGCAGTTTGACCCATTTTCCTTCCGCATCATCATGAGCTCTTCGAATCACCTCCACCTTCAATGAAATCATCAAAACAAGTGAAATTTCCCTTTTTAATAGTGAAAAGAACAAAATTATTTAGTCAATCATGAAGTTATTTTTTTATAATTTTAATTTTCAATACAAAACCAGTTTAATACATTGGTATAAGGGTGAAATAAAATAGTAAATCGTGATATGATCATCCAACCCCAAAGAAGGCTTAACCTGATCCCTTTGGAAGTAGTAAAAAAAGAGGTGGAAAGACTTAGGAGTTGGAATAATATACCCCATCTCGAATGCTCAATGGGTGAGTACCATCCAAATTGTCCTAGAGAAAATAAGTTACACAATTGTGTAAAATGAGAACAATGAGTTAGTGCCCACAAGAATTCAGAACAACTGGAGAGTTTTCATAAATTATAAGAGATTGAAACATGTGACCAGAAAAGACCACTTTCCCATACCTTTTGTGAACCAAATGTTTGAGTGACTAGCTAAGAAATGTCATTATTGCTTCCTTAACATATTTTCTGGGCATTTTCAGGTTCCAATAGCTCCTAAGGACCAAGACCTACTGAAGGATGTCTTTCGGTCTTTGAAATTCCCTAGGCACCTTTCAGCATCGCATGTTAAGTATTTTCTAATACCTGATTGAGAATTTCTTGGAGTTATTTTTGGATGACTTTACTATCTATGGAACTTGTTTTAAAAGCTATCTGGAAATTTTGGAGAATGTTTTAAAAGATGTATTGAGAAAAAATTGGTTTTAAATTTTGAAAAGTGCCATTTTATGGTAGAAAAAGTAAATGTTTGGGGCTATTTAATTTCCAAATGTGGAATCAAAGTAGATAAATCCAAAGTTGATGTTATTTCCACACTACCTTATCCCACCACTATGAGACATATGCGATCATTTCTAGACCATGTTTGATTTTATAGAAGGTTTATTAGGAAATTTAGAAAAATTGATTTTCCCCTAACTAAACTACTCAAAAAGGAAAATGATTTTTTTATAATTCATGCAGGGAAAATTTTGATGGATTGAAAGAATTATTAACCACTTCCCTCATTATTTTTCCAACAAACTAGAGTTATCCCTTTTAAATTCCATGCGATTCTTCCAACATAGTTGTAGGGGAAGTGCTTTCCCAAAAGATTGATGGACTTCCACAAGTGATAGCCTAGATAAATCCAAAGTTGATGTTATTTTCACACTACCTTACCCCATCATTATAAGACACATTAGATCATTTCTAGGCCATGTTGGATTTTATAGAAGGTTTATCAGGAACTTTAGAAAAATTTCTTTTCCCCTAACTAACCTATTCAAGAAGGAAATTGATTTTGTTTTTGATAATTCATACAAAACAACTTCTGACAGATTGAAAGAGTACTTGAACAACGCCCCCATTATTTTTTCCACCAAACAGGAGTTGCCCCTTTGAAATTATATGTGATGCTTCCAACAATGCTCTATGGGTGGTGCTTTCCCAAATGATTGATGGACTTCCACGAGTGATAGCATATACTTCACAGACCCTAGATACGGCCCAAATTAACTACAGAACAACATGGAAATAGTTTTTGTCTATTATTGTAGCTTTCGAAAAATTTCATTATTATCTTTTAGGGAGTAAAGAAACTGTTTATTCTCATCATGAAACATTGAGATATTTAATCAAGAAAAACGATGCAAATCCCAAACTAGTGAGATGGATGATGCAACTTCAATAGTTTAACTTAGAGATTAATGACTAGAAGGGATATGAAAACATGGTGCCAGACCACATAAGCTGGCTACCTCACACTTCTGAGGTAGAACTGATCCTTAAGACCAATCTGGATGATTCATTCCCTGGTGAGAAACTGTGCAACCTCACCCAAGTGCCTTGGTAGGTGACATGGTGAATTTTTTGGTCACAACAAAGGTACCCTCCTTGTCTAAACATCAAACTGCTAAATTGAAATATGAATCAAAATATTTCTCGGAGGATCCTTATTTATGGAAAATTTGCAATGAAAAAGTCATTTGAAGGTGCATCCCTTAAAAGGAAATGAACTATGTGCTTTATTTTTTTCATACGCTTTCATGTGGAGTCCATTTTGGATCTCAAAGAATCGCTAGAATTTTTTTGGAAGTTGGATTGTTTTAGCCCTCAATTTTTAAAAATTCATGTGGTTTTTGTAAAAAATGTTCCAAATGCCAGTTTACTGGTGGAATTCTTAAAAGAAATGAGATGCCCCAAAACCTTTTGATTTTTTGTGAGATAGGGGGAATAGACTTCATGGGCCTATTTTCTGTGTTATTTTGATTTTCCTATATCCATTATTCTATATCTGGTTAGTAGTAAACTATGTTTCTAAGTGAATTGAAGAAAAAACTACTCGAGCTGATGATTCAAAAAACAGTGATTGAGTTTCTAAAATTAAACATTTTTTGTAGGTTTGGAATGCCTCAAGCTATAATTAGTAACCAAGAAACCCACTTCTTCAACAAGAACATAGAAGTACTTATGAAGAAATATAGAGTTCACCATAAAACTTCTACTACCTATCACCCACAGACAAATGGACTTATTGAGGTTTATAATAGAGAAGTCAAAAGAATTTTAGAGAAAACAGTGAAACCTAACTTCAAAGATCAGACCAAGAAATTAGAAGATGCATTGTGGGAATATAGAACTGCAACACAAACCTTACTGGGCTGTCAAAAGAGTGAACTTGGATTTTGGCAAGGCCAGAGAGCAAAGGAAGATGCAAATGATAGAGCTTGAGAAGCTGAGAAGGGAAAAATATGAGAATTCACTATTGTACAAGGAGAAAACTAAATCTACTCATGAAAAATTGATCCAAAAAAGAAAATTCCAAGTTAGATACAAAGTGTTGTTATTTTCTTTAAGGATGAAGCTCTTCCCTGGTAAGCTTCGTTCTAAGTGGACTCGACCATACAGAGTAACTAATACATTTCCTTTTGGTGCAGTTGAGATTCAAGGAGAAGGTTCAAAGCAATCATTCAAGGAGAATGAATAACAATTAAAGAAGTACTAGGAAGATTCCTGGAAAGAACCTATGGAGGTGTCCAGACTCCTTCCTACCGCTGTGTCATGACCCGTCCCCTGGGGCATGTGCTGTGACTACCCCAAGCCTGCCTTCCATAGGCCAGGGGTTGGCGACTAGCACCAGAAAGACGTATCCCAAAAATGGGAAGACATTTCCTTTAAACCCTATAGAAACACATAGCCAGGAATGCAACAAGGAGCAACCACGAAGCAAAATTATAGTAGAACAAGTGTGTGCTGAAAATAAGGGGTCGGAATACAAGCCTACTAAAAGATACAACTACAACTGAAAAACAGAAACAACTCATGTGATTGTCCAACAAGGATCCTACCTGAAGGGTAGGTACAACTCGTCTCCACAGCTCTCCATGTCAACCAGTCTCCTCCGTGTACCGCCTGGTTCTGGCTCCCTCAAGTCTCAGCCAAGCTGCTCGTCGTCTGCACAAGACACAAGGAGGTGCGGGAGAATCTCGTGCAAGGGTGAGTATAACAATACCCAGTAGGGACCCCAAGACCCCCGAAGGTCTCTCAGAATTCCACAAAGGAAAACCAAAAAGTATGATCTCAATCACAAAGCACAAAGCAAAAGACACAGCTCAAACCAGATATACTCGTCTCATCCACAAAGAAACATAAGGCCCTGACCTCAAGCCATTTCCAAGATTTCCAAAGAAGGCTCAAAGCGTAACTCAAGGATTAGGAGTACACCTCCATGAACTAGACATCCCTAATGGCACCCATCTGAGAGATGTACTCCATCAGGTACAACTCAACCATTCCTAATGGAACGTCCGAAAGGAAGTGCTCCATCGGGAACTTTCTGCTAGAACTGCCTCTAGTGCCTGGTACCAGAGGTCTCCCAGTCACAGTCTTGTGCCTGATGCAAGACCAAGGGAAACCAAGTGAAGAGGCTCACTCCTCGACATTGTGTCCTGCAGTCGAGGGAGCTCCAACTCCCTTGAAGGACCTGCTCCCCGTCGCTACTCAGAGATGGGGGAGTACTACTCCATATGTGAGGACCCGCACCCTACCCGGTAGGGGAGTACAACTCTGATAGTTTGTTTGTTGTGGGGGACTCGTGCCTTAGTATGTCAAGGGAGTACTGACCCCAGACTAGAGGACCCGCACCCTAGCACGATAGGGGAGTACCGACTCTATATGTGAGGACCCACACCCTACCCGATAGGGAAGTACAACTCTGGTGGTTTGTTTGCTGTGGGGGACCCGCGCCCTAGTATGTCAGGGGAGTACCGACCCCAGGCTAGTGGACCCGCACCCTGGTACAACAGGGGAGTACCGACTCTGCTGTAGCACTACATAAGTAGGACCCGCACCTTGGGTTGACAGGGGAGTACCTACTCCTAACCTAGAGGACACGCACCCTACCCGGTAGGGGAGTACCTGACTCTATGTGAGTTCTGTATGGAGGACCTGCACCCTAGTCCAATAGGGGAGTACCGACTCCAAAGATAAAAAACCAATCAGAGGGAAACGAACCCACACTCATGACGTGAGGAGTCCCGTCTCTATCGGAGTAGAGGAGTAAGGAATACCCGCGCCTTGAGTCATCAAGGGAGTAGCCATCCTAACTCTCATTACAAGAAACACCATAGTTCTGCTCCTCCGGTTATCGACCATACCTCATCCGCCACAAAGTTCCACAAGGAAGTAACCTGATGATCCGTCATGTCATAAGGGTTCCAATGCAATAGACGGCGCGTCAACTAGACACCCGATCTGTAAGCTATAGGCATTTTATTGTCGAGGGCCCGGTTGGATTCGAGTACGATCCAACCCGGCCAAACTCCAACTTTCTTCTAAAGTTGCATGGAGTATTTCAAAAGGACCATCTCGCTCCAAGGATCCCAGTGCTATAGACGGTTCATCAAACGAACGTCCGGTTCGCAAGATACGACCTTTTAAGCGTATCTGGGCCCGAGAGGGGTCCGAGTCCGGTCCGACCAGGTTGGGATGACCCGGCATGGGTCGACCCGACCCGATCTGGGTCCAACCTGGCTCGACCCACCGGCTAGCGTGACCCACGTGGGGTCGCGCGGTCCGCTACTCCTGAACGGCTCAAAGGAGTCGTTCGGCTCCTTTATTGCGGCATTAGGTGGCGCCGCCTCGTCACCCATGGGACCCGCAGGGAGCAGGTCCACTACATCGCCGCGGCTTCAAGTCATGGCTCCCTTCAGCATAACGCGCGACGGTGCACCACCTCCACCTCCGCTGTCGGCCGCCTGTCCGACCACCGCGGCGCCGCTCTTCCATCGCGGTCACGCGGTTGCCGGTCATCGCCCTCGTACGTCGGCGTTGGTCACCGGTGTCGTGCTAGCGCTTCTTCTGTGGGCCACCGGGTGAGATTCAGTGGTACGTTCTTCCTTCCGGACGTGCCTACGATCCTCTTGGGATGCCGCTGTCGTTGCGTGCCTCTCGGTTTCAAGGTTCCCTCAAGTTGGAACAACTCGCCTCCGAAGAACGCAATGAAAAACAAGTGGCGGAGGGTCCGTGCCTTATTCGTTTGGCCCGCGCCCTTCGCGTTAGAATTATAACAAGTGAGGGTAATTTATACATCACATTAAAATAATGATAAACCCAGTTCAAATCCTCCGCAATGACCACTCACAAATTCAAGAACAAGGAGAAGAAACATAAGAATTTCTTGAATTATAAGACAACCCCTACCTTGGGATTCTTTGGAGACGTAGCTGTGGTGGAAGAAGATTCCACGTTCGATGAAGCCGCCAACGTTCGTCAACCCCGGTTTGTTGCCGCTCGAGCTTCTGTCCCTGTCGATGGAAGGTATCGCGTCACTTAGCCAGAGGTTCCTCGCTTGATGAAGTTGTGCTAAAAACTCTACCCGAGCCCCATTTAAATAGAGGGGGGAAAGTGTGAGTAACACACTGAATAATTAATGAGGTTCATTAATTGATGTAATTAATGCGTCATATTAATTGCACGAGGGGTGGTTACACAACCAAAGTGTGACCGAGCATTTAATATCCCATATTAAATATCTGACTACCTACGTGGTCCCCGCCACCGCCGCTCAAGAGGTGGTATGATAAAATAAAATAACAATTTTGTTATTTTATTAATTCTTAAATGTTGCAAAAACAAACTTTTTTGCCCGACCTACTGTAGTCGAAGTGAAGCCTCCCTTAAGCGAATCCCGGCGCTGCGAGTTCAACGGTGCCCTCAGATTTCAATTCTGAGCACCGATTCAAAAGATAGAAATTGTCGCCCGCACTTTTACTGAACATACCTTAAAAAAGTTCAAAAATTATTAACAATCACCCCCGACTCGCGCCGGTCGAGGTTAGGTTCTGACTAAGGGAAACACGCCCTCACGAGCTCAACAGTACTCTCGGATTTCTAATCCGAGTTACTATTTATGAGTTATAGAATTTAAAAATAAAATAATTGTTACTTAATTATTTTATTTGCAGCCAAAAACTAACTTCCACTGTTGGCCCCCGCCAGCCAAAGTTATGATCTTCATAAGGAAAGAATACCCTCACGAGTTCAGTGGTGGTTTCAGATTTTTAATCCGAGTTACCGTTTGTGAGTTATAATCATTTGAAAAATAAAATAATTTTATTTAATTATTTTATTTACGGTTATATCATTTTCGTGTTTTCTCAGTACTGGATTGTGCCGGCTAAACTTAAGGTGCGCCTAGGGTAAACCCGTCATCCTGAACACAACGGTGCCCTCAGATTTCTGATTCGGGCATCCGTTTAAGAGTTATTCTACTTTTTGAGGAAAACTACTCACGCATGCCATTTTAAGTCTAACACTTTTTCAATGGATCATTTTGGGCACTCTGGGCCTCGGAATCACGTGCTGTTAGATTTCGCAGTCTTGTAATAATCCCAAATAATTAAAAAAAAATGTGGAATTTTTGGGTCTTTACATGCTGATAATTAGGGCACTTTCAGATTGTCCCTTTCCCTCATGTTGGTTTGGGTGTTTTATTTTGATATGTTTTTCTAGAACAAATGCATGCTGGAATTCAATTGGAAGTTTGTCTGATCCAAGTGTGGGGGAGATGGACAAAATAGTCTTAGATGTAAATACTATTTCTTATTTTAAATTTTAAAAAATTATATAAAAAAACAAAACAAATTAAAAAAAATGATGAATCTCTACGTAGTAGTTGTAGGATTTTTTTTGATATTTGGAGTGTAAATAAAAATAAGGGAAAATAAAAAAATAATAATAGGAAAATGACACTTCAATTGTGTTATGCCTAATTAAAATACAATGCCACTTTTTGAAGATTTAATTCATGCAAAAATTACTAAATGTGAGTGAACATAAAATCTGTTAAATGAAAATTTTGTTTGAAGACTAGGGAAATAGAGTGAACACTGAAAAGATCATTGTGGAATAAGAATTATAACATGTGGTTACTGGAATTTCGATTTCAATCTCAAGTGGCCTGACCTTAGTAATGAAGTAACACCTTAGGGAGCCTCCTGAAAATAAATTGATATAAGTCTTTTTGGACATGTAATAAAATGGGTAATTCAGATCCCACAATGAATCTCTGAGACAACGACACTGTGTGTGTGAGTAGTCCTCTATAAAAATTTAAATAAGTGCTTTTGCACAGTGCTCTGCACATTTATGACTGAGAAACATTCAAAAAATAAAATAAATAAAATAAATAAAATAAATAAAATAAAAAAGTGCTCTTATGTCAAAAATGAATCCATTTAGGTAAGGAGATTATTGAACCCATGAAGGGGGCGATTGAATTATAAAAAATGTCATTTAGGAAGTACCAATGAGGTGTGAAAATGAACTTTGGTTTAGGAAGCTTAGGAACGAGGGAAAGATGAAGGTTCTCTTTGTTAAAATTTTAATTCCACTTAAATCTATCAAATTAACTTATGGAACTTGAATTTGAATATGAATGAAATAGAATAGTGAGAAATTCATATAAGAGACATGACCATTTAATGGAGAAATTCTTTGATTTTATTCAATTTTGACTGTATATGAAATCAGGACAATCATGATTTTTTTTTGGAATTCAATGATAAAATTACTTGAGTGCAATCGTAGTGTGGGGGACTGACGTGAATCCAAATTATTTATTTTTTTTATTGATATTCATTGAAAATTAACCCTTATTTAATCCAATTCTCGGGTAAAATAGTGATTTTTGTTTACTTTGTGAATTTTGGACTTAATTATTTAATGTCTCAATTAATGATTTTTAATGTTTTATTCATCTTTGGAATTAAATTGAGAAGCCATACATTAATTTTGAAATTTGAATTTGAATTGATTGATAGTGAATTTGAAATGATTTGTTTAAAGGGTGAAATTGGAATTTTAATTTGTTTTATCATTTTTGAATTTAATTCTACACTAAGAAAAAAATGTGTGATGTGCAGGAAACCCGAAACAGTCGGCCGTGCCAGATGAATGTCGAACCCTCGTACTCGCCCAAATTGAACCCTCGCTGCGTGCCGCTGACCGGAATCCGAAGTTTGTAGATGAAGCTCACCGAGCCGAACCCACGCCGGCGCCGCCTATTGCTACCGAGAATGAATCGCGCATGTTGAAGCGTCGTTGCACCAAATCCGAGCTTGCTGGACTGAGATAAATAACCACTGAGCCGCTGAGCTCCATGTCGACTCTGGCCTCATCGTCGCCATAAGAAGGTGAGCCACACATTGAGCTACTCCGCCAGTGGAGGAAGATACCACCACAACGAAGCTCGCCGAGGAGATTTTGTTGGAATTGCAAACAAAAACCACACGTCAAATCTGCCTGCGTGCGTTTTTTTTCATCTCATCTCATTTATTCCATGCACATTTTTTTATTCCATGGGCCTACATCCATTTATTTTTTCTTTAAATGAATTTAATGTTTAGTATTTAATATTTTGGTATTTCTTTGTACCGTCATAAATGATCTACATTTAATGTTGTGAGTCATAAATGTTCTGCATTTAATGTTGTGGGTCTATAAATTGATGTAATTGTAGTCTGAAAATATACAAAATATAAAACTTGAAAGCTCCTTTGTGTTGTGTGATAATTTTTATTCCTCTCAAATTTCTCGGCTTGTATAGCCAACAAACTGGTATCAGAGCCCAGTTATCAAGATCCTTGAATTTTTTTAAGATAGCTGCAATCTAGCCGCAAGTTCCTAAGCTATCTAAGGACAACTACGAAAGATGGTGCATCCAAATGAATGCGTTATCCGGGTCACAAGAATTATGGGAGATCGTCACCGACGGGTATATTGTACCCTCTATGGAGGAAGAAGCCGCATTCACGAATGAAGAAAAGACGGGGCTCAAAAATCAAAGAAAGAAAGACAACAAGACGTTGTTCCTCCTCTATCAAGGGTTGGATGAATCAACGTTCGAAAAGATTGCCGAAGCAACATCAAGCAAGCAATCTTGGGATACCCTTGTCACTATCTTCAAATGTGTTGATCGAGTGAAGCGAGTACGTCTTCAAACATTAAGAGCGGAGTTTGAAGCGACACACATGAAAGAAGGTGAGAGTATCTCTGATTATTTATCAAGATTAATTGTTATTGTTAACAATTTGAAAAGGAATGGTGAAAAAGTGGAGGACATTTGAGTTATTGAAAAATTACTTCGATCTCTCTCAACCAAGTTTGAGCATGTGGTTGTGGCAATCGAAGAATTAAAGGATTTGGAGAAATTGCCCATTGAAGAACTGATGGGGTCGTTGCAAGTGCATGAACAACGGATGAAAAAGAATACCGGTTCAACAATAGAGCATGCCTTAGAGTCCAAGTTGACTCTACAAGAACAAAAGAATGACCACATGCAACGAGGTGGTCATCATGGAAGAGGAAGATGGTGTGGATATTATCAAAGCCATCAGCAAAAGAAACAAAATCCTACCAGCTTTCGTGGAAGAGGGAATGGTGGATGACGATTCACGCGTGGTCGTGGAAACGCAAAAAACATTCAATGCCACAACTGTAAGAAATTTGGCCATTATGCCTCTGATTGTTGGAGCAAAGTGGATCACGATAAACAATCCAACTATGCTGAAGCATCTCATCATGAAGAAGGTACCACACTCTTCCTCGCACAAGAAAAGGCATGTGAACGCCCCGATGTGTGGTATCTCGACACGGGTGCAAGCAACCATATGAATGGTAACAAAGAACTGTTCGAGAAATTCACAGAAGAAGTTCGTGGTGACGTGAGCTTTGACGACTCATCAAAGGTGCCCGTGATTGGCAAAGGTAAAATCAAAATCTATCAAAAGATTGGTGAGCCAAATTACATCTCTAATGTGTATTATGTAGCAAACATGAAAAACAATATCATTAGTCTCGACCAACTCCTTGAGAAGGGGTATGTTATACACATGGAGAATTCTTCTATGTCTATAAGGGATTCTCACAGGAGACTTGTTTCTCAAGTCCCAATGGCGAAGAATTGCATGTTTTCACTGCGTATCAACATAAAGGCTGATGAGTGTCTCTTGAGACTCATGAAGAATGACTCATGGAGATGACATCTGCTCTTTGGACATCTGCATTTTAGCGGGCTTAAACTTCTATCCTCATAAAGCATTGTGCGTGGATTGCCGGAGATTGAAGTTCCAAATCATGTGTGTGAGGCGTATACACTCGGCAAGCAACAAAGGAACTCCTTCTCAAGTGGAGTGTATAGAAGAGAAAATGAACCACTTCAGTTGGTTCACACCGATATATGCGGACCTCTTGAAACACCCTCACTTGGAGGTAATAGGTATTTTATTACCCTCATTGATGATTTTAGCAGGAAACTTTGGGTCTATTGCATCAAAGAAAAATCTTCTGCATTTGAGATCTTTAAAATGTTCAAAGATCGTGTTGAAGCTGAAAGTGGTTATAGAATCAAAGTTCTCAGATCTGACAGAGGTGGAGAATACACTTCAAATGCATTTCAAGATTTTTGCAGGGAACAAGGCATCAAATAACAATATACTACTTCCTACATGCCATAGCAGAATGACATTGCAAAAAGGAAGAACCGCACCATCCTCGACATGACGAGGACCATGCTGAAGGAGAAAGTCCTGCCAAAGAATTTCTGGGTAGAAGCAGTGGCATGTACTGCCTATCTGCTCAATCGATGCCCAACAAAGAGCGTCAAAAACTTGACACCACAGGAGGCATAGAGTGGCTACAAAACGAGCATAGCACACCTAAGAATCTTTGGGTGTTTTGCCTACGCTCAAGTTCTAGAAGCGAGAAGAAGGAAGCTTGATGATTGTGGTGAAAAGTGCATCTTCATTGGCTACAGTGAAGAGTCTAAAGCCAATAAGCTCAACAATACACTAACCAATAAATTAGTGGTGAGTAGAGATGTGGTCCTTAGTGAGGAAGAAGCTTGGAAATGGAATGATGAAGAACCAAACAAAGAGATTCAAGTCGAAATAGAAGATCCTGAAGAAAGACATGATCATTAGGAGCAAACACTAGCAACACCTTCCCCGGGCACATCGTTAGTACATAGAAGTCCAGGAGGACATTCCATCACTCTTGAAAAGGCTCCATCAAGTAAAAATTTGGTGAGCTCATCCTCACCCATGGCGCCCAAAAAAATGAAAAACTTAAGTGACATTTATGAGAAAACCGAAGAGGTAAATCTTTTTTGCCTGTATGCAGATCATGAGCCTCTAATGTTTCAGGAAGCCGCAAGGGAAGAATGTTGGAGAATGACTATGGAAGAAGAAATTTGTGCCATAGAGAAAAACGACACATGGGAGTTGACCACACTTCCTAATAGCCAGAAAACCATTGGTGTCAAATGGTTGTACAAGATCAAGAGAAATGCTAATGGTGAAATCGATCGCTACAAGGCAAGGCTCGTAGAAAAGGGGTACAAATAGAAGTACAGAGTGGACTATGAAGAAGTCTTCTCTCCTATTGCTCGCCTTGACGCTGTGAGGATGATTATCTACCTTGTTGTTCATCAGAGTTGGATGATCTACTAACTAGATGTAAAGTTTTCATTCCTGAATGGAATTCTAGAGTAAGAGGTCTATGTTGACCAGCCTGAAGGCTTTGTCATGCAAGGGGAGGAAGACAATGTGTATCGACTGAAGAAAGGTCTTTATGGGTTGAAGCAGACTCCTCTTGCTTAGAATGCATGCATTGACAGTTATCTTCAAGAGAATGACTTCAACCAATGTTCATGATCATGCAATTTACATAAAGAAGAATGATTGTAGCGATATACTTATTGCATGCTTGTATGTTGACGATTTTCTGTTTACAAGGAATAGTCGACAGATGTTCTATGATTTTAATGCGGCCATGTTTAAGGAGTTCGAGATGACCGACGGAGGTATCATGTCCTTCTTTCTGAGCATAGAGGTAAAGAAACAACATGGTGACATCTATATATCTCAGAAGAGTTATGTTAGGGAGTTTCTTGAAAAATTCAAGATGACCAATTGCAATACTGTAAACACACCTATAGAAACAATCTTAAAACTGACAAAGGATAGAGAAGGGAGAAACATTGAATCGACTTTATTCAAGAGTCTGATTGGAAGCCTGAGGTATCTCACAATCACAAGGCCTTATATTGTCCACAGTGTTGGGTTTCTAAGCAGGTACATGGAAGCTCCGAAAGAGTCACACTGGCTAGCGGTAAAATGTATTCTCAAGTACGTTAAAGGAACGATGGATTTTAGTCTTTTTTATCCATACAATGAAGAATCAAATCTGCATGGATACTTAGACAGTGATTAGGGAGGTGACCAAGATGAAAGAAAAAGCACCACTGGGTATGTATTCTTTCTTGGATCGATTGCTTTCATATGAAATTCAAGGAAGCTAAGTGTGGTCGCCTTGTCCACATGTGAAGAGAGTAGGTGGCGGCATAATCCACTGTTTGTGAAGGAATCTAGTTGATAAATCTACTAAAGGAGATAAAGCATCTGCATGATGGATCCACAGTGATATATGTGGATAACAAGTCGACAATTGAACTTACCAAAAATCCAGTGCAGCATGGAAGAAGCAAACATATTGATACCCGATTCTATTTTCTGAGAGATCATGTGAATCAGAAAACGATAAAATTGGAATATTGTCATACTACAGAACAGGTGACTGATATTTTTACAAAGGCATTACCGACAGATGCATTCAAAAAACATAGAATGATGCTCGGGATGAAGCTGGTTTTGGTTTGAAGGGGATTATTGGAATTGCAAACAAAAACCACGCATCAAATTTGCTTGCGTTTTTTCCTTCGGTGTCATTTATTCCATGCACATTTTTTATTTCATGGGTCCACATCCATTTATTTTTTCTTTGAATGAATTTAATGTTTCGTATTTAATGTTTTGGTATTTCTTTGTACCATCATAAATGCTCTGCATTTAATGTTGTGGGTCATAAATGCTCTGTATTTAATGTTGTGGGTCTATAAATTGATGTAATTGTAGTATGAAAATATACAGAATACAAAGCTTGAAATCTCCTTTGTGTTGTGTGCCAATTTTTCTTCATCTCAAATCTCCCGGCTTGTATAGTCAACCGATTTATCGCCAAAACCTGAGCTAAATATGTCAATTTCTGAAAATTTATATTTGTTTTATTGTTTGTTGATTGTTAATTCTTCCCCCATGCAGGTATTCTGAAAGGTCGAGGCCACAGGACAAGCCCCATGCACCGATTGTGTAGCTGCAAGTGTTTTTTAAAACACCATTGCGGAAATCTGATTGGAATCATGATACTAGTGGAGAAGACCTGATGCCGCACCCATCCATTAAAGAAGAATCAAATCTTCATGTGCCTAGCTAAAATTCCAGTTCAGCCTCTACATCGTCCAGGCCCGATCCCACTACCAAGGCCTAAATTTTCTGGCCCAATTACCAGTATGCACAATTCCTAAAACAAACATGCCAACAACACCTGAGCTTCCACTACTCTGCGGAGCATCAAATAATTTCTCTCTGATCCTTCGTGAAGAAGTATTGAGCTTGATCGTGGGAGAACTATTTATTGAAAAATATTTGAGTACATTGATTTGTAGAAATCCAAACCATCGAGTTGTGCACATGGCGACAATCACAGGAACACAAGTGGGCTCAGAATTTGGGAATGGATCAGCATGTTGGGTTTTTTGGAAAAAAACTCGTGCCTGTCATGAGGCAAGGGTGAATGATCGAAGACATGAGAGCATCTCTATAAAAAGAGGAACCATTCACCGAAGACAACCCAAATCCTATTTTACTACATTTTTCTCGGGTTTTAAATATTGTTTTTGTTGAGCTTCCCGCAAAAGGCGCGTATCATTTGCAGAGATCGGTTGGTGTGCGTCTCTTCTTTGAAGATGAACCCAGTGTATTGGGGCACACAAAGGCTTTTTTTAATTTAATCGTAGCTGTACAAGAAACAGAAAAATACAGCAAATAATTAATATCAGCTAAATTCAATTTCGTATCTCTTGAGGTTTTGGCATTTAGTATTCTCAGGCTTTAGGATTTTCAGATTTTAAATCATCAATATCAAGTTTCGGCCTCAACATGAGCGGCATCGCACAGTCGATGCCACATGAAATGCATGTTCAATTCTTTTTCCTGTATTTCAGGTCTACCCCTTTGTCATTTTTGTGGTTGTAGATCGATTTTTTCCATGCGGCCGTCCTTTTCCAAATATCACTCTCATGGACACTCTTCTCAGCCACGGTCGATCCATCAGTTCACAAAAAAATTATTTAATCACTTTATGTAGTTCACAATTGGAATCGCTTGGTTCTGCGGTGCGGCAGATCCATCCGTTTGTCATTCTTTCGGTGGTTGGATCGACTGTAAGAAGTAAATTCATAGTCAATCCATGCCCTTCCAAAATTTGAGTGACCTACACATCACACATTTTTTTCTTAGTGCAGGATTAAATTAAAAAATGATAAAACAAATTAAAATCGAAATTTCACCCTTTAAACAAATAAGTTCAAATTCATTCAATTTAAACATTAAATTCCCATCATAAAAAAAATCTCACTCAAATCAAAATTCAAAACCAGAATTCACATTTATTTTTAAAATAATTTCAATGTATGGATTTTTGTTAAATTCAAAAATTAATAATTCAATGAAACTTAGAAATAAATCCATTAAAGAATTTCACTTTGAGATCAAACCACACAATTTCAATTTCAATTTCAAAATCAATTCATAGATTCCATTTAATTCTAAAAAAATATTTGAAATAATTAAAGCTAAAAAATTAATCCATTTAAGAATGTCAGTTTTAGAATGAAAAAATAAATTAAAATTCCAATATCAAAATTAATGTATGGATTCTCAATTAATTACAAAAATTAAGTATTCCATTAACATTCAATATTAAATCCAATTTTCAATAAAGTTCAAATTTTTAAAATGTCACAAAAATCACTATTTCTCCCTGGAATTTGATTTAGAGTTATTTTTAATTAATATCAATCTTTTTTTTTTGAAAATTTGGGCTGACATCACTCCCCCACAAATTGAATTATTGCACTCATGAGAAATTTTATCATTGAATTTCGTTTATTCAAAAAGGAAAAAATAGAAAGTGATCATGCCTAGATTTAAATTTACCAACCAGAATTGGAATAGATCTTGAATTCACTGAATGTTTAAGTTATCATGCCTCTTCTACGATTTCAATTCACCCCTCACTTAAATCCAATCAAAGTTTCAAGTCTAGGAGTAGATCAAATTAGATTTAAGTGGAATTAATGTTTTAACAAGCAACACTTCCATTTACCCCTCTCATGTTTTCTAAAATAAGAGTTCAATTTTCCACTTTATTGATAAAACTCAAATTATTATTTTTTCCTTCTTCATAAGTTCAATATTCTCCTCAAATGAATTCATTTTTGACATATGATCACTTTATTCATTTTTTTTATTTTGATTTTTTTTTCAACCATGTATGTGCGAGGCACTGTGCAAAAGCATTTATTTGAATATTTACAAAGGGACACTCACACACCCGGTGTCATTATCTTAGAGATTCATTGTGGGATCTCAATTGCTCATTTTAATCCAGGTTCAAATGACTTATATCAATTTAATTTGATTTGGCTCCCAGTGGTGTTATTTTTCACAGAGGCCGAGTTACCTTGGATTAAGTTCAAAATTCCAATAACTTCAAGTTATAATTCCACGGATATCTTTTCACTCACACTCCCTTTTAATTTCCATGAAAACAGTGACAAATTTCACTCAACAATCATCCAAGTTTTACACTTCCCAGTGAATTCCTCAACTTAGCGTGGTATTTTCAAACTAAGCAAGACATATTAAAGTTCAATTTTATTTTATCTTTTTTTTATTTATCACCAATTTATTTATTTACACTCTAAATACAGAAATGTAAATAAACTATGTATAAAATCCTAATACTACTTTTTTTAAATAGTTATATATATATAAATGTAATATAGGAAAATGGTATTCACATCCTAAAAACTACTTTGTCCCTACCCCCATATTTGGTTCAAACAAACTTCCAATTTAATTCCAACATGCATTTGTTCAAGAAAAATAGTTAAAAATAAAGTAGCCAGACTAACATGAGGGAAAGATAAAACCTAACAATTCTCTATTTAACAAAAATTGGGAGGAGTCTTGAATCCTTCACAGGTTCTTTCCAGAAATCCTTCCTCTACTTTTTTCAATTGTTGGCCATTCACCTTGAATGACTGTTTTGAACCTTCTCCTTGAATCTCAAATACACCAAAAGGGAATGTATTAGTTACTGGGTATGACCCAATCCACTTGGAACAAAGCTTACCAGGGAAGAGTTTCATCCTTGAATAAAATAACAGCATTTTTTCTCCAATTTGGAATATTCTTTTTTTGGATCAATTTGTCATGAGCAGATTTAGTTTTCTCCTTGTACAACATTGGGTTCTCATATGCTTTCCTTCTCAATTCCTCAAGCTCCATCATCTGCAACTTCCTATATTTTATAGCCTTTCCAAACTCTAAGTTCACTCTTTTGACAAACCAGTAGGCTTTATACTGCTGCACAACATACAAGTGACAATGTTTACCATAAACACTTATGTAGGGCGACATATGTAATGGGGTTTTGTAGGCGGTTTTGTATGCCCACAATGCATCTTCTAATTTCTTACTCCAGTCTTTGTGGTTAGGCTGCACTATTTTCTTCAAAATTCTTTTGACTTATCTTTTGAACATCTCAACCTGTCCATTTTTCAGTGGGTGGTAGATAGTAAAAGTTTTATAGTGAACTCAATATTTCTTCCTAAGGACTTTCATGTTCTTATTGTAGAAGTGGATACCTTGATCACTGATTATTTTCATCGGGTGGTAGGAAGTAAAAGTTTTACGGTGAACTACATATTTCTTCATGAGGAATTTCATGTTCTTGTTGCATAAGTGGATACTTTGATAACCAATTATAGCTTTAGGTATTCTGAACCTACAAAAAATGTTAGATTTTAGAAATTCAATCAAAGTTTTTGAATCATCGGTTCGAGTAGATTTTGCTTTAATTTACTTAGAAACATAGTCTACTGCTAATAGAATGTAGTAAAATCCTAATGACATAGGAAATGGGCCCATGAATTTAATTCCCCATAAATCAAATATCTCACATAAAATCAAAGGGTTTTGGGCCATCTCACGTCCTTTTGGAAATTCCACCAGTAAATGGTCAGTTGAGACATTTTTTTATAAAAATCATTTGAATTTTTAAAAACTAAGGGCCAAAACAATCCTTCTTCTAAATTTTTTATAGTTCTTTGGGATCCAAAATGGCCTCCACATGAAAGTGTATGACAAAAAGAAATAATAGAGTTCATTTCATCCCAGGTATGTACCTTCTAATCACTTGGTCATTGAAAATATTCTATAAATAAGGATCCTTTCTGTTGGAGTCTGTGTACTACATCGGACATGAGTGTTTTTTCATCTTTATATTTCCTTATAAATAAACTCCAAGACCTCTTATTAGACGTATCTTGGGTATTGGGTCACCACTCCCTTTATCATTTTAACATGGTATCAAAGGGGGTTTAACCCAAAACCCTCATTCCTGTTTAATTATCCCTGTATAGATTTTTTTCTCATAAGGATTTCCTCGAGGGGGAGGTGGCCCCAGACCCATCAAAGTCGTCTACCCCTTCCTGCTCAACTCTTTTGAAGGACCCCATCATCAACATGCCCACACAGAGCCCTTCTCCCATGACAAGCCACTCCTCCCTCCCGTGCGACAACGCCTCCCTGTGTGTTACCTCCCTGCGTGATGGATCCTCCAATGATCATCCCTCTCGGTTGATCTAACCCCACTGACCATCGACACCTACCGCGTCGGCACCTCCCGTGCGATGGTCCCTCCTGGTGCGCCCCTCATTTTTTGTTCACAACAACCCCTCATCAACGTTTCTTGCTACTCCTACAACCCACCGACGTCATCAGTTCTCCATGTATCAGCCTCCCCATGCGACGCCCTCCATCCGTGCGACCTCTCCTATTTGTCGCGACAACCCTAGTGCGACACTCCTAACAACACGCCACCCCTCTTCCCATCGAGAGCATCCTCCACCTCTTTGCGTGATGAACTTTATAGCCTTCTTATTCCCCTACGCAATGTTCTCCTGCAACATCGACCAGATCTAGAGTCGATTGCCTCTCCTACCAGGTGAATCCTTCGGTGAATCCTCCCAGATTGCCTTCTCTTGCAGACGCCCCACCTCCTTCGTCAGCCTCCTCTTACAGATGCCCCACCTTCGTCGCCGACCTCCTCTTGCAGAATCCCCACCTCTCATCGCCGATGCCTTATGAGGGTATCCCGACATCCCTTCGACCACCCCGCCTGTGCGACTTTCCCGACACTCCATTGATGGCCCCCACGTCTGTGGCTTTCCCGATGCTCCATCAACTAGTCCTGCCTATGCGACTTTCCCAATGCTCCGTCGACCGGCCCCACCTATGCAGATTTCACAGCATCCTATGGACCAGTCCTACCTGTGCAGCTTTCCCGACACCCTGTCGATTAGCCCCACCTACACAGATGATTTTTTTTCTGTCTTGTTTTGCAATCAAGCTGGGTATGTCTAGCTGAGGGGGAGTGTTTGTAGTGTTTCTTGTTTTCTTTGTTTTTCTTTGCTTTGGTCTATTTTCTTTATGTATCCAAGATAGGTAAACCTAACTCTAGGGGGAGTGTTGGAGTCTTTTTCCCACATCGGATGTGAGTGTTTTGTCATCTTTATATTTCCCTATAAATAAACTCCAAGGCCTCTCTTTAGAGGTATCTTGGATATTGAAGTCACCACTTTTATCATTCAACACTCTCAGACATAATATTTTGATTCAGATTTCAATTTAGCAGATGTTTAAAAGAGGGTACCTTTGTTATGATCAGAAAATTCACTATGTCAGCATACCTAGACACTTAGGTGAGGTTGTGCATTTTCTCACTAGGGGATGAATCATCCAAATTGGACATGGGGATTGGTTCTACCCTGATAGTGTGAGGAATTTAACTCATGTGGTATGCCTCTATATTCTCACAACTCTTATTTTTCTTAATCTCCAGGTCAAACTCTTACAGTAGCAACATCCATCTCACTAGTTTGAGCATTGCATCAGTTTTCTTGATTAAATATCTCAATGCTGCATGATCAAAATAAGCAGTTACTTTAATCCCTAAAATATAAGAACAAAACTTTTCTAAAGCTACAACAATAGACAAAAACCCCTTCTATTTTGTTTTGTACTTAATTTGGGTAGTGTCTAGGGCATGTGAATTGTAGGCTATCACTTTTGGAAGTCCATCAATCCTTTGGGAAAACACATCCCCTATAACTCTGTTGGAAGAATCACCCTAAATTTTAAAGGGGTAACTCTAGTTTGGTGGACAGATAATGGGGGCAATGGTCCAACATTATTTCAATTTGTAAAAAGATGTCTTGCATGAATCCTCAAAAACAAAATCAATTTCATTCTTGAGTAGGTTAGTTAGGGGCAATTCAATTTTGGTAAATTCATTAATAAACCTTCTATAAAATCCAATGTGGTTTAGAAATGATCTAATGCGTCTCATAGTTATGGGCTAAGGTGGTGTGGAAATATTATTAACGTTGGTTTTATCCACTTCAATTCCATCTTTAGAAATTAAATGGCCCCAAACATATCCCTTTTCTACCATGAAATGACATTTTTCAAAATTCAAAACCAAGTTTTTCTCAATATATCTTTTTAAATTTTTTTCCAAACCCTCTAGACAGCTTTGAAAACAAGTTCCATAGACATTAAAGTCATTAATGAATACCTCTAGGAAGTTCTCAATCAAGTTTTAGAAAATAATTACCATGCAACACTGGAAGGTACCCAGGGCTTTGAAAAGACTAAAAGGCATCCTTAGGTAGGAAAACACACTAAAGGGACATGTGAAGGTGGTCTTGTCTTGGTCATCAGGAGCTATTAGAACCTAAAATACCCAAAAAAACCTATCAAGGAAGCAATAATGACCCTTCTCAGCTAATCTCTTTAACATTTGGTCCACAAAGGGTATGAAGAAGTGGTCTTTTCTGGTCACATGGTTCAATCTACTATAATCTACGAAAACTATAGTTATTCTGAATTTCTATGGGTAATAACTCATTGTTCTCATTTTTCACAATTGTGTAATCAGTTTTCTTCGGGACAATCTGAATGGGACTCACTCATTGGGAGTGTGAGATGGAGTAGATTATTCTAGCTCCTAAAAGTATTTCTACATCTTTTTTACTACTTCCAAAAGTATTTTTACCTCTTTTTTTACTACTTCAAGAAGGGTGAGGTTGTGCCTTTTTTGGGGGTGTCTCACAGGTTTGGATTCATCTTCCAGCAAAACCCTATACATGCAGGTGGTAGGGTTAATCCATGGGATGTACCCTAATGTCCAACCTATGGACCTTGCATTATGTTTCAAAATTTTCAGTAGTTGGTGTTCTTGGCTAGACTCTAAATTATTTGAGATTATAACTGACAATTTCTTATTTTCCTTTAAAAAGACATTTTAAGTTTAATGACATCAATTTAACTCCCAGTTTAGGGGGTTTTCTAGTGATGTTTCTGGATCAGTGTTCTCCATGTTGGAAACTTTCACATTGTAAGGAAGAAATATTTGTAACAGATATGAGTAACTCATCAAAATAACTTTCATCAATTTCTTCAAATTGTTCAACACTCGAAACTGTCTCCAACTTGAGTTAATTTTCAAAAAATATTTTATCAAGCAGGTTGGGTGTTTCTAAATATTCTCCTAGTCTGATTATATTATCGAACATTTCAATCTCATCCCTAGAAGAACAAGGTAGTTCAAAAAAAATTAATGTAAAAACAAATTGTTCTTTATATGGGTGTTTCATTGAGTCAAGGATGTTGAAATTCACTGTTTACTCACCAGAAATCATGGAAAGGGTGCCTTCATTGACATTTATTATGGTTTTTACAGTCTTGAGGAATGACCTGTCTAGAATGATGGTCAAAGAATATTTACATTTTCTTTCTTCCATGTTGAGAATGTATAAGTTAACATGAAATGGATAACCTTGTACACTTACAACTACTAGGTAGGCAGTGGCTCGATTGGCAAGTTACCCAACCACTCGAGTAGGTTTAAGATCTCCCATATTCAAAGAAGAATAAACAAAATGAGACATTACATTTGTCGATGCTCATAAATCACACAATGCATTGGAAAAAATGAGCACTCCTATGGTGGAGGGGATAGAGAATATACCTGAATCTTGAAATTTCTAGGGAATTTGAGGGGCAACAAGGGTAGAAACGTTTTTACCTAATATTACCTCTTCATTGCCTTGCAATATCTTTCTCCTTGTGAACATGTCTTTAATGAATTTTTCAAACCTCGGGATTTGGCGGATGACCTCCAAAAAATTTATATTGATCTATACTTTCTTGAATATTTCTAAAATCTCTTACTGCAATGTGTCTTCATTGTTTTTCTTAGGTGTTTCCATCCTTGCAGGGAAGGGTGGTTAAAGTTGATGTGGATCTTCCAACTTAGATTTCCCTTTATCTTTCTTCATATGGGGCATCTTCACAGATTCCTCCTCAGATTCTTTTTCTTGGGCAGATTCATCAGGTACATGTTGGTGTCCACATTAAACTTCAATCTTCAGGGGTGTTCATTGTTTTCCAGATCCTTGCCACTCCTTAATGTGATAACACTAACATTTACTTTAGGGTTAGGAATTGGTTTTGCATGAAGCTTACTCGAGCCTTGATTTACTAATTTATTAAGGGTGGTCATGTGTTGGCCACACTGTACTTTTAATTCCTTCAACTCCGATCCATGAGTGGTGAGAGTGGTTGGTTGACTGTTTTGAGATTCTATTTCCTATCTCAACATGTCCTTCATGGAAGCGTCTTGTGCTTGTCCTTACTGGTAACTTGATGATGTTCGAAAACATTATCTTTGGAATGGAGGGGGTTGAAAAGGTTGTTGGGAAGCCTGTTAGAACAGTGACCATTGAGTCTATTGGCTCCCAGCTTCATATTGATTGGTGAAAAAATCACTAAATCCTTCGTTGCCACTTGGTTGGTTCTAGAACTGCCTATGGAACATGGAATCGCAGCTTTCAGTCCCTTGAAATTGAGGGCATCCATCAGTGAAATGCTTCTGAGAATAGTAGATAGACTCTTAGTGGTGTGGTGGGTGATGACTCCTGCACTTTGTTCACAACTAGCTATCTCACAAGAGATTTTAGTTCTTCAAATTTATTTTCCAATAAAGGTGGGTTTAAACTTTTTACCTCATGCACATCTCTAGTGGAAGTTCTTGTGCCAAATTGTTGGTAATTTTGGGAGATACTCTCAATTAGCTCTCTGAATTCAACAGGAGACTTATCAATCAATGCTCCTCCTAAAGAAGTGTCTAGTAGGTTCCGATCATTGTTTATCAATCCTTGGTAAAAGAATACCAAGAAATGATATTCTTCATAGGGTTGGTGTGGGCATGATGTAGTCAGTTTATTGAACCTTTCCCAAAACTCATAGAGATTTTCTCCAGTTGAATTCTATATATCAGCTTCCTTAGTTGAGCACTCCTTGAAGTAGGGATGAATTTCTAGAGGAAGGCCTTTTATAGCTTGTCCCATGAAGTGACTTCTTGAGGATATAGATTATAGAGCCACTCTTTGGCCGCCCCTTTAAGATAGAAGGGGAAAACCCTCTAGCTAATTTGATCCTCACTGAGTCCTCTTGTTATGAATTCATTTCATACTTCTTTAAATGCTCTTAAATTCTTGTAAGGGTATTCACTTGATAATTCCCGAAATTCAGGTAGAATACCTATCATTCCAGTTTTGAGTTCACTGTCTTTTTGACCATTAGATTGCAATTGTCTATTGTTATTGATATTGAAATTTGGTACATACATTTCCCTCAAAGTTATGTTCACTTGAGCCTGATTATCTTCCATTTTTTCACTATTAAATGCAACTCTCATGGAAGAAGAAACTGATGAAGGAGATTTGGTCAATGGAATAGTGATAAATTCTATGTCCTCTTGTTCAATAATTTTAAGAGTTTGATGTCTAGCGAGCACAATTCTATTGACCTAAGGATGAAAACCAATGAGGTTGGAAGAACTAGATGTGGTTATTTGAAATAATTTTAAACAAAATTAAAACAAAAGCACTAACCTACCCGACAACGATGCCATATTTGGTGTGCGCTTGCAGTGGCGCGAACGACAAAACATTTTTTTGAACCTTAGAAAAATGTAGTATTAGTGGGACTTGAGTTTATCTCCGGAGAGGACAGTGTTATGAGTGTGTTATCCTTTCATTTTGTGGGTTCAATTGATGAAAAATAGTAATGGATGACTGAAATTGTTTAGTTTTAAAATTAATTTAGAAGAAATGGGCTAACCTGAATATCCCCCTTACCTACCCTTTAACACCCCAAGTTTTTCTAAAAATAAATAGAAATGCATGGAACTTTGTTTTAAGTAGATATTTTTAACTATCCTTTAAAACATAACTTTTCCACTTCTATGTTTTGAATTTCAAGAAACTTTCATCTACATTTGTGTTCAGTAAGTTATTTGGAGTCTCATGAAACCAACTTTTTTTTGTGAATAGTAACATACCCTCATGAATAGTATTATGAATAGTAATATGACCCTAATGAATAGAAAATTTTATTATTATTTTATTTTCTTAAGGCTTTAAGATAATAACATCTTGGTTAATTTTTCATCGTGATATAGATTTAGTTATAGTATTAGAATTGTCAATTTTTGAATTAAGCATGATTTTATTTAAAAATTAAATTAATAATATTTAGAAAATTATTTTCAAAAAATGGACTTCATTTTTGAATTCTATACGTCAAAAAATGGTCAGGTTAAATTTTTGGATTTTTTCTGAACTTCTTGATTTTTCGGTGAACAGTGAAATATGATAAAATACCGTAAATCAAATTATCAATAAAATAAACTATTTATGACATAATAAGCGATTCAAGGCCACTTGGTTCGAACTCACATTTCATTATTACTATTTTAGGTCACATGAACTAAGACTATTCATAATCTTGGGCAAAAATATTATAATAATGATTAAAATAATGAAAAATACCCCCTCTCCTCCACTATAAATACCACCCTCACTCCCCTCTTCTTCCCACACCAATCAAGCCTTGAGCCATGAATAAGTTCTACTCAATACTCCTCCCAAATCTCTTACCCACGTCCTAGAGCTAATGGTCTCACCAAAAGACCAAAACCAAAGCCCTTAAGAAGGATATCAAGGAGAAAAGATCAAGAGGTAAACATCCTCTTTTATTTTCTTTCTTTTATTTCATTTTATGTTATTCTCTTCCTTTACCTTTTGAATTATGTTGGGATATTTAATTCCATATCCCCCCTTAATTTCCATATTATGTATGAGTGATGAGATATTCTCTTTCTCTCATCAAACTATTTTTATGAAATTTTAAGAGATGTCGTTAGGCTGCCGAATTTTCGTGAGAAATTTATCAAGTTTTATTTTATTTCATGATTCCTTTTTCTTCTTTCCTCACCCCCTCTTATCCAAGAGGCATGAAATATCCAGAATCATGTATATTCTGGATGTTCTCATGTTCATGGAAAATTCATCATCATTGTTCTTATCCTCTCCCACCTATTCAAGGAATTAAAAACATTGTCCGTGATGTGTCGAATTACCGACATCGTGGACGATGTGATTTCAATTTGCATTAATTTCTTCAAGTCTAGCCATGAAACCATTTTTTTGGTTGAACCAGGTTATAATATATGAATTATGTCTCATCAATGGTTATGTAATTTGTTTTAACACATGGTTTTAATTTATAAAATGAAATGAGGTCGTTATTATCAAAGAACCACTAAAATGATCTAAACGAACATCATTAATGTTTTAACTTATGAATCATCCTCATGAAAGAATTAAAAATGATAAATGGTATAATTTATGTTACTGGATATATGTAAATACTACTCCATTCCAATTCTAGAGTTTCACTTCCAATCAACAAGAACATCCATCATGAACCAAACTTGGAAATCATGTAAAGCATTCACCAAAAAACAATGCAAGGGGAAAAATACTAACAATTAAAGGGTGAAATGATGTTATTAAATGATCATATAAGATGTTATAAAAATGAACATGTTTCTATAAAATATTAATAACACTCTTTTAACCATTATACAGGAGGTTTAAACAAGTTGGAAGTAAGACAAACCCGAGGTGAGGGAATTTTTAACCCGATTTCCATTCTTTGGGTTAACCTTCTACTTTATTATTTATGTGCTATTTAAATTTTTTGTGTGATGAGTTCTGTTTATATTATGTTTTATTACGTGTATTTACAGTATATATACATACTTCATCCACTCTATTAAGTCTCTTTTCAATTGTATGATATTTATAAGGGGTTTTTCTTTAAAAATCCTCTTTTTAAATTCAGTTTTACGAAATTCCAAAGTAATGTTTTTATGGAATTATTCATGTTGTATGATTATGTTTTGGTTCTTAGGAATTATTTATGATGAAGGGTGAGACCTATATCTCCCTCCAATGCATTGGGTATGAGTAAGTTGGAGGTCGGCTGTATGGTTACTCCAAGTGTAACTGCGATGGTTAAACAAAGTATGGTAGCCATAAGAGTTACAGATTATAAGGTAGCCAAGAATGGTTACAAGATTATGTAAGTAATGCCCCAAGATACCTTTATGATTATATTTATGTTCTCATGTTTTGTCTGTATGTTTTGTAAATCTCATGTTTTACAAAGTATATATGGGTGACAAACATGTCTTTTGAAAGTAATTTTATATGTTACAAGTATTCTTGGACTAATGTGTTTTTTTATATCCCTTACTGAGCTTTTTGTAATCATCCCAAGTCTTTAAATGATTTTCACATGTTATAAGGATGTTTAAGAAAGTGAAGGAAGCCAAGTTAAATGTTTGAAGATCTATCAAAGAAATCATGTTTTATTTGGAAAGTTTTAAATTTTGGAAGGAATGAGTACTGTTTTTATGGTATCCACTCTGTAATAATGTGTAATGTTATGAATGTATTGTCATAATTCTTTAAACCTCTAAACTTGAAAAGATCCTCAATGTAAAAGGAATTGTTTTCTTAACTAAATTCAAGATTATGTATGTAATAAGGTCGGGTCCTTATATGCCCTGTTAAATCATTATTTCAATTTTACTCATGTTTTCTTTCTAATTAAGTGAGATCTCACTCAATTACCCTCTCTTGGAATTTTTGGTTTAATGGTAGGAATGCAATAATCACTACAACCTCCAATCTCCCTTAACCTAGGAATCAGAGATCTCCGATTACCTTTAAGTAAACTCACCGATCACGATTCCAAACAATGGAGAAGGTTGAAGTGGCCTCTACGTGCGATCCAGTGATGAAGAGGAGATTAATTCAAAATGCAAGAAATAAGGAATCTCTTATTACTTAACATTTCAAAAAGAACCAGAGATTAACACAAGAGATTGAACAGTTAAAATGCAAAATTCATTAACAAAGGGGATACGGGGAGTCTCCTCGGCTCAAAATGCAGCATCAGGTTTGGTTTGATGATGGCGGATAGCCTCTTTCCTTCGGTGAACAGTTCCTCTTTTATAGAGAGATGCTCCCCGTTGTTCGATCCTCCATCTCAGATATGGGCCTGCTTGGGCTTGGAATTCATTTCATCAATTTCAGTCTTGCCATAGTGCATTGAGGCATTGCAGAGATCGGTCGGTGCGTCTCTTCTTTGAAGATGAATCTGGTGTATTGGGTGCACGCAATGGCTTCCGTTAATTTAATTGTAATTGCATAGGAAACAGGAAAATGCAACAAACAATATCATTTTTTCTGCTAAATTGAATTCTGTAGCTCGTGAGGTTTCGACATGTGGTCTTCTCGGGCTTCAGGATTTCGGGATTTCAGTTCTTCAATCTCAAGTTCCGACCTCAACAGGAGTGGCCTCACGTGGCTCAAGGGTTTCTTCTTTATTTTCTCAGTTCAGCACAAGCGCACAAAATTGGGTGGATCTCGTTTTCAACAGTGGGTGGCCTCAGTTTTCTTCACACTTCTAGATCAGGATTCTCATCGGCGGCGCGATATCTTGTTTCTTCGGCGCCGATCAGATTTTACAGAGGTGAGCTCGGATCTCAACTGGCGCGCGACTTCAGTCTTTAACTCGGACGAGCTCGGGTGTTTGGCTTCCACGAGGGCGACTCGACATCCATCTTCGAACTCAGCCTCAACGAGACTCGGCTCCTGCATCCCCAACGACGAGCATGGTTCTCCGGCTAATTCGAGATTTGGGGTTCTTTGGGCGCAACTCGTTCAGATCTTCAGCGAGCTTGGGTTGTCAATGGTGGCTCGACCAGGGCGGCGCGGGATTCGGTTTTCTTCGGTAAGCCTGGGCGACTGTTCTTTAGGTCTCTCCTCTCACACATGGAGCTCTTCTCCAAGGATGGAAGAACTCTCTGTTGCGTCACAAACAGAAATTTGTGAGAATCACCAATGTAAACGAAGCGCCAAACCAAACAGCAGAATAACAAATGTAGACACAAATTTTAACGTGGAAAAACCCTCCTTTCGAAGGATTAAAAAAACCACGGGGCAACTCCGAGAAAATTCACTATGAATCAAAGAGTACAAAAATCCAAGTTAAACCTGAAACTTGAATCGCAAATACACCATAAAAACCTGTGCGAAAAACCACACTCTGATATGCCTTCGTCACCTCTCTGATAATAGTCCGTGACAATACGTCACCCTTCGGAGATCAAAATCGAACTTGCAGCGTCGTTGCAGCACCTCGTTGCACAACCTGATTTGTCGCTGCTCGCTGCTGCCCACGCCCTAGAAAACAGTCAACCAAGTATCTGCTCTCCTTGGGTTGTCGAGCACCACCAATGTTCTTCCCTTGATTCGCTGCTTCCCCTTTAATAGGCTCCCATATGCCACATATCTTGATTGAAAATGAAATATGAAAATATCTCCAAAAGATATCATGAGATATTACCTGAATCTCATGCTGGCAGATACACAGTGGAAGAATCTTGAATTTCCAAAAAAATATATCTTCAAATCTAAAAGATACATCATATCTAAAAATAATGGAAACACCCATGTGTGGGCTGAACCCCAACAATCTCCCCCTTCAGCCCATCGAAGAAGGAGATCGCATCCAACAAACTCAGTTGGAAAGAAAACCGGTTGGTATCGCACCAACAACCATCCTCTGCAGAAAATACGACATCCCTCTTTTGCATCTTTGACGGAAACCTGAAAGCTCCCCCTGCAAAAGAAATCCAAATGCCGAAGTCTTCTTCATACTTATGTCTGCACCGCTAATACCAGAATCAACAATATTTGGCTCCCCCGTAACTGTGATCGCCACATAATCTGGAGCACCTGCGGGGATTACTTGCTCCCTCTGCTCAACATCATTCGAGGAGTCAAAAACACTTAGCGCATCACCTCGATCTTTGATTTCCATTCTTTCTTCAATAGTGGCACTCTCTGAAGAAAAAGAATTAGGTGTAAGATCTGAAACACCTGCCATGAAAAGCTTCGGCTTCCAAACCTTCTTCAACTTAGTCGACGGTCTTCGACTCATGCACGACGATCGTCACTGCCACAAATCTGACGAAGTCCTCTTCGCAACTGGATTCGTCACATCACTGCATGCCTTTACATCTGTCCTGTAAAGCATGTCATCCATTTTGCCGCGCGCATAAATCATCGAGCCTCTGGACAAAGTCCATCTTCCACCGCTAAACGAACTCCTGAATCCATCAGTATCAAGAGAACTAACAGATAACAAATTATGGCGAATACCTGGCACATGTCGCACATCCTTCAATGTCAGTGTACAACCTGCATTCGTAGTGATACAAATATCACCAACACCAATGACATCAGCAGAATCTCTATTTCCCATCTTCAATCTACCAAAGTCACCTTCTTCATATGAAGAAAATAGCCCCTTTGGTGAAATATGGTATGATGCTGCTGAATCAACCACCCATTCGGTGTACAAATCTGATCTGCGATAATCAATGCCAACTGAAATTAAATCACCCTCACCTTGAACAAGACTTACGCCGGTATCCTCAGAATCGGTGTCGTGCGTCTTCTTTTCCTTCTTAAGCTTTTTCAATTCATAGCAGCGTCTCTGCACATGACCCTCCTTATTGCAAAAGTAGCACTTGACCTTTCTTCTTGTCTTTGACTGACCTCTCTGACTACCGCGTCCATCTGCCACAGCCAGAGTACCACCATAACCTGAAGATTCACCATCATTGGTCTTTCGTCGAGTCTCGTTCATCAACAACGATGAAATCACATCATCCAACTTCAGTGTATCCTTCCCGAACAACAGTGTGGTGACGAGATTATCATATGAATCAGGTAACGAACCCAAAAGAAGCAAAGGCTTGTCTTCTTCTTCCATTTCAACAGGTACCGCATTACCTTTATCATCAATCTTGACCGCCACTGAGGATAGCTCCGTTAGAAGTTTGGTGAACTCGTCCAGATGGTTACCTAAATCTCCATTCTCTGGCATTCGCAAACGATACAGCTGTTTCTTCAAATATAAACGATTTGTGAGGGATTTTAATTTATACCTGCTTTCAAGCTTCGCCCAGATCTCCTCCGGATCTGTCAGATTCATCACTTCCCGCAGTGTATTATCACCCAAATACATCTGAATCGTGCTTGTCGTCAACTCTCGCATATCCTGCCAATCATCATCACTCATCGTCTCCGGCTTCTCTGATTTTTTCTTCAACGCCTTTGTTGTCTTCTCATGGACCAAAATATTTTTAACTCTTTGCTGCCAAAGTGTAAAATCATTTTGCCCGTTGAACAGTTCAATGTGAGCAGAAATCCCACGGCGTGAATCCCCCATATTAATCAGCAAGAAAACACGGATAACCTCCTCTGATACCAGATGTTGCGTCGGAAACAGATTGGTTTCAAATATAAACCCAGTTGTGACAACAAAAATTTGTGAGAATCACCAATGTAAACAAAGCGCCAAACCAAACAGCAGAATAACAAATGTGGACACAAATTTTAACGTGGAAAAACCCTCCTTTCGAAGGATTAAAAAAACCATGGGGCAACTCCGAGAAAATTCACTATGAATCAGAGAGTACAAAAATCCAAGTTAAACCTGAAACTTGAATCGTAAATACAGCATAAAAACCTGTGCGAAAAACCACACCCTGATATGCCTTTGTCACATCTCTGATAATAGTCCGTGACAATACGTCACCCTTCGGAGATCAAAATCGAACTTGCAGCATCGTTGCAGCACCTCGTTGCACAACCTGATTTGCCGCTGCTCGCAGCTGCCCACACCCTAGAAAACAGCCACCCAAGTATCTGCTCTCCTTGGGTTGTCAAGCACCACCAATGTTCTTCCCTTGATTCGCTGCTTCCCCTTTAATAGGCTCCCATATGCCACATATCTTGATTGAAAAGGAAATCTGAAAATATCTTAAAAAGATATCATGAGATATTACCTGAATCTCATGCTGGCAAATACACAGTGGAAGAATCTTGAATTTCAAAAAAAATATATCTTCAAATCTAAAAGATACATCATATCTAAAAATAATGGAAACACCCATGTGTGGGATGAACCCCAACACTCTCTTCTCTCTTTAATCTAATGGAAGGAAGCACCTCAAAACCTTAAATATCCATGGTGGGAGGTGCCAAATTTGACCCCACCAATCCCCCACAAACCATTGGACTTTGCAGTGGTCTGTAAATTCTGCATGTGCAGCAGCCTATGTTGAAGCACCCAAGGGTCAGGTGGGGTAGGTGCACCACCCACCTACAAGGCAGTTGGAAAATCACAAGGTCCAACAGCAGGCACGACACCAAAAGTTTCTTCGGCTCCCACAGGTGGTTTGCATCGAGTGTTCAACCTTGATTAGTATATTCAGGTGACGCGAGATTCGACGTCGACGACTTGGGGGTTCGGCGATCGTCACTCTTCTTCAAGATTGATCCACAGTCTTTTTCTTCAGAGTTTTCAGCTTGGGGGTTCGGCGATCGTCACAATAAAATAGGTCGGCGTCGACGACTTGTTCGACATCATCCCCCTCAAGAGCTTTAGTTTTAGATCTCCATTGGCGCAAGAGGGTGGCGCGGTCAATCGTAATGATCGACTGTGAGAAGAGTTGCAGTTTCTTGTGTTTTTTTGTGTGTGAGGAAGCTTCGTGCCTTGTCAAATTTTGTTCGTTTTCCAATGGTTGATGCCCTATATATGGCATGGTTCGCTTCTTTTTGTTGTGCGACAAGTCCATCCCTTTGTCTTTTTTGTAGTTGCGGTCGATCTGTTTTTGCCATGCGGTCGATGAATGCCTTTTCCAAATATCACTCTCATAGTCACTCTTCACAGGCGCTGTTGATCCATTAGTTTGCCAAACATTTACTCCTGGTGGCTCGAAAATCACTTCATGCAGTTGCACCACAATAGGCATGATTGCTTCTGGACTTTGCCAAAATTTTCAGTTGCAGTCGCTGCCACACTTGTTTTCCCTTGGTTTTGTGGTTCGACACTTCTTCCAAAATTTGAGTGACGTGCACAACACACATTTTTTTCTTAGTGCAGGATTAAATTAAAAAATGATAAAATAAATTAAAATCATGATTTCACCCTTTAAACAAATAATTTCAAATTCATTCAATTAAAACATCAAATTCCAATCATTAAAAAAAATCTCACTCTAATCTTAATTGAATACCAAAATTCACAATTCTTTTTAAAACAATTTCAATGTATGGATTTTTGTTAAATTAAAAAAATAATAATTCAATTAAAATAAAAAATAAATCCATTAAAAAATTTCAATTCGAGATTGAATCACACAATTTCATTTTCAATTTCACAATCAATTTGTGGATACCATTTAATTCAAAAAAATGTTTGAAAGAATTGAAGCTAAAGTTAATCCATTTAAGAATGTCAGTTCCAGAATGAATCAAACAATCAATTAAAATTCAAATTTTAAAATTAATAATGTATGACTTCTCAGTTAATTCTAAAAAATAATTATTCCATTAAAAATCAATATTAAAGCCAATTTTCAATAAAGTTCAAATTCTAAAAAGTCAAAAGGATCACTATTTCATTTGGGATTTGGATTAAGGGGGTATTTTCAATGAATATCGTCCATTTTTTTTGAAAATTTGGGCTCGCATCACTCAATCAATTCTTTAATTTTTTAATTCATATTTACAACACTTTGTAAGATATACATTCACTATCACATACCTTTCAAAATCAAAGAATAAATTTCTATAACATCTATACTCCACATGAACATTCAGTATCACATACCTTTCAAAATCAAAGAATTAATTTCTATAACATCCACTTGACATGAACATTCCTTGGAGTTCCACAAACTCCTTTAGGTATATTTTGGATAATCTAATCATATTGAATTATTACTATTCCGACAAATAGAATTTTCCTTAATATTTTTTTAAATCACAAGTTACCGGTCTTAAGAGATACATTAAGTTTCTTCTAATCAAGGATTGATCACAAAGTTTAGTTTGATGATGATGATGATATTTATCTACAACATAACCATTTATTAGATAAGTATCATGTTTTATAACCATTCAATAAGGAATTTTATTAAATGGGCTCCCACTAAAATGATAACCCTTTTTTTGAAAATTCATCATAACCATTAGTGGACCAAGATCCATATTTCACTAAGAAAATGACCCTGTTTCTTGTGAAAGTCACCGCTTAGTTATTTAAGTTGAACATCTTCCCAATTATATCATATATGATTCTTGGATAGTTGAGTGGATAAAACTTTGTCCAATCCATCATATGGATAAACCCAACTATATTCCTTCAGTATCCCAACCCTCGGGGTTTCCCAGCTTGTGTAACCCTAAAAAATGAGCTAATCACAAGACAATCTAGGGGCACCCCACTTTGGCGTGAAACTACCAATTATGATTCAGTATCACTCATTACTTGCTTTCCTTACACAAGATAATCCAGGGGCACCTTGATTTGTCGTGAAACTACCCAGTTGGATGATCGAGGTCTTGACAAGTGTGACTTTGGAAGAAATCTCACACTTAGTATTTGAAGGTGATTTTATCTCACCGTCTTATTTCATATTATTCCCTTTTATGTATGTATGCTTCTAGTAATTTAGTTTGAAATCTTATTCCCTCTACCAAATCAATATGTTCAAACCATATTGATATGTAACTTTTTACATAACCCGCAAGTTTGTGTTACTTTCCCAAAAACAGAAGTCGAACATATTCATACATATCTAGATGCATCATATGCATAAGATACATGAATACTCCATGTAAAGACATAGAGTTGTATGGGATTGACAATATCTACACGAGTAAGCCCAGGGCGACAGATAGCCAACCCCATTCACCAGTCTAGACAAGACATAAGCCTCCAGGTAGGTAGGTAGTTCGACCCCAAGTCCATCTACTCGAGGATGCTGTACTCGAGAGAGAATCCAATTCATCATAACTCTTAACACCTAATATGTACATAATATATTCAACAACTAAATTCAAACCAATAACTTCAATTACAAACCAAGCTAAAGGTAGATGAAGAACTAAATTCATTATGATACCTAGCATGTAATGCAAAGCTCTATTTAGAAGTAGTTTAACAATTAAACTAAAGAATACACCATTCATCATATAAACAATTTATAACTATGAATAAAATAAGGAATAAAATTTTAAATAAATTAACAATTCAGATATTTAAACATGAGATAAACATTTATGAACAATTCATAAATAAAATCTAATTATAAACATTTTATAATTTTAACTATATTATGGACATTTTATAATTATGAATATAAACATTTTATATTCATTTCAATATGAACTATTTCATATTTATCATTATATGATTTTTCCATTTTAAATATATGATATTTTATGGATTATAAACAATTTACATTCAATTTATATTATGTAAACATTTTATATAATCTAATATCACATTTTTAATCATCATTTAAAACATTGATCATACCAATCATCAAAACAATTCTGATTTGGATTAAATAATATCTAAATAAGCCCCCCTTTTATTTTGAATGGCTCAAAATAATTAATTATTAACAAGTCACAATTTAAATATAAACATTTTATATTTCGTCCTTATTTCATAATTTATAACCCTTTATAAATTATTTCTTATGATTTCTAAATTAACTTTTTTATTTTAATATCCTAAGAGTTTTCATATAATTTGTTAAAAGGTTTTTCAAATATTAACATTTAATATTTGAAAAAAATTAAAGTTTCATAAACATTTATTTAATTAATTATAAACCATTTATAATTAATTATTTAATTTATAAACCTTTTATAAATTAAATATTCCCAAAATACCTTTTATAATGATTTATAAACATTTTATAAACCATTAAAAACATATCATAATTTAAAAACATTTTTTAAATACTTTTATGTTTACCCTTACACATGATCCCATTCCCATGTAAGGGTATCCTTCCTTTACCCTTACGTAGACACGTTGCATAAGGGTAATCCAGTTCTGGAGCCCTTGCCTAAGGGTAGATGTACATGACCCTTAGTGTAAGGGTACAAATGGTCTTTCCTTTACGTGAATTCTCTAAATAGAGGTATGTACAAATCTACCTTTACGTGGCCTCATTTCGAGTAAGGGTAAGTGGTCAGTTACCATTACAAAACACTTTTAAAGCCACAACTACCTTTATGCAACAACCTTCATGCATGGCTTACCCTTAGCTAGGGGATTAATCTTACGTGGACCACTCCATGCAAGGGTAATGTAAAGACCCGGAAATTTCAAGGAATTTTTTTTTTCTTAATGTTCTTTGGAATTTTACAAGAACGCAGTTTCTGACGGCGCCTGATTCCGAGGCCCGGAATCAATTTCCGAAGTATAGCTCGGGCACGTTTAGTGAACGAACAAGCGGGTTTTTCTAACTTCTGAACCGGTGCTCGGAATCAAATTTCGAGGGCACTGATGGAATCGCAACGCCGATTTTTTCTTAGAAATGGCTTTTCCAGAGTTGCATTTTCTCAGGTGTGGTTTTTAATTTTTTGGGGGGTTAAGTGAAGAAAATAAAATAAAGTGGTGCGACAACTTTATTTTATTTCACTTAAAGCCACTTAAAGCCACTTAAAACTACTTAAGCTGAGTTGAAGCGGATAGGGTGCAATCCAAAATATCCTACCCTCTTGGTAGGATATTTGTGAGGTGGGGCCCGCACTAGCCTCACCGTTTCTTTTCCTCTAAGTAACGCACCCGCGAAACCTCCTCATTAATGAAAGTCAACCGTGTGTTTTTCTGGTTAAGAAACGCCCCAATTAATTAGGCAGTTAAATCGTTACAATTAATTCAACAAATTAATTGTTCGTTTCTTATCTTTTGAATTTCAAAAGCTTAGGTCAATAATAAAATAAGTGTTGAACTTATTTTATTTAGTTGGACTTGTGGTGTGGAGAGAATTTGGGAGGAAAGCGTTCTTCTTCGACGAAGAACGCAAAGAACACGAAGAACGCGAAGAACGCGAGGAATGCTCCGACCTCCGATGAAGAACGCCAAACCCTCGAAGATCGACGACGCGACGCCGTGTACCGCGACGTCAACGACGCTTCTTCCGCGATTCTCCCTCCGCGACGCTTCTTTCATGATGATCCAACCCCGCGACAACTTTCGATCGACAACGACAAGGTAGGGGGTAACGCTCCTTTTTAATTCTTTTGGTTTATAACATCAACATGGATTTAATTATTATAATTAAATCTGTATGTTCTCGATCCTCGGAGTTCGTCGATGCGACGCCGAATACCACACGACAGCGACGCCCTTCCGCGACGCGGCGACCCTTTCTTCCGCGACGGTCGATCTCGCATCCGACGACGAAGTTAAGGTAGAGATTTTTATTTGAGAACAATCTTTAATTCCCGTGATTGTTTCTTTTAAAACAAAGAACCCGGATCAAAGTTCAATTTTAATTCTATTAAAATTGTGCCTTGCTTGTTATTCATGTGTTGAATATTTATTCCCGATTGTTATCACCTAATGCGGAGGGTGCGGGCTAAACAAACACGGCCCGACCACCCTCCGCAGTTTTCCGTTGATGCGCGGATTGGAGGACGATGAAAAACGGGGCCGCAATGGCGTTTTGAGGGCCCGACAGTGAAGAATGGGACCCGGGAGGAACTTCGGCGCAGACGGAAGTGGATTCGGACCACCAGAGCAACTCCGGTGGCCCGCGGAATCCACCGGCGGTGCGGGTCGCCGGCGGCGGCGGCCGGCGGCGGTGGCCAACCAGACCCCCGACCGCGCGGGTCCGGTGACACACGGGACGCGGCAAAGCCGCATCCGCTAATCCAACACGGCCCCACGTGGGGCCGCGGCTTCCTCCGCTCGGCCGGCTCGGCCGAGCCGAGCCGGGCCGACCCGCCGGGCCGGGTCGCGCCCAGGCCGGGCCGGGCTGGGTCGCGCCCAGGCCGGGCCGGGCCGGGTCGCGCCAACCGGGTCGGACCCGAACCCGGGTCGGGTCGACCCGGTTCGGGCCGACCCAGGGGGGGTCGGGCTGGGCCCAGACCCCCCGTCTTCGGACCGTTTTTCGGTCTTTTGCCCGTATCTTGAGCTACGGGCCTCCGAACGACGTGCCGTCAGTGGAGATGCGATCCTTGGATCGTGACGGTCATTTCGGTATATCACACTCAAGGTTTAGAAATACTTTGGGTTCGGCCAGGTTGGTTCGGATACGAAACCAACCGGGCCCTTGGAGCGGAAACGCTTATATCTTGAGCTCCGGACGTCTGATTGACATACCGTCGACTTTGATGCATTCCTCTAAGTGAGACGGATCTTTTGGATTACTTCGCACGAGGTTTGGATGTCATCGAAGTGCGGTCGGGTTGGTTCTCTCACGAAATCCAACCGGGCCCCTAGAACGAAAAGGCCAATAACTCACAGATCGGGCGTCCGATTGACGTGCCCTCTGTCTCGTTGAATTCCTCTTGATGAGACGGAACTTTCGGCATACTTTTCCTGAGTTTTGGATGCAGTTGGGTAGTGGTCGGGTTGGATTGCACCCGAAATCCAACCGGGCCCCTGGAAAGGAAAAGCTGATATCTTTCAGACCGGACATCCGTTTGACGAACCATCAGCAGCGTTGGTGATCACGTTGAGAATCGGTCCCTATGGGTATACCCTATGAGAGTCCAAGGGTACTGTTGAGATACGGCCGGATTGGTTCGCACACGAAACCAACCGGGCCCCGGGGACGAAAAGGTTAATAACTCACAGACCGGGCGTCCGATTGATGCGCTGTCTGTTGCGTTGAGACCCCTATGACGAGGTGGTCCTTTGAGTTACTTCTTCGTGGGACCTTGAGATACTTGGAGTATCGACCTGTAGCACGTGGAGCGGACCCTCCCAGAGACGAGCGTGCGGAGTACGAAGACCGTGTAGCCGACTGAGACCTGACGACTGCTTGACCGACTCGACTAGGAGTGAGTTGACTAGCCCAGTGGACAGAGCACTACTTTGTGAGGTGCAGACCCATGGCGGATGGAGCACTACCAGTGTGACAGTGCAGACCCGCGGTACTCGTCCGGAGAGTACCTCAGCAGGCTACTAGGGGGTGTGCACTACTGTGTTTGGGTGACATACCCCAGCGGGAAGCACTACTGTGTTTGGGTGGCTGACCCGCGGTACTCGATAGGAGGAGTACCTCAGCAGTCTTAGGTTAGTGAGCAGTACCTCAGAGTCGTGACAGGATCACTGTACACTCCAGAGACGGAGCTCTTCAGCAGTTACGGTTTCGATAATGAAAATCCTGGTTTGAGCTGAGACTTTTGACCTTTATGTTTACCTCATGATTGATATGGGTCACTTGATAACTTAGGTATATGTATGGGCATATACTTGGGTAGTGGTTATCCGTTGATTTCATGATCTTGGTGTTTTCCTCATGATTGAGATGGGTTACTTGATAACTTAGGTATATGCATGAGCATATATCTAAGAAGAGGTTATCTATTGAGATCTTCATTTTGGTTAACCTTGTTGGTTTTAGTGAGACCTTGAGGGTCTCGGGGTCCCTACTGAGTATCTTTATACTCACCCCTGCACGGGCTATGCCCGCACCTTATTGTGTTGGTTGCAGACGACGGAAAGTGCTGACGGAGGCCGAGTGTTCGAGGTCTGGACGGTACCCAGAGGTGGACTACACGACGAGTCAGTACCCGGAGGTGGACTTCACGGCGAGACAACACTCGGAGGAGGTTGACGAGTGAGAGCATTGTGGAAGCTATCTGTACCTACCCTTCAGGTAGGATCCGCGGTGGATGTTCTAGGAGCTGCGCCATCTATACCTACCCTTCAGGTAGGATCCGAGGAGGATGACCCAGGAGCTGCTTCCTCTCTTCCAGCTGTTTGTATTTTTCTGTTGTACTTCATTCAATAGTAGTTTTACTTTCAGTTGGGTTTGTATTCTGGCCTATTTACTTTTCAGCACATTCTCTTTGTACTTAGTGTTTTACTTCCGCTTGTACTCTGTGGTGTTTTGTTTACTTTTATAAAGGCAATGCCTTCCCAGCTACGCCTTTGGTGCTAGTCGCCAACCCTTGGCCTATGGAAGGTGGGCTTGGGGTAGTCACGGCACGGGTCCCGAGGATGGGTCGTGACAAATTGGTATCAGAGGAGTCGGTTCTACCGCAGAACTTATAACTCTGATATTTTCTTTCTGTGAAGCAATAGTGTTAAGAGTACCGAGTGTGGTTTTCAGTTCAGGGAGCCCAGTGTTGGTGCGGGCGGCCGACGTATCCATACACCAGGACCCTGACAACTGATTTCCGACTTTGTGCACAAAAACACTGATTTCGTGTGTGTTTCCAGAAGTTTTATTTAAATATCAGCTCAAACCAGGTCATCTCACCAGGTATAATCGTTTGACTGTGTCACGTTGTTTCTTTCAGGATGTCTTTTCTCGGATGACCAGCTACATCCCAGAGGGATGTGCGTAC
This sequence comes from Viscum album, assembly GCA_963277665.1. NCBI lineage: Eukaryota > Viridiplantae > Streptophyta > Magnoliopsida > Santalales > Viscaceae > Viscum > Viscum album. Next base: position 1,776,418,924 of record OY728132.1, read on the forward strand.
TGACAGCCTGTCGAGTGACGAGGCTTCGGTACAGGGCCCTCTTGCAGTTGAGGCACCAGCGGAGGCAGCAGCGGTACTACCATACGTTGGGACACCGATGCCACCAGCCCCAGCAGTAGGCGATGCACACCACTTGAGTGTGCTGCACGAGTTCCAGCGCCAGAGGCCACCCAGGTTCCAGGGAGAGACGGACCCGCATGCGGCTGAGGATTGGCTGGAGGCTGTGGTGAGAGTCTTCAGGCTAGTGGGGACGCTGGCAGACTTCATGGTGATCTTTGCTGCCAGCCTCCTTCAGGCAGCAGCAGGCAGGTGGTGGAACCACTTGTTCCAGTTTTGCGATGGGATGACCTTCGCATGGGAAGACTTCAAGACCTTCTTCAGGGTGGAGTTTGTTCCAGTAGATCTACACCCCGAGCGTGTACAGGAGCTTCTGCCTTTGCCGCGTGTTTTTCAATCAGTAGCCGAGTCATCTGTGGGCAGTAGAAAGATGATGCAGAGGTCCAGGAGGACCAGGCCAGCAGTTGGAAGATCTTGGGTTTTAGGACCGGTGGTGCGGGGCACCCGGGGTGGGGTCAGAGCCAGGCGTGCCAGAAACAGACAGTGTTACTCATGCGGCGGGAAGGGTCACCTGGCACGTGATTGTCCGACTCCTCGTACAGTTGATCTGCAGGCTTTGGAGGAGCCACCGAGGCAGAAGCAGCGGCGGGTGCTTGAGCAACAGCCGAGCAGTGTACAAGGCAGTAGAGCTCCGGGAGCAGGTGGACAGGAGAGGAACTAGTGGATACATCCCTTGTACTTTTAGTTCCATGTTGTTGTTGTATTCATGTCTTTGTACTATGAGCTGCAATAATAAAAAGACACTTATCTTTTATTGATTTCCTATCCTTTTGTTTGGTTGATACTGAGTGGTCCTGGTTAAAACTGTTGACTTGACCCTCACTTTTGAGATTTCTACTGGAGGATACCCAGTGACCTCACACTGATGCCGACAGTGTGACTCAACCCTTGGAGGTGAGAGTGATAGTTGGATCTCTTAGTAGTTACGTCGAGGCCTTACGATGTCATCCATGGCATGAGTGCACCCTTCATGTCAGGATTGACTGTATTAGGCAATGAGCGTGGTTCATCCAGGGGATGAGACCGAGTTTCTCTTTTTCGGCAAAGGAGAAATTTTAGCAGCTCTTCCAGATCGTAGGCAAAGAAGGTGCAGATCATCCAGGAGAGGATGAAGACTGCACAGTGCAGTAAGAAATAGGAAACCGGTGCCAGTCTTAGAGACTCAGGCGTATTAAATGTTTCCAGAAGAGGAAGATTTAAAGAGAGATGAGTCTGCGAAGCAGCAGACGTGGAGGTAGAGCTAGGAGAGCATCATGAGGTGGTGTACATCTTAACATGCTACAACCACCCGCCTTAGTTATCCCCTCCAGGCTCAGGGAGCTGGAGGTCGGAGGAAGAGTGCGGCTGCATGCGGTCAAGGAGTGTGACCCAATGGCTCTAAAAATGATTCAAGGGATAGGCTGTGTCCACTAATAGCTGTTGTAGTAACAAACGTCGATATGAATCATTCCTCGCATTCACAGATCTTGTTCCAGAATTAGAGTTTCCGGTAATCCGTGGACTTGACCCTCACCTCTGGAGATACCTTGGGAGGAGACTCGATAATCACACTTACGCCGACGGTGTGGTCAGACCCTCGAGGTGAGAGTTTCAGTTGGAATCTCTTGGTGCCAGCGTCGAGGCCTTACAACGTTGGTTTTAGTATGGACTGGGCAGTCACAGTTCATGCACAAATTGATGGTATTAGGAAAAAAGGTTATGGTTTAACTACGACGTCGGGATGGGTTTTCCTTGGTCGGCGAAAAGGAAACCCCAGGAAGCACAGGATAAACTCATGCACGGGAGGGTGCGACCGATCACTCTTGAGTCGGTCAACCTTACCCTCGTGGCAGCAGTCATTTTAAGTTTCTGTTCTAAACAGGAGTTGGAGACCTCTGAGTTCGAGAATGACGATCACGTCCTTATACGGGTCTCACCTCGATGAGGTTACGGAGATGTGGCCAAGGCGGCAAGTTATCTCCGAGATTAAACGGACCTTTCTAGGTCCTCAGCTGGGTAGGCGGGGTGGTTTACCGCTTGACCCATCCACCTCAATTGCACCAGATGCACGACGACTTCCACGTATCTCAACTGAGGAGATACGTGCTCGACCCTTCACATATCATCGACCATGAGGAGCTGGACGATGGCGATGGAGTGTATTTCACGGAGGTTCCAGTGGGGATCAAGGATCGACAGGAGCGAATCCTACGAGGATGATCGATTCCTTGGGTGCACTTTCTCTGGCAGTATGGGAACCTCCGGGTGAGCACATGGGAGCGGAAGGCTCAGATGCGTGCTCTGTACCGCTTTTGTGACCCTAGTTTGTGTTAAATATTTACGAGGACGTAAAGCCCTGAGGTGACAGTAATGTAAAGACCCAGAAATTTCAAGGAAGAATTTTTTTTCTTAATGTTCTTTGGAATTTTACAAGAACGTAGTTTCTGATGGCGCCTGATTCCGAGGCCCGGTGTGCCCAGAATCAATTTCCGAAGTTTAGCTCGGGCACGTTCAGTGAACGAACGAGTGGGTTTTTCTAACTTCTGAACCGGTGCTCAGAATCAAATTCCGAGGGCACCAATGGAATCACAGCGCCGGTTTTTTCTTAGAAACGCCTTTTCTGGAGTTGCGTTTGCTCGGATGTGGTTTTTAATTTTTTTGGGGGTTAAGTGAAGAAAATAAAATAAAGTGGTGCGACAACTTTATTTTATTTCACTTAAAGCCACTTAAAGCTACTTAAGCTGAGTTGAAGCGGATAGGGTGCAATCCAAAATATCCTACCCTCTTGGTAGGATATTTGTGATGTGGGGCCCGCACGAGCCTCACCTTTTCTTTTCCTCTAAGTAACGCACCCGCGAAACCTCCTCATTAATGAAAGTCAACCGTGCGTTTTTCTGGTTAAGAAACGCCCCAATTAATTGGGCAGTTAAATCGTTACAATTAATTCAACGAATTAATTGTTCGTTTCTTATCTTTTGAATTTCAAAAGCTCAGGTCAGTAATAAAATAAGGGTTGAACTTATTTTATTTAGTTGGACTTGTGGCGTGGAGGGAATTTGGGAGGAAAGCGTTCTTCTTCGACGAAGAACGCGAAGAACGCGAAGAACGCGAAGAACGCGAGGAACGCTCCGACCTCTGACGAAGAACGCCAAACCCTCGAAGATCGACGACGCGACGCCATGTACCGCAATGTCAATGACGCTTCTTCTGCAATTCTCCCTCCGCGACGCTTCTTCCACGATGATCCAACCCCGCGACAACTTTCGATCGACAACGACAAGGTAGGGGGTAGTGCTCCTTTTTAATTCTTTTGGTTTATAACATCAACATGGATTTAATTATTATAATTAAATCTGTATGTTCTCGATCCTCGTAGTTCATCGACGCGATGCCGAGTACCGCACGACAGCGACGCCCTTCCGCGATGCGGCGACCATTTCTTCCGCGACGGTCGATCTCGCATCCGACGTCGAAGTTAAGGTAGGGATTTTTATTTGAGAACAATATTTAATTCCCGTGATTGTTTCTTTTAAAACAAAGAACCCGGATCAAAGTTCAATTTTAATTCTATTAAAATTGTGCCTTGCTTGTTATTCATGTGTTGAATATTTATTCCTGATTGTTATCACCTAATGCGGAGGGTGCGGGCTAAACAAACACGACCCGACCACCCTCCACAGTTTTCCGTTGATGCGCGGATTGGAGGACGATGACAAACGGGACCGCAATGGCGTTTTGAGGGCCTGACAGTGAAGAATGGGACCTGGGAGGAACTTCGGCGCAGACGGAAGTGGATTCGGACCACCAGAGCAACTTCGGTGGCCCGCGGAATCCACCGGCGGCGCCGGCGGCCGGCGGCGGCGGCCAACCAGACCCGCGACCGCGCGGGTCCGGTGACACACGGGACGAGGCAAAGCCGCTTCCGCTGATCTAGTGCGGCCCCACGTGGGGCCGCGATGCTTCATCCCACGGGGGCAGCGCCCCGCGGCTTCCTCCGCGCGGCCGAGCCGAGCCGGGCCGACCCGCCGGGCCGGGTCGCGCCCAGGCCGGGCCGGGCCGCTGGGCCGGGTCGGGTCGCACCAACCGGGTTGGACCCGGACCCGGGTCGGGTCGACCCGGTTTGGGCCGACCCAGGGGGGGTCGGGCCGGGTCGGTCCGGGCCCAGACCCCCCGTCTTCGGACCATTTTCCGGTTTTTTGCCTGTATCTTGAGCTACGGGCCTCCGAACGACGCGCCGTCAGTGGCGATGCGATCCTTGGATCGAGGCGGTCGTTTCGGTATATCGCACTCAAGGTTTCGGAATACTTTGGGTTCGGCCAGGTTGGTTTGGATACGAAACCAACCGGGCCCTTGGAGCGGAAACACTTATATCTTGAGCTCCGGACGTCCGATTGACGTGCCGTCGACTTTGATGGATTCCTCTAAGTGAGACGGATCTTTTGGCTTACTCCGCACGAGGTTTGGATGCCGTCGGAGTGCGGTCAAGTTGGTTCGCTCATGAAATCCAACCGGGCCCCTGGAACAAAAAGGCCAATAACTCACAGACCGGGCGTCCGATTGACGCGCCCTCTGTCTCGTTGAATTCCTCTTGATGAGACGGAACTTTCGGCATACTTCGCCCGAGTTTTGGATGCAGTTGGGTAGTGTCCGGGTTGGATTGCACCCGAAATCCAACCGGGCCCCTGGAAAGGAAAAGCTGATATCTTTCAGACCGGACGTCCGTTTGACGAACCGTCAGCGGCGTTGGTGATCACGTTGAGAATCGGTCCTTATGGGTATACCCTATGAGAGTTCAGGGGCACAGTTGAGATACGGCCGGATTGGTTCGCACACGAAATCAACCGGGCCCCGGGGATGAAAAGGCTAATAACTCACAGACCGGGCGTCCGATTGACGCGCCATCTGTTGCGTTGAGACCCCTATGACGAGGTGGTCCTTTGAGTTACTTCTTCTTGGGACGTTGAGATACTTGGAGTATCGACCTGTAGCTCATGGAGCGGACCCTCCCAGAGACGAGCGTGTGGAGTACGGAGACCGTGTAGCTGACTGAGACCTGACGACTGCTTGACCGACTCGACTAGGAGTGAGTCGACTAGCCCAGTGGACGGAGCACTACTTTGTGAGGTGCAGACGCATGGTGGAAAGAGCACTACCTGTGTGACAGTGCAGACCCATGGTACTCGTCCAGAGAGTACCTCAGCAGGCTACTAGGGGGTGTGCACTACTGTGTTTGGGTGACATAACCCGGCGGGAAGCACTACTGTGTTTGGGTGGCTGACCCGTGGTACTCGATAGGAGGAGTACCTCAGTAGTCTTAGATAGTGAGCAGTACCTCGGAGTCGTGACAGGACCACTGTACACTCCAGAGACGGAGCTCTTCCGCAGTTACGGTTTCGATAATGAAAATCCTGGTTTGATCTGAGACTTTTGACCTTTGTGTTTACCTCATGATTGAGATGGGTCACTTGATAACTTAGGTATATGTATGGGCATATACTTGGGTTGTGGTTATCCGTTGATTTCATGATCTTGGTGTTTTCCTCATGATTGAGATGGGTTACTTGATAACTTAGTTATATGCATGAGCATATATCTAAGAAGAGGTTATCTGTTGAGATCTTCATTTTGGTTAACCTTGTTGGTTTTAGTGAGACCTTGAGGGTCTCGGGGTCCCTACTGAGTATCGTTATACTCACCCCTTCACGGGCTATGCCCACACCTTGTTGTGTTGGTTGCAGATGACGGGCAGTGCTGACAGAGGCCGAGTGTTCGAGGACTGGACGGTACCCGGAGGTGGACTACATGACGAGTCAGTACCCTGAGGTGGACTTCACGGTGAGACGACACTCGGAGGAGGTTGACGGGCGAGAGCGTTGTGGAAGCTATCTGTACCTACCCTTCAGGTAGGATCTGCGGTGGACGATCTAAGAGCTGCGCCATCTGTACCTACCCTTCAGGTAGGATCCGAGGAGGACGACCCAGGAGCTGCTTCCTCTCTTCCAGCTATTTGTATTTTTCTATTGTACTTCGTTCAGTAGTAGTTGTACTTTCAGTTGGGTTTGTATTATGGCCCATTTACTTTTCAGCACATTCTCTTTGTACTTAGTGTTTTACTTCCGTTTATACTCTGTGGTGTTTTGTTTACTTTTATAAAGGCAATGCCTTCCTAGCTATCGAGATTTACGCCTTTGGTGCTAGTCGCCAGCCCTTGGCCTATGGAAGACGGGCTTGGGGTAGTCACGGCATGGGCCCTGAGGACGGGTTGTGAAAAATTGGTATCATAGGAGTCGGTTCTACCGCAGAACTTATAACTCTGTTATTTTTTTTTTCTGTGAAGCAATAGTGTTAAGAGTACCGAGTTTGGTTTTAAGTTCAGGGAGTCCAGTGTTGGTGCGGGCGGCCGACGTATCCATACACCAGGACCCTGACAACTGATTTCCGACTTTGTGCACAAGAACACTAATTGCATGTGTGTTTCCAGAAGTTTTATTTAAATATCAGCTCAAACCAGGTCAGCTCACTAGGTATAATCGTTTGACCGTGTCACGTTGTTTCTTTCAGGATTCCTTCACATAAAGGCAAGTCATGAGTTACCTTTATGTGATCACACACTGGTTACCCTTATGCAATTGATCTGTGTAAGGGTAATGACTCAGTTAACTTTACACAACCCATCTGTGTAAATGTAACACCTCGTTTATCTTTACGTAGCCCTGCTACGTAAAGGGTAAACCATTTTAAAAACTAAATTTCCAGAATATGAAAACATTGCTCTGTTTTTTGTTTTCATCTTCATTTCCACACATTATTTCATAAATCTAAAACATGGTTCACTCTGATACCACAGAAGGGTTTTGTTAGAGTCTAATGAAATTTATCAGATCAAGAAAAAGCAATGAAAAACCATTGTCCAAGGATTTCTATGCAAGATAATATGAAACCTGTGTAAATTAAGAGCATGTTGTAAAGAAAAATATTTTACACCGAAGAGCCATTATATCATCTCCTTCAACTTTGAGCATCTTTGAATGTGCTTGATAAAGATCATAGGAGTGGAAAACAAAAGCATACCACTTTGGAATTGTATCCATAGGATAATCTGAATCACATGTCGTACATGTGAGATTCTCTTTTCTCCCACGATGCTCTAGCATATCGACATGCAAAGGAAGAACACGAAAGAGTGAAACTAGTTTAGGGAGGTTTGGCCAAGCATAATGGAATTCCCATACACTGCCATCGCATGAAAAAAATTAAATAAGCAATCACGAACGCTCCTTAATCATCCTCTCATTTATTCATGCATTGAAACACATGAATAAATACCATGGCCGATTCATGCATTGTATGCATTTACTCCCAAACGTTTCATCTCATGAAACGATATAATGAATGTTAGATAATATGAGAATAATAAATGAAAACAATTTATAATTTTTGCTTCAAGTCATATGGACCGATATATAGTTCATGAAAATCATAATTTGTATGCAATACAAAACTGCATATATATCACACACACACACACACAAGGTTACAGGGCATATCACTTTCAATATTACCTTTTATAATTTTTTCTACAAGCCATATGTTTGGATTAATTGTGTTATATCTTAGTATTTATTTGAAAAAATGGCCTTCACAATAATATCTTTCATTCCCATCATCTCCTAATTGAGGACACTTGGTAAAAGTAACTATCAACTTTGCATACTGTTTTACCTTTCCAGATAAATTTCATAGAAAACTTTCATTTTTCATGATAATTGAAACTTATAAAAAATATTATTGACCACTCTCTCTAAATTCAATGAAAAACCTTTGAATAATAACTCTCAGAATTCCAAATATTTATATTTTGATACACATTATCCTCATTCCTCATTATATGTTCGTTTTACTATTGAAGTGTCTGAAAAACCAATGGAGAAGCTGGAAGGTGTTAAGCAGCCCAAAGTCGTAACTGCATCTTTCCCAAGCCATCCAAAACATCCAAATTTTTCACAAATTTTGACTCATACTAATATTGAAAAAAATATACACTTGAAAGTGTAAATGTTGTCTATATATGATAACCATTAAAAGATATCTGCATGTATGTACAACATTAATTGGAGTAACGCCTTTGATTTTTTTTCATTTGGTTCAGTCTCTTACATTTCAATCTTCCCTGTAGAATGGTCTATCCAAAAGGTTATGTGCGATGATTCTTAGAGACGAGGAGGGGAGGACATGGCCTGTACAACTGTGAAGCCATTTACAACCTAGGGGCTATCATAGAACTTACATTGGATGTTGTTGGAAAAAAATGGTTACTACCAATGGCTTAAAAATAGATGACCATTTAAGATTTGAGCTTATTAAGCAAGGGGAAAAGCCTCCTGCCAATATTTATGGTAAGATTTTTAAAGACATGACTGGTGAAGGATGTAATTTGTTTGTTTAGTAGTTTAATTCTTAATACAGGGTTCTTATTTGATTTTATAAACCAAAATCTTAATTTATTTGTATTTATGTTTTCCATACAATTATTGAATGACTTTAAAAATAACACTATCATTGTTAATAGAAACATGGGATACATGAGAACAGGAATTGATTCTCATCAGAGAATCATGTCCATATTTTGCGTTCTCCCCCTCTTTTATCTTGAAAAGAAGAAACACCATCCAAATGAATGGTAAAAAATGATGCAAAGATTTCGGGCAACGAAACAATATGTTTTTAAATATTTAAAAAAAAATACTTTATAATATGGTCTAATTGATATGATACTGTTTGAGATAATTGAAACACTTTTTTTAAGATCCAAATGTTAGAAAATAGAGGAAACAAATGTCATGTCTTTGTATACGATCTTTTAAATGATGTATTAGTAAAACTTTAATCACAAGACTTCTTTAATTGACATGTCAATTTACATATATACAAGATTTTGGATGGGTATTTGATACAACACTGGCACTAAAACCATCGAATAACTATTTTAGGTGGAGATAGACACATGTGAGTTCCATAGTTAAAGTTTATTTAGTTGATCATATAGATTTTTGCTGATTCAGATTATTATTTAAATGACTAATTTTATGGAAAACATTAGATTTGGTGGACCTGAATTATTATTTGATTGATTGAAATTATGAAAGGAAATGAATTTGGTGAATAAGAATTATTATCTGAATGATTACATTTATGGAAGACAAAAATTTTTGTGGATTTAAATTATTATTTGAAATTTAATCTGGTTTATTATTATTATTTTTTGAGTTTCTATTAAAGTTATACATTTTGTTATAAATACTTGGGTTGTAATTGAGTGAACGAGTATTTTATAATTTTGTTTTTGGTTTTGTAAGTTTTCCCACTCCATTTAGACTCTTGATGTTGAATAACATTTTTGAAATTCTTGCCTATATTTTTCAAATGACTTTCATTTTTTAATATATTTAATGAAAAGTGGAATGAAGTGTTTTGATCTTACAATCAATGACAACAAATTTTAGCTTTAAGAAGTTCCCCAAAAATTAACTGTTTATGCCTCTTTCATTTTCTTGTCAAGTGCTGTATAAATGTTTTCCCACCTATACCCATTTAAAATTTTAGCTAGCTCTCATTCTCATGTCATTCATTTGCTGTTTAACACCAAAACCCCTAACTCACCTCTCTATCGATACCTCCTCAATAAAACTTGCAAGAACTCGGGTTTTTAAAACGAGTCAAAATTCTGACCATGTTTGAATTTTTGACTTGAATCCAAGAAAATTGGGAAAATATGGGACGTTTTGGAAATTTCCAGATTACACGCCGTGTACCTTCAGTACACGCCGTGTACTCCTGACTGTGTGTGAAGGCCATACAAGGTGTGTGGGACTGTTGGTGGGGTAGAATGTTTTTCGAAAGTACACACCGTGTAGAGGGGCCGTGTATGAGGATATACATGGTGTGTTGGGGATGTCGTCCGGGTAGAGAGGTACACACTGTGTAGTCAGTTGGCAACTCCTTGGCGAAATATCAGCCATCATATGAATAGTAAAATGATACACACGACGTGTATTTCTATGTAAACTCTTTGTATTTTCTTTTTTTTTCTTTAAAATGGGCAGTAGCCTTGTTTTGAGGCAGGGGGCAGTGGGTTTTGTCCGAGAGATGCGAATAGCTGGTTGGGACTTTAATTCCTTCCCATTTCTTCATCCGAAGTTGGATTCAAACACCGTTTGATCCATTAGAACCCCCTCGGTAAGGTATTAATTCCTCTTTAGCCGTTCTTCTTGATTTCTGTTCTAAGATGAGTTATAGGGGTTTGAGAGGTTTTGTTTCTTTTGTAGATCTACCACATTTTAGACCTAATTGGAGGCTGTTATTGGAGGAGTATCATTGTACTAGTACAAGGTAGGTGGTGTATACCTTCTTTCATGTTTTCGTGGACTTTTGGGTGGAATGGAATTTGGCGCGTCTTCGGGTATCTTTGAGTGGGAACCGTTCTATCTGCTATTGCATATTGAATTAATTGTTAGACCAGTGGGATGTCGTTGGGTATTCCCTTACCATGTTTTTCTTGGGAGAGGCCAAGCGAGGGACTGTTGCTCAAATGGGGCATTTTGGTCGGGTATTCCAAAATGGTTTTAAAATGAATTGTGATGATTAAACTGCTGAGTTTAGATTGTTTAAGCATGATTAAATGTATCGGAGGCATTCAAGACCTCGGTGCTACTGTGTGATAGCCATTACACTAGTGCAATTCAACTGTTTAGTTTTTTACCTGTTTTAAAGTGATTATTTGATTATATATGTAATTGCTGAATTTCATATGTTGGAACCTTTGGGTTGTGTTAGGAATGACCTGAATATTTCTTGAGTGATATTTTTCACAGGTTGGGCTTGGACCGAATTACTTTGGGTGGTTTTGACCATGAGATTGGGCATCATGGACATCGGGATTGAGGCAGTGAGACTGTCAGGTTGGGCATGGCCCAGGTTACTTGGATGGAAAGGCCATCAGATGCTGAGTGACATGGTCGCAGGGGCATGAGGTGCTAGAGATGTTGTGTCTTGGGTACTATTTTGGTTATTACCACTCACCAAGAAACTTTGAGTAGTGTGAACACAGAGAGACTCCGTGATGAGGTGGTTTTGACCACTCATATGGGTAGAGGTCCCCGTTAGTTGTAGTTTAGGTACTATTGGTTTGGGGGTTCTTGCCGTAGGAATCTACGTGGAAGGTGAGGAGCCTTCAGGGGATAACATTGAGGCTATCAGGTTGGGGGCAGAGGCTCACTGTTATTTGAGGGCAGACATCATAGTCCCTCCAGTTACTTTATTTGAAGGCAGACATCACTGTCCCTCTGCTTACTTATTTGAGGATAGGAATCACTGTTCCTCTGAGTTACTACTCCTTGGGAGTGCCTTCAGGAAGTTGGTACTTGAGACACATAGTGTCTGGAGGCACATGGTGTTGGGTTACTTGACTAAGATTCCGGCATTGGCCGAAGTAGGTGACACTCCATGGTGGCTATTGAGCACCAGTGGAGTTTTTGTTTATTTGTGCATCGTACTGTTTACTATTTTCCTTATAACTAAATGCCTGCTAAAACACTTATATTAGGAATGAACCGTTGGGTGGTATCCTATTGATATTCGTCTCACACCCTGCACGGGCCCTTCAGGACGCGTGTAAACTTTATGGACTTACGTGAAGGAAAGAGGTCAGTTTCAGGAGCTGGACTGTATTAGCTATTTCATGGAGATGGTATGGACCTTGAGGTCATGCCAGGCTGGAGTTTACTTTGTTTAGTTTCTATTCTGTATCAGCATGCTTACTTGTTATTGTAGCTAATATTGGTTAGCCATTAGAGCCCCTTTTTATACATTGACTTGCTATAGACGCATGCTTGGTTTGTTTAGTAGTTACAAGTGGTGTTCAACATGCTGTTCTATTTACTTTCGCTGCTGTTGTTTATATTCATTGCTTCCACTGTTTATTGCTATTGACTGTGCTTCCGCTATGTAGGTCTTGTTCGAGTCTGTCGAGTCGTTTATTTTCACTGCATGTTATGCATATTATTACTCGGACCAGTACCATTATTTTTCCTCCTCCAAGAGGGTATAACCTATCCACTATACCTATTAGACCCTCACTGCTAGTTGGTAGACTTTGGCATTCGAGGAGGTGCGCCTAAGGTAGTAACACCCGACCCATTTAGCACTATTCGGGTGGTTGTTTGGGATTGGTTCATTACAAAGTGGTATCAAATGAGTTCTTGATAGGGATTTAGTAGTATTTTTTTGCTGGATACTAATGAGATTGAGACTTCTTTTTTATTTATGCTGGTTTTACTTTTTGGGATATGGTAGACTGGAGATAGGTTGTTGTTGGAACTGGGTTTCTAGATTGTTCTTGGGTGCCTGTAACCCCAGGTACGAGGGATTGACCAAGTTTCCATGGGTGGGAATTGTTGTTTGATTTTTTCTCAGATTATAGTTTATATGATTTCCAAATCAGTGGCTCACTTGGTGTGTGATGTTATTGATTGAGATATGTAACCCTTAACCTGGTGCAATAAGGGAGAATTGGACCTTGGCCCAGTATGGCAAGGATTGATTGTTTTGAATTTGATAGACACATTTTTAGGGTATTTCAATTTCATAACTGAACATATGCTTTGTAAAGTGATAATTCCATGTGAATAATATCAATTTCCATGCCTTGTATGTTTTGAAATGTGAATAAGTGAAATTATTAATAGAATTTCTTGTTTATTTCAATGTGTTATTCCATGCTTTATATATTTTTATAATTTCATGTGGCAGGGTATTTGGGTCTGGCTCTTATAAGAGTAGGTAGGTACTATGGTTGAAGTGATTTTGATCATCAGGATTGGGAAAATCGGTCGTTAGTTTGAGGAAACGTTGGTTTTCAGGACAAGAATGGCCCAAGGTACTTTTGATACTTGGTTCTGTTGAGGGTGGGTAAGGAGGCCATGAGGTCGGGATGCCATGGGCATGGGTTGCGGTGGGGGAGAGTAAGGGTAGTAGTTATGTGCTGCCTTGTACTATTTTTCCTATCTATATGAATATATTGTTATATATATAGGTTGTCTGACCATTTATGGTATTTAGTGGGTCCCTTTTAGACGACTCAGATGGAGTGTCAGGCGGGAGATGGTACAGTGCCACAAGAGCAGGATCAGATTCAGGATCCGGTGCAGGCAATGCATGATTCGCAGGAATAGGCTTAGGGGCATGATCAGGTTCAAGATCTAGTGTAGGTAGGACAACAGTCAGGTTTAGTAGTGTTCGGACCATGGCTAGATGAGCAACTCTGGACTAGTCTGGTACGTGTCTTGCTGGGGATCGACAAAGGTGCATAGGGTACATAGCCATCTATGGAATATTTGACACGAGAGTTCTAGTCACAAAACCCACCAATTTTTCAGGGTGAGGGTGGTCCACAGGTGGTTGAGAACTAGATAGAGAGTATGCAGATGATCTTTGAGAAGCTTGAGACGCCTCCAGGGTGGAGGGTTAAGCTGACGACATACATCCTGAGTGGACTGGCGAAGCGTTGGTGGGATGTACAAGTTCAAGCTCACAGGCATGAAGGACTGTCATGGAAGGACTTCGAAGATAGGTTTTTGAGCACTTTTACCCAGAGACACTGAGGGAAAAGAGATCTCGGGAGTTCTTGATCCTTTAGTAGGGAGACATGTCCATCATGGACTAAGCAGCTACTTTCACTGAGTTGTCTTGATTTTCACCTGGTATGGTAGACAATGACTCAACAAGGGTGAGGCACTTAGAGGATGGATTACAACACACCATTCAGATCTAGGTAAATATCTTTAGGTTGGGTTGTTTCTCAGAGGCGGTAAATCAGGCGCTCATAGTAGAGGTAAACTAGAGGAATAGGCCCCAGGTTAGCTTGGTGGCAACTTTAGGTGATGGTTCAGACAGTAGGAAGTGAGGATGAGATGAGTTCTGGCAAGGTAGTCTGACCAAGGACTCAGCTATACCACCTCATAGTAGTTCTTCAATGGTTTTCTTTTAGTGTGGAAAACCGGGACATATTCAGACTCAGTGTGATAGGCCTCAAAAGGAGTGTTGGGCATGTGGACAGTTCAGACATCTGGAGATGTTCTGCAGGCAGCCTTCTTAGACAACTAGCAGGTAGGGACCAGGATAGATGGTGGTATCTGGAGTTGGTTCAGGTTTGGTACTAGGAGAGGGTAGATGAGTTTCAGCTGCATGTAGAGGACACAACAGTGATAGTGGAACCCAGCTGAGGGGTTAGTGGCTGGTGACTGGAGCATCACCGTAGGGAGATCAGGCATCAGGAAGTCGTACTTCAGGCCAGGTGCATGTCGTGGAGCTACCATAGGTTGAGTAGGCTAGTGAGCTGATGGAGGTTATAGGTACACCGCAGGTGTGGTCGTGACCTGTTGTGTTTTTACTTATTTTGGCATGGCATGTTGGGGAATGCCCGCTTTGAGTGCACAAGGTGCACGAGATTTATGTGTACTGACTAGATGCTGGTCAGTGGGATTGGCTCCATATCGGGTGAGTGATATATATATATATATATATATATATATATATATATATATGAGATTCATAACATCACGAGCATTGAGGATGCAGGTTAGTTGAGGTGTTGTAGGCATCGGGGCATTGAGGATGCGAGTTACTTGAGGTGCTAGGCATCAGGTTTGTTTTAACCATCCATGGAATGTAGGACCTTGTGGAGGCAGACACTGATATGGTGCAGGATACATTTTGGTGTCGGAAATGACACAAGATCACCAATGAGGCGTAGGGGTGATGATGCGTCACGAGAGGACCATGGGTTCAGAAACAGGTTAGTGAACCATTGCTTTATTTGAGTTTTTGTTAGGTTGATACTGAGTTATAAAAATTCTAAGGTGGGGATCCCCTTGAGGAATTTAGCCAGAACCTTTAAGACTGGGGTAGTCCGGGTTACTTTGATCAGGGTGGTATCTTCAGTGTCATCTTCGGGTTTCATTTGACAGCTTGGGGACGAGCTATGTTAAGGTGGGGAGATTGCAAGAACCTAGGTTTTTAGAACGGGTCAAAATCCCGACCCTGTTTGAATTTTTGACTTGTTTCTGAGAAAACTGAGAAAATCTGGGAAGTTTTAGAAATTTCCTGATTACACTCCATGTACCTTCAGTACACACTGTGTACTCCTGACTGTGTGTGAAGGCCATACATAGCGTGTAGGCCTGTTGGTGGGGTAGAATGTTTTTAGCAAGTACACACCATGTACTATTTGTACACGCCATGTAGAGGGGCCGTGTATGGGGATATACATGGCATGTTGGGGATGTTGGCCGAGTAAAGAGGTACGCGCCATGTACCATAGGTACACACCATGTAGTCAGTCGACAACTCCTTGGTGAAATATCAGCCATCATATGAACAGTAAAATGATACACACAACGTGTAGTCCTATGTATATGCCGTGTATTTTATTTTTTTCGTTAAAACGGGAAGTATCATCATTTTTAGGCAAGCGAGTTTCGTCTAAGAGACTCGAATAGCTAGGCGGGATTTCAATTCCTCCCTGTTTCTTCGTCCTAAGTCATATTCAAACACCGTTTGATCCATTAGAACCCCCTCGGTAAGGCTTTGATTCCTCTTAAGCTGTTCTTTTTTATTTTTGTTCTAAGATGAGTTATAGGGGTTTGAGAGGTTTTGATTCTTTTTTAGATATACCACATTTTAGACCTAACTGGAGGCTGTTATCGGAGGAGTATCATCATAATAGTACGAGGTAGGTGGTTCATACCTTCTTTCGTGTTTTTGCGGACTTTTGGGTGGGACGACCTTTGGCGCGTCTTCAGGTATCTTTGAGCAGGACCCATTATATCTTATATTTCATATTGAATTAATTGTTAGACCCATGGGATGCCATTGGGTATTCCCTTACCATTTTTTGCTTGAGTGAAGTTGGGCGATGGGTTATTGTTCAAATGGGGAATTTTGGCTGGGTATGCCAAAATGGATTTAAAATGAATTGTGATGATTAAACTAATGAGTTAGGTTGTTTAATCATGATTAAATGTATCAGAGGTATTCAAGACCTCGGTGCTACTGTGTGATAGCCGTTGCGCTAGTTCAATTCAACTTTTTAGTTTGTTTACCTGTTTTAAAGTGATTCTTTGATTATATATGTAATTTATGAATTGCATATGCCGAAACCTTTAGGTTATGTTGGGAATGGCCTGAATATTTCTTTAGTTATGTTTTTCATAGGTTAGGCTTGGTTCAGATTACTTTGGGTGGTTTTGACCATGGGATTGGGCGTCATGGACGTCAGGATCGAGGCAGTGAGACTGTCCAGTTGGGCATGACCTGGGTTACTTGGATGGAAAGGACATTAGATACTAAGCAACATGGTCACATGGGAATGAGGTGATATATATGTTGTGGCTTGGGTACTATTTTGGTGATTACTGCTCACCCAGATACTTTGAGTAGTGTGCACATAGAGTGACTCTGTGATGAGGTGGTTTTGACCACTCGTGTGGGTAGAGGCTCTTGTTAGTTGCGGTTTAGGTACTATTGGTTTGGGGGTTCTTGCTATAGGAAGCCGTGTAGAAGGTGAGGAGCCTTTAGAGGATAGATTTGAGGCTATCAGGTTGGGGGCAGAAGCTTGCCGTTATTTGCGGGTAGACATCGCTGTCCCTCCAGTTACTTTATTTGAGGGTAACATTGCTATATCTCCGGTTACTTATTTGAGGAAAGGATTCGCTATTCCTCCAAGTTACTACTCCTTGGACGTGCCTTCGGGATTTTGGTACTTGAGACACATTGTGTCTGGAGGAACATGGTTCCGGGTTACTTGACTGAGATTCTGGCGTTGGCCAAAGCAGGTAACACTCCATGGTAGCTGTTGAGCACCAGTGGAGTTTGTGTTTATTTGCACATCGTACTGTTTTCTGTTTTCCTTATAACTGCATGGCTACTAAAACACTTATATTAGGTACGCACCATTGGGTGGTATCCTACTGATATTCATCTCACACCCTGCACAGGCCCTTCGGGACGCGTGCAAACTTTATGGATTTATGTCCAGGAAAGAGGTCAGTTTTAGGAGCTAGACTGTATTAGCGGTTTCATGGAGATGGTATAGACCTTGAGGTCATGCCAGGCTGGAGTTTACTTTGTTTAGTTTCCATTCTATATCGGCATGCTTACTTATTATTGTAGCTACTATTGGTTATCCATTGACACCCCTTTTTATACATTGACTTTCTATAGACGCATGCTTATTTTGTTTAGTAGTTACAAGTGGTGTTCATTATGTTGTTCTATTTACTTTCACTGCTGTTGTTTATATTTATTGCTTCCGATATTTATTGCTATTGATTGTGGTTCTGCTATGCAGGTCTGGTTCGAGTCTGTTGAGTCGTTTATTTTCACTGTATGTTATGCATATTATTACTTGGACCAGTACCATTATTTTTCCTCCTCCAAGAGGGTATAACCTCCCCACTATACCTATCAGACCCTCATTGCTAGTCGGCAGCCTTTGGCATTCAGGGAGGTGCGCCTAAGGTAGTAACACCCTACCCGTTTAGCACTGTTCGGGTGACTGTTGGGGACCGAGTCATTACAAAACTAAAATCAAGAGGCAAGTGACTTTTTTATAATTTGTATTTATTCAACACAACACTATTCCATTTTCTAGACTTGTTCCAATGTGTTGGATTTTTTATTTATAGATGAAATAGAGAGTACATCAAGTAGCCTCCACCAATGTGGGACTCAAATAATAAAAAAGTAGGGCTTATCCCACTAATAAAAACCCATAGGATTGACCTAGTTAACCCATTCCCAATACTATAACATCCCCCCTCAAGCTGGAACATATATGTTTATCATGCCCAGCTTGGTACACACAAATTGGACATGTGTTCTAAGAACCCATTTTGTGAGAATATCTGCAGGTTGACCAGAGGTGAAAACGTGATCAAAAGTGATTCTCTTATCATAATTCTCTCGAATGAAGTGACAATCAACTTCAATATGGTTCTTCTGTTCATGAAAGACCCAATTTGTGACAATCTTGATCGCATCTTGATTATCACACCAAATATGCTTCGATTTCTTGATAGTATAACCGATATCCTGTAGTATCTATTGCGCCCAAATAATATTTGCAGTCACATGTTCCTAACATGATACTTTGGATCTGAATTTGATTTGGAGATAATTTTCCACTTCTTACTTTACTATGAGATCAAATTTCCTATAATAAATACCGCAAAACCTGACATTCATCTCATAGAAGAGTGATATAATATATAATTTGCGTCACAAAATGCTTCAATTTATGTATAACCCTTATCAGAAAATAGAATACCAAAACTCGGTTCCTTTTTCACATATCTAACAATGCAAAGAACAACCTCCCATAGTGTTTTTTTAGAGATTCCATAAGCTGACTCACCTTGCTAACTACACAAGCATGAAGGGCCCCATGAACTTACCCAGAACCATCAATCACTTCAGTTCCCAAAAAACTCACCACCAAATTTATCACCCTATTATGGGATACCCGGTCGAGCATAAAACTGTTTGTTTCACTTTATCCTACCTGCACCCCCACCCTTCGGGCTCATCATACGAGTGAGTCATTTTTCCACCCCAGTGCTATGCCAACTGTTAAGAGTATTATATGGTTTTTAATATTTGTATCCCATATTGGTGTGAGTAATCTATTTTACTCCTTTTCTCATATATAAATTAAGAACCCTATCTCATTGTGTGGTATGAATTTCCATTTTAACATGGTATCAAAGGAGGTTACGTAACCCTCTCCCTCTAGACACTTCCCTACCCTTGCAACGCTCTCCACCACCCTTACGGTGCCCTCCTCCACCCTCCTCCACCCTCTTACGCACTGCTCCTCCTGCGCGATTCCCTCCTTGCACGTCTGCCCCTCTTACATGATTCCCCCCTTGTGCACTTCCCCTCTTGGACGATGGCTCTTGCATGATGCCTCCTGCATGATAGCTCTTGCGTGACGACTCCAGGTACGATCACCACTCCCTTTGCATATGTCACACCTTGACAGCTCCTGTGTGACATCTCCTACCTAAAGACTACAGATGCAATCTACCCTCCTTGTGAAGATGACACACCTTTTAGAAGAAATCCTTGTTCATTTCCCCTCCCTATGCAGCAACCCCTCCCTATGCAACACTATTCCAGCAGATCGCCTCTCCCTATGAGACGCCCCAAACTTCACAACTGTGCCCCACCACCATCCATGATACTATTTCTTATTCGAACTAATTGATACCTAGATGTTCTAGCTATACATTTTCAGCACCTACTATCTTGGCTTCCTCTGTCATGACTAATCACATTGGGTAACGACTCAACAACTCTAGTCTATCATTTGTTCACCTTCACCACCTTCTCAACGTGCATCTTAAACACTCAATGACCCTATGCTTTTGGACTTCTATCACCCCATGAAATCATAAAATTCTATTGTTTCTCATGGAGATCCTTCGATATCATATCTATCCCAATGGTCCATGTCATGGGTTCTTGACTCTGGTGCCTCAGATCATATCACTGGGGATGATTGCGTTCTTCAATCCTATCGCTCGAACTCACGACGTGTAAAACCTCATCACGTCATGTAACATTTTATGGAGTGAATACTTCTCAAAATATGAACCCAAAAACCATTAAAATACATGTAATCAAGTTACATGGCATTAAATTTTTCTACAGCCTACAAAAAATCCATCAACTGAAGGTAATATTACTGTTGCCGATGGATAGATAGCACAGATCATTGGTTATGAGAGCTGTACGATTATGTTTAGATTAACGCTCTCCTCTGCTGACTTTGTTCCTAGCTGTACCTTTAATTTACTATTCATTAGTAAACTTATTGTTTATTTACATTACCAGATCATATTTTTACTTTTGTTATATTTTAGGAGCATTTGATGACTTGAGTGCTTGGTAGTGGACGTCTTCAGGGTGGTGTGTATATACTTGACTCAGCTCCAGTTCAAACATGTCCCGTCACTTCTGCTCATGCCCTCCAAATTCATTATCGCTATATTCATCCACCTCCCCGCATTCTTCAAAAACCTTTTCTAAGGTTGGGTCCTCTTCTTCCAATTAACTGTGAGTCCTGTCATTACACAAAGCATCATTGAGTTATCTATGTTCCCCGAGCAACCCCCTGTGAAACCACTCCTTTTCATTTGGTCCATTCCTATACCGAGGGACTATTATTAGTAAATCTAAATTAGTCTATCAATATTTTTTTACTTTCATCGATGATTCTTCACGAATGACTTTGGTCTATTTTTTGAAGAATCATTCTGAAAATTTTACCATGTTCCGCTCCTATTATCATGAAATCACAACCCAGTTTTCTGCTAAATATCATTATTTTCCTTCTGAAAATGGTTGTGAATATTTATCTAGACCTTTCCAATCTTTTCTTGATGATCATTCCATTATCTATCAAACATCATGTCCTGATACATATAAAAAAAATGGTGTTGCAGAATGAAAGAACCATCATTTGTTAGAAGTTTCTCATTCATTTTTATTTCAGAAGAAAGTTCCGAACATTTTTTGAGGAGATACCATTCTCACATCCACCTATATTATCAAAAAAATTTCATCATCTATTCTTTAGGGGGATACACCATTCCATTATTTATTTCCAACAAAATCACCTTATTCCCTGCTTCTTCACATTTGTGGCTGTGTGCTATGTTCGGGATATTCGTCCCCCAATTAACAAGTTTGACGTGGGAGCTCTCAAATGCATATTTATTGACTACTCCTGAACTCAGTGTGGATATAGCTATTTCTCTCTAGATTTTCATCGTTATGTTGTCTCAACTAATGTTTCCTTTGTTGAATTCTTGGTTTTTTCTATTCTCAATTTCCCACCACTATTTGCCATTCCCGATTTTGATGTTATTTTACCATATTATCTAGATACCCCCACCAAACCCATCTCTTCCTAGTGATGTTTTCAGATCACAATTTTTTCAAGTATATACTCACTGACCTAGCACCCCTTCCACCTTGGCTCCTGATGCTGCTATCTCACTTAATGACTCATCTTCTCCTGATCCTTCATCACAAGAGTTGCCTATTGTGTTTCACCAGGGTTTCCATTCATGTTAGTATTAACAGGGCTTGTCTGTGGCTACCTCTCATGCTATTATGACATTGGATGCTCACGCGACACCGCACACTGTGGTTGAGGAAAAATTCTATCATGGCTGGTTAAAGTCAATGCAAGATGAACTTTAGGCCTTATAAACCAATCATACTTGGGATCTTGTCTATCTCCCTTCAGATAAATAAGTTGTTGGTTGAAAGTAGATCTATACCATGCACATCAATGTCGATGGTTCTCTTAATCATCTCAAAGTACTACTTGTTGCCAAGGGTTATGCACAGGCATATGAAATTGATTAATTTGACACCTTTTCTCCCATCGCTAAGATGACATCGGTCCGATTATTTATCTCTCTTGCCGCCACCTATCACTGGTCTCTCCATCAACTGAATGTTAAGAATGATTTTCATTCTTTATAAAGAAGTTTATATGGAGAAACCACCAGGATTTGTTGCTCAGGGAGAGTCTTCCAAGGTTTTTTGCCTTCGTCGATCTTTGTATGGCCTCAAACAATCACTTTGTGATTGGTTTGGGTGTTTTTTCTCTGTTGTTCTTAGCTTTGGCATGTATCAAAGAATAAAAGATCCTTCCATTTTCTATCATCAATATATAGTAGGCATCATTCTCTTGATAGTCTATGTGGATGAAATTTTCATTACTGACAGTGATGATGGCGACATTGATCGACTCAAATCCTTCATTCATAAAAATATTCACATGAAGGATTTGGGTCCACTGTGATGTTTCTTAGGGATTTATATAACTAGATATACTAAAAGAATGTTTCTATCTTAGAGAAAGTATGTTCTTGACCTTCTGCAGGAAATTGGAATGACTAGGGCTGACTCAGTTGACTCACCCTTTGAACATAGAGAGAAGTCCCTTCATACTGGCAGTAAGATGTTCTCACCCAACAGATATATACGACTTGTTGGAAAGCTTAACTACTTGACATGACTCGACCCAATATTGCTTGTGTGGTTAGTAAAGTGGGTCACTTTATGGAATCCCCACCAAAAACACAGTGGGAGGATATTCTTCACATTGTTAGATATGTGAAAAGGGAACCAAGTTTAGCTATTCTATATTCTGATCATGGACATACATGTATCGAGGCATTTTGTGATGAAGATTATGCTAGATACCTCTCTTCTAGGAGATCTATGTCTAGTTTTATAGTATTTTTTTGAGGAAATTTGATCTCATGGTAAAGTAAGAAGCAGACAGTCATCTCGTGATCTAGTGCGGAGTCAGAGTATCATGTAATGACATATGCGACTACAAAGATTATTTGGACACAAAAAAATTTATAGGATATTGGGCATACTATCAAGAAATTGGCACACATCTGGTGTGACAATCAAGATGTTATCAATATTGCCGTAAATCCAGTCTTTCATGAGAGGACCAAGCATATTGAAGTTGATTTACATTTTGTTTGAGAAAACTTTGAGAAGAAGAAGATCACCTTCGTCCATGTTCATACCTCTGATAAACTTGCAGATGTTATCACAAACTGGGTGTCTGAACCACGTGTCAATTTTTTGTATAATAAACTAGGAATGATAAATATATATGTTCTAGCTTGAGAGGGAGTGTTAAGAGTATTAGATAGTTTTTAATATTTGTATCCCACATCGATGTGGGTAATTTTTTGTACTCATTTTCTCATCTATAAATTAAGAACCCTACCTCATTGTGAGGTACATGTTTCCATTTTAACACCAACAAACAATTTTAGGTTGAGTCATCATCAACTGATTAAGCTTCCAAACAAGTCGCCTATATCTATCAGGTGAAGGGATCACTTCATTGTTAGTGTGAAGTGACTTCTCTCTAGGTTTCTGAGGTGAGTAAACCGAGTCACCTCGATTCATGTTGTTCTCCTACAACAGATCAAAGACATACTTTCTATGCGATATAGAAATTCGTTTGGCACATATAGAGACCTCAATCACCAAGAAATATCATAGTGGGTATGCCGAATTGATGATAGAAAACAAAATAATCCTTTATTGTTTGACACATACCAAAAGGTAATCACAACGGTGTAGAAATGGCCAAACCAAACATTAGGTGACTTCTTGAGGCCAGACAATGATCAAAGGAGACAAACCTTAGATAACTCCTCTTGAACAACAAACCATGGTGGTTGCTCCATGTAAACCTCTTCATAAAAAAAACCACAAAGGAAAATATTCTCAACATCCAAATGATGAAGAAGCCAGTGATAAGTGACAAAAAAAGAGATAAGTGAACCGATGCTATCTTTGCTACCAGAGAAAATGCGTTGAAGTAATCAATGGAATAAATGCACATAACCATTAGCAACAAGGAAAGATTTGAGATAATCAATAGATCTAACAGTGTTGACACACTATATAGATCCACTTACAACCGACAACCTGTTTACTTGAAGGGTGAGAGAGAGAATTCCAAGTATGGTTTATGTACAAGGCATGAATTTCATCCTGTATAGACTATAACCAACTAGGATGAGATTTTTCCTCAATAATAGTGCTCTTGAATTGAGCGAGCAGCCAATGCGGGGCACAACATATTACTCTCTCAGATAAGTAACCATATCCACAATGTGATGAACTCTTCGATGATATTTTATGGTTGTCAAAATGAAAATTTTCTTAAGAAACAATCTAAAATGAAGTTAAATATTATTCCTAATGAAAGGAAGTGCAATCCAGTATTAGATATGGAATCTTCTTCCTATTCATCCAACCATACCTGTAGGATTTCTTTTTGTGAAAAAAAGTTTCAAAAAATGGACTCTCTAGTTTCTTGGCCCTTATAAGGTCGATATGGTAGGGTCTGACACTTATGAATTAGCTCTTCTAGCTTTTCCAAAAGATCACCCTATCTTCCAGGTCTTACTTCCTCCAAAGAGAATTCTTAGTCCTTGCTAGATTCAGACTAGTGGGGTTTTAACATTGGAATTATTGGTGCAATGGAATGAAAAACATATTATGGAGGCTAGGTGGGAGCCTTATGAATTATTAGTTGAAAATTTTTCATCCTTCATCCTTTAGATCAAGGTTCACTTTCAAGGGGGGAGTATGATGTATGCAACACCACCAGTAATTTGGATAAAGTCTAGCCAAGTAATCATATAGATTTTGATTGATTCCAAGATTATTATTTGAATGACTAAATTTATGAAGAAAATGATTTTGGTGGGTTTGAATTATTGTTTGAGTGAATTAATTTATTGAAGGTTTCAAATTTTGGTGGATAAAGATTATTATTTTAATGATTGTATTCAAGGAAGACAACTGATTTTATGGATTTGGATTATTATCTGTGAGATGTAGTCTGGTTTATTGTTGTTTTTTTAGCAGTTCCTATAAAATGAGATATTTTATTTTAAATGTTTGGGTTGTGATTGAGTGGATGATATTTGATTATTTTGGTTTCAATATTGAATGGAATTCCTTCTCATAGGGACAGTTGAGGTTACATATTATCAGTGAGTCTTGCTTAAAATTTTCAACTTCATTGTTCTTATTGTTTTAATAGGGACACTTGAAGCATATCCTTTTCATATGGACACTTGTGGTTTCAATAATTTATGCAAAAATGTTCTTTTTTAAAAAGTAAATGTATTAAATATGTTTTCAAAGTATTTATGACAGGAAATAAGGCTTTTTTTGACAGTAGTTATTGAAAACTTCCTATTTAATTATCTTTCTTCCTTAGTGAAATGTCCAATGCTAGAACTTATACTGGATGATGCTGCCTCTATATATGATCATCCTTATTTTATTTCTAGGGTGAGACCCCATAACCTAGTGCACAATCAATTTTTAAGTGTTGAGAAACCATGTAAATGGATTGCGGATTTTAATATCATGGTTATGCATCATCATGATCATGTGATGGATGGGTTCATGCAGAACATCCCCATGCATTTTGCAAGGGCCAATAATTTTACTAAGAAAACTTTCATGTTTACTCTTAAGCGGTGTCCATGCTTTTAAAATATATATTGTCTTTTTTTCCTTGAATATGTGCATGATCGACCATGACTGTTGATAGTGTTGCTGCGGGTGGCTCAACACAAATCTAACATGGATGAAGCTCTGTGAGCGCAGCCACATGAAATTGTATGGCTGAAGATGGGGAAAAGCTTCAGGGTTTTTGAAAAAATGGAGAGTTCGTGGATGCTTGGGCTGTGTATCTTTAATAATGTAATGGTTTTCCCATTTCATGCTTCTCTGTCTGTAATAATGTAATGTTATTTACCCATGCGTCCACTTGGATCCAAGATATTTTTAGTATTTCTTGTAGTGTTTCGGGCTGTGTTCCAAGCAGGTTCCCCATACCACTATTGCGCTTCTCCATATACATCCGTATCAAGACATTTAATGTTATGTTTTTTATTTCTATAATTAATGCTATGCATTTTGGTGGTTTTTTCACTTGTTGGGAATAACCGATATATTGGTGTATGTGTAGTCCATTGAAAAAAAAAATGTGAAATAAAAAGTTTGAAAGAATTTGTTTCGTTTTGTTTCATTTTTATTCCTCATATTTCTCGTATTGTATAGCCAAAAAATTGGTATCAGAGGCCGGTACTAATAAATCTTCCAATTTTCAAAGATGGCCACCGCAATCCAACCGCAAGTTCCGAAGTTGTCTAAGGATAATTATGAAATATGGTTCATCCAAATGAAGGTATTTTTCAGTTCATAAGAATTATGTGAGATCATCACCAATGGGTATATAATACCCACTATAGAGGAAGAAGCTGCCTTCACAAATGAAGAAAAGACGGCTCTCAAAAATCAAAGGAAGAAAGACAACAATGTGTTTTTCCTCTACCAAGGGTTGGATGAATCAACTTTTGAAAAAAATTTCAAAGCAACATCAAACAAGCAAGCTTGGGATACCCTCGACACCATCTTCAAGGGTATTGATCGAGTGAATCAGGTTCGTCTTCAAACACTAAGAGCAGAGTTTGAAGTGGTGCACATAAAGGATGATGATAGTATCTCTAATTAATTCTCACGTTTAATTGTTAATGTTAACAATTTAAAAAGAAATGGTGAAAATTGGAGGAAATTTTTGTCACTAAAAAATCACTTTTCTCTCTCACAACCAAGTTTGAGCATGTGGTTGTGGCAATCAAAGAATCAAAAAATTTGGAAAAATTATCCATTGAAGAATTGATGGGGTCGTTGAAAGTGTATGAGAAATGAATACAAAAGAATGCGGGTTCAATGCTGGAGGATGCTTTAGAGTCCAAGTTAACTTTACAAGAACAAAATAACGGTCAAACACAATGAGATGGTCATTGTTCAAGAGAGATAGGGCATGAATATTATCCAAGCCATCAATAAAAGCAACCAAATTTTACTAGCTTCCGTGGAAGAGGAAATTGTGGAGGTCGATTTACATGTGGTCTTGGAAACACAAAGAATGTTTAGTGCCACAATTGCAAGAAATTTGGCCATTATGCTTCTGATAGTTGGAGCAAAATGGTTCAAGAAGAACAATCTAACTATGCTGAAGCATATCACCATGAAGAAGAAGTCACCACACTCCTCACACAAGAAAAGGCATGTGAACGTCTAGTTGTGAGGTATCTAGACACAAGTGCAAGCAACCACATGAGTGGTAACAAAGAGTTGTTTGAGGAACTCACCGAAGAAGTTCATGGTGACGTGAACTTTGGAAACACATCAAAGGTACCTGTGATTGGAAATGGTAAAATCAAAATCTTTCAAAAGAATGTTGATCCAAATTACATATCTAATGTGTATTACATGTCAAATATGAAAAATAATATCATCAGTATCGGCCAACTCCTTGAGAAGGGGTATGTCATACCCATGGAAAACTGTTCTTTGACTATAAGAGATGCTCACAAGAGTCTTGTTTCTCAAGTCCAAATGGCGAAGAATTGCATGTTTCCACTGCATATCAACACAAATGCTGAGAAGTGTCTCTTTAGACTCATGAAGAAGGACTCATAGAGATGGAATATTTTCTTTGGGCATCTCCATTTCATCAGCCTTAAACTTTTATCCTCATCAAGCATGGTGTGTGGTTTTCCAGTGATTGAAGTTCCAAATCATGTATGTGAGGCGTGTACACTCAGTAAGCAAAAAAGGAACTCCTTTCCCATTGGAGTGTCCAAAAGTGAAAATGAACCACTTCCATTGGTTCATACTGATATTTGCAGACCACTTGAAATTCCCTCACTTAGTGGTAATAAGTATTTTATTACCCTCATTGATGATTTCAGTAGAAGACTTTGGGTGTATTACATCAAAGAAAAATATTCTGCATTTATGATCTTTAAAACTTTCAAAGATCATGTTGAATGGAATTCTATGAGAATAGGTCTATATTGACCAGCTTGGAGTCTTTTTTATTCAAGGGGAGGAAGACAAGGTGTATCGACTGAAGAAAGATCTATATGGGTTGAAGCAAGCTCCACATGCTTGTAATGCATGCATAAACAACTATCTTTAGGAGAATGGCTTCGCCTGATGTCCATATGAGAATGAAATTTACATAAAGAAGAATGATCATGGTGATATACTTATTGCATGTTTGTATGTTGATGATTTTCGGTTCATAGGGAACAGTTGACTAATGTTCGATGAATTCAAGGGGGCCATGTTCAAGGAGTTTGAGATGACCGATGGAGGTCTCATGTACTTTTTTCTAGACATTGAAGTAAAGAAACAACATGACATCATCTCTATATCTTAGAAGAAGTATGCCAAGGAGTTGCTTGAAAATTTCAAGATGACAAATTGCAATGCTATAAACACACCTGTAGCAATAAGCTTAAAACTGAAAAAAGATGGAGAAGGAAGAAGCATTGACTTGACTTCGTTCAAGATTCTGATTGGAATCCTGAGGTATCTCACAATCACAATGCCATGTATTGTCTTTATTGTTGGGATTCTAAGTAGGTACATGGAAGCACCAAAAGAGTCACAATCGCTAGCAGCAAAACGAATCCTTAGGTACGTTAAAGGAATGATGGATTTTGGTCTTTTTTATACATACAATGAAGAAGTAAAGCTATATGGTTACTCAGAAAGTGATTGGGGAGGTGACCAAGATTAAATAAAAATAACAACTGGGTATGTATTTTTTCTTGGATTGACTGCTTTCACATGGATTTCAAGAAAGAAGAGTGTGGTCGCCCTATCCACATGTGAAGAAAAGTACGCGACAACATCATCTAATATTTGTGATGGAATTTGGTTAATAAATTTACTGAAGCAGCTGAAGTATCCACATGATGGATCTATAGTGATATATGTGGATCATAAGTCAGCAATTGAACTTTCCAAAAATCCAGTGCAAACTGGAAGAAGAAAACACATTGATACCCAATTCCATTTTCTGAGAGATCATGTGAAATAGAAAATGATAAAATTGGAATATTTCCATACAATAGAATAGGTAGAAGATATTTTCACAAAGGCACTACCGAAAGATACATTCAAAAAATTAAGAATGATGCTCAGAATGAAACCAGTTTTGGTTTGAAGGGGAGTGTTGGAAATAAAAACCAATCCCATATCTTCCCCATGCTACATATTTCCTCATGCTTCTCTAACTTTCCCCATGCGTCCACTTGGCTCTAAGATATTTTTAGCATTTCTTCCAGTGTTTCAGGCTATGTTCCAGGTGGGTTTCCCATGCGGATGCTGCGCTCCTCCATATACATCCATATCAAGACATTTAATGTTATGTTTTTATTTCTATAATTAATGCTACACATTTTGGTGGGGTTTTCACTTGTTGAGAATAACATATATATTGTTTCATGCGTAGTTCGTTGAAAAAAATGTGAAATACAAAGCTTGAAAGCCTTTGTTGCATTGTGTGCCATTTTTATTCCTCATATTTCTTAGCTTTTATAGCCAAAAATATAACTAGTGAATATGATTTTGCAATGTAAAGTAGTTATTTGTAAATGAGTTTTCAGGTCTAGTAATGTCAACCTTCCTGTGGCTCCCCTTTTATTGTACAAGTTGTGCCACAATAGAGAATCCATCACCAACCACCATCTTGTCAGGTACAATTTCACTACCCCACTCTAGTTCATCCAAACCAAGAAACTCTTCAAGTTTTACTGCAACAGAGAATCCATCACCAAAAAACACATCTCTTGCAGGACCCCCCCATCCATCGCCTATTTCTTTATCAAAAACCCACAAAAAAACTTACACAACCATGATAAAAAAAATCATTCAAAGTTAAACTCCACTTCTTCACTGATTGTGATTCAAAATTTTCCACCACACTCTTATTCAAAAGATTTATCCTCCACCCCTGTACTTTGTCACATTTGTTGTAAATTAAAACAAAACCCACCCATTGGTTTTCCAAAGTGGAGGAATTCCCCATTCAATTCTTTCCCATGCAACTCCTCTTTCCCATGCGCCTTTTCTCTATTCTCCAAAGCATCCATTTATTTTTCCTATGCATGAATTTAATATTTCTTTTTTTGTTCCTTTCATTAAATGTAATGTGGATGTCTATTTTGATGTATGTTCATAGACTATATATTGGTGTGTGTGTAGTCTGTTGAAGATAGATGTGAAATACAAAGCTTGAAAGCTCTTTTATGATATTGTTCCATTGTTCTTACTCTTATTTTTTCCCGGCTTGTATAGCCAACAAATTTTTATCAGATCCAGGTTCCAAGACATCCTAAAATTTTTGAAGATGGCCACCGCAATCCATCTGCAAGTTCCAAAATTGTCTAAGGATAACTATTAAAGGTGGTTCATCCAAATGAAGGTGCTGTTCAGATCACAAGAACTATGGGAGATTGTCACTGATGGGTATATAGTACCCACTATAAAGGAAGAATATGCCTTAAAAAATGAAGAAAATACAACCCTCAAAAATTAAAGGAAGAAAGACAACAAGGTGTTGTTCCTCCTATATCAAGGGTTGGATGAATGAGCATTCAAAAATATTTCCAAAACAACATCAAGCAAGAAATCTTGGGATACCCTTGACACAATCTTCAAAGGTGTTGATCGAGTGAAGCAGTTTCGTCTTCAAACACTAAGAGTGGAGTTTGAAGTGGTGCACATGAAGTATGGTGATAGTATCTCTGATTAATTATCATGTTTAATTGTTATTGTTAACAATTTGAAAAGAAATAGTGAAAAAGTGGAGGAAATTTGAGTCATTAAAAAATAACTTCGATCTCTAAAAATGAAGTTTGAGAATGTGATTGTGGAAATCCAAGAATGAAAGGATTTGGAAACACTATCTATTGAAGAATTGATAGGGTCGTTGCAAGTTCATGAGCAATGAATGTAAAAGAATGAGGGTTCAACACTGGATCATGATTTAGAATCCAAGTTGACTCTACAAGAACAAAATAATGACCAAACACAATAAGGTGGTCATTGTGCAAGAGGGAGAGGGCGTGAATATTATCCAATCCATCAACAAAAGAAACAAAATTTTACCAGCTTCTGTGGAAGAGGAAATGGTGGAGGCCTATTTACACGTGGTCATGGAAATACAAAGAATGTTCAATACCACAATTGAATTTTTTTTGGCCATTATAATTTTGAGTTTTGGATAAAAATGGGTCAAGATGAACAATCCAACTATGATAAAGCATCTCACTATAAAGAAGAATTAACCACACTCCTTGAACAAGAAAAGGCATGTGAATGGCCAAATATGTGGTATCTGGACACAGGTGCAAGAAACCTCATGAGTGGTAACAAAGAGTTGTTCGAGGAACTCACTGAAGAAGTTCATGGTGACGTGAGTTTTGGTTACTCATCAAAGGTACCTATGATTGGAAAAGGTAAAATAAAAATCTATCAGAATAATGGTGAGCCAAATTACATCTCTAATGTGTATTATGTGCCAAAAATGAAAAATAATATCATCAGTATCAGCCAACTCCTTGATTAGGGGTATGTCATACACATAGAAAACTCTTCTTTGTTTATAAGTGATGCTCATAGAAGACTTGTTAATCAATTCCAAATGGAAAAGAATCACATGTTTCCTCTGCATATCAACACAAAGGATGAGGAGTGTCACTTTGTAATCATAAAGAATGACTCATGGGGATGACATCTGTGCTTTAGGCATCTCTATTTCATCAACCTTAAAATTTTATCCTCATCAAGTATGGTGCGTGGCTTGCTGGTGATTGAAGTTCCAAATCATGTATGCGAGGCTTGTACACTCGATAATCAAAAAAGGAACTCCTTTCATAGTGGAGTGTCCATAAGTGAAAATGAACCACTTTAGTCGGTTCACACTGATATCTACGGACCAGTTGAAACACCCTCACTTGGAGGCAATAGGTATTTTATTACCCTCATTAATTATTTAAGTAGAAGACTATGGGTGTATTGAATCAAAGAAAAATCTTCTGCATTTATGATCTTTAAAACTTTCAAAGCTCATGTTGAAGTTGAAAGTGGCCATAGAATCAAAGTACTCATATCTGACAGAGGTGGAGAATAAATTAAAATTCATTTCAAGATTTTTTCTAGGAACAAGACATCAAGTAGAAATACACTTCAGCCTACACACCACAATAGAATGACATTTCATAAATAAAGAAACATACCATCCTTGACATGAATAGGACCATGATGAAGGAGAAAGTCCTGTCAAAGTGCTTCCAGGAAGAGGCAATGACATGTACTGCCTACGTGCTCAATCGGTGTCCAACTAAGAGCATCATAAATTTGACACCACAAGAGGTGTGGAGTGGCTACAAACCAAGCATGGAGCACCTAAGAATCTTTGGGTGTGTCTCCTATGCTCATGTTCCAGAAGAAATAAGAAGGAATCTTGATGATCGTGGTGAAAAGTGCATATTCATTAGCTATAGTGAAAATTCTAACACCTATAATCTCTACAATCCACTAACCAATAAATTAGTGTTGAGTATATATGTATTCTTTAGTGGGGAAGAAGCGTGGAAATGGAATGATGAAGAATAAAACAAAAATATTCTAGTCAAAATAGAATATCCATATAAAATACATGATCATCAGGAGATAACTCCTACAACACCTTCCTTGGGCACATCATCAGTTGGAAGAAGTCCAAGAGTACATTCCATCACCCCTAAAAGCACTTTATCAAGTCAAAATTTGGCCAGCTCGTCCTCATCTATGGTGCCTATAAAGATGAAAAATTTGAGTGACATCTATGAGCAGATCGAAGAGGTAAATCTTTTTTTCTTGTATGCAAATCATGAACCTCTGATGTTTTAGGAAGCCATAAGGGAAGAAAGTTGGAGAATGGATATGGAAGAAGAAATTCATTCCATAGAGAAAATGACACATGGGAGCTGACCACACTTCCTAATATCCATAAACCATTGTCATCAAATGGGTGTACAAGATCAAGAGAAATACTGATAGCGAGATCAATTGATACAAGGAAAGGATCATAACAAAGGGGTATAAACAGAAGTACGAGGTGGACTATGAAGAATTCTTTGCTCCTATTTCTTTCCTTGACACTGTGAGGATGATTATATCTCTTTCTATTCATCATAGTTGGATGATCTACCAAATGGATTTGAAGTATGAATTCCTGAATGGAATTCTAGAATAAGAGGTCTATATTGACCAACATGGAGTCTTTGTTATGCAAGGGGAGGAAGACAAGGTGTATTGACTGAATAAATATCTCTATGGGTTGAAGAAAGCTCCACATGCTTGGAATGCATGCATTGATAACTATCTTTAGGAGAATGGCTTCACCCAATGTCCATATGAGAATGTAGTTTACATAAAGAAGAATGATCATGGTGATATTCTTATTGCATGCTTGTATGTTGATGATTTTCTATTTATAGGGAATAGTCGACTAATGTTCGATGAATTCAAGGGGGGCATGTTCAAGGAGTTCGAGATGAACGATGGACATCTAATGTCCTTTTTTATAGGCATTTAAGTAAATAAAATAAAAGGAAAAATCTATATATCTCAGAAGAAGTATTCCGATGAGTTTCTTGAACAATTCAAGATGGCTAACTGCAATTCTGTAAACATACCTATAATAGTAATCTTAAAACTGACAAAATATGGAGAAGGAAGAAGCATTGACTCAACTTTATTTAAGAGTATGATTGGTAGCCTAAGGTATCTCACAAACACAAGGATAGATATTGTCTATAGTGTTGGGCTTCTAAGCAGGTACATGGAAGCACCAAAAGAGTCACATTGGCTAACAACAAAATGGATCCTCAGGTACGTCAAAGGAACAATGGTTTTTGGTCATTTTTATCCATAAAATGAAGAATCAAATCCATATGGTTACTCATTCAGTGATTGAGGAGGTGACCAAGATGAAATAAAAAGCACCACTGGGTATGTCTTTTTTCTTGGATCGACTGCTTTCACGTGGAATTCAAGAAATCAAAGTGTGGTCGCCTTATCCACATGTGAAGCAGAGTATGTGGCGGCACCATCAAATGTTTTTGAAGGAATTTTGTTGAGAAATTTTCTAAAGGATATGAAGCATCAGTAGGATGGATCCACAGTCATATATGTGGATAATAAGCCGACTATTGAACTAGCCAAAAATCCAGTGCATCATGGAAGAAGAAAACACATTGATACTCAATTCCATTTTCCGAGAGATCACGTGAAGTAGAAAATAATAAAATTAGAATATTTTCATACTACGGAACATGTGGCTGATATTTTCCCAAAGGCATTACTAAAAAATTCATCCAAAAAACTAAGAACAATTCTTGGGATGAAACCAGTTTTGGTTTGAAGGGGAGTGTTGGAAATGAAAACAAAACCCACTCATTGGGTTTCCAAAGTAGAGGAATTACCCATGCAGCTCCTATTTCCCATGCATTATTCTCTATTCTCCAAAGCATCCATTTATTTTTCCTATGTATGAATTTAATATTTATTTGTTTTTTGTTAATTTCATTAAATGTAATGTGTTTTTCCATTTTTGTGTATTTTTATAACCTATATATTGGTACATGTGTAGTCCGTTGAAGATAGATGTGAAATACAAATCTTGAAATCTCTTTTGTGATATTGTTCCACTGTTATTCTTCTTATTTTTTCCTAGATTTTATAGCCAATAACATTTTCATCATTTGTGTTAATGAAGGTTCAACCATTATTTGGAAACTACATCACTTTTTATGAATCTTAAAACAAAATTCCCATTAAACTTCCAAATCTTTCAGTACAAATTTCATCATAGATAAGGTACACATGGATACAAGACCTGGTCCTGATCCCCTCCTCTACACTTTGCAATATGATGAGAAACCGAATTCCCATCCCATTTAACAAATTAGGAAACTCACCAATCAGAGGAATAGGGAAAATACCAAACCTCATCAAGGAGGAGACCTAAAACATTGAACATAGACATACACAAATTAATCATGGGAACCATAGATAAATATTCAAACTCAACAACAAGCTCATGCCACCCCCGATCCTTCACAAAAAATAAGCCCAAACAAATTGCCACAACTTCCAGAATAAGAATGCTCTAATTTGAAATAAACACCTTCCTTAAAGAATCCAAAACCACACTAGCCATGTTCCAACACTTTTCTTACATTTTTCACCACCTATTTCAAGATAATTTAATTGTTTTACGATAGAAACACATCATCCACTCTAAATTTTTTCCACAAACACCACCACTTATCAAGGATGTTTTGATGGTTCTTTGAAATACACACATAAGTTGCTGTAGGACTTTTCCAAAACTAATCATCCTTTATCGAGGATGATTTAAATGTTCTCTCAGTGTTACACAATATTTTTTTTTCATAATTTGTGGAATATTTCATCCACTTCTCAGATATGATATATAATCCTTCCATTTAATGTCATCCATACTTGAAATACACATTAATATACATCATGTATCCTAAATTTTCCAACAAAAACAATAAACACTAAAATCAAATAATGAGATCAATGATATTTTTGTTTGGGTTTGTTGGAAAAACATTAAAAATACAAATATTTTCTAAATTTTTAGTAACATTTAAAACAATTTTCATGCATTTAATAAGCTAAGAAACCATCATCATCAATTTTAACTTTTCTTCCCTCAATGTAAAAAAAGAGACCAATCATATCAGTCACGACCTTACCCAAAGGGGCCCAAACCACAACCCCCAAGACCACCTCCAATAGGCCAGGGGCTGGTAACTAGATCCGAGTAGACATATCACACAGATGGGAGGCCTTTTCTTAAAGTACTTGTATGTACACACCCACAAACACCTCCATGAAATAGTGTAGAGATATAAAAAGTTGGAAACTAAAATTCATGCATACATCTATCCCAAATCAAAGTAAAATAAAAGTACTAAAAGCATAAAAAAATAAAAACACACACCCACCAAAAACTGTAAAAGTGTCCAACCCACTCAAAAGAAGAGGATCACTGTAAAATGCAACTGCCGGAAAGCTCCTTAGCCTAGCTATGATAAACACCTTGGTAAATATAACTCACTAAGATCAGTCTGTTTCGGGTCATCTGGGGACTCCGTCGAAAGACCTATAGTCTTCAAGAAATAAAACATGTATGAGAAAAACCTATGAATGGGTGAGTATAACAATCCTTAGTAGGTGCTCCAAAAAACCCAAAGAAAAGTGAGCAACTAAAAAACAAAAGTCCGCTCAAACTAGCTAGAGGGAACCCAATCGAGAGAGAAACTCCATATCGAACCATCCTCAGCTATACATGACTAGTCAGCTCAGGGGTGTTAACCCAGACACATGAAAACACCGTAAGGACTGCCAAAATCACCAAGATATACTCATATCAAACTCCAAGTCTCATGAATTTCCAATCTCATATCCACCTACAAGATTCTACTCAAGGATCTAAAGGCAACACACAACTAGGAGAACACACTCTATGAGCTTAGTCATCATAAATTTCACCCATCCGAGGGATACATCCATAGAAAAAAACTCTACCATTCTTGATGGTACATCTGAGAGAACGCGCTCCATCGAGAACAACTCACTATGTCATACTCTATTTCCCAACACCAGAGGTCCTGTCAATTCCAACCTACACCCCACGCAAGGTTGTAAGAACCCAAGTGAAGAGGTCTACCCCTCACCACTGCACATAGTCGATGGAGCATTGATCCAAACTATGCACTATGTGAATCCTCTCTAATAAGATAGAATGGAGGGACCCACACCTCACTACTTCCCTACAGTTGAGAGAGTACTATCTCCTAACTAACCTGTGAAACCTTTTTCACTCTTGAATGGAGGGGCCCACACCTCAATCCATAGAGAGAGAACTAACTCCTAACCATGTATTGCATGTAATTAGTGGAAGGGTCTACTACTTGTAACTATACTCAACAACTGAGGAATCTCCAACTCCAATGGAGGACCTAATCCCCACTGCTACTCAAATATAGGGGAGTACTAATCCGTAAATGAGGACTTTCACCCTAGTATGACAGGGGAGTACCACTCAGAGGACAGAGGACCTTCACCATGACACGACAGGGGAGTAAAAATACAAATATAAATAACCTGCACCCTGGTATGATAGGGCAGTACCACTCTACTGTTGAGTCAATAAGGTTTTCCTTATGACTTTTTCCATTCCTTCTTGTTTTGAAAATCACAAACACCTTATACTCAAGAAAATCTATATTTTACTTATCTAAGGAAAATTTCCCTCCTTAAGAAAATTTACCCTAACCTAGATTTCCTTATACATATTAATATTTTTACTAAGTATAAAAATCAGATTCATACCCAAAACCTCAGAATCATATAATGCTAAGATATGAAGCATTCTATTTTAGGATCCGAATTCTGGATATGAATTGTAATGAAGTTCAACTCCGAATTATGGATATGAATTGTAATGAAGTTACACTCTAAATTCATGATACGAACTCTAATAAAGTTCCATTCCGAATTCTAGATACGAACTCTAACAAAGTTCTACTCCAAATTCTGGACTCCGAACTTTTAATAGTTCGACTCCTAACTTTTATGAGTTCGACTCCGAACTTTTACTAGTTTGACTCCGAACTTATATAAGTTTGACTCCAAAGTTTTACTAGTTAGAATCCAAACTTTTATGAGTTCGACTCTGAAATTTTACTAGTTTGACTCCAAACTTTTACTAGTTCGACTCCGAACTTTTACAAGTTCGACTCCGAACTCTGTAAGTTCAGATTCTGAACTCTGATGAAACCAGACTCCGAATTTTTTTAGAAATCCAGACTCCAGATTTCTACAGAATTCAGGTTCCGAATTCCTATAAAACAAAATCTAAATATCCTTTTTATTATAGACTCTGAATTCCGTTTTGGTTAGACTCATAACTTTTATTTTCTTACATTCCGAACTTTAGTTTTGCTTATGCTTATACTTGTTTCATTATAAAACGATGTTGTGCTTTCAATTACACATGTTTTGTTATAAAACGATGTCCTCCATTATATTTCTAACTAACTGTTGGTTAAGTGACACGTATATAGGTCCCTCCGAAATTCAAGGAGAAATATGACTATTGGAGGAGGGAGCCGACCGTTGGAAATTTTCCTATAAATAGGAGCTCATTTGAATGAGCTCAAGACACAACTTTGACAACTTTGAAATCAGTGCTTACATGCTATTGAAGTGATTTATAGAGAGAGAGAGGATCTTATCAACTTTAAAGCTTCGTGCAGAAAGTTTGAATGACTTTTTAAAACTTTTCCTTGTGAAGATTTGCTTCGTGCGACTCCGAATGTTGGTGATTACATTCGAGGGCTTTCGGGGATAGGAAGATAGAGGTGCCGACTGCCTTGAAGTTCGAGGGATTCCTTGCTGAGGAAGATAAAGGTTCCAACTACCTTGAAGTTGTGGGCTTGAAGGGATAGCAAGACAGAGACTCCGATCTTCGTATCGAGGGCTTACCCAGGTGTGGGTAAGACAGACTTTCTTGAAAGTATAAATCAAGGGACCTTTATCCAAGGTTGTTGGATACCTTTCTCTTTGGGTTGAAAGATTTATATCTTATTACTTGTAGTTTTACTACTTGTTTTTCCGCTGCATTTTTGTATTGTAAAGAAAGTATAATCTTCTTATATTTCCTTACACTTGTACTTTGATTAATATAGATTCTATACCCTTTAAGGTATAATCTCATATTTTAAACTTTGGTTAAGTTTCACTTTCTGGATCCATATTTCCAGAACCGGTTTTTTAGAATCACTTTCCAGTTTTAAGCAAGTGTGTAGAACTTTAAGTTTATAACTTCATACCTTGTTCCAATTCTCTAATTGGTGTTAGAGGTTTTGTGAATTTTCTTAGTTTAACTTTTTTAAACTTAGACCTTTCCTTGTTTAAGGAAAATTTTAAAGTGTACAATTCACCCCCCTCTTGTATATTGAGCATCTACATCATTATTTCGATCCTACAATTGGTATCAGAGGAAGGTCTCTGAAATACTTATATTCACATATAAGTTTTTACTTGCTCATTTTTTCATTGTTCTATATTTTCCTTGCTGTGGAATATTTTCCTTGAATCTGAACTTTTGTTATTAACAAGTTTTTGTGTAGAAATATTTTTTTAAGATGGAAGGTTTAAATGTTGGGTCCATTGACAACCTAAATCCTACAAGACCACAATTTTTTTATGGAAATGATTATGAATATTGGAGAGATAGAATGAAGACTTTCATTATCAATACTGGGGTAGATAACTTTGCTATGCTTACTGGAGTTTATAAAATTCCTGATAAGGAAGTCAGTGATTTCACAAACCAAGAGAAGCATGATTATCAATTAAACTATAAGGTACACAATAATCTACTATGTTCAATGACTGGGAACATATATAGCCAAATTTCTTCTT
The DNA here is from genome assembly GCA_963277665.1 of Viscum album. Taxonomy (NCBI): domain Eukaryota; kingdom Viridiplantae; phylum Streptophyta; class Magnoliopsida; order Santalales; family Viscaceae; genus Viscum; species Viscum album. The sequence goes on from OY728132.1 coordinate 1,776,458,089, forward strand.
GTGAAACAGCTAACTGTATATGGAAGAAACTTGAAGTTAGTCATTTTGGTACATCCAAATTCATAGTGACAAGAAGAGCTATGTTGAGAGCTGAGTATCATGGTTTTAATTTTTCGTATGGAGAACCCATTTTCAAGGTTCAACAAAGATTTATGACAATCGTGAATAGATTATAATCTATGGGAGATAAAAGTCTAGATGATGAATCTCTTTTGGATAAGATCATTGATATTATGCCCAATGAGTGGGAATCAAAGAGAACAACTATTGATGAGAACAGGAAGGTTACTCAAATTTCCTTAGATGAGCTGTTTGAAACTCTTCTCCAACATGAAACAAGAATGAAAAGAGATACTGACAACATCAAAAAGAAGAATGGGAATGGTACTGTTTCTTTTACTACAACTTCAAATCACATTAAAGCTAAGACTCCTGAGAGAGTAACTAGATCCAAATCTAAGAAGGTTGCTATCCAATCCGAATCCAGTAAGAGTGAAGTCTCAGAGAACGAGTTAGCTAATATTGCACGAAGGGTGAACAAGATAGATGGTCAAAGAAATTTTCAATCCAGGTATAAGTAGAAGGAAAGGAAAGATAAAAAATATTCAGAGGTCACATGCTATGAATGCAAGAGAAGTGGACACATATGACCTGATTTCCCTATGCTCAAAAAGAAAGAAAGAAAAGAGAGGCATTCTGAAAGGAATAGGAAGAATTTTTACAAAGCTAAAGCTAAGAAAAGTCTGAAAGCTAATACTACTTGGAGTGCTAGATGTGGTGAATCTTCATAAAGTGAATCTTCAGAATATGATTCATCAGTTCAGAATAATATGGGATTCATTTCTAATACTTATTTTCCACATACATGTCTTATGGCCAAGGTACGCTCTGCCGAGGCTTTAACAAATTTATCTCTTGATAAGAATTACTATTCCAAAAATAGTATTTCTAATGAAGATACTTCATCCTCAAAAAATGAAGAACCTTTATATGAAGAAGAATCTAGATTTTCCAAGTTAATTGAAGTAAAAAATTGTAAAATTTCTAAGAAATTAGACAAGGGAAATACTAGGGAAGAAATTCTTACAAAAGAGATTTCAGATCTTTCTTCAGATCTTAAAGATAAAGAAGATATTTTAGAAAAACTTTCTAAAGACCTTGAGAAAGAAAATTTAGATAAGGAAGAAATTTTTAAAGATCTTGAGAATGCTATTTCAAAAATAAAAATTTTTGAGGAAAAATCTAACTCTAAGGAAATGATTCCTGAGGATAGGAATTTAGTCATTAGACTGAAATCTGAAATATTTTCTCTTAAGAAGATCCTTGCAAAATTTACTTCTAGGAAGGAAAATTTTGACAAGATGTATTCTCAAATTAAACCTAAAGGAAACACTACTGGAGTATGTTATACTCACCAAAAACCAGTTTTCAGAAACAACTATTTTGTTCCTTCTAAAGCCCCTTTTTGCACTAAGTGTCAAAGTAGTGGGAATTGGAAGAAAAATTGTTCTTTGAATAAAGTTCAATCTCTTGGTTTTCATAAAGCACATTTGTCTAAACAAATGTGGATACCCAAAATTTTTCTATATGAAAATCTCAGATCCAAATAAGTTTGGATTCCGAATGTCTAATTCTTTTCTTATTTTTAGGAAGATAAAGGAAGTACCAACATCAATACTTGGTACATGGATAGTGGATGTTCCCAAAATATGACTGGTAACAAAAGCTATTTTGAAAATATTATCAAGACGAAAGGAGGAAAAGTAACTTTCGCAGATAATGCTCAGGGAGAAATTGTTGGTATAGGTAATATTGTTCTTCTCAGTAAAACTTTGATTTCAAATGTTTTGTTTATTAAGGGTCTTAAGCACAAAATCATTAGCATAAGTCAATTATGTGATGAAGGATACCTTGTGAATTTTAGTAATGATAAATGATTAGTACACAATTCCAAGGAAGAGTTTACTATCTCTTCCAATAGGCAAGAGAATGTTTACACATTAAACTTAGAAGACCTTATGAGCCAAGACTTACCTTGACTTAGTGAAATGGAAGATCATTCTTGGTTATGGCATAGAAGACTAGGTCATTGTAACCTTAGAAACTTATGTAAACTCTCTAAGAAGAAACTAGTTAAGGATCTACCAGAGCTTAGATTTGATTCCTCTAAAGTTTGTGATCCTTGTCAATATAGGAAGAAACATAAATCTAGTTTTAAATCAATCGGTGAAGTCTCAACAACTGATGCATTACAGTTGGTGCACATGGATCTTTTTGGTCCAACACAAACTGGAAGCATTGATGGAAAGTATTATGTATTTGTTCTAGTTGATGATTACACTATATTTACATGGGTCTATTTTCTAGAAAAGAAGTCTGAAGATTTTTCTTATTTCAAAATTTTTAGAGCCCAAGTTAAAAATGAGAAAAACCTTCCATTGAAAACTATTCATAGTGATCATGGAGGAGAATTTCAAAATTCTGATTTTGAAATTTTTTTTAGTAAAAAAGGTATTACTCATAACTTTTCAGCACCTATAACTCCTCAACAAAATGGTGTAGTTGAAAGAAGAAATAGAATTCTTCAAGAGATAACTAGAACCATGTTGAGTGAATATTCTATAGCTAGAAATTTTTGGGCTGAAGCTGTAAGTACTGCTTGTTATACTATAAATTGAGTTTTGATTAGACCTTTTCTTAATAAAACTTCTTATGAGTTATGGAACGGTAGAAAACCTAGACTTTCCTACTTCAAGGTTTTTGGTTGCAAGGTATTCATCCTAAATACTAAAGATAATCTATAAAAATTCGCACCAAAACATGATGAAGGAATTTTATTAGGCTACTCCACAACTTCTAAGGCTTATAGAGTTTTCAATAAAAACACTTGTACTGTTGAGGAAATTGTACATGTCAAATTTGATGAATCTGATCCTTTTGTTTTTAAACCATCCCAAACTACATCCTCAGATGTGTTTTCAAAAACGGATTATCAACCTTTGTTAGAAGATCCTTCTGAAAAGGAAAATGTTTAAGAAAATACTTCTGAAACATTTACCCCAGAAGACTTTCTACCCTATGTTGATGAACAGGTTTTACAAAACCCAAGTCAGGTGTTTCTAAAGAATCATCCAAGTGATAGTATCATTGGTGATTTCAATCAACCTGTAAGGACTAGAAGTTCCTTAAGGAATGAAGTAGAACATCTAGCATTTCTTTCCCAATTAGAACCAAAAAGCACTGATGAAGCTTTATGTGATGATGATTGGATAAAATCCATGCAAGATGAACTAAATGAATTCGAAAGGAATAAAGTCTGGACCTTGGTTGAAAGACCTAAGGAAACTTCTGTTATTGGAGTAAAATGGGTATTCAGAAACAAGTTTGATGAAAATGGATTCATTGTTAGAAACAAAGCTAGACTAGTTTCCAAAGGCTATAATCAATAAGAAGGAATAGACTATGAAGAAACCTATGCTCCAGTATCCAAACTTGAATCTATTCGTATCTTACTTGCCTTTGCTGCATTCTTCAATTTTAAACTTTTCCAAATGGATGTGAAATGTGCTTTTCTTAATGGTTATGTTCAAGAGAAAGTTTTTTTTGAACAACCTTCTGGATTTGAAGATACAAAACATCCTAATCATGTTTTTAAACTTACCAGAGATTTTTATGGGCTTAAACAAGCCCCACGAGCTTGGTATAATAGACTTACATGATTTTTTCTTCAAAATAACTATGTTAAGGGAAATTCAGATCCAACACTTTTTATAAAGAAAGATAAGAAAAATGTTTTTATTGTTCAAATATATGTTGATGACATTATATTTGGTTCAACTCAGTAATCTTTAACTAATTCCTTTGCGGATCTAATGAAATTTGAGTTTGAAATGAGTATGATGGGTGAGTTAACATTTTTCCTTGGTTTCAAATATCTCAAAAACTAGAAGGAATATTCATATCCCAACATAATTATATTAAATATCTTCTTAAAAAGTATAGTTATGAAAATACTAAGATTATAAGTACTTTTATTGGTACCTCTAACACACTTGATCTTGATGAAGCTGAGAAACCAGTAGATCAAACATCTTTTAGAGGTATGATAGGAAGCCTACTATACTTGAAAGCTAGTCGTCCAAACTTAATGTTTTTAGTATGCTTATGTGAAAGATATCAATCTAATCCTAAGGAATCTCACTTAAAGGCATTTAAAAGAATTTTTCACTATTTAAAGGGAACCATGGATTTAGGACTCTTTTATACTTCTGGAAATGATTTTGTTTTAAAGAGTTTTTTGGATGCTGACTTTAGTGGATGTAAAATGGATAGAAAGAGTACATCCAGAACTTTTCATTTATTAGGAGATTCATTAGTTTCTTGGTCATGCAAGAAGCAACACTATGTAGCACTCTCCACTGCTGAAGCTGAATATGTAGCAGTTGGAAGTTATTGTGCTCAAGTGTTGTGGACGCAACACACACTCACAGACTATGGCTTGAGTTTTACTAAGACTCAATTTTTTTGTGATAACACAAGTGCCATTTCCCTTAGTAAAAACCCTGCGCATCACTCTTGTGAAAAACACATAGATATTAGGCATCACTTTCTTAGGTATCACACACTTAAAGGAGATATTATTCTTCAATTTATCGGAATGCAAGATCAACTTGCTGAAATTTTCACAAAATATTTACCCTATGATATATTTGAATACATTAAACAGAAATTAGGAATGATAATCGTAAGGTAATCCTTCTTCATTAAATTCTTGTTGAACTATTCTCCTTACATTAATAAACCCTTTTCATTTGGGGAGTACATTTTCTTATTAGCATAATTAAATTTTTTCGTAGTCAGTTTTTTTTAAAACAGCTTTTGTAATAAAAATTTTCATAATTAGTTTTTGAAACTTTTGTAACTAAAATTTTCTCGTAACAAGTTTTTCAAATTTTCGGAATGGAAATTTTCAGAACTGAAATTTTTGGAATGGAAATTTTCATACTGAGAATTTTTATAATGAAGTTTTCATACTGACTTTTTCGTAATGAAGTTTTTTGTAGTAATTTTTTCTTAGTCAAATTTTCCTCAAGAAGAATATTACCAATTACGAAGAATCTTTCTAGCCAATCCGAAAGGTATGAATTCCTTACTTATGTTTTTGTAGTCATATTTTTCTTGCTGGGATTTTCCTTTGAGTTTTTAAAATTTCTCGGATTCTAGTTTTTTAAATCTGATTATTTTTTCATAAAACCTCAAAAGATCGGATTCAAGATTTCCTTGTGGGTATGTTTTCAACCGTCAGATCAGATCAAAAGGTTTTTCAACTGTTAGATGGATTTTGGAAGTTCAAAGGTCAAATCCATCGCCTATATAAAGGGGTCCCTCGATGGTTGTCCCACATCGATTTTTCAAAGCTTTTGCATCTCGAAGTCCTGACTCTCTTCTTAAGGCCGTTCCGATCTTTGTCAAGGTCGTTCCGAATCTTCCAGAACTCTCCTTTCCGAATGTCTATTGAAGATACTTCCCAAGATATGTCTACCTTAAAGCCAATTTCAAAATGGCAAGTTTATAGAGAAAGGTTGGTCCATCTGAACTTTTACTTGTATGATTCTATCATCTCCAAGAATATCAGGCTGAATGGTTGGGAAGATGCATGTGTATCCAAGATAGGTGATCAAGATGTGGTCTATCCAGAGTTACTAGTAGAATTATATGAATCAACAAGTTTTTATGAGGAATATGGAAGAGAAAAGTTTTCCTTCAAGTCTTATGGAACAACTTACAAAGTTACTTACACCAAGGCGGCAAGATTGGTAGGACTAGCATACGAAGGAGAAGTAGAATTCTGTTCACATAAACACTCGGATGCTCAAGGTAGTTTTGTTAAGGTTAAGGCCTTACAATGTCTTGGACTTGCTGATGTCAAGACAAAAAAAATATCTCACCTATCTCCTAATAATAGAATTCTTCAGATTTGGGTACAAGGTTTCTTGGTTCTGAGAAAGGGTGATAGAGATACCCTGAAGAAAAGTGACATTTATTTCTTAGACTTCTTGGTGAATCTGAGAAAAATAAATTTGATGAGGCATGTACTTGTGACAATCAAGAATATCAAGGAAGGAAAATTAAGAGCTCAAATCATCATGTACCCTTCCTTACTATCAAAGCTGATAGTTCGGTGCTTAGATTCCTTCAAGGTTTCATGTAAGTATAAAGTTCAGAATTGAAAGATTATGCTTGTCAGTGATGATATGCTGAAAAGAATGAATATGGCCTTTTCTAAGGAAACAAGAGAGTTTTATAGTTTTCTAGAGGAAGAGGCTAAAACCATTCCGGAAAATGTGGAAAAAGATGAGCCAGTGAAGAAAGTTACTAAGAAGAGAAAGCTTAAGGAAGTGTTTGTTGTAGAAAAAACTCCCAAGTCTAAGGAAACCAAATCTGCACCTCCCAAGCCGAAGAAACAGAAAGAATATCCAGATGAAGTGGCTTCTAAGTGGAGGGAAGACAAAGAGAAGAGGAAACAAGGGGATCCACAGTTCGGATTGGACCCTGCTGAGGCTAAGGCCTTAAGAGAAAAAGTTGCGGATGAGTTAGAAAAACAAGAAAAAGAGAAAAAGATGAAGAAAAAGATGTCTGAAGCTGAGCTTGTACAATCTCTATTGAGAGATACTGAAATAGCCTCTGAGAAGATTCCCATTTCGGAAACCTTTGATGTACAACCTTTACCAGAGACTCCTGGGAAGAAGTACTCCACTCTGGAAAAGTCTAAGGGTAAAGAGGTAGTTGATGAAGTAGAAAAATAAGCTGGTGAGAAAATAGAGGAAGAGATTCTTGAAGAAGAATAAGAAGAAGAAGAAGGAAGTGATGATCTGGATGACTTGATCAAACAAGTAAAATATTATCAAGCAAAGGATGAATCCGCAAAATTAATCACTCTGGGAAAGGTAGCTGAGAAAGAAGGTAACAAAGATGATGGTAAGGAAGAAGAAGAGAAAGTCAATGAATTGTCTGAGGAAGAGATCTCTAAGAATAATTTTCTTGAAGAAGGAGCAGAAAAGGAGAAAATAGATGAAGACCAGATTGTTCAACTATCAGAGAGAGAGAGGAAGAATCTCTAGATGATCAACCCATTTCAAAAAATGATAAAGGAAAGAAAGTGCTCATGGATAAACCAACAAAAGATATCATCAGGAAAAAAGAATTTGGTGGTTCTTTTAGAAGGAGGTTGGTGCAAACTCAAGAAGAACAATCCCCAAGCAAGTTTTTGGATTTGGAGTCATCAGCACAAGGTCATGACTTTGTTGTTGAATCTTTGAAAAAGTTGGTAGACACCATTCCGATTTTTCCAACTATTGACTCCAGATGCCAGATGCTACAACATAGCTTGAATCAGAAGTCTGAATCCTTATCCATGGTGATGGATAAGCATGTGAAAATTGAAGCTGAACATAGAAATTTTATCATTAATTATGATGTTCATAGAACATCTTGCAGCAAAATCACCCTTTGGTCAAAGAAGGTGTATGGTGACTTGGTTGAGTTTGAAAATTTTCAGAATGAGGTAAAATATTCCTTTGACACCGAGGATAAAAAGATTAAGAATCTTCAGGATGAGCTGATCATTGAACAAAGTTCTCAGAATCAACAAGTGAAGGAACTGAATGATAAGGCTAACTCTCTTGCTCAAAATTTTATAAGGGATAGAGATCTCCGGATTGAGCTCGAAAAAAGACTTGTAAAGAAAGATGAGTTAGTGAAGATGCAAGAGGAAGCCATGAAGGCTCAGGAAGAAGTTTTGAAAGCCCAAGATGAAAGGATAAAAACTTTGGAGAAGCAAGCTGAGGAGGATAAAAAAGACTTGAAGAAGCTGAAAATCTTGTTAAAGAAGCTTATTCCAAAGGAAAAGGAGGACATATAGACAAATCCGATCTTTTGTTGCATTTGTCTTTTCTTGTAAAAATTTTCTCAACTCTAATGAAATTTTGGTTGGTTGTATCTTGTGTTGTTGTATACTAATGTTTTAAGTACGTTATTTCTTTTCCATTCCCTTAAATTCTTTTTGAAAATCACAAAGGGGGAGAAGGAAAAAGAACTACATAAAAGGGGAGAAGGAAAAATTTAAAATGGAGAAGGAAAAATTTCTAAGTGAAATATCCTTAAAGTAAGGGGGAGTTTCTCATTATGAAGTTTTTCATTCCCATGATAATGAAAACTCCACTCCATAAATTCAGAATACAATCCTTAGAGTCTCAATACCTAAGGGGGAGTTAGTTGTATTCACTATCATCTATGAACAAAGGGAGATAAGTTTTAATTTCAAAGTCTAATGAAAATTTTCAAAGTCCTTATATTATTTTTCATAAGGATGTTTGTGCTTTCCAAAAAGGGGGAGATTGTTGAGTAAATAAAGTTTTCCTTATGACTTTTTCCATTCCTTCTTGTTTTGAAAATCACAAACACCTTATACTCAAGCAAATCTATCATTTACTTCTCTAAGGAAAATTTCATTCCTTAAGTAAATTTACCCTAACCTAGATTTCCTTATACATATTAATATTTTTCCTAAGTATAAAAATCGGATTCATACCCAAAACCTCGGAATCATATAATGCTAAGATATGAAGCATTCTGTTTTAGGATCCGAATTCTAGATATGAACTGTAATAAAGTTCTACTCTGAATTTTGGATATGAACTGTAATGAAGTTCCACTCCGAATTCAGTATACAAACTCAAATAAAGTTCCATTCCCAATTATGGATACGAACTCTAACAAAGTTCTACTCTGAATTCTAGACTCTGAACTTTTACTAGTTTGACTCCGAACTTTTATGAGTTAGACTCCGAACTTTTACTAGTTCGACTCCGAACTTCTATAAGTTCGACTCCAAACTTTTACTAGTTCGACTCCGAACTTTTATGAGTTTGACTCTGAACTTTTACTAGTTCGACTCCAAACTTTTACTAGTTCAACTCCGAACTTTTACAAGTTCGACTCCGAACTCTGTAAGTTCAGATTCTGAACTCTGATGAAACAAGTCTCCGAATTTCCTTAGAAATTCAGACTCTAGATTTCTACAGAATTCAGGTTCTGAATTCCTATAAAATAGAATCTGAATATCCTTTTTATTATAGACTCCAAATTACATTTTGGTTAGACTCCGAACTTTTATTTTCTTACATTCTGAACTTTAGTTTTGCTTATGCTTATACTTGTTTCATTATAAAACGATGTCATGATTTCAGTTACACATGTTTTGTTATAAAACGATGTCATCCATTCTGTTTCCAACTAACCGTTGGTTAAGTGACACGTATACAGGTCCCTCCGAAATTCAAGGAGAAATATGACCGTTGGAGGAGGGAGCCGACCATTGGAAATTTTCCTATAAATAGGAGCTCATTTGAATGAGCTCAAGACACAACTTCGATAACTTTGACATCAGTGCTTATATGCTGTTGAAGTGATTTCTAGAGAGAGAGGCTCTTATCAACTCTCAAGATTCGTGCAGAAAGTTTGAACGACTTGTTCAAACTTTTCCTTGTGCAGATTTACTTTGTGCAACTCTGAATGTTAGTGATTACATTTGAGGGCTTCCGGGGATAGGAAGACAGAGGTGCCAACTACCTTGAAGTTCGAGGGCTTCCTTGCTGAGGAAGATAGAGGTTCCAACTACCCTGAAGTTGTGGGATTGCGGGGATAGCAAGACAGAGACTCTGATATTCGTATCGAGGGCTTACCCGGGTGTGGGTAAGACAAAATTGCTTGAAAGTATAAATCAAGGGACCATTATCCAAGGTTGTTGGATACCTTTATCTTTGGGTTAAAAGATTTATATCTTGTTACTTGTAGTTTTACTACTTGTTTTTCCGCTGCATTTTTGTATTGTAAGGAAAGTATAATCTTATTATATTTCCTTACACTTGTACTCTGATTAATATAGATTCTATACGCTTTAAGGTAGAATCTCATATTGTAAACTTTGGCTAAGTTTCACTTTCCATATCCATATTTCTGGAACCGGTTTTTCAGAATCACTTTCCAGTTTTAAGAAAGTGTGTAGAACTTGAATTTTATAACTTCATACCTTGTTCCAATTCTCCAATTAGTGTTATAAGTGTTGTGAATTTTCTTAGTTTAACTTTGTTAAACTTAGACCTTTCCTTGTTTAAGGAAATTTTTAAAGTGTACAATTCACCCCCCTCTTATATATTGAGCATCTACATCATTATTTCGATCCTACATCTACTAGCTCGATCAATGTGGGAGACTCACACCCTGAAATGACTGGGGAGTACCAAACCCAGGATAAAGGACTCGCTCCCCAGTACGATAGGAAAGTACCAACTCTGCTAGAACAACACGTATGGAGGAATCACACCCTCAAATGATAGGGGAGTTCTAAATCCAAGGATAGAGGAACCAATCCCTAATATGATAGGGGATTACCCAATCCATCTATACATCACATATGGAGGACCCACACCTCGACACAGAAGGGGAGTACCTACTCCATAGATAGACGACCCGCACCCTGGTCCAACAGGGGAGTACCTACTCTATCTGGGTAATGAGTATGGAGGGTTCACACCCTGATACAATAGGGGAGCGCTGTCTCCAACTATACAAATGATATGAGGAACCCGTACCTTGGTCTAACATGGGAGTACCATCCCCAATAAAACTAAAAAATGGGTAGAGAACCCACTCCCATGATGTGCAGAGTCCCATCCCTATCAAATTAGAGAAGTAAGAGAAACCCACAACCTGATGTGACAAGGGAGTTCTAGTCCTAGAATATCTCTCTAAGAACCACACCAATCTACAACATCGGTCAAGCACTGCTAAAAGAAGAATCATGCTTATCATACCTCGCATCATAACACTTCCATGGGTAGGGGACCCGCACCCTGATACAAAAGGGAAGCATCACTCTACCGACCTAAAGATTCTAAGGGACCCACATCCTAAGGTGATAGGGAAGGGTACCAACCCCAACGTTAACCCATTGATCCACCTTGATCACTACCCAATGTTATGCACCGCTACTATAGATTCATGCTTGAATCATGCCACATCATATCTCTCAGACCACTACGGAGGCCACCATCACGTTCTATGTGGAAAAATGCTTAGGAAAGGCTACTTGTAGGCCTTAATCCGAGCCCCGAAGAAGGAGATATACTAGGTGGAAGATCCTAAGAAGATCTCAAGAAAGTAAACTACATGCACTAGGGTCCACACGATGTGTTAACCTGCCCGAGCACCTGGTTGTGTCCCCCTTTTACACATCTTGGCTATCCATGTAGGCGTACATGGCATGTACGACCTGTACACAACATGTCTTGCCTCACCTGACCTCCTGCCATGTTCTTACTCCACACGGCTCGACCATTTGTGCCTCACACACAATGTGTACCAATGGGTACATGATGTGTCTATGATAAACGACCACTTGACCATGTTGTTTTCCCATGCCCATGTACAACACCCCGTTCTCATGTACTTTGTCCATGTAGCCTCACACGACCATGTACTATCACACGACTATCCTACCAGTGTCCTCTAGCCACACGACATGGGGTCACTACATGGAGTGTAGTGCCTAAAATCCATCTTCCATTAACAAGAAGAACACACAACATGTCTCACTAGTTTACATTCCATGTAAATAAGAATTACAATGAGAATTTCCCTACGAACCGCTTGAATCACCCCGATTTCTGCTAAAACCTATAGATTGGCCTAGAAGGGATATCTAGAAATCAAAATAAGTCTATAAAACCTTAAAAAAATTCACAACAAATGGGATCAAGACTAAAACTCAAATACACCTACCTAGATGGTGAAACTCTGAAGAATCGAGTGTATAATGACACTTGGATTATGATGCTCCTCGATCTAATGATGATATGTGTTAAGAATGGAGATCGACAACACCCCATTTCTTCGATTTAGAATGGTTTCATTTGTTGGCCAAAGGGGGAGAGGAGAGAGGCCTATCCTGTGTCGTGCACACCAAAGGTGGTAGGGGGAGAGTTTAGGTTAAATTATTAATTAAATTTCATTTAATTAATAATCTCACCACTCGACTCTTTTCCAACCTGCCTCTGTCTGAACTCCCGATGTCAAAAATTTTTATGTCGCACTTAGGGTAAGAATGACATTATGAAATCAACCACAGTCTTATAATTCTGATTTGAGACTCTAATCGGGAGTTATTCTATGTTTCAAGAGAAACTATGCATGCATGAAAAAAATATATTTAATATTTTTAATATCACCACTTTAAGGCTCTCTGGGCCATGTAATCCCACACTAACTTAGTGCATTGCTTTATAAATATTCTTAAAAATATTCTAAAGTCTTACAGGTCAAAAGCTGAATCATTACATTTTCTCCACCTTAAATATTTTTTTCCTTAAAAAGTAAAATCCCAGGCACAAGGGAAAGAAACATAGCTCTCTACTAGAACTCCCACACTAGTGATCTTGCCAAGGGTTCTCGTGCTGCTTACAAGCATGAACTCAGGGGAACCACCAAGGCCAAACCAAACCCACATCTAGTTCTGACTAGGTTGACACTGTGAAACAAGTGGCACATGTATCCTCAACTGCGATGGGTAGAAAAACACCAACCACCACAGTCCATCTGAAGTCATAGGGTCTAGAGATACACCACCTCGTTAACCTAACAAAAATACTATCATAACCCCATAGTTCACATCCACCTCTAGATGAACTACATCATGAAATCCTCAAGCACCTTGCTTTCAAGGTTGAAGCTGAGCACACGAGGGTACCAAAAAACAAAATAGGGTTGCCCAAGTGTAAACATTGGGTCTTAACATGCCCTTCATCCATGAACCTCCTGCTGTAACATAGCTCGCCAAACTAGAAACACCGCCACACCCACTAGTGGAATTCCAACTGAGTATGGATGGTAGGAAACCAATACACACTACAAAAAAAATTTGGGGTCTAACTCTTCCATTATAGAATGGTTCTAAGAAAAGATCTCCATCCATCAGGGATTTTAAGCATAAGAGTCAAGTAGAAAATCTCCACCAGTAATGAGAAGAACTACTTTGACACTCTAGCGAACAAAACTCATCCTAAACACACAATTCTAAGGAACTCATCCACCACACATAGAAACTATCCTCTTTGGTAAAAATTGACTCTCCCTCATGATTTTGATCAAGTCACAAAATAACGTCTTGGTGGGGGAAAAAATTTACTCTTCCCCATGAGTCCAAGTCTATATCAAGAAACACCCACACAAGGTTCTACCAATTCTTTACATCAACTTAGTTAAACCTAGAGCAATAATAGGAAAGAAAAGAGTACCCCAAAATAGCGTCTAATAATTAATTCTAAAAAAAGTAGTAAGAACATAGAGCATACCTCTATTAATCCTCAGAGACTCTGAGTCAATGGACTCTATGGCCTGCAACTGCCCTCGCCCTCATCCTCTAACTCCCTGAGCCTGGTGTGGACCACCTGGGGGTGGTGGTGGAAACACCTTGAACTACATACTACTCTCTGAGCTCCTCCTACATTTCCACTATCATGAAAAACTCCATGCTCCAAGAACTACCTATACTAGGGTGGTCTATTGAATAGATCCCTCTTAGCAACACAATGGGTCGAAAAACCTCTAGCAATATGTCCTTATCCATCACAAGTGTAACACCACCTCTATGGAGGCTAACCTGATCCCCAACAGAACTCCCATGATACAGACCCATGTGCCTGAGTCTAGAAATGGGAATGCCTCATACGCCATGATCCTATTATCTATCTTCTTCCAACTACTATAGATTCCTCAGCCTCATGACCACCACTATGGACCAAATCTTCCCTTCCCTTTGCCAGGAAGATCTCTACTACTATATCTTGATCCAGTACCCCCAAATAGGTGAGAAGGCACAAGGAAAACACTTTTGATTGGATGTATCTACAAAGACCCTAATAAACGGTATTATATCTAAATAATGGGTCTCAAACCATATTCAGTGAGTAACGTGATAGATCTATGAACCTCGTTGAGTACTCTTCCATGATCATGCTACCCTATCAAAGCTATAGAATCTCTTGGACATGCACAGATCTCAATGTGGTTGGGTAAAAAACTTCCTAAAGGAGTTGTGCAAACTCTAACCAAGTGAGAATCACCTTATTGTGGGTCTGTGTCACTAGACTCCACCATCGCTCACCCAAACCCTACAGAAGGATCACCACTAGGACCACCATCTGTTTGGGAAGTTTCCTCAAAAAGAGGAAAACATGCATGACTACCTCAAGACAATCATCAGCTACCTGGGGGTCTAGATCACCTCGATAGCTCAGAGGTCACTACCTCTGGAACTCATGCAGTGCACTCTGTCTACGCGCATCCTCGACCTCAACTATCTATACAACCAGTTGCTCAACGGGTGGTGGATCAACTCGCAGATCACCTGGAGGAACCTCCTCAAAACCAATGCCCCGCACTGAAGCCTCATCATAGGGAAGATCATTATCAAAATCACACTGTGGAACCCTATCTAGCTGTTATCTTAGTGGAATCCTGAAACAAAGTCAAGACGCACCATGGTCAAAGAGTATATCTAGGGAGATGAATCAAGGAGGAAAAAGAAAAGCCAAAACCTGATCCTATATGATTCATGTACCATTATTTCCCTATGAACAGTTCCCTAATGTATCGAGTGAAAAAGTAGGTTATCAGAGTCCTTGTGAATGGATATATTGGCCACCACACCAACGTCGAAACATATGGCCTGAGATCTGAACTCAAAACACCCTAACATTATCGCTATGCAACCAAAAAAAATCTCAAGCCACTACTATCCCAAAGTGGAACCCACTCTGATACCAATCTATCATGAACTGACCCAACGGGGCATGGAACAAAAATCCCCAATCCTACCTCCAATAGGTTAGGGGATGGTGACTAGCACCGAGTAGACATATCACACATATGGGAGGCCTTTTCCTAAAGTACTTGTATTCACACACCCATAAACACCTCCATGTAATAGTACAAAGATATAAAAAGTTGGAAACTAAAATTCATGCATACATTTATCCCAAACTAGAGTACAAAAGAATTAATAAAAGCATAAAAATGGAAAAACACCCACCCACTGAAAACTATAAAAGCATCCAACCAGTTCAGAAGGAGGGGATCATTGTCAAATGCAATATATAGAACGCTCATCAACCCAACTTTGGTAAACACCTTGGTCGGTCTAGCTCACTAAGCTCCACCTACCTCGGTTCCTCTATGGTCTCCATTAAAAGTCTTTTGGTATGTAAAAGACACAACACCTGTAGGAAAATACCATGTAGGGGTGAGTATAATAATACTTAGTAGGAACCCAAAAAACCCAAAGAAAATGGAGCAACTAGAAGGCAACAATCAGCTCAACCTAGACAGAGAGAACCCAATCGAGAGAGAAAATCCATCTCAAACCATCCTTGACTATACATGACTAGTAAGATTAGTCCACAAGGGGGGTCATCCCAGACATGTGAAAACACCACAAGGACTCCAAAAATCAACCAGATATACTCATCTCAGACTCCAAGTCTCATGAGGTTCCAACCTCATAGCTAGCTACATGATTCTACTCGAGGCTCTAAAGGTAACACACATCCAGGAGAACACACTCCACGAGCTCAACCATCCTAGATGGCACCCATACAAGATATAAAATCCATTAGAAACAACTCTACCATTACTAATGGTACACCTGAGAGAATGCACTCCATTGGGAATAAATCACTAGGTCAAACTTTAGTTCCCAACACCATAGGTTCTACCAACACTAACCTGTGCCCTGCACAAGGTTATAAGAACCCAAGTAGAGAGGCAATCCCCTCACCACTACACATAGTTGAGGGAACACTATTCCAGACTATGCATCGCGTGCATCCTCTCTAATAAGAAAGAACATAGGGATCCACACCTCATCACTACCTTGATGTCGAAGGAGAACTAACTCCTAACTAATCTGTGAAACCTCTGTCGCTCTTGAATGGAGTGACCCACAACTCAATCCATTAAGGGAGAACTAACTCTTAACTAGGTATCACATGTAACTAGTGGAGGGGCTCACTCTTCATAACTGTACTCAACAGCCAAGGGAGATCCAAATCCAATGAAGGACCCACTCCCCACTATTAATCAAAGATGGGGGAGTACTACTTCATAAATGAGGACTCACCCTTTGGTATGATAGTGTAGTACCACTCAAAGGATAGAGGAATCGTACCCTAATATGATAGGGGAGTACAACTCCATAGATAGAGGAACCACACCCTTGCATGATAGAGGGGTACCACTTTACCATCTCGATCACTATGGGGGACCCTCACCCTAACATGACAGGGGAGAACCGACCCCAGGCTAGAGGATCCACTCCCTGGTATGATAGGGGAGTACCAACTCTGCCAGAATAACATGTATAGAGGACCCAAACCATAGAACGACTAAGGCGTTTTGACTCTAAGGATAGAGGACCTACTCCCTAATAGGATAGGGGAATACCCACTCCATCTATATGTCACATATGGAGGACTCTCACCCTAGTGTGGTAGGGGAGTACCAACTACATGGATAGAGGATTCAAACCTTGGTCCAATAGTGGAGTACCTAGTCTATCTGGGAAACAAGTATGGAGGTCCCACACCTTGGCATGGTAGGGGAGAGTTGTCTCTAACTACATGAATGATAAAAGGAATTCGTGCCCTAGTCTGTTAGGGGAGTACCATCCCTGAGAGAACTACCACATGAGTAGAGAACCCATACCCATGAAGTGGGGAGTCCTATCTCTATCAAAGAAGAGAGATAAGGTAAACCCATTCCCTGATGTGATATGGGAGTACCAGTCCCAGCGTCTCTCTCTAAGAACCACACTGATCTACAAAATCCATCAATCACTACTGAAAGGAGCGTCACACTTATCACACCTCACATCACCACACTACCATGGGTAGGGGACCCACACCCTGATACATAGGGTAGCACCGCTCTATCATCCTAAAGAGTCTAGGGTACCCACATCCTAAGGTGATAGGGAAGGGTACCGACCCCGACGTAAACCTAGTGATCCACCTTGATCACTACCCAAGGTTAAGCACTGCTACTATAGTGTCATGATCGAATCACACCACATTGTATCTCTCAGGACACTATGGAGTCCAACATTGAATTATATGTCAAAAACTACTCATGATAGGCTAATCAAAAGCCATAATATAAGCCTCAAAGAAGGATATACACAAGGCGGAAGATCCCAAGAAGATCTCAAGAAAGTACACAACATGCACTAGGGTACACATATTTGTGAAGCTGCCTGAGCACCTAGCTGTGTCCCCTATTTGCACGTCTTGGCTAGTCATGTAGGAATACATGGTGTGTATGACCCACACACAGTGTGTCCCACCTCATTCTTCCTCCATTTGTGTTCTTCCTCCACACGACTTGACCATCCATGCCTCACAAATAGCGTGTTCCACTGGGTACACAATGTGTCTAGGCTAAATAGCCCCTTGGACATGTTGTTTGCTCATGATTATGTCCAAAACCCTATGCTTGTGTACTATGTTCATGTAGTCTCACATGACCATGTACTGTCACACAGATACCCTATCCATGTCCTCTGACCACACGACATGGGGTCACTACACTGCATGTAACCTAGGTACATGACGTGTAGTCCCCAAAAGTCATCTTCCCCAAATGGGAATAACACACGGTGTGTCTCACTAGTTTACACATCATGTAAATGGGAATTACGATAGGAATTTCCCTGAAAATCTCCCAAATCACCCTGTTTTCCCATGAAACCCACAGATCGACCTAGAATATATCTATAACAATCATAATAGGGCTTCAAAACCTTAAAAATGCATAAAAAAGGGTATTGAGACTAAAAATAAAATCTTACTACCTTGATGGTGGAATCATGAATTTTCGGGTGTAGAACGATTCCCGGATCATGCTACTCCTCGATCTGATGCTGATCGATGCCAAGAATGGAGATTAAAAGCACCTCATTTCTTCGATTCATCTCGATTTCATCTATCGACCAAATGGGGAGAGAAGAGGGGAATCTCTTATTCCTCCCATACCAAAGGTGGGAAGGGGAGAGTTTAGGTTAAATT
The DNA here is from genome assembly GCA_963277665.1 of Viscum album. NCBI lineage: Eukaryota > Viridiplantae > Streptophyta > Magnoliopsida > Santalales > Viscaceae > Viscum > Viscum album. Next base: position 1,776,476,265 of record OY728132.1, read on the forward strand.
ATTAATTAAATTTTATTGAATTAATAATCTCACCACTCAACACCCCACCAAATCACCTCCGACCAAACTCTTGACACTGACAAATTTTATGTCACACTTAGGGTAAACACGATGTTCTGAACTCAACCACAATATCAGAATTTTAATCTAAAACTCTTTTTGGGAGTTATTACAAATTTCAATAGAAACTTCACACACAAAACAAAAATATATTTAATATTTCTAATATCATTGCTTTGAGGAAATCTAGGCCCCAAAATCCCACACTGACTTAGTTCTTGGTTTCAAAAATATTCTTAGAAATATTCCAAAGGAATACAGGTCAAAACCAAAGTCATTAAAATATCTCAATAACTCATTTTTAGTAACAATATCTCCTATTTTTTAGAAATAATATGTTATATCCTTGTCCCACCCCTTTAAATTGGACGTCAATAATTAAAACTCCATTTGAAATGGAGTTTTATCCCCTTGGCGATTAATCCCACTATAGGCCATGCATAAATATTTATCCACCTTACTTTTCTAAATATTCATCCCAATTTTAAAAATAATCCTAAAAGGTTTAAATAGACATAACCTTCAATAAATTAAATGATAAATATCATTGGAGAGTGTGATACTAATCAAACCTCCTCAAAATGAGAAAGGTGGTTGAACTACAAATTTTAACATTTATCTTTGAAATGAATTCTTGGGGAGAGAATTAGTAATTTTTTTTGTCACTTAATCAATAGTTACAATATAATCAAAATTTTATATCTATTATTTAACAATATTTTAAATAAAATGATGCATTATTGAATGCTCTGCATTATTAGGTGTTAATGGAATACGAGAAAATATTAGATTTTAGTATAATAGAATTTAGGATAAATCAAGTATTTGTAATTCAATCTGGGGAAGGATGTTAATGATGTTTTTTAAAATATTTAAATGGTAGTTTTAAACATGGGACAATGGGTAAAAAGGACCCAGAGATGAAATTTTAGGGTTTTTTTTGAAAATGGAGAAATTGGTGGGTTGTAGCAGTTTCCACTAGTAGCTTCATGGGATAATAGTGTCTTTGTGCCACTTCCCTTGACATTGAGAGGCTGGTGATAGTCCACAAGGAACTTGGCGGACTACTAGAGTCCCAATTGGATCCCGTCTAGTGTATGATGTGATATAAATATGCATTGAATCCAAAACCACGTTGTAGGACCATTTTGTGGGTTGTGCTAGGATAAACCACATTATAGTTAATTTCACCACATCATTGTTTAGTGCATAATCAATAATATGTTATGCGATAAAATGACTCCTAATATAATCTTTCATATTTAGTATGATCATTACGTGTTGATTACTAGAGGAGTTCGAACATCCAAAAAAAGATTAAACTCTGATATGATTCAAAGTTTACAAGGGGTTGTGACTTATGGAAAATTCATGAAGAATTTCCATTTAATATTTGAATTTCTAAGAAATTATTGAATTATAAGGAAGGTCCTTAGATGGATATATAAATAGGTGCATGGTTTGTGATGTGGTGCATTAGAATGATGTGAAAATTTCTTAAGAAAAAAATCTCTTTAGCTCTCATTTTTCTTCATCCTTTAATCTGAATGTTTTAACAGATCATGAATGAAATATAATCCTTTACATGTATTAGGAGATTCAAACAACCAATGGATACCCTAGGATGAAAGAGTATTTTGGATGATTCTTAGTGATCCTTATCAATATTGTGTGAAGAATCTTGAACATATTGGATTGTCAAATAAAAAGTAAGTGTTATTCATTTATTTCATCTAGTTCAAATGAATGGAATGATCCTATCACATAAGTTTGTTTTAGATTATTATTTCCATTATCTTGGATAAGTGTTGTTACCTATAAAACCATTTAGTGGTATTAAATACACTTCTATCTCATTTTGATTTATTTTTAAAATAGATAAAGAAACTAAAAAAATACTATTTTATAGAATCACGAAGTGTTTTGATAAAAACAGTCATGGTTTGTAATGCCCCACCCTAACATGACCATGTTACCAAGGAGAAATGCCACATGACCTTAAGTGAATTTCCTTATCACTAGAGGCTAATGAATAAATCCTAGTTGACCACCTATCTTTAATGGTGTTGATTATAAATACTATAGAGGAAGGATGACGAATTTTGTGAATGATACTAGATTTTATATCTATCAGATGATTATTGGGAATTATAATATTTTTGAGAGAGAAATTACAAACTCTACTTGAGAAAATAAGTTATAATATCAAGTGAATTATAAAGTCTCAAACACACTTATTTGATTTATTGAACGAAATATCTACATCTAGATAAATTATTGTGAAAGGGATAATTAAATTAGGAAGAAGTTATAGAATAGTAATTTTAGAACTTCTAAAGTTTTGGATACTAGAAGAGCGATGCTGAGTGATGATTAGAAAACCTTTAAGTTTTTCTAGGATAATTAGTATCATATATGAATAAAATTTTATGATGATTTTTAATAGATTAAAATCTATTAGTGATAAAGAGATATATGATGAACAAATAGAAGATACAATTATTGATACTTATGAAGGAGTGTGAGTCAAAGAGGACGATGATAGATGATATGTATAACAACCCAGCTCTTTATTTCACACATAAACATAATTTATTACATAAAATATTCACTTGATAAAAATAGAATATCGAGAGGTATAGTGTCTTTGGGGATTAGGAACATTACATAAAACTTAAAACATGAAATACACATCATTATTTGAAACTTCTTTTACATGATCACACACATTCCTTCATACTTATCATTGCATGTGATAACCTGAGGATATACATAAGAAAAGGGCGATCTATAAATATCAATAGGGAGTAAACAAGTAATAACATGAATAATATATTACATGTTCGGAAATAGGCATATCTATGGAGAATAATAGAAACATGAACATAAAGGCATGATATAACATGATTATCATAACATGGAAATGTGGCAACAATATTTAACATGATATTAGCATGAGACAAGGATAATTACACATGGAGGATGATTAAACTCTAATTGAACTTTAATTATCATTATTAAACCCTCATTTCACTTTACATATCATGATACTAATATTTACCCAATGCATTAAAGCGCTATCAGGGCACACCCTTCTTAATCCTTTTATTTCATGCATAAGTGTGCCACATGGATCATATAACATGGATTCATTAAACATAATAATTTATTACATGATAAATTAATTTGGAATTCATACATGAAACTCTATAATCAATTAGTAAATGTTCATAAAGGTGAATACCCTTGATAGAGAAATGGTCATGGTATTCACTAGACAAGGACTTTGTCTTGGAAAATTGCGATGCAATTTCAGCAGCATAACAGTGTGACATAAGAATTCATAAAAAATGGTTGATGAGAGATAAAGGGGTGTCTCATAATATTTACATGAAATTTACAGTAAGGTATTTATATAGATACATGTACCAACATAGGTAATTTAATTTAGGTTCATAATACAAAATAATTTCTTGAATGTAAATCCAAAGAGAGAAATTCCTTACAGAATTTTGTCATGGTAACATATGTACATGGGAGGAATTAATGAGAGAGAAATAGGTATATCATCATTAAAAAATAAGGAGGGAGGTATGGGGGAGGTGATAAATCATACCCCAACATTTTTAATTGAAAAAAATGGTATAACAATATAATGAAATTTGGATAAAAATGAGAAAGGAAGAAATCCCTTACTTGGAAGTGTGATCCAAAGGCTTGAGAGAGGCTTGAGAGAGGCTTCTTGGGAGCTTAAGGTGCCTTAGGAGGATTATAGAGAGAGGAGGTAAGAGTTTGTTCTAGTTCTAAATGTTTTGAGTGAATAGGAATGGGAGATTTAGTGAGTTTATATAGGAAAGGAGAGAGAATTCTTTATTATTTAGGTTTTGGACACTACACATTAAACTAACCAAAACCAAAAACCATCCCATGGTTTTTCCCATGGTTTCTTAAAAATTGGAGTGGAAAAAATTATTTTATATTTACAATGTAATAAATTATTAAAATATTAGGCTTGATTATGTGAAGGTGAGTCACACCCTCAAGGAAATCATTTTTAAAAGTCAAAATATTTTATAAGTCTTGGAGGGTCCATTAAGGCACCATGAAATTAATAAAACAAATATTAAATCACATTATCTTAAAGGTAAAAAATATATTGGCTGAACAACCCTTTTATAGTATTTTATTACATCATTATTGGGTCATTATGATGTCATAAAACACATTACATATTTAAATGGTATTTAATATTTACCCAAAAATTCGACTGTCTCAGAAAATTATGAAAAATTCTCCATTGGATAATTTCGACATCCTGATTAAAAAAATAATATTAATTTTATCTAAATAATTTTCTAATTATGTTCATTTTTACTTTTAAAATAAAAACTGACATTTATTGAAAATTCATGGGTTTTGAAAAAAAAAACAGTTTTCAAACCTTAATAAAAATTACAATTGTATTCATAAAAATTATACAATCATTAATATTTAATAAAAATTAATTTAGTAATAATAATATTTTATTTAAATATTATTTAATTCCAAAAATAAATTAATTCATCAAAATATATTTCTTAATTGAATATTAACTAAAAATACTATTTGTGCTTTAAAAACCATTTATGAAGTAACAATAATGAAATGAATGTATATTATTAAAATAAATAAATCACATAATAATAGTGATAGGTTCTTGTTATATAACCCCTTATAACACCCTCATAATACTTAAAGGTAAGGTGCGCGATGGTGATAGACTCTTGGGTTGGCTCAGATAACATTGCTCAGGTGGTAATATCTATTAACTTACACTTCTTCCATAGGTAGTTCCGTTCAAGATTAACGTGTTGAAGCTTGGATTGGTATTGGCTAAGAGCGAAGCCCAGTAATGCCACCTCCTTTATGAGCTCCAAAAAATGGGATTCATATGGAGAAATTCTACTGGATGAGGCCATCACTTCCTTTGTCTGAGTAAATTGGATTTGTTAAAGCCCTATATTTATACTAATCATGTGATCACTGTTCAATGACTATATTAGAAATAGTAAAAATTCTTAACGGTATTTTGAAATCCAAAAACATAAAACCAAATAAGTTTATATGTTTTATATAACCATTTTACATAATAAAAAATTTAATTAGATCAAGAAGAATTTTCATTAATAAAAGTTTGGGTCATTAAAATATTCCCCCCCTTAAGAAATTTCTCTCTCGAAATTTCCTTTTCCCACACTAAAACAGATGAGGGTAACTCTACTTCATCAATTACTCTGATTCCCATATTTCTTCTTCAAACTTTTGGTTTCTCCACAACACCTTGACGAGGGGCATTGTATTATTTCGTAGAAACTTTTCCCCATGATCTAATATCTTCACCTAATTCTCTTCATAGGAGAGGTCATTATCCAATGATACCACCTATGGATTGAGTACATGTGATGGGTCAGGTATGTACTTCCTCAAGAGTGATACATGGAATACATCATGTACTTGAGATAGGTTTGGTGAGAGTGCTAGTCGATAGGCCACTACTCCAATGCGACCAAGGATCTCAAAAGGGCTGATGTACCTTGGACTAAGCTTTACCTTCTTCCCAAATCTCATAACTCTCTTCCACGATGATATTTATAGGAATACCATGTCTCTAAAATCAAACTATAGGTCTCATCGACGATTATCAGTATAGATCTTTTGTCGACTCTAAGCAGCTTTAATGTGCTGCTGGATGGTCTTAACCTTCTCCACCATTTCTTTGACCATTTCTGGACCTAAGAGTTTTCACTGCCTAACTTCATCCCAACATGTTTGTGTTCTGCACCTCTTCCCATAAAGGGCTTCATAAGGATCCATTTGGATGCTTGAGTGAAAAATATTATTGTAAGAGAACTAAACTAGGGGAAGATGTTGATACCATCATCATTTGAAGTCCATTGAGCATGATCTCAACATGTCCTCAAGTGTTTGGATAGTCCACTCAGATTGGCCATCAGTTTGAGGATGATAAGCCGTACCGAAGTTTATCTTAGTATTCAGAGCATGTTTAAGACTCTTACAAAACTTAGAGGTGAATCTTAGATCTCAATCAGATACAATATATAGTGGTACTCCAGGTAGCCTTACCACTTCTCTAATATATATCTCTTCTAGTCGATCCAATGAGAAATCCTCTCAAATTACAATGAAGTGTGCAGTCTTTGTAAAAATATTCACAACAAACCAGATAGAATTGTTTTTTTGGATGTCTTTAGAAGTCCAGTGACAAAGTCCATAGTGATGTTCTCCCATTTCCATGCTAGTATGGGTAATGGTTACATCATCTCCTTAGACTTCTACCTCTCAGTATTTACTTGCTAACATACTAGACACTTTGATGTATACTCAAAAATCTCCTCCTTCATGTTATCCCACCAATAAATCTCTCAGAGATCTCAATAAATCTTTGTGTATCCTGGGTGAATGGAGAAATTCGAACTATGTGCATCATCCAAAAGTTCATTCTTTAACTTCGGATTTGATGGAACAAATAGTCTTGTCCCAAATCTCACAATTCCTTCTTCATTAACATTGAACTCTGAGTATTTATTTTTTCTGATAATTTCCACTTTCTTCTAAATTCCCACATTATCCTTTTGAGCATCCTTTAACCTTTCCAAAAGATATGGTTGAGAAATTATTTGTGAAAGGATTGATGATTTTACATTCTTTATGATTCCTATGTCCATATTCATCAAATCCAATAAGATTAGATCCTTTTCAATTCTCATCAATGATAGAATCGCTGGGTCCTTTCTACTTAGATCATCTTCCACCTTGTTCTCTTTCCCTGGGTGGTATTAGATTGAGCAGTCATAGTCTTTGATCAGCTCTAACCATCTTCATTGGTGCATATTCAACTCTTTCAATGTGAATATATGCTTGAGGCTTTTGTTATCCGTATATATTTCACACTTCTCCCCAAAGAGGTAATGCCACCAAATTTTTAAAGATAAGATTACTAAATCCAAATCCAGACCATGTGTTGAATAGCTTTGCTCATGAAATTTTAATTACGTTGAAGAATAGGCAATGGATTTTTCATTTTTCATCAACACACAGCCCATTCCCTTCTTCAAAGCATCACTAAATACCACAAAATTTCTCCATTTGTGGGTAGTGTGAGCACAGGCCCAGTGATAAGCCTCCTTTCAACTCCTTGAAGCTATCTTCACATTCATCACTCTAAGAAAACTTTACTCCCTTCTGATTTAGCTTGGTAAGAGGGTTTGACAATCATGAGAAATTTCTCACAAATTAGTGATAATATCTAGCTAACCCTAGGAAGCTACAAATATCCATTACCAATTTTGGCCTCAAACATCCCTCAATTATAGCTGTCTTGGAGGGATCCATAGATATCCCATTGCTTGTGATGATATGACCTAAGAATTAGACTTCCTTCAACCAAAACTCACACTTGCTGTACTTTTCATAGAGCTTCTCCTTTCATAAGGTCTCTAGTATAGTGCTTCAATTCTCCTCATACTCCTCCTCAGTTTTGGAGTATATTATAATATCATTTATAAAATCTACCACAAATTTGTCAAGGTAATCTCTAAAGAATCTATTCATCAAGTCCATGAAGATTACTGGAGCATTAGTGAGTCCGAAAGGCATTACTATGAATTCATAGTGCCCGTACCTTGTACAAAAAGCAGTCTTGGGGATATCCTCCTTCTTCACCCTTACTTGGGGATATCCTAACTTTAGATCCTCCTTGGAGAAGTATTATACTCCTTGTATCTGATCAAACAAGTCATAAATTTGTGGAAGAGGATACTTGTTTATTATCATGATTTTGTTGAGCTCACAATAATCAATGAAAAGGTGAATTGACACATCCTTCTTCTTGACGAAGAGGACTGGTGCACCCCATGGTGAAGCACTTGGGTGTATAAACCCTTTATCTAGATTCTCCTGTAGTTGTTTCTTCAGCTCCTCAAGATTCAAAATAGCCATTCTACACGGAGTCTTGGATATTGGAAACACCCCAGGTATAAGATCAATTGAGAATTCAACATCTCCTATAGAAGGAAGACCAGGTAATTCCTCGAGAAACACTTCAATGAATTCCATAACAATAGGAATGTCTTAAAGGATGGTTTCTTCCTAAGAATCAATCATCTGAGGAAGATACACATTTTCATAGGGCAGTAATATCCACTCTTGAGATGATGGTTCTAAAGAATATTCATCCTCCTCCTTACACTTGTATAGAATCGGGGGTCAATTCTCTATATGGAGAGTGATTTCCCTATCACGGAAATTTATGTTGGATCTATATAAGGAAATCCAATCCATGAAAAGAATTGCATAAAATTATACTAGAGGGAGTATGAATAGGTTCACCAAGAAGTTAAAATGAAAAATTGTGATAGGGGAGGAGTTATATTCATGGGTTAAAATGATTTCCCCATTTTCTATTCTCACTGAAATCTTTACTTCCATGATTTGTGGTGATGTTGGGATTTTTCTACTAAACTTTCGGGATATAAAAGAATGCATAGAACTAGAATCAAAAAGTACATTCTCTATTATTTAATGAATAACTAGCATACCTGTCACCACTTTATTTTTGGGGTTCACTTCAGCAGTAGTGATGGAAAAATCTCTCCCTTGCTTCCTTGGAGGTTGTTGGTTGCCTCCGAAAACCCTAGGATTAGGGAATTGGTTTGAAAAGTGACCTAGTTATTTGAAGTTGAAGCAATGAACAATGCATTGAGTGTCAAACAGTGTGTTACTCTCCTCTATCATAGTATCAGGTTTTTCTTACCGATAGTTAATGTCCAGGTACCCTTCTCTTCCACACCTAAAGCATTTCCTCACCCCCTTTAATAAATTTATAGGGTGCTTCTTTCCACACCTTTGGAAAGTGGGGTGCTGTAATTTCTTAGAACTGTTGGATTTATCCATTGGACCACCATAATTAAAGTCTAATTTCTTCTTCTTATCTCCATGATACCTCTGAGATTCTCTGATCTCCATTTTGACTTTTAGGGAACATCAGACAATTTCCTCATAGATCTCGAAGTCACAGATCGCTAGGGCTTTTTGTAGGCTAGGTTTTATCCCACCAAAGAAGCAATCAACCTTGAATTTGGGGGTCACGACAAAGATGGAGGCACATTTTTTAAGCATTGTGATTTTTTCCTTATACACTCCAATGGATTCGTTGTCTTTTTTTCTTTAGGGTAAGGAAGTCCCTTTCCATCTTAAGTTGGAGGTTTTGAGGAAAATATTTATCGAAAAACATTTTCTGGAAATCCTTCCATTCTAACACCATGATCTCTTCCTCAGGCTTCGTATTTTTGATCAATGTCCACCATTGATCAGATTTACCCTCCATATGATAAGTATCCATAAGAACCTTATCTTGTTCAGAACATTGAAGTATGGAGAAGATATTCTCAATGGAGTTGATCCATTGTTCAGCAATTGAGGGATCAAGTAGGAGGCCTTTGTCTCATGAAGATCTCTATTGTGACTTGTTCCTTCTTTGGGGGGGTTTAATGTTCCTCTTGAACCATGTTTCTATTCAAAACTTGAGTTAACTAAGATATTATTGTGACAAAGTTTGCGATTCCTGCTTCTATCAGATTGGGCATCTCATTAGAATAGTCATTACATTGATCTTTGCATCAGTTGTTAGCCTAAGTCCTCCTATTAATATACATTGGTTGGAATAAAAGGAGAGTTAGGGGTAAAACATAAAGGGTAATCCAAAGAAAAAAAATTGATAACTAATAAATTACTTTTATTTCCTTAAATTATGAATTTAGAGGCTTCAATATATGTTATCCATGATCTACTTCCCAACATATATTATTAGAGGAATTTTTTTATTCCCTTAATAATGGTTCATAATAATCTCATGAATTTAACAAATCATATCCCCTGGGAGTTTCGTAACCAAGAGTCAATCAAGGCCCATTTTCTTGCACCAGTTCCCGTTCAAGTCCAGCTCAAAGCGGTGTTTTTAGGTTTTATCCCTAGATACATCTATGTTAGAGCCACCTCTACCTGATCGTATCCAGATAGAGATGTATTTTCTTGATAAACCACTAACTCAATACTCACCAAAATTTAGTGATGTTTTTATTATACTTAGTCTTATCCCTAAGGCTTTCACTATAGTTTTCTATTCCCAATCCCAAAAATAACTAATCCTATCCTCTGATACCAACTATAAAAACCCTACTCTTTATTTCACACTTAAAAATAATTTATTACATAAAATATTCACTTCATATAACATAGAAGATCGAGTGGTATAGTGTTTTTGAGGCTTAGGAACATTACATAACAACTTAAAACATGAAATGCACATATTTATTGAAAACTTATTTGACATGACCATACACAATCCTTCGTACTTAGCATTGCATGGGATAACCTGATGACATGCATAAGAAAAGGGTCAGATATAAAGACCTGTAAGGGATTAAACAAGGAATAACATGAAGAATTTAGTACATGTTAGGCAATAGGAATATCTATGGATCATAAGAGAAACATGGACATAAAGGTGTGATATAGCATGATTATCATAACATGGAAATATGGAAACAACATTGAACATGATATTAGCATGAGACAAGGCTCATTGAACATGGAGATTGAGTAAAACCTTATTGAACTTTAATTAGCATGAGTAAACCCTCATTTCACTTGACGTATCATGATACTAATCTTTACCCAATGCATTGGAGTGCTATCAGGGCTCACCCTTCTTAATCATTTCATTTCATGCATAAGTGTGCCACAAGGATCATATAACATGCATTCATTAAACATCATCATTTATTCCACGATAAAGGAATGTGGAATTCACACATGAAACTCTATAATCAATAATTAAATTTACATACAGGTGAATACCCTTGATAGAGAAATGGACATGGTATTCACTACACAATGACTTTGCCTTGGAAAATCGCAGTGCAATTTCGGTAGCATATCAGCGTGACATAAAAAATTCATAAAAAAAGGTTGATGAGAGAGAAAGGGGTGTATAATCATATGTACATGAAATGGAAAATAATAGGTTCATATAGATACATGTCCCAACATATTTAATGTGATTTAGGTTCATAATACAAAATAATTGCTTGAATGTAAATGCGCAGAGAGAAATTCCTTATAGAATTTCAGTATGGTAATAGGTGTACATAAGAGGAATTAATGAGAGAGAAAGAGGTCTCTAATAATTAAAACATAAGGAGGGAATTATGGGGGAGATGTGAAATCATACACCAAATTTTTTAATTGAAAACAAAATGGTATAACATCATAATGAAATTTGGACAAAAATGAGAAAGGAAGAAATACCTTTCTTGGAAGTGTGATCCAAAGGATTGGGAGAGGCTTGAGAGAGGCTTATTTGGAGATTTAGGCACCTTGGGAGGATTATAGATAGAGGAGGGAAGAGGTTGGTATATCTAAAAATTGTTTTAGTGAATAAGAATGGGATATTGAGTGAGTTTATATAGGAAAGGAAAGGGAATTATTTATTATTTAGGTTTTGGACACTACATATTAAACTAATCAAAACCAAAAAATATCCCATGGTTTTTCCCATAGTTTCATAAAAATTTGAGTGGAAAACATTATTTTATATGTCCAATGGCTGAAATTATTAAAATATTAGGTTTACTTATGTGGAGGTGAGTCACACACTCGAGGAAATCATTTTAAAAAGTTATAAGTATTGGAGGGTCCACTAAGTCACCATAAAATTAATCAAACAAATCTAAAATCACATTATTTTAATGGTAAAACATATATTTTCTGAAAAAACCTTTTATATTATTTTATTACATCACTATCAGGTCATTATGTTGTCATAAAACACATTGTATATTTAAACAGTATTGAATTTTTACCCAAAAATTCGACTATCTCAGAAAATTATGAAAAATTCACCATTGGATAATTTCAACATCCTGATTCCAAAAACAATATTCATTTTATCTAAATAATTTTATAAATATGAGAATTTTTTACTTTTAAAATAAAAACCGATATTTATTAAAAATTCATGGGTTTCGGAAAAAACGGTTTTCAAACTGTAATAAAAATTATAATTGTATTCATAAAAATTATACGATCATTTATGTTTAATAAAAAGTAATTTAATAATAAAAATATTTTATTAAAATATTATTTAATTAAAAAAATATGTTAATTCATCAAAATATATTTCTTAATTGAATATTAACTAAAAATACTATTTGTGCTTTAAAAACCATTTATAAAGTAACAATAATGAAATCAATGTATACTATTTATACAAAAAATAAATAATATAATCATAGTGCTAAGGTATTTTTACATAACCCCTTATAACACCCATATAATACCTAAGGGTAAGGTGCACGATGGTGAATGACTCTTGAGGTGGCTAGGATAACATCGCTTGGGTGGTAATCTCTATTAACTTTGAATTCTCCAGTAGGCAGTTCTGTTTATATTTAACGTGTTGAATCTCATTTTGGGATTAGTCAAGAGAGAAGCCCAATGACCCCACATCCTTTCCGAGCTCCAAAAAATGGGATTCGTAAGGAGAAATTATACTAGATGAGGCCATTGCTTCCTTTTTTCTGAGTAAATTGGATTTGTTAAAATCCTATATTTATACTAATCATGTGATCACTGTTCAATAACTATATTAGAAATGGTAACAATTCTTAATGGTATTTTGAAATCCAAAAACATAAAACCAAAGAAGTGAATATGTTTTATATAACCATTTTACATAATAATACATTTAATTATATAAATAGGAATTTTCATTAATAAAAGTTTGGGTCGTTACAATATGAATCACCTTACAAAGATGAGCCTTGATGATATTATCGAAACTTTGATGTTGTATGTTGTTGGTCGGAGTGGATACTCAAGAGGGGGGTGAATTGAGTTCCAATTAAAATTTCTGTTTAAAAAAATCCTCTATTAAAATCCCCCAAATTGAATAACAAGATAATCTGTAGTGAATTTTTATTAGATCAAAGGGTCAGTTAGGTTCTCAAGAGATTGATTAGTTCTCAGTTAATTTAATCTGAAGATTAATTAACTTTTTAAGCTAACCTAATTCTTTAAAATATATACAAACACTTTCTAGATTAACTATTAAAGCAACTTTAAAAATATTTTATATTTCAAAGTAATTGGCAATGGAATATTCAATATAGGTTAAAACTAAAACAGGTAATCAAAACAGTTTTAAAACAAGAGGTTTAGTCTCAAGTTGAGACTTAGTCCTCTCAAACAATATATATAAATTTTGATCCACACCCTGGATCAGGGCAAACAACAGTATAGAGACTGTCCAGGTACTAAGACCTCTACCACAGTTTTTCGTGGGAAAACAAAAACAATAGCACACAGGCTATCCAGGTCACACTTTACCTCTTCCACAATTCACAGTGGGATATAGCAATGTGTAAGAAGTTTGGAGTGAGGATTTAGTATCCTCCAGTTCAGTCCAGGAGTTAGTGTGTAAATACAACACACACTTCTCAAAAAGTAAATGAATGAAACACAATAGAGATAAACCGATAGAAATGATTTTAGAGTGCTCTGTGTGTTGTGAGTGAAGCTCTGGACTCCTTGAATTGATGTAAATGAAGCTCCGAGTCCTTCTCTGGTTTTTGTCAAGAAAACAGGGTGTCGTAGTTCTTGTTTCTTCACTTCCAATGTAGGTGTTCAGCTTGAATGTGAAAGTCTTCTTTGTAATACTTCAGCTTCTTCTTTGAACTTGTATTCTTGATGAGTATGAGTGTTCTTCAAGTTCCTCGTGTGTTCTTATTTTCATGTATGTGCGTGCATGGAAGAATTATTTTTTCTATGCCTTTTCGCCCCCTTTCTTCTCTTTTTTTTACTGCAGCCTGATCTTCCTTATATTCCACGAGCTCCGACAATAGGAATGATTACCTTTTCATAGGTATGAGGTACGGTTCCCTGAAATTCCAACAACTATCATTAAATATCATTAATTTCATTAAAAACAACAAATATGACCGTTGGAATTAAATAAGAGTTAATAGAAATTCAAACCGTTTTCATGACTATCGGTGAGTCATGAGATTGGTAGGTCATTTTGAATCTGCATCGGTATCGGTGGGTCATAATCAGCATCGGTATCGGTAGCTTGTGATCAGCATCGGCTTCGGTAGCTTGTGATCAGTATCAGCTTTGGTAGCTTTTGATCAGTATCAGCTTCAGTAGCTTGTGATCAGTATCGGCTTCGGTAGCTTGTGATCAGTATCAGCTTCGGTAGATTGTGATCATTATCAGCTTCGGTAACTTGTGATCAGTATCAGCGTCGGTAGCTTGTGATTAGTATCGGCTTCGGTAGCTTGTGATCAGCATCGGCTTCGGTAGCTTGTGATCAGTACCAGTATGATCGTTGCCATCATTGCAACCGTTGCCATCGGTGCAACTGTTCATCATCTATGCGACCGTTCATCATCGGTGCGACCTTTCAGCATCGGTGCGACCGTTCATCATCAGTGCGACCGTTCATCATCGGTGCAACCAGAAAATAACCAACGGTGAGTCATAAACATGAAATTCACACTAAGTGTATGTTCAATCCAGAATACTTTCAGGTCAATAGTAAAACATAAATTAACATAGATAAAAATTATGTAGACAAGATTTAAACTAATGTAAATACATTTAGAACCAATTAAACAAAAGACTAAATTTTCATAAATAAAACAATGATTTGTGATTATTAAAATAACCATCTCATAGGGAGTTCAACAATATACTCCTTTTTGATAATCACAAATCAATGACATAAATGAAGAGAGAAGAGAGTATGTCATTTAGTATGCTCCCCCTATATAAAAAGAAAAATATTCCAAAAGATAAACAGATCATCATAGAATGACATTAGAGTATAAACATAGCATTAAATAATTAGTCATTTCTCCCCTTTTATAGATATATATTCATTTCTCCCCCTTTCATCATTTCAACCCCTTTCATCATTTCTCCTCCTTTCATTAGTTCTCCTCCTTTCATCATTTCTCCCCCTTTCATCATTTCTCCCCCTTTCATCATTTCTCCCCATTTCATCATTTCTCCTCCTTTCATCATTTCTCCCCCTTTCATTATTTCCCCCCCTTTCATCATTTCTCCCCCTTTAATTAGTTCTCCTCCTTTCATAATTTCTCCCCCTTTGGGATTATCAAAAATAAGAGTAGATAAGAAGAAAATTCCACTTAAAAAATAAGTTCTGATAAAGAGTACAAGAACCATAAACAAATGTTAAAAGTATAAGAAATATACACCCTATCAAAAAAATGACTGGCACAACTACTTCTTTGGGTGAAATGGAGCTTTCCCTTTCGCATAAGGAGGAATGGATGGTCCAGAGGGTGATTTGGTGGAAGGTTGATCTGTTCGGATGGAGAGAGGAGGTAGGACAACTCTGGCTGGTACCACAGTGGGTGCTAAGGTCACTTGCTGAGGAGTAGAAGATCTTTCTGAAGGTGGCTACTGAAAACTAGCCATATATTTGATAGATCTTGAGACACTAAAATCTGACCAGGAGAAACATCTGATGAACTGAGAGGCTCTGCAGTAGGAAGAACAATTTCCTTCGCTTGCACATGAAGATATGGTTTGAGAAGATTGATAAAATCTTAAATTACTTTACCACCATATTTCATAGCCTTTTCAAAGTCATCCTTGTTCTGCATGAAACTTTCCAGAGTAGGAGTGAAATCCTTCAACTGCTGGACTTGAGCCTTGAAATCTTGAGTGACTGGAGGGATCCTCAAATTCTCAGACAAAACCTTAAACTGATGGTTCAACTCATGCTTGGTATAAATCTTAGAAAAGTAGTGATCCACCTATCTTTAATCTCTTTCTGAGCCTTAATAGCATCAGCTGAATACAACTGCACCATTTTGTGGATATGATCACTATTGTCTTTCATATTTTTCAAGGAATCCAAATCTAGAATCTACCCAAGAGCTACTAACTCATCTCTTATAATATCCTTTAAGGTATTGATTTCATGATCAGTGATTTTGGATATTTTGGAGGAGCTGTCCTGAGCAACAATCTGAGTGATCTTAGCTTTCAACTTCCTCAAATCAGCTTTCTTCATATGTTCTACCAAATTTCTTAACACTTCCATCATACCAAAGATGGTTGTTCTAAACTCACCTGACAAAGAGACTAAACCACTACTTAAATCTTTGAGCATTTGATTCAGAGAGGTAATATGCCTACCAATCATCTCACCAGTATTGTACATGTCCGGTTTAATGATACTTACCACTCTTTGTGTCGAAGCATCCATAGTAGCCTCAGATAAATTCATAGGAGCAGGAGCAGGAGCATTAAACAATTCCTCTTTTATTGTCTCTCTAAATGCTTGAAGCAACTCAGATTTAAATCTGTCAAGATCAGATTGTGCCACTGTAGGATCAGGTCTAGATTGAGAAACTGAAGGACCAGGTCTGTCTGCTGTCACCTACATATACTCAGCAACCAATCGAGACTTAAGAGAATCTCTTATACTTGCAGTATTCACTTCTTATTCCTATTCCTCTAGATAATATAAACCCAAAACTACAAGACCTAGGTTTTCTTCCCATTCATCTTGGCATGAAGGATATAGAGGTTTCACAAACCTAGCTCTTCCATAATTTTTAGGAGAGACTTCCTCATACACATCAATCTCTGACTGTACTGTCCTTTCAGTCTCAGGAACAGGTTCTTGCTCATTTAGTTGGGGTTTAGGATCATCTTGAATCACATTTTGACCATCCACTGGTCGAGTACTTACATCATAATCATCATCACTACTGTCATCTTCACTACTATCACCATCACTGCCATCACCATCATCACCATCTTCACCATCATTGACCGATTGTTCATTTGAACTGTCTTTACTGCTGGATTCATACTACTTAGAATTTGATTCTTCAGTATCACCTTCTTCTTCACCATATAAAAGAGGTTCAATCTCTGGTAACTTGAGAGGTGGACTAGCTGGTCTAAATTCCATTCTTCTTTTCTTCAGACTAATCGTATCAGGATCACTCCTGTCATCAGGAGGTGATTCAGGCTCCTTTTCAGTATCAGCTTCAACTTCAGCTTCTTCTTCTTCTTATTCTGTTCCCTTCTTACTAGACTCACTAGTTTCTTTAGGAACTACTGCTTCCTCTTCTTCATCATAATAAACCAATTCTTCTCTAGGTTTTAAACTAGGATCTCTCATCCTCTTTGGTCTCTTAGGATGATCAATAGGATTGAAAGAGTCATACAACTTTTCTTCATCAGCAACCCAAGCCTTCTTCCATGGGTTCCAGTTGATTTTCATCCTTTTACAAATATACTTGTTAATACAGAAACTACTACTGGATGAGATACACTCATCTCCATCTTCAACACAGCCCAAGAACTTTAGCATGGCAAAGATTTTCTTAGAGTAGAACAGGGTTTTAGCTTTCTTGTATGGCTTCACCATCTCAGTAATATGTACAAAAAAATATCTACACAGGTTGACCCTTTCACCATTCAACAATAGAAACAACAGAAAAACATCTTGATACTTTATAGAAGCAAAATCACCTTTTCTAGGACAGACTTGGTGTTGAATAAACTTAAACAAAATTCTACACTCACCATCTAACTTAGAAGCAGTTATTCTTCTGGATTCGTAATTTCCAGTCAACATCTCTAGAGATAGATCATAAGAAAAGTATTCAGTGGTAAGAGGGATATTACCAGTGTAATCCTCATATCTTCCATTATGATGTACTCCTAAACATTCAGCCCACTGCTTCGATGAAAAAGTTATGTTTTTACCTTTGATTATCAACGATAATCTCACAGCTTCTACTCCATCCAATACAATAATTAAGTTTAGATAAAACTCATGCACTAACTTTGGGTAAAAGACACGGTCATTATCACAAAACCAGTCTTTCCATCCTTGCATATCCAAAACTTTTAAAAGAGCAGACTTGCTGGATAACACTCATTCGACACTCACTTCCTTTTCTGTAGTAACTACCCATTTTTCCAACTCCGGGTTTACCGACCTTTGAGTCGTGATTCTCGATTCTCCTCGAGCATGTTTCATAGGAGAGGAACCTTCTGATTCCTTGATTTTTTGCTTTTTCTTATCCATTTGGAGGTTTGAGAGGATTGAGCGGTTAGAAATGTTCGAAAGGTTTGGGATTCAGAAAAAAAGAGAGAGTTCAGCGGGAGATGGAAGGTCAACAGTCTTTAGAAATAACCGCGAGTCATTATTTTTATCATTTAGGGTTACAATAATAATAATAAACAATAATAAAGATTTAGTAAAACAACATCATTTTGACAAACACTAACGGTTTCACAAACTGTACAACTCAATTGGTAGCACAGATCGGTTTCACAGATCGGTTTCACTGATTGGTTTCACTGATCGGTTTCACCGATCAGTTTCACTGATCAGTTTCATTGATCGATTTCACTGATCGGTTTCACTGATCGGTTTCACTGATCAGTTTCACTGATCGGTTTCACTGATCTATCATACCTTACTCTTTTTTGATAAATTCTAACCTTTCAGAGCTTAAGGTCTTGGTAAAAATATCAGCTAACTGATGTTGAGAGTCAATGAATTCTAGATAAATATCACCCTTTTGATAGTGATCTCTCAAGAAGTGATGTCTGACATCAATGTGTTTGGTCCTAGAGTGAGACACAAGATTATTAGAAATGTTAATTGCACTGGTGTTATCAAAGTTTATAGACACATGTCTAAATTGATATCCATAGTCCAAAAGAGTGTGTTTCATCCACATAATCTGTGCACAACAACTACCAACAGTAATGTATTCTGCTTCAACAGTAGATAATGCAACATAGTTATGTTTCTTACTACACCAAGATACTAGGGAATTTCCTAAAATATGACATGTTCCAGATGTGCTCTTTCTATCTGACTTGAAACCAGCAAAGTTAGCATTTTAATAACTCATTAAGTCAAAGGGTTGTCCTTTTGGATAAAATAAACCTAAATTGGTAGTATTTTTGAGATATTTGAAAATACTTTTAACAGAAAGAAAATGAGATTCTTTATGATTGGCTTGAAATCTTGCACACATACACACACTAAACAAAATATCTGGTCGACTAGCAGTAAGGTAAAGTAGACTCCCAATCATAGCTCTATAATTGGTTTCCTAGTTTCATCATCATCCAACTTACAGGTGGTACTCATAGGTGTGTCACTTCCCTTATTACTATCCAAACCAAAACGTTTTAAAAGATCTTTTGTATATTTACTTTGATTTAAAATAATACCATCCTTCTTTTGAAAAATTTGAAATCTAATAAAATACTTGAGTTCTCCCATTAAACTCATTTCAAATTCATTTTTCATAATCTTTGAAAAATTAGTTTATAAAGAATGTTTGGAAGATCCAAAAATAATATAATCAACATAGATTTGTACAATTAAATTGTCTTTGGAAATTATTTTAATAAAAAGAGTGGGATCAGGAATTCCTTTAGTAAAACCTTTTGAAATAAGAAAATTTGTAAGTCTATCATACCAAGATCTTGGAGCCTGTTTTAAACCATATAAAGATTTAGAAAGTTTAAAAACATGATTTTGGAAATGGGGGTTTGTAAATCCAGGTGGTTGTTCAACAAAAAAACTTTCAATTATAAACCCATTTAGAAATGCACTTTTGACATCCATTTGATATAACTTGAAATTCAGATGAGTAGCATAATCAAGTATAATCCTAATAGCCTCTAATCTATCTATTGGAGCAAAGGTTTCCTCATAGTCTATACCTTCCTCTTGACTATATCCTTGTACAACTAGCCTTTGTTTTTAACTATATTTCTTGACTCATAAACTTTGTTTCTAAAAACCCATTTAGTGCCTATGGTCAAAGTGTCCTTAGGTATTTCTACTAATTCACAGAATTTTTTTCTTTTGAATTGATTTAACTCTTCTTGCATATACATTACCCAAAATTCATCATTGATTGCATCATTGATATTTTTAGGTTCTAACTATGAAAGAAAGGCTTGATGTTCAACCTGATTTCATAGAGAAGCTCTAGTCTGTGTCCCTCTATCAAGATTAACAACAACATCATCTAAAGGATGATTATTTAAAATCCTAGTTGATCTAGTAAAGGTAGGACTAGAAATTTCAGGCTCTTCTCTGGGTTCGGGTTCACCAGGAGTGGATTTTGGAATACTCCCAGAACTGGTTGTTTTTACAGCAGGTTTATTGATTTTATCACTGAGGTTTAGAACAGATAACTCTTCTTCAAGATTTTTAAGAGGAGGTTTAGGTTCACGAGGATTAGTTTCATCAAATTTGATGTGAATAGATTCTTCCACACACTTGGTTCTATTATTAAAAACTCTATAGGCTTTGCTAGAAAGTGAATATCCTAAAAAGATTCCTTCATCACTCTTGGATACAAATTTGTCTATATTATCCTTAGTATTGAGAATGAAGACTTTGCAACCAAAAACTCCGAAGTATTTAAACTTCGGTTTCCTATTGTTCCAAAGGTCATAAGGGTTTTTCTTAAGAACAAGTCTGATAAAAAATCTATTGATAATATAACAGGATGTATTAACAGCTTCATCCCAAAAATAAATAGGTAGGTCATATTCATTAAGCATTGTTCTTGCAATTTTCTGAAGGGTTCAATTCCTCTTTTCTACTACACCATTCTGTTGAGGTGTCCTAGGGGCAGAGAAATTGTGACTATAGCCGTTGTGTGAGAAATAATATTCAAACTCATGATTTTAAAACTCACAACCATGGTCACTTCTTAGGGTCTTAATCTTAAGTCCACTAAGGTTTTCTACAGACTTGGAGTATTTAGTAAAGTAAGAACATGCTTCACTTTTGTGAGCTAGGAAGTATACCCAAGTATATCTAGAAAACTCATCTACTAGAACATATACATAGTACTTCCCATTTAAACTATAAACTCTAGAAGGTCCAAACAAGTCCATGTGAACCAACTCGAGAGGTTGAGAAGTTGAAAATTCTTTCTTTGATTTAAAAGAAACTTTATGTTACTTTCCCTTTTGACAGGGATTGAAAAATTTGTCTGATAAGAATTCAAGTTTGGGTAGGTCTCTAACTAAGTTCTTCTTAGTCAGTTTTCTAAGTGAATGAATATTGCAGTGTCCTAATCTTTTGTGCCAAAGCCAAGATTCCTTATGAAAATCATTTAAAGAAGTAACATTTTTCTTAGCTAAAGAATTTAAATCAACTGCATATACATTTTCATTTCTTAATGCAGAGAATACTAAAACATTTTTGGAATTAAAAACATTACATGAATAATTTTCAAACTTAACATTGAAACCATCATCACACAACTAAGAGATACTTAAAAAATTATATTTAAGTCCATCAACAAATAAAACTTTAGAAATTAAAACCGAATCAGTGTTACCAATCTGGCCTAGGCTGATGATTTTTTCTTTAGAGTTATCACCAAAGGTGACATGGCCTCCATAAACTTTGATTAGGCTCTTAAAGCATGAGTAGTCTCCAGTCACATGCCTTGAACATCCACTGTCCAAGTACCATATCTTCTTTTGAGAACTCTTCAAGCAAGTTTCCTACAAAACAGATTTAAATGGAAAATGATTTTGGTACCTAGATCTTCTTTGGTCCAGATAGGTTAGCAAGAAAAGCTTTAGGTACCCATATTTGTCTTATGGGTTTCATATAATTTATAGAATCAATAGATTTTGATAGATAAAATTTATTTGATCTGTAACTATGTGAGTAACTAGTTGAGGCATATGAATTTCCAAAACTTGAACTAGCACCATTCTGTTCAGATTTAGAAATAAATCTAGTTTTATTAAATTGTCTCTGTCCAGGCTGATAGCCTAAACCAGTAGTATAATTTGGTTCCACTTGTTTTCCTAGAATTTGAGTAAGTATATCTTTTCCATTTGTGAATTTTTCTAAGTACTTCCTTAATTTCTCATTAGAAAATTTTAGTTCAGTATTTTCCTTAAGTAATTGAGCATTCTTTTCCTTTTCTATATCAAGTGAAGATTTAACAGAGCTGGTCAAAGCATTCTGTTTTTTCAAGGTCTTATATTTGTCCTTCAATTCATTACAGGTTTCTTCTAGCATATTACAATATTCAAATAACTCTTCACTAGACATATTTTCAGATTCAGAATTAGATTGAACTCCAGAATAATATGAATTTAAGGCAGGAGTATCTAATGTTACCTCAGATGTGTTTACCATAAAACACATATTAACCTTGTGATAGTCTTCATCCTTAGTAGAATCAGAATCACTTGAAGTGTCTTCTGAAGCACCCCAAGTTGCTTTCATTTCCTTCTTGTATTTAGTGTCCTTGTATTCATGTTTCTTCTTGAATTTCAACTTTGGACAGTCTGCTTTTACATTTCCTTTCCTTTTGCACTCATATTAGACAATTTCATCACTTTTATCAGACTTTTTCCAATCCTTATTCCAATGACCCTTGTTGTCATATTTTCCTTTGTAATTTGTTTTTCTGAAGAATTTCTTCTTCCTGTAGAACTTCTTGAATCTCCTGGCTATCTGATCCATTTCAGCATCACTGTCAGAATCTTAACTTTCACTTTTTGAGCTTTCAGTAGGTATGTAAACTTTTTCGTTGTCCTTGCTCTTTGAGGCAGTAGACTTAAAATACACTGACTTCCTTTTTGGTTCATCATCTTCTTCCTTATTCACTTTGAGTTCTTCCTCATACATCATAAGCTTACCAATTAATTCCTTAACGGACAGAGTACCAATATCACATGATTCTCTAATCGAGACAGATGTGCCTCTCCATCGGTCTGGTAGATATCTCAGTATTCTCATGATTTGTTCCTTTGCTGGAATAACCTTTCCAAGAGAGCTCATAGTGTTGAAAATCTCATTGAACCTGAGATACATATCAGAAATAGGTTCATCAGACTTCATTTTAAAATTATCATATTTAATGGTATAGGTATTCAGGCTCATTTCTTTAACATTGGTTGTTCCCTCATGAGAAATAGCCAAAGTGTCCCAAATTTCATAAGTAGTTGTACAAGAAGATATGCGATTGAATTATTCATCTCCTAAATCACAATACAAATAATTCATAGCTTTATAATTATTATTGTATGAAGTTTTAGTAGGTTCATCCCAAGTAGTTTTTTTAGTTTCTGGAATTTTATATTTAGTCTCTATAGTAGTGCAGATGTCAAAACCCATACTTTCTAAATGAATCTTCATTTTAAGCTTCCACTGGGCATAATTTGTACCATTAAAGAAAGGTGGTCTGTTGGTAGCAACACCCTCTAATCTATTGTCCATAGTTAGATTTTAGAAAATATATTTAAAGAGATAAAATTTAAAACTAACAGAAATTTAAGATCTTTAAGATACAACTAAAATCACAGTTGAAAAACAGAGTATTTTTTAAACTTTGATAAACAAAACAACCCCTATGATACCAAATGTTAGTCAGAGTGGATACTCAAGAGGGGGTGAATTGAGTTCCAATTAAAATTTCTGTTTAAAAAAAACCTCTATTAAAATCTCCCAAATTGAATAACAAGATAATATGTAGTGAATTTGTATTAGAGCAAAGGGTTAGTTAGGTTCTCAAGAGATTGATTAGTTCTCAGTTAATTCAATATGAATATTAATTAACTTTTGAAGCTAGCCTAATGCTTTACAATATATACAAACACTTGATAGATTAAATATCAAAGTAACTTTAAAACAATTTTATATTTCAAAGTAATTGGCAGCGAAATATTCAATATAGTTTAAAACTAAAACAGGTAATCAAAATAGTTTTAAAACAAGAGGTTCAGTCTCAAGCCGAGACTTAGTCCTCTCAAACAATTTATATAAGAAGTTTGGAGTGAGGATTTAGTATCCTCCAGTTCAGTCCAGGAGTCAGTGTGTAAATACAACACACACTGCTCAAAAAGTAAATGAATGAAACACAATAGATATAAACAGATAGAAATGAGTTTAGAGTGCTCTGTGTGTTGTGAGTGAAGCTCTGGACTCCTTGAATTGATGTAAATGAAGCTCTGAGTCCTTCTCTGGTTTTGTCAAGAAAACAGGGTGTCGTAGTTCGTGTTTCTTCACTTCCAGTGTAGGTGTTCAACTTGAATGTGAAAGTGTTCTTTGTAATAATTTAGCTTCTTCTTTGAACATGTATTCTTTATGAGTATGAGTGTTCTTCAAGTTCCTCGTGTGTTCTTATTTTCATGTATGTGCGTTCATGGAAGAATTCTTTTTTCTATGCCTTTTTGCCCCCTTTCTTCTCTTTTTTTACTGCAGCCCGATCTTCCTTATATTCCATGAGCTCCGGCAATAGGAATGATTAAATTTTCATAGGTACGAGGCACAGTTCCCTGACATGACAACAAATATCATTAAATATCATTAATTTCATTAAAAACAACAAATATGACCGTTGTAATTAAATAAGAGTTAATAGAAATTCAAACAGTTTTCATGACTATCGGTGAGTCATGAGATTGGTAGGTCATTTTGAATCTGCATCGGTATCGGTGGGTCATGATCAACATCGGTATCGGTAGCTTGTGATCAGCATCAGTTTTGGTAGCTTGTGATCAGTATCGGCTTCAGTAGCTTGTGATCAGTATCGGATTTGGTAGCTTGTGATCAATATCGGATTCAGTAGCTTGTGATCAGTATCGACTTTGATAGCTTGTGATCAGTATCGGCTTCGGTAGCTTGTGATCAGTATCGGCTTCGGTAACTTGTGATCAGGATCGGCTTCGGTAGATTGTGATCATCATCGACTTTGGTAGCTTGTGATCAGTACCAGTATGATCGTTGCCATCAGTGCAAACGTTCATCATCGGTGCGACCGTTCATCATCAGTGCGACTGTTCATCCTCGGTGCGACCGTTCTTCATCGGTGCAACCAGAAAATAACCAATGGTGAGTCATAAACATGAAATTCACACTAAGTGTATGTTCAATCCAGAATACTTCCAGGTCAACAGTAAAACATAAATTAACATAGATAAACATTATGTAGAAAAGATTTAAACATATGTAAATACATTTAGAACCAATTAAACAAAATACTAAATTGTCATAAATAAAAAAAATGATTTGTGATTATTAAAATAACCATCTCACAGGGAGTTCAACATATGTGATCTAATCAAAGTGAGATAAAGAGAAGAAAAAATGGAAGAATGGGGTTGTGTTTTCTGCTATAAATTCCAAAGCTAATACTTCAAATCATACTATATAAAAGCATGAATCTAAAAATTATTCTAATGATAGAGTTTAGTAAGTGGTTCCTTGGTGAACGATGCAACCGTAAGGGGCTCTGCTTTAGGGTTTCCTTCACCCGCCGCTACCTTCCTCTCCCGTTATGGATCGAATTATTCTCGATGCTTCAACCCGACAATATTTTGGTGTACGACGTCGCTTCTGTAGCTTCGTCATGTGACTCCATGGCCTCAAACATCTCGGCGAATATTTCCATTTGTTAGCCTTTTTCAAACCCTCCCCTTAGATTTGGAAAAAGATTCTCATGGCGGCATAGTGAAGGTCCATTATTCAAGTTTCCAGATACTGTAGTGAAGGTTTCCATCTCGTTTCGGCATTAGATGCGGGTGTGTTGGGAGGATCTGGTCGTCGTATATGCCAGAAGGTGGCGACAATATTTGCGGTCTTCTTCTGATTTGGTCTAGTGTTCAGGTGATGGTTTTTGGTGATGATTTTTAATTTTTGATGTGTTTTTTTGAGTGTGGTTTGGATGTGCTTTGGTTTGTGTTTTAGTTTTGGCTATGTTTTTTGTGGTTGTTCTCTCCGGAGTTGTGGCAGCGGCTCATTCCAGCGGTGGTGGTGAAATATGTTTGGGGATTTTGTGATTCTAACAGTGAGGTAAGACCTGAAATTTGTGAATTCATAGTATTGGTTTCATATGATTAGATCTCGATTTGGCTTAAGAAGTAGAGGGATCTCAGTTGAGGTGTGGTGGCATGGCTGTGCCCTTGCAGATTGCCCCTTATTGAGTGATTTGGAAATGAAGAGAGCAGTCATGATATAGAATGTGGTATCTTTCTTGTGATCCTATGTTTTCTTGGTGTTGGTTTCTTGGAGCTCGACAGGTTTATACTCATGAGGTGATGATGTTCTTGGGATTTTTTGGCTGTTTTTTTGGTTTTTTTGTTTGGTGGTTTATTTTATTGGTGGTGTGAATTTGATTTTGGCCTTGGTGGTCCGTAACTCAAGGGATTTTGCATCCAATTGTCTACAAGAAGATGTTCTGGATGAGGTGAATGGAAATGGTTTATCGCTCTATCATGTCTCCTCGGAATCAGATGTTTGAGAGGGTATGGCTTTGAACATCGGTACCAGGCCCGTGCGATTTTGCACATGACAACTAGCCTTAGAGCCCTGAGATAGTGGAAGTTAGAATTAATTTTTTTAATACTAGGTGTAGCTTATTTCTTGTAGTAAGGGTTGTTTTTGGTCTTGAGTTATTGGTATGTTGGGGCTATTTTTCTTGTCCAAGTTGATGATGTCATGATGGGTTCCCCCTCATCCCTTAAAAGGGGGTTATTCTCAATAAAAAATTAATTTTCATTCAGTTTAGTAAAAGTTAATTTTCTAAACATTCATGGCATATGAATAGAATTATTGGAAATAGAAATTTCCAAAATGATTATCGAAACGAAAATAAAGATACACATGAAAAGTCTGGAAGAAGAGAAAATTCTCTAGATGTTATTTTTTATGAGTGCTAGAAGTCGGGTCATATCATACTCAATTGTAAGAGATTAAATAATAAGCATAAGAATTTTAAAATATCCTCTAAATGGTAATATAATAATGTTTTGAGAGCTACTACCGACACTTAGATTGCTATAAAGATCTATATTCAATCAATAGTGATACCAACAACAATGATAATTAGTTGTTCAACGCCATAAGGTTGAAGAAGATTCCTTCCAATTTTAATTCTAGAAGGAATAATTTTGATAAGCTTATAGGATAGTTGAAATCATCTAGGACATATTTTGGAGTTGGACGTAATTATGATAAGTCACATTTCTAGACCAACTATTTTGTTCTAAAGATTTCACCCTTTTTCACTAAATGTAAAAGGGTAGGTCATTGGAAGAATAATTTTTCTTTGAATAAGGTTTAATTTTTTGATGCATGTAAGGTTTACATTATGTAAGAATAGGTAGTTTTTCAACACCATAAGGTTGAGTAGATGTGGGTTCCAAAATCCTTGTTTTCTAACATTTCTAGACCTAATAAATCATGGGTAATTTTTTTGATTTTGTTTCTAGAAGGAATACTAGGTATCAAAGACATTAATTATTAGTACTACTTATTTTCTATAAGTTATTTCTTAAGATTATTACTTATGAACTATAGTTCATGATGATTTTTATTAGAATATTCATGAAATATGGAACACTCAAATGAAAGTAAATTTTTTCTTTTTGTATGTGTTCCGGAAAGAACTACTCTATGGAATGATGAAATACTAGTAATATATTTCTATTTTACATCTTATATATCTTTTATTTTTTATGAATATTTTGTTATTGGAAATACAACATAAACTAGGAAGAAAATTTTTCTCTGATAAATAGACTTGAATCTAATCATATTTTATCTACATTCGTAGCTCATCTAAATTTTACTCCATTTTAAATGGATTTGAAGAGTTCATTCCTTAATGGTTATTCTTAGGAGAATATTTATGTTGAATTACCTACTAGTTTTGAAGATTTTTTTTTCATAACATGCTTATAGACTTACCAAGACACTTTATTGACTTAACCCAGCCCTATTGATTATCTAAATTTTGTCTTCAAAATTATTTTGTTAAAGGAACAATGAACCCAAATATTTTTATCAAGAAATTTTTTAATGACATTGTAATAATAAAAATATGTTTTGATGACATTATTTTTTTATACACTCAAAAAAAAACTCGTGGATAGTTTTTTTAACTTATGTAAAGTGAATTTGAGATGAGTATGACAGAAGAGATTAATTAATCTCTTAGATTCTAGATAACTCAAAAACTAAGAGCTATCTTAACTCAACATAATTATATTAGATATTTACTTAAACATTTTTTCTTTGAAAAATATTTTATTATAAGTACTTTGGTAAGTACCAGGAAGTTGATGTATCCAAGAAATCAGAAGAATAACAACATTATAGAGGTATGATCAGAAGCTTAATTTACTTGATAATAGGTTGACCAAAAATTATGTAATATATTTTCCTATGTGTGATATTTCAAGATATTCTAATAGAGTCCCATATTAATATAATTAAGTAGATCTTCTATTATCTTAAAATAGCTTCAAAACTTAATTTTTTTTGGTCTTTTGGATCTATGTTTGTACTTAAGAGTTATTCAAATATAGATTTTTGTGGTTACATAATGGATAAAAAGATTAATTTTAGAACTTTTAATTTCCTTGGTGAATATTTAGTTTATTAGTTTAGTAAAAATTAACATTCAATATAAATTTCCACTACTAAATCTAAATATGTAACAATTGGAAGTTGTCACAAGTAATTTTTATAGATGTAGCACACACTAACTGATTTTTGGATAATTACTCAGACTCTGATTCTTTGTGATTATACCAATGATATTAATTTATATAAGAACCCATCACATCACTCATAGGCTAAACACATTTATATAAGACATAATTTCCTTTGTGATCACACAATAAAAGGATATATTAATCTTGAATTTATCATAACTGAAAATAAAATTGCTAATATATTTACCAAACATCTACGTTCTAAAAGATTTAAATATATTAAAAAAAAATGGTTATGATTAGTGTTAAGTGATCATATTCTATTTTCGGTTAATTATTATCTTGACATTTAAAAACTCATTGAGGAAGGGGGAGGACATTTATTGTTTATATAAAACTTTGTTAACTCTTTGTGTAGGAACCTCATATATTTCATAAGAAATTTAAACATGAGTTATAAGATTTGTCTTGTATGAAGTTTGTAACCACACCTTATAGAATCATTTCACTAGATGTACATAATGAAAATTAATTTTCATAAGGCACCATTTACTTCATGTGTTTATCTTATGAAGTTTCTTATAAATACCCCCTCACTATAGTTTGATTTATTCTTATGTAAACTTGTATTTTTTGATTCAATCATATGTAATTTATATTATTTAGAATTTATTCATATATAAACTTGAGTTTATTCTTATTATTTTCATTTTAAGATATTCTTACAAAATTCCTATGGATACAACTTATTTTTACAAATCACATCATTTTTCCACTATGGTTTTTATAGTTATTATATTACCTTACTTATTACCTTTTCTTAACTCTACTGGTTTTCTGTTTGATAATCCCAAAGGGGGAGAAAATTTATTAAAGAAAAGGAAGATAAATTTTAGCAAAGAAAAGCAGGATAAACTAAGGGGGATAATTTTTTTTAAAGGTAGAGAATAGTTTTAAAGTAAGATAAAGGTTTATGAAGAGAAAGGTTTCTTTATTTCTATTGTTTTATTAAGGGAGATGATTTTTTTGACATTTTTTGTATATCTAAGAGGAATTATGTTTTTTATAAGGACATAAAGTTTTCTACTTCAATTTATTTCTTCTAAAATTTCTTATCTATAATGTTTTTTGATTATGAAAATGGGGGAGACTGTTGAGTCATCCTTTTAAATTGACATATTTTGGATCCATTATTTTGTTGAATCACAAAAAATTCTTTGTTTGATTTGTACGTAGTATTTTTATTAGTTCTACATTTATAAAGATTTTAAATTTTGAATAAAATATTATATATGAGTTTATCCCGAACCATTTATGTTTTGGAATATTGTGAAGTCACCTGAATTACTTTGAGTGAAAGATTATGTATGAGATTCTATGTTTGTTACAAAGTGACACTTGTTCCAAAAGTCTATAAAGTTTACCATTGGGGAGTTTGTTATGATAGCACCAATAAATAAAAGACTACTAATTTAATGAAAAGATTCCAAAACAACTTCATTCATGTGTTTCACACCATCTTAATACTTGAGTGGTTCTATTTGTAAGTGTTTCTTAGAGTGTTATTAGAGATTTTGATTGTGAGAAATTTATTATAAAATATCGAATATGTTCATTTTTAATTTTTAGCTTCTAATATTGTAATATTATAGAGATTAAAATGATTGGAATCTATTCTTATTAACTTCTATTTCAAATAAGTCCTAGTATGAGACTTATTTCCAATCATTTGATTTAATATGAGCTCAGGGATAAATCTTTTTTCTACTGATATCTATTATATAGGTCTATGAATAGGAATTTTATCTTACATTCTTTTAAAATAAGAAATTTTTGGAGTTTTATAACTTGGTTCTTTAGGATTTGGGTATAGATCCTCTCCCCACTTTGGATTAAATATGAATAATTCCATTGATTGGAACTATTTATATCCTTTAATAGAATTTTTTAAAGGAGTTTATGGATTGTAATTTGAAACTCCATTACAATGTTTAATTCCTTGTTTGTTATCATTCTATTTGTATTATTCACCTCATATAGTTTATAACTTCAAATTATTTTATTTCTACTACATTTGTTACCATTTTATAATGAAAATGTAGAATTTATAACTTCCAAAATATATATTGTCTTGAGTGGGAAAATTATTAAGTTTTTAAAAAATTCAATTCACCCCCTTTTTAAGTTTTCATATCTAGGATAAAAATATTTTTTCAAACCTTTCCAAGATTGAGATATGAATCTCGCATCATGATCGAATAAAATTCTATTGGGAATCCCATGAAGTCTCAAAATTTCTATGATATAAATCTCGCTAATCTCTTCAACCATATGAGTCTCTTTGATTGAAATAAAATTTGAAACTTTAGTCAATTAATAAACAATGACCCAAAATACATCATTACCCTTCCGTGATCTTTGAAAACCCATAAAAAATACATGGTAACATCATCCCATTTACACACTGGAATGGATAATGATTAAATATTTCCTAATAGCCTTTGATGTTTAGTTTCCATTCACTGATAGATGTAGTATCTCAAAACAAAACCATCTATATACCACTTTATACTTGACCATTAAAAGTGTCTCTAAACACAATGGTACATTTTTTCAAACTAGGATGAATTTTCTATCAAGACATATGAAAATATATCATCACTTCCTATCACTGAACCATCAGAACAAAAATTCATTCATGTAAATAAAAGAGGTAATTACCATCAAGATTCCACATGGGTATTTTCTCCCCATCATAGATTTCATCTAGAGAAACCCAAAACTCAAAATATAAACTCTATAATTCTTTCACTAACTCCATAAAGGATGAATTTATGGTCAAAGGTGCTAAGACAACACAACATTCCTCCTTAGA
Organism: Viscum album; assembly: GCA_963277665.1. Taxonomy (NCBI): domain Eukaryota; kingdom Viridiplantae; phylum Streptophyta; class Magnoliopsida; order Santalales; family Viscaceae; genus Viscum; species Viscum album. The sequence goes on from OY728132.1 coordinate 1,776,507,823, forward strand.
TCCAAGAAAAATGACATAAGATTCCACTAATATTTTGACTCACAAACTACATCCACCCAAGACTTCCTGTACAAAACATCAATAATAACATTCTTATTTCTAGGAGTATATATCATCTCAAAATGAAATCATTGAGTCAATAAGTTTCCTTATGAATTTTCCATTCCTTTATGTTTTGAAAATCACAAACACATTTTCTTAAGGAAAATTATCTTTCTTTAAGAATTATTTTCTTAAGAAAAATTTACTTTCTCTAAAAACTTTTTTAAATTTACCTATGGTTTTCATTTTATTATCTAGTGTTTTCCTAAAACAAGACTAACCATATTTTTATTAAGTCAAAGAATCAGATCCTTATTTAAACTATAATCTTACAATTCCTTTGAATAAGATTTTCCCAGAATTGTGACTTCGATTTATCTAGAAATTAGACTATGATTTCTTTTGAAATCAGAATTCGATTTCTCTAGAAATCAGACTCCGATTTCTTCTGAAATCATACTCCAATTTCTTCTAAAATCAGACTCCAATTTCTTTGGAAATCAGAATCTCATTTCTTTTGAAATTAGAATCCAATTTATTATTAAATAAGACTCTGATTACTTCTGAAATCAGACTCTGATTTCTCTTGAAATTAGAATCCAATTTCTCCTAAAATCATATTCCAAATTCTTTAGAAATCATATTCTGAATTCTTCAGAAATTAGATTCCAAATTCTTCATAAATCAGATTCCAAATTCCTCATATTTCAGACTCTAATTATCTATTATTTCAGAATCTGATTGTCAATAATTTTTAGACTCTAATTCTCACTTTCTTAAGAATTCAATTAAATGATTTTCTTAAAGTTACCTCATTTCCTTAAAGTAATGTTTCATTTTATCAGATCTTAAACATGTTAATATTCTTTAAACCTAAAAATATTTTCCTTATATATTTATGTTTCTTATACATGATAATTTTTCCCAATATTTCTTATATGAAATGATGTCATACAATCTGTTTCTAACAAATCATTGGCTGAGTGACATGTGTACAGATCCCTCCAAGATTTAAGGAAAAATATGACCATTGGAGGAGGGAGCTGATCGTTGGAACCTTTTCCTATAAAGACTCCATGCATTTGAAGAGTTTGATGTTGAGAAGTGATGGATGTGATGAATTCTTAGATATAATTTGCTTTGTGAGAGCTCTGCTCAATTTTCTTTGTGCGAATGTTGTGAACAACTTGTTCAAGTTGTAAACACCTTGTTCTGCCTACCTAGTGCAATTATGATTGGCTAATCAATCAAGGGCTTCTGGGGATTAGAAGAAAGAGGTTCCAACTACCTTAAAGTTTGAGGTCTTTCGGGGATAGGAAGACAAAGGTTCCAAATACCTTAAAGTTCGAGGGCTTGTTAGGATAGAAAGACATACTCCAATACTCTTATCAAGGGATTACCTTGGTGTGGGTAAGACAAAATTTCTTAAAAGTATAAATCAAGGGACCTTTATCCAAGGTTGTTGGATACCCTTCTCTTTGGGTTAAAATATTTATTATACTTTTCTTATTTTGTTACAAGTTTTATTTCAGTTTCATTTTGTTAAAGAAATAAAGTAAAACTTTGTTATACTTGCTTATACTTTTATACTATGATAAATAAGAATCTATACACTTTAAGGTAGAATCTTTACCTAAGTAAACTTGTTTTAAGTTTCTTTATCAGATCCATATTTTTGGATCCTAAGAAAGATTGTTTCTTAGTTAAGAACTAAATATGGGTTGTGAATCCATCTTGTTTAACTTTGTTAAAAATATATTTTATTAAGGATAAAAATGAATGTTTTTAAAACTACAATTCACCCCCTCTTGTAATTGAGAATTTACATCTATATTTCGATCCTATATTGGTATAAAAGGAGGTATCTGAAATACTTATACTTGTATATAAGGTTTCTATATCAACTTTACATGTTCATTTTTTTCTTAAAGATTTTCGTTGTTTATAAAATTTTTCTACTAACAAGTTTTGTGGAAAAGAAATTTTTTATTTTATTATAGAATGGAAGGAATGAAATCTGGTTCAATAGACAATATTAATCATACCAAACCACCAATATTTGATGGAAATGATTATGAGTACTGGAGATATAAGATGAATAACTTTGTTATACACACTGGAGTAGACAAGTTTTCCATTCTTACTAGTGAATACAAGATTCCTGAAAAATAAATCAGAACATTAACAAATTAGGGAAAATAAGAATATCAATTAAACTACAAGGTACACAATACTCTTTCATGTTCCATGACCAAAAATATCTACAGTCAAATATCCTCTTGTGAAGCATCCAATAGTATCTAGAATAAACTTGAAGTTATACACTTTGGAACATCAAAAGTGATAGAAATAGGAAGAGATATGTTAAGAGATGAATATCATGGATTTATGTTTCCTTATGGAGAATCTATTTTTAAAGTGAAATAAAGATTTATGACTACCACCAACACTCTTCAATCTATGGGAGAAAATGGATTTGATGATGAAGTTCTTGTGGATAAGATAATTGATATCATTCTCAATGAGTGGTAATCTAAAAGGAAAACTTTCGATGAAAATAAGAAAGTATCTAACATTACTCTTAATGAGTTATTTGGAATTATTCTTCATTATTAAACAATAATGAAAAGAGATGTAAGAATTAATAAGAAGAATGGTAGTGGAAGTGTTTCTTTCACTACTACATCTAAATCCCAGACTCTAGAAAGGGTAACTAGATCTAAATCTAAGAAATATGTTGTTAAATCTGAATCAAGTGACAATGATCAGTCTTAAAATTAACTAGCCAATCTTGCTCAAAGGATAACAAGATTGAAGAAAAGAAATATTTTCAGTAAAATATAAGAAGAAAGATAGAAAGGACAAGAAATATTCTGAAGTAACTTTCTATGAATGCAAAAGGGTTGTAAATACCAAACCTGATTGTCCTATGCTCAAGATAAAAGACAGAAAAGATAGGCATTCTAAAAGAAATAGAAAGAAGTACTAAAAATCTAAGGCTAAGAAAGTTCTGAAGTCTAATGACATCTGGAATTCTAGTGGTTGTGACTCTTTAGATAAATCCATAGAATTTGAATCTTATAGTCAGAAGAATATTGGTCTTATAGCCAGATTACCTATTGAAAATCATTGGATAATAGATATGGCACACAATGCTAAATATTTAACCAATATTTCTTTAAATTATGATTTTCCTAATGAATAATATTATGAATCTTTGGATGAAGAATATTCCTCATCATAAGATAATACCTTAACTTTTTTTGAAGAAGTCTCTAGATTTGGTAAATTACTTGAGAATGAGAACTGTAAGATAAAGAAGAAGTTAAAGAAATAAAATTCTAGAATTTCTGTTTTAAAAAAATAAGTATCAGATCTTTCTAAATTCATTGATCAGAAAACTCTTGATTTTGAAATTATTTCTAAAAACCTTAATAAAGTTAATTCTGAGAAAGATAAAATTTCTAAGGATCTTGAAAATGTTATTTCTAAGATTTTTTTTATAGAATAACTTAAATTCTAAGACTAATGAACTTGAGGATAAGAATTTATTCATCTGACTAAAATCTAAAATCTTTTTCCTTAAATAAAATTTTATCAAAATATTCTTTTGGAGGGAATGAATTTGATAAAATGTATTCACAACTTCGTATTCTTAGGAATAGTTCTGGATTTGGTTACACTCACTCAAACCTATTTTTAGTCATAATTATTTTGTTACCCAAAGTGATATTTTTTGCAATAAGTGTCAATGTGGTGGAAATTGGGAGAAAATTTTTTCTTTAAATAAAACCCAATCCTTAGGTTTTCATAAAGCTTATTTTTCTAAGAAAATGTGGATACCTAAGATTTTACTTTCTACAAATTCTGGATCCAAGAAAGTTTGGATTCTGAATGTCTAACTATTTTATTTTCAGGAAAATAAAGGAAGTGACAACAGCAATACATGGTATATGGAGTGTGGATGTTCTCGAAACATGACTGGTAATAAAAACTTCTTTAAAAATATTATCAAGACGACAGAAGGAAAAGTAACTTTTGGAGATAATGATTAGGGAGAAATTGTTGCTATAGGTAATGTTGTCCTTCTTGGAAAAGCTTTAATTTCAAATGTTTTATTTGTTAAAGGTCTTAAGAACAATCTTATAAGCATAAACCAATTATGTGATGAAGGTTACCTTTTGAATTTTAGGAATGATAAATTCTTAGTACACAATTCCAAAGAAGACTTTATTCTCTCTACCCATAGGCATGAGAATGTTTATACACATAACTTAGAAGAGCTTAGAAGCCAAGAACTACCTTTCCTTAGTTCAATGGAAGATCAATATTGGTTATGGCATAGAAGACCAGGACACTGCAATCTTAGAAACCTATGAAAACTCTCAAAGAAAAGACTTATTAAGGATCTACCAGAGTTTAGATTTTATTCTTAAAAAGTTTGTGATCCTTATCAATATGGAAAGAAACATAAGTAAATCTTTAAATCAATTAGTGAAGTCTTAAATTATGATGCATTACAGTTAGTGCATATGGATCTTTTCGGTCCAACACAAACTAGAAGTATTGGAGGAAAATACTATGTATTTGTTTTAGTTGATTATTACACTATATTTACTTGGGTCTATTTTCTAGTAAATAAATATGAAGCCTTTTCTTATTTTAAAACTTTTTCATCCAAAGTTAAAAAATAGAAAAACCTTCCATTGATAACTATTCATAGTGATAATGGGGGAGAATTTGAAAATTCATATTTTGAAACTTTTTTTAGTAAGAAAGACATTAATAATAACTTCTCAACTCCAAGAACTTCTCAACAAAATGGTGTTGTTGAAACAATAAATCGAATTCTTCAAGAGATAAATAGAAACATGTTGAGTGAATATTCTATTTCTAAACACTTTTGGGCTGAAGCTGTTAGTACTTATTTATATACTACAAATTGAGTTTTATTGATACTTTTTCTTAATAAAACACCTTATGAATTGTGGAATAGTTGAAAACCTAAAGTTTCTTACTTCAAAGTATTTGAATGCAAAGTATTCATCTTGAATTCTAAAGATAACTTACATAAATTCACACCCAAATTTGATGAAGGAATTTTCTTAGGCTATTCCACTACTTCTATGGCTTATAGAGTTTTTAACAAAAACTCTTGTACTGTTGAAGAAATAGTACATGTTAAATTTAATGAAATTGATCCTTTTATTTGTAAACATCCCCAACCTACATCTTCAAATGTGTTTTCAAAGACTGATTATCAACCTTCGATGGAATATTCTTTTAATAAGGAAAAGAATCAAGAAAATTTTTCTAAAGTATTTAATCCAGAATATTTTCTACCTTATGTTAATGAAAAGGTTTTATAATACCCAAATCAGTTGTTTCTTAAGAATCATCCCAGTGATAGTATCATTGATGATGTAAATAAACCTTTAAGGACTATAAGTTCTTTAAGAAATTAAGTGTAACATTTATCATTTATTTACCAATTAGAACCTAAAAAAACTGATGAATCTTTAGATGATGGTGATTGGATTAAATCTATACAAGATGAACTAAATGAATTAGGAAGGAACAAAGTCTAGAACTTGGTTGAAATACCTAAGGAAACTTCTGTTATTAGTGTAAAACGGGTCTTCAAAAATAAATGTTATGAAAATGGAATCATTATAAGAAATAAGTCAAGATTAGTTTCTAAATACTATATTCAACAAGAAGGAATAGACTATGAAGAAACCTACACTCTAGTAGCTAGACTTGAATCTATTCAAAATCTACTAGCCTTTGCAGCATTTTTCAATTTTAAACTTTTCAAATCGACATGAAGTGTGATTTCCTTAACAGATATATTCAAGAGGAAGTTTATGTTGAAAAAACTCATGGATTTGAAGACACAAAACATCCTGAACATATTTTTAGACTTACCAAAGCTTTATATGGACTTAAACAAGACCCTAGAGCCCAGTATGACAGACTTACATGTTTTTTTGCTACAAAACAATTATGTTAAGGGAACTACTAATCTAACCCTTTTTATAAAGAAAGATAATAAAAATGTTTTGATTGTTCAAATTTATGTTGATGAAATTGTTTTCGGATCAAATCAACAATATTTAACTGATTCGTTTTCAAATCTCATGAAATCTAAGTTTGAAATGAGTATGATAGGTGAGTTAACATTTTTCCTTGGTTTTAAAATTTCTCAAAAACTAGAAGGAACTTATATATCTCAATATAAGTATATTAAAGATCTTATTAATAAATATGGACATGAAAACACTAAAAGTATAAGTGATCTAATCGGTACCTCAAATACTCTTGATCTTGATGAAGTTGGGAAACAAGTAGATCAAATATCTTTTAGGGGTATGATGAGATGTTTATTATACTTAACCGCTAGTCATCTAGACTTAATGTTTTCAGTATGCTTATGTTCATGATATCAATATAATCTAAAGGAATCTCATTTAAAATTAGTTAAAATATTTTTTCACTATTTAAAGGGAACCATGGATTTAGGACTTTTCTATTCTTCTAGAAATGGTTTTTTTATAATCTTTTTGGATTCTGAATTTGGGGGATGTAGAATGGATAGAAAAAGTACATCCAAAACTTTTCATTTCTTAGGAGATTTTTTAGTTTCTTGGTAATTAAAGAAGAAACACTCAATAACACTTTCCACTATTGAAGATGAATATGTAGCAGCTGAATGTTGTTGTGCTCAAGTGTTGTGGATACAACACACACTCACATACCATGAAACAAGTTTTACCAAAACACAGATAACGCGTGATAATAATAGTACCATTCCCCTAAGAAAAAATTCTATACATCACTCTAGTTCAAAGCACATAGATATTAGGCATCAATTTCTTAGGGATCACATACTTAAAGGAGATATTATTCTTCAATTTATCGAAATGAAAGCTCAACTTGATGACATATTTACAAAATATTTACCCTCCTATAGATTTGAAAACATTAAAAAAAGTTAGGAATGATAACCGTAAGGTAATATTTCATATTAACTTTTTTTTAAAACCATCTCTTTACATTAAGATACTCCTTTTCATAGGGGGGTTACATATGTTTACTCTTTTATATTTCCTTAATAATTTTTTGAACTGAAAATTTTTATTTCCTTCATAATTTTTTTTTCGGAACCTGAAATTTTAATATTTTGGAACCATAAATTTTAAAATTTCAAAACCAGAAATTTTAACATTTAAGAACCTGAAATTTTATCATTTTGGAACCAAAATTTTTAACATTTCAGAACCTAAAATTTTAACATTTCGGAACCTGAAATTTTAATATTTCAGAACTTGAAATTTTAACATTTCAGAACCTGAAATTTTAACTTTTCGGAACCAGTTTTTTTCACAATCTAAAATTTATATCTTTTAGAAAATAAAATTTTAAATTAATAAGAAACTTATTAATCTTGAAAATTCGTTCTAAAGAATCTAAAAGGTATGTTTCTTTATCTATATCTTCATAATTTCATTTTTTGCTTGTTGGTATTTTCTATCCTGTTTAAGAAAACCTCATCAGATTTAATTTCCTTAAATCTGATTTCTCCTTAAAAACTTAAAATATTAGAACCTTCAAAATCCTTCTTCGACATTGATATCAACCGTCAGATTATATCAAGCTAATCTCAACCATTGGATTGATTTTAAAATATGAACTTTCGCTACAACGTGTATATAATGGACCCCCTATTTGTGTCCAACTTTGGTTGTCTTAGTGTTTTTTCACTGAAGCTCTTCCACCCTTCAAATCAGCCATTCAGTCTTCTCTATTTCCTTAAGCTCTGAATTTCTCTTGAAGTTTCATCATAGAATCCGATGGTCTCCAACAATGAACTAAAGGACTAGTTAATTTACTGAGAAAGGTTGGTGGACCCAAATTTCTTTCTCAAGTATGATTCTCTGATTTCAAAAATCATTGAGAAGAATGGGTGGGAAAGCCTTTGCATTGAAAAACCAAAGAATCAAGATCTGGTTTATCCTAATATCTTTATAAAATTCTATGATAAAATTTGTTTTTATGAACAAAGAAGTAGAGATGTGTTTTCATTATAGGGTTATGGAAAAAATTATTCTTTATCCTTCAACAAGGAATCTAGTATTTTGGATATTCCTTATGAAGGAGAGGATATATTTTGTTCTCACAAGTTTCTAGACAAGGAAGGATATTTTGAGACGGTTAAGGAAATTGAGTTCCTTGGAATTAAAGGTGTTAATTCACTGAATACCAATCATCTTTCAAACAATTTTAGATTGTTAGCCTTGTAGATGCAAGGATTCCTCATTCTAAGAAAGGGAGACAAGGATTCCCTTTGATATATTTATGATGGAATTATTGGTAAATCTAAGGAATATAAACCTCATCAAGTAAATTCTCTTGACCATTAGAAATATCAAGAATGGAACCCTTAAGTCTTATATTATAATGTATCCATCAATCTTGTCAAAGATTAATGTCATTTTCCTAGAATCATTCAAAATTCCTTGTAGTTCAAAACCCAAAGTTTTTAAGATAATGTTGTTGAGTGATGATACTCTGAAAAGGATGAAGATCAGTTTCAGTATTAAGTTAAGAGAGTTATTTGATCTTCCTGATAGTGATTTTAAAGCTATCAACAAGAAAGGTGAAGCAAGTGAAAGTTACAAGCAAACCCAAAGAAAAAAAAGAACCAGAACCGAAAGATAAAGTTTCAATACTAGAGTCAGTATCTACTCCATCTAAGATGAAAATGAAAAAGGCATTTTCTGATAAAGTGGTATCCAAGTGGAGAGATAAGAAGAAGAAAAAGAAAGAGGGAGATGTTGTTTTGGGGTTAAACCTTGTTGAGGATAAGGCCTTGAAGATTCAAGTAGCTGAAGAGCTTGATAAGCAATCCAAAGAGAATAAGTTAAATAAGAAGATGTTAGAAGTCGAAATTGTTCAAGATTTACTTAGAGATACGGAGAAGGCATCTGAATAAGTTCAGTTACTAGAATCTTTCTTACAAGATTTAGTTCTAATAGAAACTATGGGAAAGAAAGTTTCAATTATAAAACCTATTATTGAAGAAGAATTAGTTCAAGAAGAAGAAGACGAATAAGAGGAAGAGGGTAGTGATGATGTAATTATAATGGTGGAAGAATACCAAGAGAAGGAAAGCCCTTTTGACAAGTTGTTAATCAAAACTTCCCAAGATGAATCAACAAAGATCATTTCAGAAACTCAATTAGTTCTGAAAAATGATGATGCTCAGGATGAGGTTGATATACCTTCAGATTATGAGAGTAGTAATCATGATTTTATTCATCCTTATGATGATAATAAACTTGGTGAAAATGTTACTACTGATGATGATAGAATAATTCATGTTTCTGATAGTGAGAATCAGACATGGAAAATTGAGAAGGAAATATCTAAAGTTGGGAAAGGTAAGAAAGGGGTTATTGATTCACCTAGGAAAGATGTGATTTGAAAAATCCAAGAAATATGTTATTGGAACATCTAAGAGGAAAGCATAATAGAAAGATAAAATTCCCTTGACAACAAAAGAATCTACTTCAGAATCCTCATCTTTATTAAGACAATATTTTTTGGTTCAGTCCTTGAAGAATCTAGTGAATACCATTCCCTTATTTCCAAGTATTGATTCCAGATATCAACTACTTCAATAAACAATCAATCAAAATCCATATTCAACAAGAATTATCATTGAAAAGTTTTTCAAACTTGAAGCCGATTTTAAGACCTTTCAAATTGGTTATGATGCTCATAGAAGATCATGGAAATAAATAACCAAGTGTTCTAAGTCAGTGATTGATGATCTAAAAATCATGGATGATTTCCATGATTCAGTAAAGTATTCCTTTAATAAGTTAGATGAAATGATCATGAACCTTTCAAAAAGTCTTTCAGAGAAGCTGAATCAAGAGCAAGTTACCCGAAATGGGAAGCTGAATTACTTTTCTTTTAATTTGAAAAGGGAAAGGGAACTCAAGGAAGAGATGACAGAAAAATTCAAAGATAAAGAAGATGTGATAAGGTCTCAAGGTGAAATTCTTAACTCTCAGGAAGACCAAAAAAAAGTTCTCAATAAGAATAATCAGGACCAGGATTAGTTGATCAAGAATTTTAAAGACGATCACAAAGATCTGAAGAAGTTTAAGGCAACCCTGAAAAAGATCATACCGAAGGAAAATAAGGACACATGATTTCTTAAATCCAATATTTTTTTTCTATTTACCTTTTAAATTTCTTTTCCCATCATAATAATTTTTTTTATTTACATTTCTTTGTGTTTAATATTCCTAACCTTTTAGGTACAATTTTTTTTCTTCTTTCCTTCCATTCATTTTTAAAAATCTCAAAGGGGGATAAAAGAATGATAAAAAGAATATTAAGAAAGATATTTATTAAGTAAGATGGATATTAATTAAAGAATAAATTATTATGTAATAAAGAGTAATTTCTATAAGGAATACAAGAATATAATACTTGTGGATTTCAAAACCTAAGTGGGATTTAGTCATATTCATTATGGGTCATAAAAAAATTAAAAGGAGATAAGTATTTCTTTTAATTTCAAAAATGAAATTTCTTAATTCCTTATATTATTTTATAAAAAGTTGTTTGTGCTTTCCAAAAAGGGGGAGATTATTGATTCAATAAGTTTACTTATGACTTTTCTATTCCTTTATGTTTTGAAAATCCCAAACACATTTTCTTAAGAAAAATAATCTTTCTCTAATAATTATTTTCTTAAGAAAAATTCACTTTATCTAAAAACATTTTTGACTTCTCCTATGGTTTTAATTTTCTTATCTAGTGTTTTCCTAAAACAAGAATAACCATATTTTTCTTAAGTAAAAAAATAATATCCTTATCTAACCTAGAATCATACAGTTCCTTAGAATCTGATTTTCCCAGAATTGTGACTTTGATTTCTCTAGAAATTAGACTCTGATTTCTTCTGAAATCAGACTCTGATTTCTTCTGAAATTAGACTCCAGTTTCTTTTGAAATCATACTCTGATTTCTCTAGAAATCAGACTCTGATTTCTTCTGAAATCAGTCTCTGATTTATTCTGAAATAAGACTCTGATTTCTTTGGAAATCAGAATCCGATTTCTTCTGAAATCCGACAACAATTTATCTTGAAATTAGACTCTGATTTCTTCTGAAATCAGACTCCAATTACTTATGAAAGAAGACTCTAATTTATACTAAAATAAAACTCCTATTTCTCCTGAAATCGTACTTCAATTTCTCCTAAAATCAGAATCCGAATTCTTCAAAAATCAGATTCTGAATTCTTCAGAAATCAGATTCAGAATTCTTCCTAAATCATATTCAGAATTCCTCAGATTTCAGACTCCGATTATCTATTATTTCAGAATCTGATTATTAATATTTTGTAGAATCTTATTATCACTTTCTTAATAATATGATTAAATTCTTTTCTTAAAGTTACCTCATTTACTTAAAGTAACATTTCATTTTATCGGATCCTAATTGTGTTAATGTTTCCTAAACCTAAAAATATTTTCATTACATATTTATGTTTCTTATACATGATAATTTTTCCCAAGTTTTCTTACATGAAATTATGTCAAACAATCTGTTTCTAACTAACTATTGGCTGAGTGACACGTGTACATGTCCCTTTGAGATTTAAGGAAAAATATAACCATTGGAGGATGGAGATGACCATTAGAACCTTTTCCTATAAATACCCCATCCATTAGAAGAGTTTGACATTAAGAAGTGCTGGATGTGCTAAATTCTAGTGAGATAATTTTCTTTTCAAGAGCTCTGCTCAACTTTTATTGTGTGAATGTTATGAAAAACTTGTTCAGCCTGCCAGTGGGATTCCAATTGGATGATCAATTGAGGGCTTCCAGGGATAAGAAGACAGAGGTTCCGACTACCTTAAAGTTTTAGGGCTTCCGGGGATAGTAAGACATAGGTTCCGACAACCTTACAGTTATAGGGCTTGCGGGAATAGCAAGACAGACTCCGATACTCTTATCGAGGGCTTACCTTGGTATGGGTAAGACATAATTTCTTGAAAGTATAAATCAAGGGACCTTTATCTAAGGTTGTTAGATACCATTCTCTTTGGTTCAAAATATTTCTTATACCTATCTTGTTGTGTTATGAGTTTTATTTCTACTGTATTTTTTTAAATAAAGAAAGTAGATATTTCTTTTAATTTCTTATACTTGTATACTCTGATAAATAAGATTCTATACACTTTAAGGTAGAATATTTTACTATATAAATTTGTTTTAAGTTTCTTTATCAGATCCATATTTTCAAATCCTAAGAAATATTTTTTCTTAGTTAAGAACTAAAGAGGGTTTGTGAATCCATCTTGTTTAACTTTGTTAAACATAGATTTTTTAAGGATAAAAATGAAAGTTTTTAAACCTATAATTCACCACTCTTGTAATTAAGCATCTAAATCTATATTTCAATCCTTCATAAATGATCATAGATATTCAACATAACTCCTCTATTATAGATTTAAATACTTTTTAGAAAATATATATTTAAAACGTTTATGGTTGGTTAACACCACCAACTTACCACAGAACAGATAATGCCGCCAATTTTTGAGAGCATGTACAACCGTAACAAACTCAAGATCATGAATAGGGAAAATTTTCTCATGCGACTTGAGACTCTAAAAAAAATATGCCACTAATCATCCTTTTTAATATAACACACCCTAATAACATACCAATGACATCAAGATATTCCTCATAACACTTTTCATGATTTAGTAAAATTAGAATAGATGCCGATGTTAATTTATTCTTTAGCTCTTGAAATGTAGCTACACATTTATCATCCCATTGAAATTTCATTCCTTTCTTAGCTAATGATATCATCAGTATAGCTAGGTTAAAAAATACCGAATCAATTGATGAAAATAACCTTCAAGGCCTAAGAAACTCTGAATGTTGAAAAACATTATTAACCACCACCTTCTTAAGATCCAATAATATCCTAGGTTCAGTGAAAACATGACCAAGAAGCTTTGCATCAAAAATCTAGAAATGAAATTTTGATATCTTGGCATACAAATGATGATCTCTAAATGTGTGCAAGATAATAGGAAATTCTTTCCTATGCTCCTCAAAGGATTTGGAATATATTAATATATCACAGATAAACACATTCATAGAAGAATCCAAATATGTATGGAAAACATGGTTCATCAAGGACATAAGCACAAATAGTGAATTATTTACCCCAGATGATAATACCAAGAACTCAAAAGGCCATATCATACTTGAAATGATATCTTTGACACATCTTAAAATCACACCCTCAACTGATGATAACCCGATCAAAGATAATTATTTAAAAACAACCAAGATCCTCTTAAATAATTTAATAAATCATTAATTCATGCAAAAGTATATGATTCTTAATCATAACCTGATTCAATATGTAATAGTCAACAAAAAATTTCAAAATCACATATGCATTCTTGGAAAAAATCACAAGATTACCCCTTGAAGATGCTGTAAAGGACCAACCCAACTATCATGACCCAATACTCGAGGAGGCCTACCACTAGGCTCAAAGGATGTTCCCATTCCCTATGGATTGGAAACTAGTTCATGGGTATCAAGTATATAAACTTGGGAATGATTTCACCCTTGGATAACAATAAACACATCAAAAACTCTACTTATAAATCTAGCAATATCTATCCATATATCAAATTACCAAAAATGAAACAATGAGTTTCAACATAACTGAAACAACCAAATAGAGTAAAAAAACAAAATTATAAATAATAATAACTTATAAAGACATCAAATCACAAGCTAAAAAAGTGAACATCACATATGCATATAAACTAGAAGAGAGGTCGGGGTTGACAATGCTGATACATAACATCCAAAACCAAAACAAAAAACTAACCATTACCAACCATCTTTTTGGGACCCAAGATCACTCACCACATTCCATATCATATATCATCAAATGAATATGAAAATAACCCCAAAATAAATCAAAGCCAGGGAATATGAAAGAAAATACGTGAGTTGTATATACCCATTGGTGTAAGAAATGTGTGAGCTAAACATGCACAATAGGATTTCAACAAAGAGTTTGTGAAATTACTTTAAAAATAAATTTCATTAATTCTTGTTTGAATTATAAATATAAAATGGTTTTTTATATATGGTTACAAAGAAATCAAATAACATACTATATCACTTTTATAAAACATTATATCTCTTTTATTTAAACAAGGGATAAGCCCATTATTTTTAGTAAAAACACTTTTAAACTATAAAATGAGGATACTTTATTAAATTAGTGAAAACAATACAAATCCTTTCCCCCATTTCCTTTTACAAGAAATAAAATTAATTTCTTTTTAAATAATATTTCCAAATATTTTTATAAATTAATTTTAAGTAAAGCCCAAAATTTAAATTGAAATGGAATATAATCATATGTAGGAACCAAGACATAAAAAGTGCATAAGAGGAAAGCACGAGAAAACCTAAACATTGGTGATGCATAATAAAGTCAAGATCTAGGGGAATAAAAATAATACAAAAAAAGGTATTACCCTAGAAATACTCAATAGAATCTAAATATCATGGTAAACTCCCAAGGAATTAACTAACATGAACCTAAACTTGGTGACTTAGAACTCCAGAATAACAAAAAAGAACCCAATTATTATCCCAATAGTCCAATTAGACTATTCAGGAAACATGATTCATCTTGGGAGCTCTCAACTATCATGTACCATAACCCTTCCTAAGATCACTTAACTTCCATGGGTCATAATCCCTTTTCCAGAGCACAATCTAAACTAGGGTACTAGCCAATTTGTAAAATAAACTTGTGTTGTACTCATCCATGTCATCTACCAACTTCCTAGGTTTCCTTGGACATAAATCAGAATAGGTGAGCAAAAAAATGATCAGGGTATCATCACATAGGTCAAGAATAAATCATTTGAGATAATCCTCATCTCATATCTAATGACCTCTCAATAACAACACCATATAAAAATGATTTCATATAATAAAGATATTAAAAATCACAATAGGAAACAATAAAATATAAATGAATAAGGTATAATAATAGAAAAGGTCTCAACTAAGGGTTATGCACATTTATGAGAAAATATTCTTAAAGGTTCCAAACTTTCCTTTTTTCAAAAATTGACTTGGTATGTAAAGTCATTTTCAATAATTTTGAATCATTTCATTAAAATGTTCTTAAATACAAATCACAATAAACCATTTGTAAAACCATTTATAAATCAAAACCCCCTTCAATCAAAACCATTTAATAGGTCTACCCACTTCTTTATTTTCAAAATATTTTATGTAAAACCACTCTTTAAATTATTTATATATTTAATTATATTTTTCATTTAAAATATTAAAAAATTCACAACACCCCCTTTTTTACTTTTAAACCACACTTTATCCATTATAAGATCCAAATAGGATCAAGTGCCTTTAGTCATCTAAAATTCATAAAAAAAACCATTTGAAACATTTTCACGAACACCTGGTACAAAAAAACCATTTTAGAAATTAAAAAACCATTTAAGAGCTTCTATTCTAAGTGAGGAAACATTTGATGCATTCATAAAATTGAATATGACTAGAACATATATGATTGATTTAACAAGAATGTTATTGAAAAACACCACTCACAAAATTACATTCCAATTAAAGTAAATTCATAAAAAAACTACCTCAAACCAAGTCGAATCAAGTTTCTATGAACCACTTTTGAAGTCAAAGGCCCAACCATGAAAGGATACATCATCTAAAATCCAGACTCCCAAAAACTTTAATCAAAACTAGATTTAACCCTAATATCTTCCATCATAGACCCTATGGTTCACAAGATAATACTGAACAAAAGATAAATGGGTGTAGGGGAAAGTAGATTAGAAGATAAAGGAGAAAAGAGAGGGTTGCCTCAATAATCTACTTGAAATACAAAGGATGGAGGCTAGAAATTAAAGAATAAGGGAGGTGGATCTCCCTTTCATGTGACCAAGGATAGAATGAATGAAAAAGAGAATAGGAGAGGCAATAAAACTTACAATTAAGGGAGTAAAAAACAAAAAATCACTTTTAAGTGATTATGGGAAGCTTGGATGGTTAGGCCTCACAGTTTACTAAACCATGAGCCAACCTTGTGGGAGACACTACTAAAAAATATAGGACTACACATGGTTTCCTCATACAATTTCCTTTAACCATGAACAAGATGTGCACCAACACCTCAAGCACCAAAGGAATTGCACGGGTTGCACTGAAAAAAGAATATTTTAGACTAAATTGTGAGCTAACCATGGAAACTAATCATACAATAACAAAATGAACTTAAATATCCCTATTTAATACTTCCCACATGGTTTCCTCTAACTTATTCACACCAAACATGTAATAGAGATAAAAAATTACATGAATTTTAAAGTTTCAATCCCAAAAAATTGAAAATTTTAAATTAACCCAAAATAATATAAAATACACAATAAAAATGATACGAGGGTGTCAAAACTCTCCCCACCATACCACTTTCTCCCCCCATAAAATCCTTGATGAAAGTAGAAACAAAGGAAAACTGAAAACCTCAATACCCTCATAAGAGGTGGGAGTGGTAGGGACATATTAATGAGGTCCAAAAAGGATGAAACACTAGGTGTAATATCCTCAATTTTTAATGATAATAAAAATACAATTTGATAATAATTTATGAGTATTTTTATGTGAAAAATGTAAATTTTCAATAAAAATAACTTAATAAATGATTAAAATTATTTGCGTTAGAGAAAAATCCAAGTTAGTACCTTTTAATATTCGATGGAATATTTTTGGATTTAGGTACTAAGTCAGTGTGAGATTCTGAGGCCCGTAGAGCCTTGATTTTTATATAATAAAAATATTAAATATTTATATTGAAACATGTGTGATTTTTCTAAAATAATGGAATATATCTCAAATGGTGTATTGTATGAAAAATTATAGACCACCGTTAGGTCTGGGATATGAGATTTACCCTTAGAGCAACATAACCTTTGTGTCCGTTAAGTGTTTGGAAACATCGTAAGTGAGGGTCATTTATTTAATATTTTTATTATATATTTTTTAAAAAATTAATTATCTTCCGAATGGTGTATCATATGAGAAATTTGAGGCCACCATCAGGTTCGATATGTGGGATTTACCCTAGGTACGACATAACCTTTGTGCATGTTAGGTGTTTGGTAACATCGCATGTGAGGGTAATTTATATAATATTTTTATTATAATTTTTTTTTCAAAAAACTAAGTATCTCCCAAATGGTATATTATATGAGAAATATGAGACCACAATTAGGTCTAGAATATAGGTTTTATATTAGGAATGGCATGACCATTTTATGCGTTAGGTGTTTGGTAATATCGCACATGACCATAATTATTTTACCATTTTTATTATATTATCATTAAATTTAATTAGTAAATTTGGTTTCCATCTCCCTTATCACGTACAAAACCCCCATTTTCAAGCATGTCTTGATTCAAAACCTTGTATTTACACTTTTTTGACTTCTCAAATTATCAATGCCTTAACAGGATGAATTAAAAAACCCCTCCATCAATTTTTAGTTAAAACACAGATTAAATTGAGGTACTAATTTTTCAGTTTTGAAAAGTCAGATGGGTATGCATATTTTCTTCTAAATTGATGAAAAATTTGATGGGTTGGTTCAGTATATTCCATGTGATCCAAGATTCCTTTACGGGCATTTGGAAAACCTCCATTGATCGATCTGAATATTTTTTCAATTCTATAAATGACATCGGTTCCTCCTTTATACCCCTATGTGTAGTGCCCTTCAAGGATTGTTTTATTATTTATTTACTTTCCCCATCTTATTAATTGTGGGAAAAATGATTGTATTTAAATAAATTGATAAACCTAAATTATATAGGAATAATTCATAAAAAAATTATCAAAAGATAATTTTTGTTTTATGAAATTATAATCACATCGATTCAAGGATAATTTATTAGAATTATCAAATGAAAATTATTTTGAATTATCTATGATAATTACTAAATAAATAATTATCCTTAGATAAATTGAATAAATTATCCTTTTTATAATTATATTATGATAATTTATTAAAAATTATCCTTTGATAAATCTTGCAATTTATTAAAGGATAATTATTTTAAATGATCAAAGCATAACTATAAAGGAATACCACATGTGTTTTGATTTAATTTAGAGAGATTATGTTATTCAGATGTGTTTTTATAATTATTTTAAGGAGAATATTGTGATCATAGGTGTTGACCTAAAATTATAACTCAAAAATTATCCAAGAGATAGAAATTATCACCACATGTGATATTTTATTTCTTTTTTGAAATAAAATTGTTGTTTTTGGTTCTAGGAACCCTTGATGAGCCTCGAGTGATGATGTGTCAATGACTATGATAATAAGGACTGAGAGCATGTGTTCTTGACTATTAAGGTTTCTAATCCAGATTTGAACCACACAGGGTGGTTTATCATTATCGTTGATATTGATGATTTTAAGGTAAGAAGTTCCTTACCTTTTTGGGATCACATCTACACTTTTTTCCATAATGTTTATATTTATTGGAGTTTTGATGACTATGCTTGATTATGATCACTTTTAGTTGTGTGTGTGTATTCCATGAGACCCATTGTGGATTTTTGATTCAATGAGTGATACTAGTGTGTCTTTCTCCATGTTTAATTTTGATCACATGCTATTATGTATGATGAAATATAATTATGATGATATATTATGTCTTCTTGTGTGCTTTCAATGTATGTGTATTAAATTTTCCTTTGGGGTTGTGATTGGTACTTTAGATAGGTGAAATGTCGTGACAAATTATATCTTAGTGAGGGAGTGTGCTTGATTGTGATGATAGCGACAAAAAACCTGAGAACAGGGTTGAAGTATGAGGTAGGCATGGTGTCATGTCGAGGGTTCACTTTGAGGTAGCCTTGATTTTCCAAGTTTCATTCACCACATGATAACCTGGTCGATGTGAGTACTAGATATTCACATCTAGAAGACCCGAGTGACATGGTCCTTTTGTGGTATAGATGATGTCAGATATCATCTCCATGAAACCATGAGTAAATCATACAGGGGATCGTTTTCTTCTTCCAAATCATTCCATTATCTTCTGGAATAGAGCTTAAGTAGGTTTGACAGATGGTTTGTGGGGGCCTGGTTAGTGCACTACCACTAATTTTTTTATTGTATGTTTATGTTCATTGAATTTTTTTTTCATCATGGACTACACTTTTTATTCACAATCACACTAGGTTAAAAATAAATTGGTGGTGTCCAATTGAGTATTGTACTCACACCCTACTCATGAATTTTGTCATGCTTGTAGATTTCATAAGGGATTCAATGAAGGGAAAGGGCCCTATGGTGGATGAGTGAGAAGAGGAGTATAGAGAAGGTGGAGGACTATGATAGACTCCAAAAGACCCCCAAAATACTTTTTATTTATTGATTTCCTTTTACTTTACACTAGATAGACTCACCACATTGGGAGATGTTTTATTTATATGAGATGTATGCCATTTATTTAGTTTTTTTACGTTTACTTTGATTATTAATTATACCATTTGTTATTTATTATTGATCCTATGAAATTATACTGAGGGTATAATATCCCCTATAATGGAATTAGACCCTCGCTACTAGTCATCAACCTCTTATGTATGGGGAGACGTGCATGAGGTCATGTGACCTTCCAACTCAGACTAATTGGTTCAGGTTGGGATATTACAAAATGGTATCAGAGTATCAGGATTCAGTAACTTATTCTTATCTATTCCTTAGGATGAGATAGGATAGATAAGAGATAGTATGGTTGGGACTCTGGAATGGGAACAGTGACAGTGCCTGACCAGCACTATATAGTGGACCTCCGAGTTACCATAAAGTGGAGAATTATGTTTGGCCATTATGGTTGATTAAAAATTTCTCAAGTCATTTACATGATGTTGATATGTGATTTATGATATTTTGGGTGTGTTTATGAATTATTACTAGGCTTATAGGTCCAAATTCCATATATATACATGTTCTTGTGTTTTATAATTATTCTTTAATCAAATGCCTTGATTTGTGCAATCTATTTAGGATAGTTCTTCTTTATGTGATATATCTATGTTTTCATATTATTATGATATATCTTTACTAGAGTTTATTATTTGAATTGAGTTTACTATTGTGTTATTGTATATATGATGACTATGACTAATGTACATGGATATAGACTGGGGTTAGTACTAGTGAGGTTATACCTTGGGTCAAGTGTAGACTCCTAAAAGAAACCTGGTGTGATCCCATAGACTGATTAGGGTTTATCCTAACTCTTTTTTTTCTTTCAATATGTTTCCTTAGCATTACAGAAGATTTTTACTCGATGTAGTCTTATGGGATTACTTGGGAAAAAATCCAAATTCTCCCTCAAGTGGAGATGTTTCTGCTTTACCACTAGATGTGTAAGAAAATTTAGTTGAGAATAATACCTCACCCGATTTTTAGTTTAGGAAGTAAGTCTACTTCAACCTAAATTATTTCTCTTATTTCCTTTCCTAGTCATAAGAGTTCAAAAATATGGTCAAATATTCCCTAAATTCAACCCCATAATTATTTATCCTTCTAGGGAACCATAATCCTTTTGGATATCGAAGAACAAGTTGAAATATTTGTAGGAGTATTTGAACTAGTGGAGACTCATAAGCATCAAAAAGTTAATATGATATTGATCTTATATTGAGTTTACAACCCATTTTGGTAACCCCATATCATATGGAACAAACTAAGCTGAATGATCTCAAGGCGTAACATGAAGACTTAGGGAGAAAGATCTTTATCTGACCAAGTACATCACCATGGGGTGAACCTATGTTGTTCTCCAAAGAGGATGGTAGTATTTGACTCTACATTGATTACCAGAATCTGAATTAGGTGAAAATGAATAACCAATACCCATTTCTAGCATCAATGATATTTTTAACCAGTTATGGGGAGCCCGTTGGTTCTCTAAGACTGATCTTCAATTGGGCTATCATCAGTTGCGAGTTAGATAGGAGGATCCTACGAAAATGGAATTTTAGAGTAGGTATGGATTATATGAGACTTGGTGATGTCATTCAGGCCAACAAATGCATTGGAGGTGTTTAAATCCCTTGTGAACAAGATATTCCACCCTTACTTGGAATCGTTCATCATTGTGTTTGTCGAAGATATCCTCATATAATTTCCAATAATAGAGTAACATGCTAAAAACCTAGAGATAGTAATAAGTACACTTTGAACACATCATCTTTACACCAAGTTATCAAAGTGTGACTTTTGGATCTGATAGGTGAAGTTCCTAGGAAATTTGGTGTCTGAGACAGGTATATCCATGAACCCTATGAAATTTGAGGTTGTCATGTACTGGACATGCCCTCTAAACATGTTTGAGACTAGAATCTTCCTAGGCATAAAAGGATATTACCAATGGTTTATCTAGTATTTCGCCTAAGTATCAATATACATGATAGCACTGATGAAGAAGGGAGTGAAATTATAGTGTTCAGACCTGTGTGAAGAATTTTTCCTTGAGTTGAAGATAAGGTTGATGACATCTTCAGTACTAACACTCCATGATACTAGGATCAGTTATATAGTGTACTGTGATTCATATGAAATTGGTTTAGGAGTGGTTCTAATGTATAGAGATCATGTGGTAGCCTATGGGTCACGTTAGATACAACCCCATGAGTAAAACTACCCCACTCTCAATCTGGGGTTGGAATCTATGGTTTATGCTCTAAAGTTTTGGCGACACTATCTCTCCAACGAGAGATTTTTTTTTTCATATAGACCACAAAATCCACCACTCTATCTTTACATAGAGGGACCTAAATTTAAGAAAGATGAAATATTTTGAGTATTTTCAGATGGTTTATTTTGAGATTATGTATGCACATGGGAAAGGTAACATCATTTTAGATGATCTTGGATCTAAGACACAGACAGAGTAGGAGGTTGGTGAGCGGCCTTCAGAGGAGTCGTGGTTCTTGATGAGCTTATTGGATGACTAGAAGATGGATGCTTTATAGGATCAAGGATTTGTGAATTGTACCCCTTTAGTGATCACATCCTCACTTTTATAACAGGTGAAGGATAGATATTAGATATACCTAGAGTGTGTTGTTATATAAGAATAACTAGATGGAGGTGACCTATTACCTAGGTGGTCAATGAACGATGACAATATGATCATAGTGAAAGGTAGAGTAGTAGTACCTACTTCCATTAGAGAGGTGATGATGAGTGTTTTCCATACTTCGATATTGGCAGTACATCCTGGTGTGATGAAGATGTATCATGACTTCAGGTGACATTTCTGATGGTTGGGAATGAAGAGGTACATCACTGGATTTTTGTCTTAATACCTTAATTACTAGAGGGTAAAGGCGGCACACTAGCATCTGGGTGGTTTTATCCAACCACTTATAGTTCCCCTATAGAAGTGGGAGGATGTCATGATAAACTTTGTGATGATGTTACCAAGGACCCCAAGGATTCATGAAATTTTCTATGTGATTATCGATCATTTGATGAAATTTTCTCAATTTTTATTGATCTGATAGACTCAATCAGTGGATGAGCTGGGAAATATTTAGGTTTGTGAGATTGTATGTTTACATGGAGTTCCCTTAATAATTGTTTCAGATAGATACATATATTTTACATCTCAATTTTATAAAGTCTTGGAGAAATTCATAGGGGCTTGAATGATATTGAGCATAATGTACCATACCTAGATAGATGGATAGTCCAAGAAGATGATACATATATTATAGGATATGCCTTGAGCATGCATTATAGACTTCGGTGGAGCATGGAATGATCATCTAGCCTTGGTTGAGTTTTCATAAAATAATAGTTACTAGGATTAGATTTAGATGAAACCTTATGAGGCTCTTTACAAGAGACCATGTCGACCACCACTTTCTTGGAATGAGGTAGGTGTGGTAGTGGTTGTAGGATCAGTTAAGTTTTGGTGACCTCCAAGAGAGTGCATCTAATCCAGAAGAGGTTGATCACTTCTTATAGAAGATAGAGATCATGTGTCGACTATACGAGGAGTCCTTTTGATTTCACTATAGGTGATCAAGTTTTCTTAAATGTGACTCCTCGGTTAGACCACCGATGTTTGAGGGAGAAAGGAAAGCTATCACCATGTTTTTTTGAACCATTCATGATCACCATATATATTGAGGTAATGGAATATATTTTGGACCTTCCTCCACATCATCAAGGTTTTCATGATGTGTTTCATGTGTCTCAGCTCAGGAGGTATGTACCTAATCCTGCATATGTCATATTCTGTGAGGATGTTGAGTGGGAGCCATGCACATATTATGATGACCATCTGGTGTTGATTATATATGAGAGAAATAAGGTATTATGAGGGAATAAAACACCACTTTTCCATATTTTATGGCATCATGGACGGATCTAGGAGGATATGTGGGAGCAAAGGTATGATGTTTGAGCTCACTGGTCTGAGTTGTTCGACCGAGACCGATAGAGTTAATTCTTAGGGAAGAGAAGTTGATTTATGGAGATAATTGTAATATCCCCAATTTTTAATGATAATAAAAACCCTCTTTGATAATCATTTATGAGTATTTTTATGTGAAAAATTTAATTTTTCAATAGAAATAACTTAATAATTTATTTTAAGGATTTACATAAGGGAAAAATCTAAGTTACCACCTTGGAATATTATATGGAATATTTTAGGAGTTAAATGATAAGTAGGAATGAGATTATGAGGCATGTAGAGCCTTGGTTCTGATATAATAAAAATATTAAATTTTTATATTAACCGGTGCAAATATTTTTACAAAAATAATGAAATATATATTGAAAGGTGCATTGTATGAGAAATATGATACCACTGTTAGTTATGGGATGCGGGATTTACCCTAGTCATGACATAATATTTGTGTGTGTTGGGTGTTTGGTAACATCGCATGTAAGAGTAATTTATTTAATATTTTTATTATATTTTTTTTACAAAAAAAATAAGTATCTCCCGAATGGTGTATCATATTAGAAATATGATACCTTATTTAGGTCCGGGATATAGGATTTAACCTAGGTGTGATATAAAATTTGTGTGCATCAGTGTTTGGTAACATATCATGCAAGGTTAATTTATATAATTTTTTTATTATAATTTTTTCTCCAAAAAAATTAAGTATCTCCCAAATAGTGTATCATATGAGAAATCCAATACTTCCATTAGGTTTGTAATGTGGGTTTTATCATAGTCATGACATAAAATTTTTACATGTTAGGTGTTTGGTAACATCACACATGAGATTAATTATTTTAACATTTTATTATTATATTATTAAAATTTATTAATAAATTTAGTTTTTATCTCCTTCCTCATGTGCAAAACCCCCATTTTTACACATGAATCGATTCAAAACCTTGTATTTCCACTTTTTCTTGACCTCTCAAATTATCAATGCCTTAATGAGATGAAGTAAAATCTTCCTCCATCAATTTTTAGTTGAAACACAAATTAAATTCAGGTATTTATTTTTTTGGTTTTGAAATGTCAGACAAGAATGCAGATTTACTTCTAAATATCCAAAAAATTTAATGGGTTGGTTTTTTTGAGTACAAGTGATATGAGAATATTTTACGGGTATTTTTCAAGACTTCGTTGATTGATCTAAGAATTGTTTTTCAATTCCAAGCATGACACCAGTTCCTCCTCCATACCCATATGCGCAACACCCTTCATGGTTTGTTTTATTTTTTTATTTATTTATTTTCCACTCTTATCAATTGTGGAAAAAATTAATATACTTAAATAAATTTATAAACCAAAATTATAAAGGAATAAGTAAAAAGAAATTATTAAAAGATAAATTTTGTTTTGTGAAATGATAATCACATTGAATGTTCAAGGATAATTTATCAAAATTATCAAATGATAATTATTTTGGATTATCAATTATTATTATTAAATAAATTATCAAAAAATTATTATTCAAGACTATCATAGGATAATAATGAAGAATTATCAAATGATAATTGAAAATAATTATCAAGCGATAATTAAAATGAATTATCAAAAGATAATTCCAAAAAATTATCAAAATAAAATTACAAGGAATTATTAATAGATAATAATGAAGATATATCAAATGGTAATTGAGAATAATTATCAAGTGATAATTACAATGAATTATCGAAGGATAATTGCATGATATTATCAAAGATAATATCAAATAAATTATGAAATGATAACTATTAGGTAATTTTCATGTGATAAAGATTATCAAAATTATCAAAGGATAATTACATGTATTCTCAAAATATAATTATCAAGAATTATCAAAAGATAATTTCACCATTTATCAAAGAATAATTTATAATTCATTATCATAATAAAATTGTAAGAAGGATAATTTATGTAATTTATCGATGGATAATTATTTTAGATAATAAAAGAATAATTATAAAGGACTACCATATATATTCTCAATTTAATTTAGAGAGATTATTTCATTAAGATATGTTTTTATAATTATTTGGAGAAAAATATTGTGAGCGCATGTGTTGACCTAAAACAATAATTCAGAAATTATCTAGGAGAGAGAAAGTATCAATTCATGTGATTTTTTATTTTTTTTGAAATTGATGAGCCTAGGGTGATGAGGTGTCAATGATTATGATAATAGGGCTCGAGAGTGCATGTTCTTGAATATCAAGGTTTCCACTCTAGATTTCGAACCACACATGGTGGTTTATCCTTACCATTGATGTGGATGACTTTGAGGTAAGAATTTTCTTAGTTTTTTGGGCTCATATATACACTTGTTTCCATAATTACTGTATTTGTTGGAATTTTTATGACCGTGCTTGATTATGATCGCATGTAGGTGTGTGTGAACCCTATGAGAACTATTGTTGATTTTTTATTCCGTGAGGGATACTAGTGTATATTTTTCCATGTTTAATTTTGATCACATGCTGTTAAGTATACTACTATATACTCATGATAACATGTTATGTCTTCTTGTGTGCTCATATTGTATGTGTGTTACCTTTTCCTTGGAGTTTGGGATTGGTAATTGAGATATGCGGACCATCATGATTGATTACCCCTCAGTGGAGGAGTAATGAGGTACCTGAGCATAAGGTGAAGGTATGAGGTAGCCATGATGTTGTGTCGAGGGTGTACTTAAGGTATCCTTGATTTTCCAAGTGCCATTCACTATGTGATAGCTTGGTCAATGTTAGTACTAAATATTCTTATCTAGAGGACCCGAGTGATATATTCATATTTAGGGATAGATGAAACTGGGTATCATCTCCATGAAATCATGAGGGTACTGTACATGGTATATTTTTCTTCTTTTGATTCATTCTATTATATTTCAATATGGATCCAAAGCAGTTATGGCTAGGGGTTTGTGGAAGATTAGTTAGAGCACTATTGATCGATTTTGGATTGTATGTTTATGTGCATTGCATACGTATTTTCATTATATAAAACATTTTTTATACATGAGAATATTAGGTTAAGGATGAATTGGTGGTGTCCCACCAAGTCTTTTACTTAGACTCTACTTGATCATTTTGGTTCTCTTGTAGATTTCATGAGGGATTTGATGAAGGGCAAGGGCCCTGTGGTGTACAACTATGCAGAGAAGTGAGAAGTAGGTGGAATACTGGGATAGACTCCAGAAGACCCCTAAAATGTTATTTATTTATTTATTTCTTTCTGATTTACGTTGTACAATCTTTCTGGATTGGGATCTATATTATTTATATGACATGTATTGTAAAGACCCTTGTTTTTTCTGAGCTTCTGAATTTGAGAAGAAGTTTGATTTTTTGGTATGGGAGGATCATAAGGGGTAAAATGTCCATTTTACCCTATAAAATGATCTTTAAATATTTTTATAACCATTCTTTTGGTTCTTGAATAGGGTTTTTACCCTAGGATAAGAGTTTTGTGGAATTTTTAACAGTTTGAGTTTTGGAAGAATATTTAATATTTAATAAATTAAATATCAAATTCTCAATGTGAGTTTGGTTGGTGATATATTTTTAAATGAGTTTTATATTTATATTGTGACTCTATAGTTCAGTTCAGAATGGTGGTTTTTTCCTTTGAGTTCTGGGACTCAAGTTGAGTGTTCAAATGGGCAATTAATTAATTAAAAGAGGTAAACACCTCTTCCCCCTCTAGATTCTCATGCATGATAGGAGAAGGGGGGGATGGTTATACCTCACATGATTCTTGGAATGAGAGGATAAGGGAGAGTATATGACACCAGAATTCTTCCCTGGTGGAGATTGATATCAGATTGAGGTGCAGTGGCTTCCAATAGTGTATTTAAACCCAAAGCTTCGGTGTTTACGCCATGAGGCAGGACGATTTTTGATTTTTATGCCCATATCCCATTAGATTAATTTTTTTCAATATTTATATACCTATTATGATTTATCAGGACCCCATGATGGTCTATATATACCAAATCAGTGAAACACTTGGGTATCAGGATGTTCAAATGGATTTCCCGTTTGGAAACCCCGACTACACGGCATATGGTTTTAAGAACACACGCCACGTGTTCTTCATGTTTAGGGAAAATGAGATTTTTAGATGTATATGACATGTAATTTAAGTACAATATGTGAAGTAATACATGGCCATGTACGTAGTCATGTGGAAGAGTACACAAGCCGATAAATTTTTGAAAAGTACACACCGCGTACTATGGGAACATGCCATGTGCTATTGGTACATGCCAGGTAGTAGGACATGGCCATGTACATGGGAAGACACACAAAGTGAGGAGTAATTGTTCTTGTATTAGTACACATATATACCCCATGTACACCCTACCCATGTAGTGGTACATGGGTAGACTCGATGTCTACTCCGGCCATATAGAAGTACATGGACATGTGTAGATTTGAGAGTACATATCGTGTACTTTTTCCAGATTGAGGGGTTTTGGAAATTTGGTGCCTCAGAGTCAAAATTAGACTTTTGAGTTGTCTATTTTGAGAATTTTCCAAGTAAATAATTATGGTGGAACCTTTGGGATGTTTTGGGGACTTCTAAGAGGTGGTTTGGGGTGAGTAATTTGTGACAAATATGTTTTCCTCCAAGAAGTGATTTTAGTTGTCTCCTAAGGATGAGACATGGGATGAGACCTAGGTAAGGGTAAAGAGAATGATTTTAGTATGTAGTATGAGTTCATTGGAGACTTAAATTGGTGTTTAAATGGGATTATTCATGGTTATAGGGTTGTAGTTGTGACATGAGGTGGTATATAGGTTGAGTTTACCTACTGACCTAGGGTTTCTTAGAAAGGGGTTAGGTCTGAGAACATTTTTACTTATGAGGACTTACTATCATTGAAGCCTATGAGGCTATGAGTTTCTATGTATTGTATTGAAGGATGAATTACCCTGATATACAAGCAATGACCCAGGAGTTTGGTTGTTATGGTGAGACTTGGTTTACACCCACGAGGTTGTTGTGATATTTTTGGATTTCCACATTTGTATCATGGTTTACTGATATAGGATGAGATGGTTGAGAGAGTTGGACATGATGGACCACATGGTTGGTTCTGGATATCCTTGATGGGGGATGCTGGATAGGACTCTTTGTATCGATACTGATAGTGGTTTATAGAATGAGTGCTGGACTGAGCCTCCAGAAATGCTATTTTTTTGTTGAGTATCGAGCTAGTTATGTGTCTATATATATATATGTGTGTGTGTGTATATATATATAAATTTGATTAGGTTCCAAACTGATGCTCTAGGAACCACAAGATTAGGTTCCAAACTGATTCTCTAGGAACCACGAGATTATGTGCCATATAATAACCCTAACCTTTTACACATATTATTACATGAATTAAATCATAATTAACCATTATTTACAATCCAAGGATTTTAAAGTCTCGTGTATTTGGAATATTAGATAGATAATTATAAAGTTTGAAACCAAAATAAATAAAAACATATTTTATTTAATCTCTATAAATAGATCCTAACTTCTATTTATCTCTTACATATGCATGGGATGACTTGGGGAATATATGAATAAAGAGATGATATATAAAGCCCAGTAAGAGAATAAGCATAATAATAAATCATTGTACATGGGTTAGGATGCATAACATGATGACATAAAAAGGCATGATTGAACATATTAAAGAATAACATATAGAAAATGGGATCATATAATCATGGAATCATAGAAATGTGGAAAAAACATAAAACATGACATAAGCATGAGTCAAGGCACATTTCACATGGATCATTTGTCAAGGCTAACCACTAATACCATTGCACATGGAGCATGAGTCAAGGCTAACCACCAAGAACATTGCACATGGAATCTCATGACACTAAACATTACCCAATACATTGGAGATATATCTGGGAACACCCATCATAACATGTTCATGAAGTTACGCGCCACATGAATAATCATACATAAGGAATCAAACATAAGCATAAGTGTTACCCATGGAAATAATTGGGTATCATAATCATGTTAAAAGGCATAAAAAAGGAAATATCATAATGGTGTCCATAAAAGACTGGATTTAAATTATAAATGAATATTAATGAGGGAAAATAGGCATATATCATGATAGTTTATGTCAAACTGAAGTGAAAACATGTAAAAAGAGTGTTTAAGAAACTTTTGAAATAAAAAATTTTAGTGTGGTTTAAGGAAAATTTTCAAGATTCATTAAAATAGAAAAGGAATAATTATTTGAATAAAACCATAAATAAAACAAGAGAGTTATTCATGATAAAATTATTGATTTTATAAAAATAATTTCATCTTAAAACAGATTATGGATGGTACTTGTAAATGGAAAAAAAATTGGTAAGTTCCCTTTAATCGGGCATTCTTATTGAGAAGAATTTAGAAGGGAACATTTTTAAAACACGTATATCCATAAAAAATAAGGATGAAATGATCTAGATACATGAGTTTGGAATATATACATATATTTTAGAAGAATTAAATAAAAATAAAGAAGAATTAAATTGGGGTAAAGAGAGATAAAGCATAAGATGAAAGGAAAATGGAGGTTCAAAAAGAATCTTTTACCTTATGTATGAAAGTGTTCTTTACTTGATCTTAATGTCCTAGATAATAAAAATAAATCCATTAATTAATTAATTAAGAACATTTTATACATGTATTTTATTTATTATAATTTTATTAAGTTAATTTATGTCCTTTTTGGTGGGTTATGAGATTCAATTTTTTCATTCGGGATCGTTCGTTTCCTTTGTTTTCATAATCAGTTTACTTGTATACATGTACAAAAAATCATGTAAAATGATAATAGTTGTACAAAATTGAAATTATATATTATTACTTAACTTAAAGAATATTAAATGGTGCTATGTATCATTTTTCCATATTTTAGGATAAATCATTAGATAAAACTTTAATGATAACCATTTAGATTATTTTGGCATTTTTTCGATCATCACATACTAGTTTTGTTTTATTAATTAATATATATATATATATATATGTTATTTTAAGAACTTAAAATAGGTTATAAAATAAATTTTATAATATATTTCAACCATTATAATGGTTTTATGAACATAATAGAATAAGATTATGGAAATTGAAAACTCATCATCCTTGAATGAGATAATCAACGCATCACAGATGATGTTTTCTTTTTTAGAAAAAAAGGAGAGGGAAAGAGAATTGATGATGGGTTATTCAATAATAAAAATAAAATTAAAGTATATATAATATAATTTAGTTATAATTCCATATGGATTATGGTAGGCGAGGATAGAATAAGAAAAGAAACGAACCTAAAAAGAAATTAAAAGGAAAAGGAAGAAGATTTTACCTCTTGAATTTCTCCTCCTTGAGAAACACCTTAGGGAAAGGGTTTTGGTCTTTTTATGAGAAAAATGGATCATATATGTGGTGAATGGGATTGGTAAGATTATTAGGTAGATGTTTTAAAAAATTAAAAGCTTAAGAGGTTTGAGGAGAAGAGGTGGTGAGGGGTGGTATTTATAGTGGAATAGAGGGGTGTTTTTTGATTATTTTATCCATTAGTTTATTATTTTGGATTAAGAAAATAAATAGTGATAATTAAATGAAAAAATAAACTAAATATATAATTATAATTCAATATTGTGCTGATTACATTAGTAATTACTCAATTAATTGTGTATTTAACTTATAATGTATATATATCGTAAATTACTATATTTCAATATCCACAAAAAATTCAACTATTTTAGAAAAAACAAAAAAAAAATCACCCAAACTATTTTTCAACATTTAGAATTTAAAAATGGACTCTATTTTATGAAAATAATTTTATAAATATGATAAATTTATTTTTTAATTAAAATAATCATTTATTCAAAAAATACAGATTTTAAAATTATAACCGATTTTATAACACTTTGAAAAATTAATTAAGTTCTCATAAAATTATGTTATAATCATAAGACAACAAAATATCAATTTATGAATCTATTTTTTGGAAATAAATTTTATTTTAAATCATTATATTTATTATAAAATTGTAAATAAATATTTATGATTCACAAAAATACCAGTACTTAATTTATCATATTCAAAAAAATTATTTACTTATACTATGATATAATAATATCATATTTTAGTTCATAATATGACTAAATTTTATTTATAATTTCATAGGCGTGTTTTCTATTCTATTTTCCAATTTACTATTCATTAGGTTCACATTACTATTCCAAAGGTCATGTTACTATTCCATTGGTATTGTTTCCTTAATTTATATAAATAATTCTTATTTCATTAGTTCTTTATTTATACAGTTTTTATTGTGCTATATAAGTGATTTTATGTGATTTATACTATATAAAATAATTATAATAAGGGAAATTATATTGATATAATTTAGGGTCATTACATGCAAGACTGATACTCTAGGCACCATGAAATTAGGTGTTGGACTAACACTCCAAGAACCATGATATTTGGTTTTGGACTGATGCTCCAGGCACCATGAGTTTAGGTTCTAGAGTTAAGATCTAGGAACCATATTATAGGATGTAGGAATGACACTTTGTATCCAAGGATCATGTACCATATTGATGCTCCAGGCACCACTAGTGATATATATTCTGTATAGATTGAGATGTTGGAATAATGATTTTCATCCATGGTTGAGTTCCAGACTAATTCTCTAGGAACAGATTGTATTATGGGTGGTATGAATGGACGACTGATGCTCTAGGAACCAATTTTATACTGGGTGGTATGTATGGTGGATTGATTCTCTACTTATAGGGTTTAGGTGTTATACTGATGCTTCGATAAATACTGTTTAAGACACATGGGTGATATGTTAGAACAATTCTCTGGTTTGTGGTTGTACTTCCACATGGGATGAGTACCTAAGACTTATGTTTCTAGGTATCAATTAATAGATAACACGTAAAGTCATAAGGTTTGGTTAGGGCTACTATGGTAGTGGAGCTCACATGTTGTTTAGGATGCATGATCATTGATACGTGCTTAGAGACACCCTAATGTTGGATGAAAAAGTTATTTCCAATCAGGGTCATGGAATTTAGGATTGATGGTAGTTTTATTTGAATTTTATTTTAGTTATTTTTCAGCTAGGATAAGCATATTTCATGGGCAGGCACTTATGGTTGCAATTTATAGGTTTACCATTGGGGGAAACCTACTAAGATTTATTTATCACCCCCTATATGTGAACCTCAGTGTATGTGAAGACCTTATGTCTACTTTTAGGTTGATCCTAGATTCACGATCAATAGGGTGGAGTCCTAGAATTTCATTATTGAGTGACTTGATCATGTATTGTCTGATTATCGAGATAGAGCTACTCGATAGGATACAAGAGACTAGGTTTGTGATATGGTCTAGAGTTGGCAGTAGGTCTGAATGTATTTATTTTTCAGTTTTTTATTTTGTATATGTGAATGGTCCAATGGGTGATCGATGTTATATATATAGAATGGATGTTCGATAATTTACTATATTTAATTTTATTACAACATGTTTCAGTTTCAGTTTATTTATTATTCCTCCTTCTTAAATGTTTATTATGTTTGGTAATTTACTTTTTGTTTTGAACTCTGATATGAGGATATAGTCTCCTCATAGTACCATATTATACCCCCAATGCTAATTAGAAGTATTAGGTGTATAAGGAGGCATGCTTGAGGTCATGTAAAGAACCGGCTCGAGGCAAAAGTTTTAATAATACCCAGGATGTGATGTTATAAATTGGTATCAAAGGTGTTTACTTTACTTTTATTTTCACTATTTAGGGTTTGGTAGAATAGATATATAAGAATGTGTTAGAGAATATAATGAACATTTTATGGTGCATCGTGAAAACATATTACAGTAGAAAGTCCAGGTTACTAGGGTTTGGATTTATGTTCTTGGTATTTGATATTACAGTTGTATATGATTTCACCTTGGGAAACATACATGTTTTTTGGATTTGATGGTTTGTTATAGGTTTCTGGATCTTAGACAATTAGAAAGAGGATAGTGTTTGATTATAATATTGTCCTATAGAGGTAAGAGGAATCTCATGAATCATGTTAGGCATATATGATCTGCATGTTATAGGCCTGATGTACATAATTTTATGGATTTTCTTCTGATAGTAGGTTTTGTTGATCTGTGGTGAGATGCTCAATGATAAGGACAATGATGTAGTCCTTGTGAATAATAGGTGAAGTGAACTTGTTGGGTTAGTGAGGTTTATGTATATGACCATTGGACCCTGATGGAGAGTTTTTTACTTGAGGTTGGTTGTTTGGATTGGTCCTCCATGGAGCAGTTTGATGTACAGATACATAGAGAGGATGGGATACCTAGTTGTGGGTGATTGGATTGTAATGTGATGGATTTCTTATGTGAGTCCCTAGATATGGGTGTTTTGACATGGTGATCTTAGTTAATGTTGGTACAAGAGCGTTCTTGATGTCCCATGAGTTGTGACCTTTTGTGATTTGGCTTAGAGCTAGGTTGGAGAGCCTAGTGACCTTCTTTGATGTGACTCCAGTTTGGGGAGTTAGTGCCATGTGGCTTTCGAGGGAGGACCGTGAGAGGGTTTTAATTAGTTGTGTTTACCTTTGGGTGTGTGATGAATAGGTGGATTTTTTTTAATTTTGATAAAGGTTAATGAAGGGTGGAACTAGGTTTTATTCTAGGATCATTGTATGCCTTTTGTTTTTTAGAAGGAGCACTTATATTCTTGTGATTCAATCTTGTGGTTGGTTTCAAGAGGGGAAGTTTCATTTGTGTTACTAGAATAGGTAACATTTGTGTAGGTATAATGTTACAGGTGGTTATGAGATAAATCAGGAGGACATGATATTCTAAAGGTTGTGTGGTTAGGGCTTGTGAGCTAAGTTTTTGTGATATGTGACTCATTGAAGTGAGAATCAAGTTTTGTGGTTGGATTACACAAGAGTATGTAACGAATCAGTGTTGATGGAATCTTAGAGGCATGGGAACTAGTGATGTATTATGTCATTTTTCACATATATTAGACTGTAATGTTTTAATTGAAGAGGTATCTATGAGTACACTGAGAATCAGTGTCGGTATGATAATAAGCTGGTGGGAGGGAGGCATAGGGGTTTTTAAATGGGTCTGACATGTCCCTGCAGATAGAGGTGACATAGAAAATTGATTATTTATTATGGTATTCATTGATGACATCTTATTTTACTCATATTAGATAGACAATCATTCCCAATATCTTGACATCATCCTAAGTATGTTGAGAGATCATCGGCTATACTCCAAGATATATAGATGTTTCCTTGGGATGATAAGGGGTCTCTTATGAGATTTCACTCATGGAGTGGTGTATATGAATCCATATGATGGTGATTTCACTATCGAATGTCTGCAAGTGAGGTCATTGTGATGAATCAGATGTCAAAAAATACCAATGGGTGTCATTCTCAGATGCTATAAATGGGTGATATTTGATGTTTTTTGTCACCCTAATGGGAGATATGGGACCATGTCATGTTCTAAGGCTTGGATATGATAAGGGAATGAGTTTTGGAGATGGTTTTCAGGTGTGTGGGGACAATAAGGATACTCTTATTATGGGAAACATCATGTCATTCATGGTGATGAGACCATTATGTGGGTTGGGTCGAGGATGCAGTGAGGACCACATCGAGTGGGTTGAAGGACCACTGGGGATGTACTTTAAAAGGAGACTCTGATGGTGGGAAGCGTCATGGATCAGAATCGGTTATTGTGGGTTATGTTCTATAGTGGAGAGCACCATGAGTTTGATGATGAGGGTTAAATTATGTTGTGACATATCTGGATGGATGGGTGTGGTTAGGAACTATACTAGTGTTTTTTTGGTAGTGGAAAGCAGTGGCTTGATTTTGGATGTGTTTCACACCTTATATTTGAAGTTGTGCTGATAAACTCAGTTGGTGACTTCGAGTACAACTCAATGTTTTGAGTTTGAATTAATGACCAAGGAGGGTCAAGAAGTGTGGTTGGAAGACCATTGAGGCTTCTCAAGGATGAGAAGATTTATGTTGTGGAGATTGTAAAGACCCATGTTTTTTCAGGTTTATGAATTTGTATAGAAGTTTTAATTTTTGGAATAGGAGGGTTGTGAGGGGTAAAATGGTAATTTTAACCTATAATGTGATCTTTGATAATTTTTATAACAACTTTTTTGATTCTATAATAGGGTTTTTATCCTAGGATAGGAGTTTGGTGGAATTTTGAGTAGTTCAAGTTTTGGCAGAATATTTAATATTTAACAAATTAAATATTAAATTATCTGTGTGAGTTTGGGTGGTGAAATGGTTTTATGGAGTGTCATATTGAGATTATGAATCCACATTTGATTCCATAATGGGTTTTTTTAGGTGAGGTATAAATCTACTTTAGTTTCTGATACTCAGGTCAAGTGTTTAATTGAGAAATTAATCAATTAAAAGTGGTAAAACACCTCTTCCCCATCAATTTGGATTATCACGCATGAAATTTAAATGGGAATAGGGTTATACCTCACACGATGCTCTGATTGAGAGGAGAAGTGGGAGGATATGCTTCCAGAATTCATCCCTGGTGGAGATCTGGGCTAGATCGAGGTGCAATGGCTTTCGAGAGTGGCTTTAAACCCAAATCTTTGGTGTTTACACCATGTGGTAGGAAATTTTTTTATTTTTATTCCCAAATTCATTTATATTAGTTTTTTTCAAGATTTAAATATCTATTATGATTTATCAGAACCCTATGAGAGATAATCTGTAATAATCGGAAATAATTCAGGGTTTTGGGAGGTTTGTAGGGGTTTCCTATTCGGAAACCCCAACTACATGGCGTGTAGTTTTAAGAATACAACCTATGTCTTCTTTCCATTCGATGAAGATGGATATTTTATAAGTACATGATGTGTAGTAGTATATGGACATGTGGTAGAGTTCATGGGAAGATGATGTTTTGAAAAGTACTCATCATGTACTTTGGGCATAGACTATGTAATAGGACATGGCCATGCAACCATGTACTTGGAAAGAAATCCCATTTGAGGGGTACATGTTCATATATTAGTACACATGAATACCCCATTTATGCCCTGAACATGTAGTAGTACACAAGTAGACCCAATGTATACTCTATCCAAGTATAAGTACTTTTCCAAGTGCAGATTTGAGAGTACACACTGTGTACTTAGAAGTACACGTTGTGTACTTTTTCCAGCTTGGGGTTTTTTGGATGTTTGGTTCCCTAGTGTTTGAATTGTACTTTTTAGTAGTCCATTATAAGTGTTTTTACATGTATATCATGATATTGGGACCCTTTGGGTGTTTCAAGGACTTCTAAGAGGCCGTTTGGGGGGAGTAAGTTATGACAGATATGTTTTCCTCCAAGAAGTGAGTTTAGTTGTATCCTAAGGGTGAGAAATGGGATGAGAACTGGGTTAGGATCATGATAATTATTGAAGGATTTAGTATGAGTTCATTGGATACTTTTATTGGTGTTTAAATGGGATTTTCCTTGGTTATAGGAACAAATGTTGAATATGAGGTGGTGTATAGGTCAGGTGTATGTACTAACCTAGGGTTGCTTGGAAATGGGTTGGGCTTGAGGCCATTTTCCATTATGAGGAATTACTATCATTGATGATTATGAGGCTATGAGATTC
Organism: Viscum album; assembly: GCA_963277665.1. Classification (NCBI taxonomy): domain Eukaryota; kingdom Viridiplantae; phylum Streptophyta; class Magnoliopsida; order Santalales; family Viscaceae; genus Viscum; species Viscum album. The sequence goes on from OY728132.1 coordinate 1,776,545,239, forward strand.
TATGTACTGGTTTGAAGGATGTATTACCCTGATATATGAGTGATGGTCTAAGAGTTTTTTTGTTATGGTGAAACTTGGTTTACGCATGCAGGGCTGTTGTGATGTGGTTGGTTTCCATGTTTGGATCATGGTTTACTAATATGGGATAAAATGGTTAAGATAGTTGGAAATGATGGTCCACATGGTTGGTTATGGATATCAATGATTGGGGATGTTGTACAAGATGCTTTGTATCATTACTGATAGTTGTTTATGGTATGAGTGTTGGACTAAGCCTCCAGAAACATTGTTTGTTTTTGTTGAGTATCATGGTAGTGATGTGTGTGTGTGTGTGTGAGATTAGATTCCAGACTAACGCTCTAGGAACTATGAGATTAAGTGCCATACTAACACTCCAAGAACCATGAGATTATGTGCCAGGCTGACACTCTAGGCACCATGAGATTAGCTTCCAGACTAACTCTCCGGGAAACATGAGATTATGTGTCAAAATGATGCTACGAGAACCATGAGATTAGGTGCCAGACTAATTATCTAGGAACCACATTATGGTATGGTAGACTGACGCTCTTCACCCATGGATTAGGTGTCAGACTGATGCTCTAGGAACCACTAGTGATATATAATTATTATGGATTGAGATGTTGGATAGATTCTCTACATCCATGGTTGAGTTCCAGACCAATGCTCTAGGAACTGATTGTATTTTGGGTGGTATGGATGGTGGAATAATGATCTTAATCTATGGTTTGATTCCCAAATTAATTATCTAGGTACTCATTGTATTCTAAGTGGTATGGATGGTGGAATGATGCTCTAAATCTATGGTTTAGGTTCTAGAATGATTCTTCAAGCACTATTGTTTAAAACACTTGGGTGAGATGTTAGACTGATGATCTGATTTTTGGTTTTACTTCATCATGGGATGACTACTTGAAACTGACACATCTATGAATAGAGTAAGAGATAAAGAATAAATAAATAAGTTTTGGTTGGGAATGCTATAGGAGTGGATCTCACATATTTTTTGGGGTGCATGGTTAATGAGACGTGCTCAGAGACTTCCCATCATTTGCCAAAGCAGGTATGATTGGTTAGAGTCATGGACTCAAGGATCGATTATGGTATTATTTTTATTTTATTTTAGTTATTTTTTGGCTAGGCTGAGCATATTTCATGAGCATTCAATTATGGTAGCAGGTTATAGGTTCATCATTAGGGATACCCTACTGTGATTTATTTCTCACCCTTTATATGTGCACCTCAGTGTATATACAGACCTTATGTATTATTTTAGTTTTATTATGGATTCATTATGGATATATAATAGGACTTGGATTTCGTTTTTGAGATATTTTCTCATGTATATTCTAATAATCGGGCTAGAGCTACACGACATGGTACATGAGATAGGGTATGTGATATGGATCAAAGTTGGTAGTAGGGCCTAATGTATTTATTTTTCAATTTATATTTTTTGTGATCATCCTAGTGGAGGATTGATGTTTTATATATGGAACTTATATTTGGGCCTTTACTATATTTATTTTTATTACAGTATGTCTCAATTTTAGTTTATTTATTCTTCCTCATTATCTGATGTGTATTATTTTTGGTCATTTACTTCTGTTTGTGCACTCTGATATTGGGTTATAGTCTTCTCAAAATACCATCTTAGACCCCCATTTATAGTTATCCGCCTCTGGAATATGAGTATTAGTACTTGTGGTCATATAACGAATCGGATCGGGGCACCGATTTTAGTGGCACTTGGGATGGGATGTTACATGTATGCCATTTATTTAGTTTCTTCATGTTTTCTATGTTTTTTATTATATTGCTCATTGTTTATTATTGATCCTATGAAATGATAATGAGGGCATAATATCCCCTTTAATAGGATCCAACCCTTACTACTAGTTGGTAGCCTTTTGTGTATGGGGAGACATGCATGAGGTCATGCGACCTTCGGGATCGGACCAGATGGTTTGGGTTGGTACGTTACACTAGGTAAATACATAACTCCTCAATAACATGAACTTAGAAAAAAAATATCACAAAAAATATACAAGAATTAACAAACCCATAATCACTAGTCACATAGATCTAAGAAGACAAAGACCTATTATATGTCTCCTCACCATTTAGAATTTTTATAAACTAGAAAGACATGGGATATATACTCTTAAGAAAGAAACACCACCAAGTGAAGCATGTAACCACCAATAACCCAATGGAAATTAGAATCCTTTATAATACACAATAATCATTCTAGAATCAATCTCATATACCCAAGGGAAGCACAACCCAAATAATATTTTAATGATCATAAGAAAATTTCGTATAAATACACTACATCCCATATCACCAAAATGGGAAAAAATATCTCAAAAAAACATACCTCAATGAGAAACTATATAGGATTTGACCCTAAGTCACCAAACTAAGTAGAAAGGGGAAATATAGGATTTCATATATAGATCACCATCTCATGGTGAAACCAAAAGGATCTAAAATAACACTAGTTGGTGTATAATCTCAACTAGTGACACATCCATCTTAATCACCCAAAACACACTACTGAGGCCTTCCTATGTCTAATCCATCAAAACCCCACTAAATTAACCCCTATAAATAATTCTTAATAGGATAGATGAAGCACTGAGGAATAAGAACATACACAACGACTAAAACCTCACAAATAAGGAACCACAAAAGTATCAAGAAATACATCCTATGGAAATCACCTCAAGAGACTCAATATGTACTAAATTCAATTAGAAAGAATCCTAAAATAAATAATTACCCGAGACTATTTTGGATAATTCAACTTCAAGATTTTTGAAAATGAACTAACTAAATCATTTCCTCAAGAGAGTATTGATCACTACAAAAGTAAGGGAAGTGACTCAAGAATTCATAGAGTAAATAATGTTATAGATCCACCACTATATTCAGAGTCTGGGAAGAGTCAATGAACATAATTGAAAAAATTAAATGACAAGATAATTCACCCTAAAAATCCCCCTTAAATACCACCTTTCTACATTTTCACATGACTTTTATAGGAGGAACAACAAAGTAGCTCAAAACATGAATCTAACCCATTCCTGTTTCATAAAAAAATAAATTTACCCAAATACACACCAATGGAAAAACCTAAATACACAAATTCACCAAGGGAAAACATATATAAAAACATCTTTAAAAACTTAAAATTTATTTAAACCATACTCTATTTCACAATGAGTCTCAAACTCATTTTTCTAAGGCACTCATGCTTTGAAAACAACCCAAAATCCTTTTGAAATGTTTCAATTCAATTATAAAACTCATGAGAAATATCATTCTTTAAAATCACCACATTTCAAAAGGAGTATAAAAAATCATTTCACAAAAGAACACACACATGATTTGAAACATCCAAATTATTTACAATAAAAACACACTCAAACTTCATAAATTTCTCTTTTACTTCCAAAATGTCATGTTATGTCCATTATAAAAACAAAACTTTCCATTAAGCTCACTTTTATTTTAAAACATTTCAATAAACCTACATTTTGGTTTTAAATAACTTTCATCAATTATACTTTCTTTTCAAAAAAATTTCCTAAATTCATAAAAAAATCAACTGATTTTAAAATATCATATTATAGTTAAAACTTCTTACAAGAAAACTATGAAACATAGTTTTAAAACTAAATTACTTCACATAATTTTCCTTTCAATTTAAAACTTATATTCCAAATAAAAATGAAGGATGTAGACTAATAAATTTCAAAACATTTCATGGGAACCAAAAAATTATTTTATTTTGTTTTGAATAAGAGGTTGTGTGATTTGTATTTTTTGAAAATAACTTGTCAAAATTACGGTGATGTTGTTTTTTGAAGAATGAGAAGTTGAAAAAGTCCAAGGCAAATTGTTTGGAATAAAGATGTTTGGATGAATACATTGAAGTCTTGGTAATTATGAATGTTTATATAAGATTTAGAATGTTGTTTCACATAGAACCATATAGATTCACTAGAGGAGATATGTAAAGTTATACCTTGATATATCTATCAAGGTCATGGACATGGTGTGAAGTAGTTTGAATAAGGTGTAAGTTTGAATATAAAAAAAATAGAAATATTACCTAGTGTTTTCTAAGTACTAGAGAAATTAAATAATAAGTTGGATTTGTTATCAATTATGTGTCTTTATATATTGGGACTATATATGGGAATGTTATTGGACAATCTATAGTGAATGGTGGAAGTAGCTGGAGTGGATCTTCCCTGGGTTTTCTAACATGAATTTCAAAGTGTGGAGTGTGCCTATGGAAAATGAAAAATGTCAACACATTGCGGTGAAAATGGACAACCCATGGTGGAGGGGGTTTATTTTTGTAAAGGTAACCAGATGACTATGTAAAGGTAACGTGATTAATGTATAAATGAAACTTAGACATTTAGTATCATCACTTACATAAGGGTCATTATTGATGCTACATTAGTATAATCTGTAAATTACACTATGTATATAAAGGTAACTAAAATAAATGTTGTCTATATAAGGGTAGGATAAATATGCGTGTTATAAAGTTCATGGTCAAAATTGATAGCATTTTAATGACCTGGATAACTATAGAAGCCCAAAACGGGCATCATATCGAAGACCACATTATAGATCTTAGTGTTTTGGTTAGATGTTTTACAAATGAAAAATGGGGAAGAGGTTGACACCAAATTTGGGAGGTTAAAATTATTGAATTATGAAAGTTGATATAAAGTTCATAATTACCCAACATGGGAAGCATACATAGAACATACCATGGTCCTTCTCATAGTGGTTTAAAATAGTCAATTTTTAGGAATCACACTGTTTTAGAGACCATGGAAATGTCGAGAGTTAATTTTTTTGGATCTAAAACTGAAATGGCTAGTTGAGATGAGTGTTTCACTAACAATTTATTTTGGTGATATTCTATTCCATTATTAGTATTTTTTAATTATCATGCTAAATTATTTATATAAATTAAATGAAGGTGTAATATGAAATTATCTATTCCATGAAAATTAGAAGTTTAAATGGTGATATATAGGGATTTTTAATGAATTTTACCCAACTATTTTGTGGAAACATAAGAGTTGCGAAGAAATCAGATTTTTATTTTTAATAATAGGGGTATTGGATCAATTATTTTAGGCTCTATTTAAAAATAACTAGGTTAATTTCATCTACACATAGAATTTTCATAGAACATTGAGGAAATTGGTTTAGTTTACACTATTGATGGATGTAAATGAATGGGTTTTGTGCATATATAAATAAGGATCAAATATGTTATTAAAAGAGTGAGATAATTGAGAGTATATTTAACATAAAATTTAGAATAAATATTGAGGAGAAGATCCTAAACATGTTTTCAAAATCTAGTTTAGATAAAGAGGTAAGAGAACTCAAATAATTCTATTTTATAGATCTGGTTTAATTATATAAGAGGTGTATTGAGAGAAGAAGAAAATAACTGATGCATATTCTCAATAGAAGAAGAAGAAATATGAAATAGAGGAGGGAGTCTATTTATATCAATATATATGGTTTCTGTATAAAAATAATAAGAATGAGTTTTAGTAAATTAAATTTAGTTTTTATTGAAAGAAGGAAGACTAAGAGGATCAGAAGATGCATTATTGATATATTTGGATATAAAGAACATGAAATATTAAAGAACCATTTTATTCATTGAAATGTTATTATTTGTGGGACAGGTATTGTTACAATTTTAGTGAAAGTAAATAGTCTCAAAACTCAAATATGCAATGTTGATACGATTTTATTTAAAGAGGAAGGAAGAAAACAATTAAGATCAATGATCACATATCTATAATAAAATATGTAAGTTTTATTAGTGACCCATACTAATTTTAAGAAGACCATTGTGTCTATAAATTATTTAAGAGACCCTCATGTCTATAAGTTAACCATACCTCACTTGAGCAGTGTGTGAGAGTATATAAGATGCATCATTCTAGGGATCAATATCCATTTTAATTACCCTAGTTAGAGTATTACATCCTAGGCACACTAATACATTATTGATGTGTGATCCTTGGAGTATCCCATTGGGTAAAATAACTAAAATATATTGTCTTTAAATATTTTCTTTATGTATGTGTGTGATGTGAATGTATTTGAAGAGAAAACACGTTGAATAAATATTTCTATTAACTCAATAACAAGATCTTGAAAGAAGGAGATAAGTAAGGAGAAAAGAAAAGATAAAATATGATTTCACATTGATTAATCCCCCTCTTAGGGTTTCTATGGTTTTAATAAGTGGTATGAAGTCATAACGTTTCTATGATTATTTAACTTGTTATATCTGTTTTTTAAATCATTTAGATATTGTGTGAGAAATGGAATCAATTGTGAAGGCTTATTGTTTTCATAAAAACCAATTCTATAAATGAAAGGAATAATTCATGTCTTATTTGAAATATTTTTATGGTGATGAATCTATATTAAGTGAAAGGAATTAGGATAGTTTCACCAATGATATATATAAATATGAATTTCATTCTATTGAAGGGGGAATTCTATATTTCTAAAAGCAAGAGGAAGAACAAGAATATGGATACCATAAAATTTAGTGTTCCCATTCAGGAAAATAAAAATGATTCATTGTGTACATCAATTTCTAAAGATCCTCATTATAAATAACAAGATGTATATTTTATTTCACTTAAATATTTAAATAATGAAGGATCCACATCATGTTGTGAATATGAAAAAGATTGATAAAATCTATAAGAGGAGATTCAAACTCTGAAAGATTAAGTTCACTATTTAATGGAAGGAAATGAAAGAGGTTGTACTCTCATTTAAGACTTGGAGGAGACCATTATAAGAATGCATAAGAGATTAAAGAAACAAATTAAGGTGATTAATAAATTGATTCAATAATTAAAGGTAATCATGGAAAAGAATAAGCACTATGAAGCATACATGTATTTTCTTAGGGAATAACATTAAGAACATGTGAAGAATGTTTATAATGAAAGAAACTATTATATTGAGAATTTAGAAGGTAAAAATGAAGTAGAAGGAGCTATGTAATACAATTATTAAGGGGGGGGGATTCATTATCAAATTAAAGATTCAAATTTTGAGAATCCTCATGGGGAAACATTAGTTATTAGTAGGAAGGGGATTAATCAGGTTTTAGGAAGAAGGTAGTGCAGATATTCTAAAACTTCTATGAGTGTTTTTTATTGAAATATGGTTGTATAATAATATTTTTGGTAGAATTGGAAACACAAAGAGTATGTGTATGAAGATAATAAGTTTAAATAATTATGAGATATCTAATGTAATCATATCTCAACTTAGACAACAATATCACATGTGGTATGGTTTTGATGAAAAGTGGTATAGATGTGATAACTTTAGTCCTATGGAAAAGAACTATAGAAACATAATAAGTGGAGATTATAGAATGATATTTACAAGTATGAAACTTGAAATAAAGAATAAAAAATCCACTATACCTAGAAATGGATTCATGTTACTAAATAAATGGAAATAAAGGAAGTAAAAGAAGATTATGGAAGTATACGAAATGGATATTTATTGCATAAAACTGGATATTTCAATGAAAAGTAGGTTCAAGGACATGGGATGTGATAATAAAGGTAGAAAAAAGAAGATGTGTCAAGAACCAAGTGTAGAATACTCTCAAAAACCTATATGAATAAAAAATAAATAGGTATAGAGAATAATGAAGTAAGAATAAATAGCACTCATAGAAATAAAGGAAGTAAAATAAGAGGCATGATTGAGTGGGTTCACTCATACATAAATACAGTAGAAATAGAAAAATGATGGTGTATCCATTATAAATAAAAAGAAGAATGTCATAAGAATGTGAAATAAAGATTTTACAATAGAAGAAATATATACTAGAATGATATGTCTCACTCTTGAAGAGAATAACAAGAAAAAATTGGTGATTCATTCTAAAGAAAACATCCAAAAAAATATTTCACAAGTGGGGTTGTTTAAAGAAAAACCACTATAATGTCAAGGATGAATGGTTGGAATAAAGGATTTGTATAAAAAGACCAACCATATTCCTCACTATGAAGATTTTAGAGGTACCCCTCTCTCCATGCACTTAAATTTTCCTAATATCTATTGAAAGTGGCAGATAATTAAGGGGAGATACGATCCATGGAGTGATTGTACTAAAAAAACATATGCATTAGATAAAAGATGATTCATGCAACAAGAAGAGTTAGATTAATTTATGTTCATATTTTGTATTAGGACTTTGAACCAACTCTACACGTAGTCTCTAGAAACCACTAATTCTTACAAAACCAAATCAGAAGTTGCTTGCTATAAAGTAGGAGAATAAATTTTGAAGATCTAGATATGATGTTGAAGAGGTGTTAATGATGCATTTGAATGTTATAGTGGTATCAAGACACTCTTTAATATTTAACAAGTGATATTAGACAATTGTTAAAATGGTATCAGATTATTAAGAAAGAATAAGATATATTAGTGGATGAAAAAATAACTATTCATGTATTACAAGTTTATTTGTTACTATACAAAATTTTTTATATCATATGACTGTTTTCAGGATACTAAAAATATGTTGAATGAAAAATTCATTACCAACAAGTTGTTTCCTAATTATGAGGATAATTTCAATAATTGGTATCAGTAAAAAGCTAAAGAAATCAAGGCGAGTAGATGATAATAGCTCAAAGGATTCTTATCCTTATCTAAAAATTAGTTTTTTCCTTTGAAGTTTGAATATCATGAGTTTTCAAAAACAAGTGGTATCAATTAATATATAATTTGTTATGTCTCACAGACTTTCTATTTATTGATTATTCATTGATGACTTGTTGTAAGTGTGATTGATATCACATGATGCATTGAATATTGTGAAATAAAAATATGATGATTTTTATTAAAAGTATGTGGTTGATATGGATAAATTTTAGATATTTAACTAAAACCGTAGTTTCCTACATTGAGCTAGCTATATATCAATATTTTTAGAGGATTTTCCGATGACTCAAATTCCAAGTGGTATTTTCACTTGCTAAAATCCATGAGTGTATTTAAATTGTGTTTGGAGAAATATTGATAAATCTAATTTTTTTTCAAGAATTAGTATCATCTAGTGGTAAAAAAGGTGGTATGAAGATGGTAGTTGAAGCCCAATATATTTTGAGAAAAATTAACAAATATTTAACAATGATAAGTAGTATTTGATTATGAACTTGTGGTGTCAAATGGTATAAAATGGTGTGAATGACAATAGGGGGAGAAAAATCCCTCTAATATAGATTTTTGGAGTTCTAGATGTAATGATATAACCTTAATCACCTAGTATAAGCTGGAGTGATACATAAACTCATGCATGTCTCTCTATATACGAGAGGATTCAGACTAGCACTGAGGGTCCGAATTGTGTTGTGGGGAGACTGTAACCTTGAAAATAATAAATATATAGATGAATAATGATAAAGTATATGTAAAAATCATAGAACAATAGAGAAGAAACTAAAATAATATTCTAATTCTATAAATAATGGAATCCAGATCATACAATATACTCTAAAATACCCTCAATGTAGTAGGTCAACCAATGTATGATAACTAATAAAATAAAATAAACACTGTAGAAATAGTTTGGAGTTTGTATTAACATCACCACCATACTTTAAGCTCCACATATTTAGATTCTAGAAGTATGCCCCTTACCCTTAGCTTGATCCCTGACCATGAAATCTGTACATGCATTAAGATTCCCCTGTAGGGTGTGAGTGAAAACCCAGTAGTACACCACCAATGCATACTTAACATAAGTGAACATATATATATAGGTTTATATCATGATGGAAAGTAAATGTAAAAATAAGAAACCAATCATATACTATTTGACCATGCACTAACTAGAATGAAACAATCCCTGAACATACTTATTTTGACTCCATTATGGAAGGGTTGTCCCATATGTTATCACCTGTAAAATCAGTGTGCAAGGCCAACACATGTCTTAGATCAAGGTACACAACCAATCAAGCACTGAGTTTTCCCACAAGGCTATATCACTAATAGATCAGCCTTAGGCTAAGACACAATTCCTTCATGCCCCTGCCTCTTCTGGGCTGGGCCACAAGGCCATAGTGCCCCATACTCTATCCTGGTTCAGGCGTAAGGCCATCGTACCCTAGCCCTATTTCCAGGCCCCATCATCAACAACATCTTACGTCACACTAGTAAATTCTCCCCCTATAGGTTCTAACCAATCCATGGAGGTCCCAATTTTAACTTATATTGTATATACAAAACACAATAGACCAAGAATTCACACACAATAGGGCATAACACAGAAGGGTACAATCATAACACTTAATGCATAGGTCTCATGGCCACACACACACAAGATATTAAAAAACAAGAATACTATATCACAAAAAGGTTATAAAATCTAAACTTGTGCACACACACACACATTCCAATCATTTTAATCAGCTTTATATAAAGGACTTATGTGGTAAGGACTTCCTACCTCAGGTGCGCCAATGTCAACTTCCAAGATCCATCAGTGAAACATTCCTGTAAACCAAAGATCCCTAGAACCAATCCCAATTTATCAAAAATGTGATTATATAATAAATATTCAATAACAGGAATGTAATATAGTCTTATAGGTAGATCTACTTACCTAAAGAGATCTACCGCCAATGGTAGATCAAGATCCCTTCAAGGGAGGGATGAAAATTCTCTAAATTTTACATTTATTAATCAATAAAAAAAGAATTATCCATTATATCATGATGAAATCCATAAATTTATCCAACACATCTTTGATATGTGATTCATCTTAAGATAATAAGAGGATTCAATCTAGAACAGATGAAAATTAATGTTTAGATCCAATAGATTTATCCAAGATTGAAACTAAAAATAAAGGGGAATGGGAGAGTCAATTATATCAAAAGAGAGATCATAGTATTTTTTTTGTATTAATGAGGGTCAAAAATGGAAAAGTAGATATAAAAAAGGCATGTTAGAGCAATATTAGAAGAGTTCCCTTAATGAATGGCCCATATTATCACCACCAATGGACTGATGGTTGCCAGCCGGTGGGTTGGTAGCTCCAGATAGAAACCTGGGCTATTTATTTAGCCATCGGCTGGCTGACTGGATTTGTACATGATGTTCAGTGGAACATAGGTTCTTCCTAGGCTTCTAACACCTCTTCTGGCTAGCTGGTGGCATTGTACTGGCTATCTGATGGAACACTAGTAACTTTGAGTTGCTGATTGTTGCCCCTAGATCCTTCACTTATGATTCATGGCTTCTAAAAGCCTAAAAACTACTCAAAATGATAAAAAATACAACCAATATTATAATGAAATAAATATTTATAAATGAAATTACCATTTTTTAAATGAGTAAATACCTTATTAAGATATGAAATTATAAAAAACAAATGCACTACTTTGATTTTTTTTACCATTATAAGTTATATCATGTTGGATTTAAAATAATTTTAAGCATCATAACCATTGATAGTATAGAAATTTTACAATTATCATATGATTAGTATATATATAGAGTTATGATAAACCAAATTGACAAAGACAAAGGAAGATATGGCCTAGATTAGTAGGATCATACCCTATGAATATCATTTATCAGAGCTTCTGAGGGTGATAACAACACTAGGATTTTCATTTGACTAAGCCTGAGATGAGATTTAATAACTAAATCATGATTAAATCCATTTATGAGATATTTTCAAGTTCATTGAGATCATGACCCAAACCATGTTCACCAAACCACCCTAGGAAAATCACAGCATCGCACACCTTACCCTCAGGGAATCCACTGGTGCAATAAAGGGATATGTATCTTGACCCTAAAAGTATGAATTTGAATATTCTTTTTATAAATTAATTATTATATTTATCTCTTAATATTACATTATAATTATTAAATAATAATATTGATAAAAATTAAATTTTCATATGATGAAAAAAATTATATTATTGTGAAATATATAGTTTCAATCAAGTCACACTTTTTGATGAATTCAATAATTTTTTAAATAAATAATATTTTAATAAAATATTATCATTAATTAATATTTATTAAATATGAATGATAATCTAATTTTATGAAGCCAAATATAATTTTTATTAGGTTCAGATTGTAAAAAAATGTGTTTTTCAATAAATGGTGATTTTTATTTCAAATAATAAATTACAATATTTAAAGATTTATTTTGAAAAAATAAATAATATTATTGAAATCATCATGTTTAAATTATCTACTAGTTAATTTTTCATAATTTTTCGAGATAATCAAATTTTTGGGTAAAAATTAAATACGGTATAATTATACAATATGTATTATGACATCATAAAAGAAAAAAAGTGATGTAATAAATGATAAAATAGTATCCACGACCAAAATTATATTTCCCCTTTAAAATAATTTGTTTTTGAAGTTATTTTATTGATTTTATAAACTCTTAATGAATTCTTCAAAACCTATATTATATTTTAAAGTTTTAAAATCAATTTTTTAGAAACATGAATCACTTCCACATAATTGAGGGTATTATTTTAATGAGTTTGGATCTTAGACTTATAAAATAATTAAATCCACTCCAATTTGTTATAAACCAAGGGTAATAACCATGGGAAGGTTTGTGTCTTTGATTACTTTATCATATAGAGCCCAAAATATAATTTTGAAAATTAATAAAGAATTCCCCTCTCTTTTGCAATAAAAATGCACCCAAACTACCATTTCTATTCACTCAAAACCCTTGTATCATGAATTAACTCTACCATTCCCTCTATATATCCCTCCCAAGGCCCCCAATCTCTAAAGAAGCTTCTCCCAAGCTTTTATAAGCGCTCTATCAAGGTAAGAGATCCTCTCCTTCTCCTATTTATTCAAACACATTCTTTATATTATGTCTTTTGATTTACATTTATTGAAATTGGGATATGTTTTTACACACAACTTTTACTATCCTTATTATATCCATGATGTGATACACCCCTTTCACTCTCATTAAACACTTCCCTGAATCTTTATGTACCTCCGTTATGCAGCTGAAAATATCTTGCGATTTCCCATGCGAAACATTTGTGTAGTGAATACCCATCCCCATTTTCACTCAAGGATATTAAACTTTAATTATGTATCCTTCATTGATTAGGGACTTAAATTTATGAAACTCACACTTCTTAAACATGGTATTAAAATTCATAAAAGGCATCCTTATGTTGTATGATCTATGTGGCACACTTATTCATGCATATGACTTGAATGTGATGGGTGGGATTGGAATTATATTTCCCTTTTATGCATTGGGTAATGTTTTTATCTTATGATATTCCATGTATAGTCCATGGGAGGTTATACTAAGCACACTATTTTATTATTTCTTGGTAGTTATCCTTGAATTATTCTTATGATGTCATGTTTTATATTGTTTCCACATTCCCACATTGCCTTTATGTTATCATTTTATATCATGATTTGATGTTAAAGTTTATAATTCTCACCCCATTTATGTTACCTTGATATTACCATTGACTCAAATGTATTACTTTATTCATGTTATTCTTTGATTATTCCCTTACCGATCTTTATAGCTCACCCCATTCTTATGTATATCCCCAGGTTATCTCGTGCAGTTTTAGAAGAGTAATGGAATTTTAAGATCTTGTTAAGGAGTTATAAATAATTTAATTATATCCTTGTTCAATTTATTATTCTATTTACCTAATTACCCAAATAAACTAGGACTCACAATAATAATAGGTTGTATTAAGTGTATATTTATGAAGTAAATCATGAAATAAAATTATGAAAGATACAGGTTGTCATAGTTGGTATCAAAGGAAAAGTCTAGTTATTTTTGGGGACTAGGATTTTAAAAATCTAGTGAAATAATTAAGGATAAGACTAAACATAGTAGAACATCCCTAAATTTTGGTAAAGTATAGAGTAAGTGGTTTCCAAGAAAATAAATCACTGTCAAGATACTACAAGTAGATGTGCCTCTCACAAAGCTGTACCTATGGGTAATAACCCTAAAAAATGTGCATTAAGATGGACTTGATCATCACATGGTGCATGAAAACAAGACTTGTATTAGGAAATAGATCATGAAAAAATTATATTGAAACCTAGTAATTCATAGGTTAAGGAATATTTGTCACTTATGAGTTATACCTTTAATGTTCCTGATTTCCTATTCATGTGTTAAATATTTTAAAAAAATTATCGTCGCTAAATTTTCTTTTATTTTTAGTTAATGGATGGAAATAGGAGAAACCAAGTCAAAAACCAATGCAAGGGGAAATGTGATCACTATCCAAATGAGTTGTTGAACTGAATGAGATAAGGATTCCATAACTTCAGGACAATAATTTCTCAATAAAATCAAGTTTTGAACCTAAACTTGAATCAGTTGGAGCACCTGAATCCCACCAATAAAGAAAAAGTTTAAATTGAGACCTTTATGAGACAAATTCCTATGAATTTTTATGGATTTTTTGATCCTTTATTTGTAGAATAATGGATCAAATCCATTGAAAATATCTTCTCTATCATTTAATTATTAAAGAAATATAAGATCATGATGGTTTTTTATCATATGATAGGAGAATATAATCAATAGTGGATGTTGGTAAAAAATATAATGCTTGAGTAAGGGATCAAAGCGATTGAGTGTAAGGGATTTCATAATTTCTTTCAACAAATTAAAATGGAGAGGGATTGTAACAACCCTAAATCCAATAACCTAGATCCAAATTCTAATTTATTACATTGACATAGATATAAGGTATCTAATCCTAAATGAATGATCAATTTAGTAGTCTTGGATAACTAAATACATCAATGATACCCATTTTACATTGGTAATAAAATATATACATAAGAAAATAGAAAGTTTAGCATCCTTGAAATCATTCAAATAATTATTCATCATATCCTAGAGTAAAGGAAAAAATATAGGGTGTGATCAAATAATCAGTAAGGGTAACATAAAGTAGAAGATATCATGAGTAAATAAGGCATAATCAATATGGAAAGATAAATAATTGGAAATAATTTCCATTTAGTCAATAACTTGAGCATAAAATGAATCCACAGATAATATCAATTAAATAATATCATGGATAATAATAATAACTGAATTCTAAATGAAGTAAATAGATAATATTAGACATCATGATCTATAACATCATGATATCTCTACCATCAAGACTTTGCGCTAACACAATTTAAAAATATGTGTAAAGACCCATTTAATTTGGAAAACTGATTTGTATCATGATGCCTATTGATGCATCGATGGGCCATATAATTCCGGGCCCCACACTTAATTATATGTCCAATGCATTCCTCAAATATTTATTGATAAGTTTAATTCATGAATAATATGAATTATCAATAAATATCCATATTGATTAAAGAATACACATTATCAATAATTCCCCATTCAATCAAATAAATTTCAAGGTAAAACACTATATGCATAAATGGTATAAAGTTTAGTCAATAATCATATACATGATATAAATAATATGGATATTTAAGTGAAAAGTAATGTTTAATGATCACAAGAAAGTGAATTTTTCAAGATAAAGTTAATGTCCAAAAAATTAATAAGAGATAAAAGGTGACCTTTAAATTTTATAGAAATATATGTTTTGAAATAAATTCATGAATTTTGAAGAATAAAAGAAAATAGAAGAGAAATATTAAAATAAATTTTCTGAAAATATTTTTATTTTTAAAACTTTTAAAATGTATATGAGAAGCTAAATATCATAAAATGGTTATAGCGGTGAGGAAGTCTATTAGCTCTATATACATTAAAAACATTCCTTTTGACTTTTTGTAAAGAAAGTTGAAAATGAACCCTTTCAAGAGAACATTAGAAAAATTACTTTCATAACATGAAAAAATCCATGGATAACTTAAAATATCCTTTATAAATTATTTATGTAAATAAAAATAACTTTCATAATGTTGTTTGAAAAAATATGGATATGGAAGAAAAATATACCCGATGAAGAAGAGAAATAAGATCAAATTTTATTTTAACATTCCTATTGAATGAGTAACTTGAATGGAATAATTAATCATCATTAATAAATATGTATTCATGTTAAATAACTCAAATGGGTAACATATACAACACATAAAATTAAGTAGGTTTATATTACCAAATATGTCTCAATAGAGTGTAAATTGAGATGAAATCCATTACCTCTGTTATGAATTCCTTCATACATGATCGAACCTCAAGTATAATAAATATAGATTTATTATATATATATTCATGAACCATACTATTATATATCATACTATATATTATTTACTTAAAACATGTTATCACCCATTTATCAACAATTCTTTCTTAAAATAATTATTTTTGGTGATAACTTCTTTTTTGTTCATGTAGGTTTTAGTTCAGTAGTTTTGGTCCTTGACTGGACTAAAGGGATTATTTATTTCCCTACAAGTTTAATCAAATCTCAAATTTATAAAACTCCAACTATATTACTTAATTAATTAAAATATAGTATTAGTAATGTTTGACGTTGAACCCATATAGATGGTGGATTAAATTATTTTGGTTTTCAAAAGAATCAGTTTTATTAAAATGAAGAAAGGTGAAAAGAAAAGATGGGTTTGGTTAATTTGAAAAATACAAAGCAAAGAAGATTGTTTCTTTAGGAAATAGTTTTGAGAAAATTAAATAATAAATAAAAGTTTTGTAAATTGTTTGGTTTGTAATTAAATTTGAAAGTGAAGTGACCAAGGATCAGTTTGATACCACTGACAAGGGGGGGGGGGGGTGGATCAATGGTATGCTATTTTTACAAATTCTTTAACTTTTGATTAATCCTCTATGAATGATTAAAGTGTTGATACCTTTTCATTAATACTCTACCTCACCATGTAAGAAAAATCAAACAAAGAAAACACAACACACAAGAGTTTACAAGGTTTGGTATAAAGACCTACTCCTTGTCGTGTTGATTAGACCCTCCAACACAGATTCTATACTATATCAGAAGGTGATTGCAACAGTAATTAGTTAGACCCCCCCAATTACAAACTTTTTATACCCCCCACTTCTAATAATCCTTCAATAGTTGGTTAGACCCCTAACTATACCTTCTTTATAGTGATTGGTTAGACCCCCAATCATAATCTTCAGCAACTGGTTAGATCTCCCAGATGCAAACTTTAATTTTAGATAGTTTGATACACTGTAGAAACATCAATTAAAGATCCTCCTCCATAAGTTTGTTAGATCACATTGGCTTTTGTAAAAATCAAGTACCTTTTCATTGATGATAGACTTTCTCAAATAATTTTGATCACTGTATATAATCCATTGTATTAGTATAATACTTCTTGAGAAAATGTTCTTTATTTTGATGAAACTCGGCCTCACTAAACACTAAAAAACATGGATATTTTTTTTTCTCTAAAACACTAATAGTAAAACTATCCTGACTTCAGTCCCAAAACTATGAACACTGGTTATACAAATTATATTTCATGTGTGAATTCAAAATTATTACACATATAAATTATATTTCATAATCTTTTCAAATTATAAATGAAATAATTCATGTTCATGCATGTCACCTTATGTCAATGACATTTCATGTGCATATAAATTTTTTTTCATGCACACTATAACACACATAATGTTCACTTGCACAATCACGTTAAACCGTATCAAATATTTTTCATCAGACTCACACTTTCCACTATTTGATACTCAATATATGTGTTTTCATGGAAGCTTTTATATACTGAATAATGTTTTCTCAATGTATGCATCCTTTCTTAAATCCTTCGTACATTGTTTCCCTTATTGTGAACTCACCTTTTCACACACACTAAACACTTTCTCATTCTTTGCATGAAAAATATAAAAACACAATTTTTTACTCAATATATGTATATTTTATCAAATACATCGAACCATTAATGAACTCTTTACTACCCTCATGCATAGAATTTAGAAAAACTCACACTTCTCCTTTGATTCCTACGTGAAAACTGGCACGAGTGAAAGCTCTTAATGCATGCAAGACTGAATAAATGATAGTGAAGAATTCTATCTCATGTGTAATATTTATTTGCAAAAAATAATATATAATCCTCTGTAAAATTTGTGCAAGATCTTTCTCAAGAAAAAAAACTGGTTCTCAGTGTTCTTTTCACAAGCCAGAGAGATGTATAGCGCACTATCCCAAGGTGGATTCTCAAAAATAGATCCTTTTCAATTATTTCCGAGAGCAATATGAACTTGTTGAAGGATCATAGAAGAACATAAACTTAACATAGAACCAGATCTATGTGGAACTTATCTTTTGTGAACCACACATTCACGATGACACAATTTATTCTCGAAATAAAGATCTCTCAGAACTCAAAAACACCCACTGAACACTTGGGTGGTATTTATAGGCAACATAGCATCGACTCAACTTGTATACACTGCCTATGTTATGTGAATTCAAAAACCATAATCTTTAAATATTGATTTTCTACACACTGTAACACCTCATTTTGATCCTTGTTCAATTACACAAACAAAGTTGCATAATTATTTCCATCATGTTTGGATTTTCAGATCACTCAAAATAAGATCATAGGACTTGGATCAATCTATAGTTGAAATATCCATTAGATGAATAGAATATTAAGCACATTATTTCTGGAGAATAAAAAATTAATAGAATTATAGGATGGCTAGATAAAATTTGATAAGCGAGAACGCATGGTTAAAAGCTTAGTGAGACGATCAGACGATTGAGAATAATCATCAAAATTATTATAAGGTTATAATTCATTTTGGCGCTACAGTACACGATCCAACTTCAAAAAACACAAGTAATTTTTTGATCCATTATAATACAAAATTCGTCTTTATCATCCTAGAAATTATTAATGGTCCCACTCCCCTCTTCCGCTTGGCACCACCCCATTCCGGGCACTCTGCTCCACTGTCGTGCCACCCTGAACGATGTCTCTTGCATCCCTCTATGCACCCCATGAGGGAGCAATCCTATACCCATTTATGTATCCTTTCTTAGCTCATGTTAACTCCTCTTGGACATCGTTTACCATCTAGGGTCCCACATATGGTAAAGGTTGAGTTGGCTAGGGTCATCTCTTGTAGGTTGGAATTTTTTTAATTAAGAAAAAAAATTGTAAACTTAGAAAAATTTTAAGTAAAATAATGGATTATAATTCCTTATTCAATGTAAATATAAACCAAATTAATATTCAAATCCCAAATACACTAACCTAAAAATTACACTTGAAAAAACATGATACCCTCCTCATGAAAAAAAATCATTTTACATGGAATCTTCTTAAAATGTTATAAACAATGTGTCAAACTCAAATAACCAATGACACATGTATTTTGAATTTAAAGACCAGCTTTGAAATCACCACATTTAAAACATATTGAAATATTTCACAAAAAATTCATTGAAAAAAAATGTAATTCACTGGATACTTTAAACTCCCCCTTCGTATTTGTTGTCACTACTCAAATGATATCAATATGTTTACTTTTATTTCTCCACCTAATTGGAAATGAATACTAAGGTGAGTTTAGAAATTATACCCCACTTTTGTTTTTTTTCAAACATAATGAAACCTCACCCAACAAAAGAAATGAGATTTCAGTTAATCAAATCCAAGTCTACGTGACCAAGACTGATGTAGAAAACAAGAGAGATGACACCTAAGCATCAAATTTATTCAAATATTATAATTTTATGACTCTCTTTAACGTGTTTTAAAAAATTTAAATCATAGGGAAAAATTTAAAAAATATTTCTAGGATATTTACTACACACATAATAAAAAAATTATTAGAAAGTTTACGTGAAAAAACAAATAGTTTCTCCTTTTAAATTTTGATTAAAAATTTGAGAGTAATCATTATTTTGAAAATATTGTGAATATTTGAAAGCTTCAAATCATATATGATCCCCCCTCAAGGTATGTATCCATCTTATTAAATTTCCTACATGATAGCACAAAAAAAATTATATAAGGGAATAAGGAGGAACCAATTTGTTCCTTAGAAATAGAACTCAAGATAAGAGTTGCCTCTCAACCTTTATTTTCCCTTTTCCTTTTAAACTCAAATCTGTAAGAGTTATCCTTCATCTCTTGGGATGTTAAAAGTGTCATTAAATGTTTTTTGTATCATTCCCAATTTTTCTATACCTTTCAAACTTCATAATTTTCAAGTCATAAATTATAGATGACTCCTCATCATCATTAAATTTTTCATATGTCACCACTTTCTATTCTTTTTCTTTGATAAGCTTCTGATCTTTTTTAAATTGTTTTATCCTCTCACACAATTCACTAGTGACTATAGATTTTTTTACTATCTGAATTTTATTCACATATTAATTATGGGGAATCTCACTTGATAAAAAATCTTCATTTCTCATCTTTGTGACCTTCTTGACCACATATTCCATAGAATTCATTCAAACATTCATGTAAGTTCTGCATTGACAATTTAGATAAATTCTTGATTATATCCTTCTCTTTTAGATAATCTGATATAATTTGATCAATATTTCTCCTACTTGATTCATGTCTCCTCCTTGTAAGTGGCATGTTATACCATCAAGAATAAGATTTATGACCAAACACTCCACAACAACAATAGTACCCTATGAACCATGATCTTCTAGGATTATAGAAATTAAGCTCTAAAGATTCTATTTGCTTCTTTTTCACAGATTGTGGATTTATCTTCTTAGGAGAAAATATTTTGACTAAATTAGTACATTATTACTTTGTGGAAAATGTTTTCCCATTTTTTATTTTGGGGCATTTTGATTCAGTCTTTTCCTTTAGATCTATATTGTTAAAAATACAAAATATACATTGAGATTTATTTGGTTTAGAATTAAGATTTTTCTCTGAACCCTTCTTCTAAGAAGCTTTAAAAGATTCAACCTTAATCTCAACATATTTTGTGAAGTCTTCTTTAATCTTATTCAAATCACTTTGATCAAAAAGACAAATAGATTGTGTCTCACATAATTCTTCCTCTTTCTCAACAAGTATTTCTTCAATATATTTTACTATTTTATCAAATTTTGCTAATTTCAAATGATTTTGTTTATTATCTTCAATAAATACTGATTCTTCCATGTCAAGATCTTTCTTTCCAATAATTTTTAGTTTTACTTATAGATCCACTATCTTCATATTATTTTCTATCATTTCCTCAATATGAATCTCCTATTTCTTGACACTTTCTTTATTCTCAAAATATATCTTATCAATTTCTTTCTTCATTTTTTTTCCTTATTGAGTTTCATACTGTCCACAAGTGTATCTTCTTGATTATCTTTTAACATCCATTATAAATCAGTTCTATCATCACCTTCATCTCTATCAAATTAGTCTCTAGATTTATTGGATTTACCCATAAAGAACATTTGATTCTTATAATATCTTCCATCTTTTGATTCACAACTTAATGGGGTAAATTCATCCATTTATCTACTCATCATGTTTGTTTTATTAGAAGTAAAACTATTCTTATGCTTATTCTAATTATTGTTCTAATATTTCTTATTATCCTCATCTGATTCAGTATCATCAGCCTTATTCTTTGGACAGTTACCAACAAAATGGCCACTATTGTGGAAATTCCAACAATTTGGTGATTGTTTGATATTTTATTTCCATATAACCATATTGAAAATTCTTGTAAATAATGCCATAATTTTTTGAAGTATTTTTCATATTCTTCATCCTCAGAACCAATTTATTATGTTTCTTATTTTATTTTAGTTTTACATTTTATCATGGATTCAAAATTCATATCTTCTCTTTCATTTTTCTTGAATGCTGGAACTTTTATAATTTAATATGATATGAGAGTATTATAAAGTTCATCCAATGATAGATCTTATCTCTCATCAAGAGATGAAATATTTGAATAAAATATATCTGGTAAATTTCTCATGAGCTTCTTCACAGTATTATAATCATCCATATTCTCTCCAAAACATCAGATATTGTTGAGAATTTCATTTACTCTTGTAAAGTAGTCATTAATACATTCATCCTCATCCATATTGAATCTTCAAAATTTCTTCTCCACATTTTCAACTTGGATTATCTAACTTTAAGATTTATTTCACAACTACTTCTCAGTTTATACCAGATCTCCTTGGCAGTTTTGGAGACCCATCACTTTAGTGTAAATTTTTTCTGAAAAAGCCATCAAGATTTTATTTCGATCCTTTCCATCAACTTTCATATTTCTATTTTCATCTTGAGTCATATAAATATATTCATTAATAGGAGGTAAACCCAATATTGATGCATCTCTCACTTTCAGGCCAAGAGATAGAAGGTAAGGAAGAATCTTATTCCTATAATTATGGTAGTTCATGCCATAAAATGTAGGAACTCCTCATTTATTCACTGAATTAAAATTATCCATATCTTAGAAAGTTTTCTAGATCTATATAGTGTACCTTGTGATCTAATACCAATTTAATTGTCCAAGGATCAGTAAGATACCACTGCGGGGGGGGGGGGGGGGGGTGAATCAATGGTATACTATTTTTACAAATCATTTTACTTTTTATTCAACCTATGTGACTTATTAAAGTCTTGATCCCTTGTCATTAATACTCGGCCACACCATGAAATCAAAATAAAACAAAAAAAAAACACAAAATATAGGAATTTAAAATATTTGATACAAATACCCACTCCTTTATATGTTGGTTAGACCCCCAACATGGATTCTCCACAATATCAAATGGTGACTACAACAATAATTGTTTAGACCCCCCAATTACAAACTGGTTATACCCATCAGTTCCAATCAGCCTTAAATAGTTGGTTAGACCCCCCAACGTCACCTTATTCATAGTGATTGTTCAGACCCCCAAATAAGAATATTTAACAACTGGTAGACCCCTAGATGAAGCCTTTAATTTTAGATATTTAGATCTACTATAGAAAGATCAATTAAAGAACCTCCTCCATAAGTTTTTTTGGATCACACGGTCTTGTGAAAAAATCAAGTACCTTTACACTAATTTTGGACTTTCTCAAATAATTCTAATAATTGTATATAATCATTTGTCTCTGTACAACACTACTCGGGAAAATGTTATTTCTTCTGCTGAAGACCTGGCTTCACTAAACACTGAAAAACTCGGATACAAAAATTTCTCTAAAAAACTTATAGTAAAACTATATTGGCTTTAATATAAAAACTTTCACACAGATTATACAAATTATATTGCATGTATGAATTCAAACTTTTTACATATATAAAGTATACTTCATGATCTTTTCAACTTATGAATTCATTAATTCTTGTGAATGCATATTTACTTATGTCAATGACATTTTATGTGTATATAAAAATTTCTTTCATACAAACTCTAACACATACAATGTCCACTTTCAAAATAAATTTACACTGTATCAAATATTTTTTATCATGCTCACACTGTGCACTATTAGATACTCAATACATGTGTTTTCATGGAAGCTTTCATATTCCTAATAATGTTTTTTCAATGTATGCAAGCCCTTCTCAAATATTTTATACAACAGTTTTTCACAATACTATCTCCATTACCGTGAACTCACCTTTTCAAATACACTAAACACTTGATCATTCTTTCCAGGAACAACATCAACACACACTTTTGTTACTCAATATATTTAAATTTTCTAAAATACATCAAACCATGCATAAACTCCTTACTTCCCTCGTTCATACGAACCAAAAAAACTCATATTTCTCCTTTGATTCCTATGTGTAAATCGGTATGAGTGAAAGATCTTAATGCATGAAAACCTAAATATATGAGAGTGAAAACTTATGTCTCATGTGTAATATTTCTTCACTTGAAACATTAGAGAATCCTCTATAAACTTCATGAAATATCTTCCTCAATAAAAACATTATTTCTTAGTGTTCTTTGTAAAATATAGAGAGATTCATAGCACACTATCCCAAGGTGGATTTGCAAAAATATCCTTCGTTATTCTCTCTGAGAGTGATACACACTTATTGAAGGATCATAGAAGCACTTAAACTTCACAAATAAATGGATCTGCATAGAACTTATCTTCCTCGAACCAAATTTTCACGGTGACATAATTTCTTCTAGAAATAAAGATCTCTCAAAACTTATCAACACCCATCGAACACATTGGTTGTATTTATAGGCAACGTAGTACTGACTCAACTTTTATGAATTTACTTTGTTATGTGGCTTTGAGAATCACTGTATCGAAATATTGATCTTTTTAACACCATAACACCTCAGTTTGATCCTCATTATATTATGAAAATAAATTTTCATAATTATTTCTATCATGTTTGGATTTTCATATCACTCAAAAGAAGACCAGATGACATGGATCGAGATACTCTCAATATCACCATGGAGATACGATGAATAGAATATCTGTAACGCCACGACCCCAGTTACCCAGAGTCGGTGCATTATTACGTAACATTGGCCTGATCACAAAAGATCAATTCTCGAAAGACCAATTAGTTATGTATACTTGGAACACTAGATACATTCATAAGTCTTACATTACATAATAAATTACAAAAAACAACAACAACATCTTGTCTTCATATCCTCTCATACTATCCATGCAGGTCATTCATAAAATACTTCACATCCTGGGAAAAATAAAACATTGAAAGGGGTGAGCTCGGATGCTCAGTAAGTATAACAATATAGCAGAAACTTTCATAAATAAACATAAACATTTAAGGCAATGTATAACTAAAACAAAATCCTTTTAAAATTGAACTTCAGCATAATATGGCAATAATAAAATGAAATAATGCCATTTAATTATTCACATAGATATTCTACTAGTCGAATAATCACATGCAATATCAATAACCACTTTCATAATGATGGAATGTATAATGTCAGACTATCATAACCATGTAGCCAAGGCCTCGTGCCAAGACTACAAATAAGATTTTGTCAAGGCCTCGTGCCAATACACTAGTTTGTCTCATGATACCTACCGATGCATCGAGGAGCTAAAGCGGGCTCCACTAGTCACATACTAAGCCCAATTAATTCCTTATATTAAAAGTTTTAAACATATCATAAACCATAACATAATCGTATCACATAAAACATAAATAAAGGAAACATAACATTTCCACATTTCAATCACAAGATATCAATACAACACATTGATATAATAAAAACATTATCAAAACCATTTTCAATACCAAAATAAAAGAAAATTAAAACATGGTATTTATTTTTCATTTAAAAAAAATTATGGTTTATAGAGGAAGCCGAAACTCAAATAATGGTCACAGCGGCAGAGAAGTCATTATCGCCGCATACGTAAGACAAAACAATCCTTTTGTCGTTTAGTAAAAATGCTTCATATAAAAAGATTCCTTTTGAATAAAAGTAAAAATCAAAGGGGTTTATACACCATATAAAGGAAAGTTGTGTATAAAACAAAATATGCCTCAATGAAAGGAGATTGAGATGAAGTCCCTTACCTCATGTTCGACTTGACTCGACCGTTCTTTAACCTCCTGAATAATAAACTAGAGTTAATTTATAATTTCTTAAGAACCTTTTCAGGTTCATTATTCCTTTTATATCACTTATTACCATGTTATGAACATTATGTAATTATTTTAGTTAATAACGGTCATTTGTCGATCTTTGGTACTTGAGTCAACAATAAACTTCTTATAATTACAAGTTTTTAATGTGGTAAAATATCCATTATATCCAGAATTATATTCATTATTTAGATATCATATATATCTAGTATATATATGCATTTATAATATTACGTAACATTTAGAGGTAAGAAATGAAATGCACCGTTCATGGAGACGGTAAACCGTACGTACGCATGAACGCTACTTTCATTTCTATTTCGTATTTAATGGAATGAGAACATAATGATATAAAGGTGTATTATAATTCCAGTATAATATCATATATAATATCATTTACCCCATCCTTTACACATCCCACATATGGCATTAACGGTTCAAATCACTTTGAGGGGGCGGTAGTCCGCACTTCCTAAAATGAAATTATCGCGTTTACCCATAATGGAAATAATAAAGGTATTCCATAAATAAAAAATAAATAATCCTAAAGAAAACATAAACATAATATATATAATATATAGAAATAGTGTCATTATAATGGCCACCATGATAGGTGTTAAAAGAAGATTGAACAATCATCGTTTCGTGAGGTAGTAATTCGCCACCCACAAAAACAGTATGTTCTTTAACCATTAGAAAAAGGTGTGTGTAAGTTTAAATAAAATAATTATCATAACAAAATCCAAGTATATTGAACATACTGGGTTTGTTACAAAATAAAGGAATAAAAAGAGTTTAAGGGGTTGGAGAAGCAAAATAATACAAAAGAACATAAGAGAAGACATTACCTTAAAATCGGGTAACTCTTTTTGATTTGAGCCAAAGGATTCCTTGGGAAGACTTCTTCCCAAAGTGAGGCTTCTAAGAATAATAGAGGGAAGTTGGGATATTATTTGGGAAGAGGTTGGACAAGCCAAATGGCTTGAAGGTGTGAATAAGGTGGTAGAGGTGGGGGCCTTTTATAAGAGGAGAGGAGGGGCACTTTTGGAAAGTCAAGAAATGTTAATTTATTATATAATGAGTTTCGGATTTTAAAGGTCCCACAATTATATATTTCGAGTATAAGGTGATAAGGGTTAGCAATATACTCATACAATAGGTTTTTGACAAGTTTAAGTCTTATATTTTACACTATCTTTTCATTTTATTTAAATCGTTAATTAATGTGGTAATCGCTGCATCATCATGGTGTCATAAAAAATTTAAATTATTTATTGTCTAAAAATTATAAAAAAATATATCATGATATAGGAAATCTTTTTAGCTTTCCAATGAATATTTATAGTCAAAAATATGAATTGTATAACCCCATGTAATTTTTTCAATAAAACAATACATGTTTGTGACACTTTTATTTTTACTTTAAATAAAAAGTTATTAATGTCATTTTCCTACCCAAGTGGCTCCATGGGGTCCCCAAGTTGACCCATGGATTGTATTTGTCGGCCATGAATCATTCAATAATGGTAGGACAAGTGTCAAGATATTTTCATATTTTTATAATATCATTTTTACCTTAAATTTCACTAATTACCTTTAATTGTGATTGATAAAACTTAAAAGTTACTATTCACCAAAAATTATTTTAATCCCATTGAACCAAATTTTACTTCCTAATGAAAATTATGTATATCATATTTTTGAAATTCAAATCATAGAGGTGGTAAAATTTCATTTAAACGAAAAATCAGTTTTTTAACTACCACTTAGTGGTTTCACTATTCATCAAAAATCGATGTTTTTCATAAAAATACCAAAAATTCACTCTAAGATATATTTGATATTCCAAATTAAAAAATGATGTCCATTTTACCAAATTAAAAACATAAAATTTGCATTAATTAGTTTTATAATTAATTCCCGTTGTCAAAACAAATAGCATGTTTATAAGAAAGAATATCAATCAAAAGATTGACATTTTTTTGTCCAATTTCAAAGTGAAATTAATTCTAATGACCACCATTGGATAAAATGGTAAAAGTATATTATAATTATACTTTAAAATCACTAAATAGTATAATTTATCACTATAAATTATTTTGATTAAAATGTTGTTTTTAAGTATTTTTCACTATTCATCGAAAATTGGAAGTTCTCGGAAAAATACCAAAAATTCAACATAGGCTAATTTCGATATTCCGAATCCAAAAATGAAGTACATTTTGAAATATAAAATTTATATAATTTCAAAAAGTGTGTATTACTATTCATAACATCTACTTTGATTGGTCGCGGTGTGTTAGAATCTCGAACTTGCGTACAATGAAAGCTATTGCATTATTGAAAGAGAATCGTACCGTGGAAGCTTGGGGTGTTACATTCTCCCCTACTTCAATAAATTGCGTCCTCGCAATTTGAAAATGTTCTTCGAAAATAAAAGTTGAAAATAGAAAATACCTTTGTGGAAAACCCATATCAGAAATAAGGTTAATAAAATTTATCCTTAATAAGAGGGAAAGGGAAATGAAAAAGTCACCATCAAATTATGATCTCAATTAGGAGAACATTGGTGGAAATTTGAGACAAATAATTGGAGGGAAAAATTAAATATTTGTAGGGAGTGATTGAGGTCATCAATCACAAACAAGTGTAAAATTGAGGGCCTCAAAGCCATCAATCTATGGTGATTTAAAATATCATCAGTTCAACAAAACATAGGGTATTAGGATAACACATTTTTTTTAATATCCCTTTACTAAAGTTTAAGAATTAATTTATTCATAGAATAATATATAGGTATATATATATATACTTGACAAGTAGACTTTCAACCTTCAACTAATTTCTACCACAAACTCATCTTTCACTCAAAAAGATAATAGAACTCAAAAATATTATATTTATCCTAATCGTACAAGGTTCCAAATATTAACACATACCATTTAGATTAGGAAAACTATTTTGTAATAACCAAGGACTTCCTGTAGGCTAGTGGTAGGTAATAAAGGCCTGTCGCACTATGGTTGTGGGTTTGATTCCTACAACTTTGTCCGATGCGACGGGTTATCCCCCAACCCGCAGGTTGTCCTTTTCCTACAACTATAGTATTATAATATTCCAAAAATAATCTTTAGAAATGTTTTAACCTTAAATAATACTATCCAAAGTTAAAATTAATCCATTCTAACCTTTATAGTTATCCAAAATACCTCTGTCCAGACTTTCTCTAAAAGGTCTCTAAATTCCAAAATCAATTGTAACATCAGATTCCCCAAACAAAGTAAAGTTTCTCTTATTGTCGCATACTAAAAACATGATTACCTTCATCATATTAAAATCTTAATGAAAAAACAAGTAGTGCAATACAATCCTTATATATATCACATTATTCTTATAACCAGAATATAATCCTTGAGTCCAAAATCACCACTACATTAATTATTCCACTTCAACTGTAGAAACAAGATAAGATTGGCCTTGATCCCTTGGCCTTTTCTGAGGTAAGTTTCCCTGATACTTAGGACATTCATTTCCATAATTCCCCATTTCTCTACAATTATAGCATTCAACATTGATAGCCTCTTTCTTTCCCTTGCAATCACGAGCCTGGTGACCTTTTTCTCCACATTTATAACAAACTCCCATTCCTTTTATGAAAGTACCTGGGTGATTCCTCCCATAATTATCACATAATGGAAAATAATTCTTTCCCCTTTTCCCTTTATCTGTCCCTTGTTCCACCGTTCTCTTCTTCTCTTACTTTACTTTATTTTCAAAAGATTTAGAGAATTCCTTTTCTGTCTTGATAGAACACGAGACTATATATTCGTACATTGAGAAAGATTGTGATACTAAATCTCAACGGAGAAATGGTTTTAACCCATCAAAGAAACGATCAATCTTTCTTCTTGGGTTACGTATATAATCTGTAGCATGCCTCGCTAACCTTGTAAAGTTAGCCTCATAAATTGAAACATTTTCATCCTCCTTTGCCTCAGACTTAGAAATTACCTTTCCATATCTGCTCGATGGTAACGAGGAAAGTATTTTTCTAAGAAAATCTCTTTTAACTATCTCTATTCCATACTTGATAATTCTTCATATTCCTTTATATTTTGAATCAATGACCACCATTGATCAGCATCTCCAGTGGGGCAGTAAACTGCCATGATAACCTTTTCCCTTTCACTACTCCCCAAGGCATGGAATTTTTTCTCTAAGGAATTTATCCATTGCTCTGCTACTAAGGGATTTGTACTCCCATTGAATGTTGGTGGTTGTTTTCTCATGAAGCGGTCTAACATTGATCCTCCACATTGCAGATCAGGGTGCTCCATACGAGTAAGGTTATTATTCATAACCTGAGTGAGTTGTCCCAGTATGGTGATAAGCTGATCAACACCAGTTGTATCACCAGCTCCAATATAATTATCTTGAGCAGGAGGAAAATACCTACATGGAGTGCGTGCATTGATATGGTTTGCATTCCTTATACTAGGTGCCATTTCTAAACAATGTCATAAACTAGATTAGTTTATGAATCAAAATACATAATTCCATACTTGTAAAACACTTAACATAAATTGAACAGTTTATGGATATAATCCATAATCATAAAAAGAAATGTTTTCTTTGAGGAAGTATATACTCATAAACCCTTCATAATGGTTTTTAAAGAAAATGATAAGTATCCTAAGCATATCCCCCAAGAGTTTCGTAACCAAGAGTACAACAAGAATCGTTGTCGTGCACCAGTTCCCGTTTGAGTCTAGCTAAAAGCGGTGTTTTTGGGTTTTACCCCTAGGTACATCTGCGCCAGAGCCGCCTCTACCTGCTCGTATCCAGACATGGATGTATTGGTCGGAAAACTCACAAAATCTCTATAATACCAAAATTCTAGGAAGTTATTCTATACTAATCCTCAAAGTCTATCTTAGGGCTATGTTCTCTAATCAGAGTTTATCTAAATATAGATTCCAAGGTTAGTACTGAACTGCCTCTGATACCAACTATAACGACCCGAACCCAGTTACCCAGAGTCGGTGCATTGTTACGTAACATTGTCCTGATAAAAAAAGATCAAGTCTAAAAAGACCAATTAGTTTAGTAGCCTTGGAACACTAAATACATTCATAAGTCTTACATTACATCATAAAGTACAAAAAACTACAACAACATCTTGTCTTCATATCCCCTCATACTATCCCTACAGGTCATTCATAAAATACTTCTTCACATCCTGGAAAAAATAAAACATTGAAAGGGGTGAGCTCATATGCTCAGTAAGGATAACAATATAGCGGAGACTTTCATAAATAAACATAAACATTTAAGGCAATGTATAACTAAAACAAAATCCTTTTAAACTTGAACTTCAGCATAATATGAAAATAATAAAATGAAATAATGCCATTTAATTATTCACATGGATATTCTACTAGTCGAATAATCACATGCAATATCAATAACCACTTTCATAATGATGGAATGCATAATGTCAGACTATCATAACCATATAGCCAAGGCCTCGTACTAAGACTACAAATAAGATTTTGTCAAGGCCTCGTTCCAAGACACTAGTTTGTCTCATGAGACCTACCGATATATCAAGGATCTAAAGCGGGCTCAACCCGTCACATACTAAGTCAAATGCATTCCTTATATGAAATGGTTTAAACATATCATAAACCATAACAAAATCGTATCACATAAAACATAAATAAAGGAAACATAACATTTACACATTTCAATCACAAGATATCAATACAACACATTGATATAATAAAAACATTATCAAAACCATTTTCAATACCAAAATAAAATAAAAGTAAAATATGATATTTATTTTTCATTTAAAAAAAATTATGTCTTGTAGAGGAAGCCGAAACTCAAATAATGGTCACGGCGGCGGAGAAGTCATTGTCGCCGCATACGTAAGAAAAAACATTCCTTTTGTCATTTAGTAAAAAATCTTTGTAATCAAAGATTAATTTTGAATAAAAGTAAAATTCAAAGGGGTTTATACACCATATAAAAGAAAGTTGTGTATAAAACAAAATATGCCTTAATGAAAGGAGATTGAGACGAAGTCCCTTACCTCGTGTCCGAATTGACTCGACCGTTCTTTAACCTCCTGAATAATAAACTATAGTTAATTTATAATTGCTTAAGAACCTTTTTCATATTAATTATTCCTTTTATATCACTTATTACCATGTTATGAACATTATGTAATTATTTAAGTTAATAACGGTCGTTTTTTCGATCTTTGGTACTTGAGTCAACAATAAACTTCTTATAATTACAAGTTTTTCATGTGGTAAAATATCCATTATATCCAGAATTATATTCATGATTTAGATATCATATATATCATATATATCTAGTATATATATGCATTTATAATATTACATAACATTTAGAGGTAAGACATGAAATGCACCGTTCATGGAGGCGGTAAACCGTACGTACCCATGAACGCTACTTTCATTTATATTTAGTATTTAATGGAATGAGAACATAATGATATAAAGGTGTATTATAATTCCAGTATAATATCATATATAATATCATTTACTCCATCCTTCACATGTCCCACATATGACATTAACGATTCAAATCACTTTGAGGGGGCGGTAGTCCGCACTTCCTAAAATGAAATTATCGCATTTACCCATAATGGAAATCATAAAGGTATGCCATAAATGAAAAATAAAAAAGCCTAAAGAAAAAATAAACATAATATATATCATATATAGAAATATTTTCATTATAATGGACACCATGATAGGTGTTAAAAGAAGATTGAACAATCATTGTTTCGTGAGGCCGTAATTCGCCACCCACAGAAACAGTATGTTCTTTAACCATTAGACAAAGGTGCGTGTAAGTGTAAATTAAATAATTCTCATAAAAACATCCTAGTATATTGAAGATACTGGTTCTGTTACAAAATAAAGGAATAAAAAGAGTTTAAGGGGTTGGAGAAGGAAAATAATACAAAAGAACATAAGAGAAGACATTACCTTAAAATCGGGTAACTCTTTTTGATTTGAGCCAAAGGCTTCCTTGGGAAGACGTCTGCCCAAAGTGAGGCTTCTAAGAGTAAGAGAGGGAAGTTGGGAGAGTATTTGGGCAGAGTTTGTCTGATCAAAATGGCTTTATGCTGTGAATAAGGTGGTAGAGGTGGGGGCCTTTTATAAGAGGAGAGGAGGGACACTTTTGGAAAGTCAAGAAATGTTACTTTATTATATAATGTGTTTCAGATTTTAAAGGTCCCAAAATTATATATTTCTAGGATAAGGTGATAAGGGTTCTAAATCTACTCATCCAATAGGTTTTTGACAAGTGTAAGTCTTAGATTTTACACTATCTTTTCATTTTATTTAAATCGTTAATTAATGAGGTAATCGCTGCATCATCATGGTGTCATAAAAAATTTAAATTATTTATTTTCTAAAAATTATAAAAATATATATCATGATATAGGAAATATTTTTATATTTACAATTAATATTTATAGTCAAAAATATGACTTTTATAACCCCATGTAAAAATTGTTTTAGTAAAACAATACATGTTTGTGACACTTTTATTTTTTACTTTAAATAAAACGTTATTAATGTCATTTTCTTACCCAAGTGGCTACATGGGGTCCCCAAGTTGACCAATGGATTGTCTTGGTCGGCCATGACTCATCCAATAAGGTTTGGATAAGTTTCAAGATATTTTCATATTTTTATAATATCATTTTTACCTTAAATTTCACTAATTACCTTTAATCGCGATTAATAAAACTTAAAAGTTACTATTCACCAAAAAATTATTTTAATCCCATTGAACCAAATTTTACTTCCTAATGAAAATTATGTATGTTGTATTTTTGAAATTCAAATCACAGAGGTGGTAAAATTTCATTTAAACGAAAAATCAGTTTTTTAACTACCACTTAGTGGTTTCACTATTCATCAAAAATCGATGTTTTTCAGAAAAATACCAAAAATTCACTCTAAGATATATTTGATATTCCAAATTCAAAAATTATTTCCATTTTACCAAATTCAAAACATAAAATTTTCATTAATTATTTTTATAATTAATTCCCGTTGTCAAAACAAATAGCGTGTTTTTTAGAAAGAATATCAATCAAAAGATTGACAATGGTTTATGTCCAATTTCAAAGTGAAATTAATTATAATGACCACCATTGGATAAAATGGTAAAATTATATTATAATTATACTTTAAAATCACTCAATAGTATGATTTATCACTATAAATTATTTTGATTAAAAAAGTTGTTTTTAAGTATTTTTCACTATTCAACGAAAATTGGAAGTTCTTGGAAAAATACAAAAAATTCAACATAGGCTAATTCCGATATTCTGAATCCAAAAATGAAGTCCATTTTGAAATATAAAATTTATATAATTTCAAAAAGTGGGTATTACTATTCATAACGGCTACTTTGATTGGTCGCGGTGTGTTAGAATCTCGAACTTGCGTACAATGCAAGCTATTGCATTATTGAAAGAGAATCGTACTGTGGAAGCTTGGGGTGTTACAATATCGGAAACAATATTACTGTAGAAGATTAAATGAACATAATGATTGTATGATAAGATAAAATCAGACCAGGAAGATTGCATGGTTGAAAGCTTAGTGAGATGATCAGATGATCACGGATAATCATCGAACTGATCGCATTGTCACAGTTCATTTTTTCACTACAGTGGAAAATACCACATTGAAACCAAATGTGATTTTCCACTCCGTTATATTAAAAAATATGGCCTTAGTATCTCAAAAATGATTACTCATCCTGATCCCCTCTTCTACTTGGCACCGCCCCATTTCCAGTACTCTACTCCGTCGTCATGCCACACCACACAGTGGCTCTTATTTCCCTCTATATGCCTCATGAGGGCATGATCCTATGACCATTTATGTAGACTTTATTAGACTGTTCTAGCTCCAATTGATCATAGTTGAACCTCTAGGGTCCCATATATGACAGGGCTTGAGTTGGATAAGGTCAACTCTTGTGGGTTGGAATTTTTTTTAATTAAGAACAAAACTTATGAACTTAGAAAAATTCTAACTAAAATAATGTAATATAAACCCTTATTCAATGTAAAGTGAAACCAAATTAATATTAAAATACCAAAGCCACTAACCTCAAATTTATACCTGAAAAAACACAAAACTCTCCTCATGAAACACAAATAATTTTGCATGGAATATTTGTAAAATGTTGTAAAAAATGTTTCAAACTAAAATAACCAATGAAACAAGTCTTTTGAACTTAAATATCAGCTCTAAAATCTTCACATTTAAAACATATTTAAATATTTCACCAAATAATCATTGAAAACAAATTAAATCCACTGGATACTACAAAAATCATGCCAGGGTTTTGTAGTTTTAAGGTTTTAGTGAAATTGTATTTTAGAAAACAAATTGATTAATCTGTGTTTGGTGTCATAGTTAAGATGAGGTAGATCCAATGTTCATGCTATCACCTCCTTGATGTGATAATCCCTTTTTTCCCTTGGTGTAGTAATTTAGGGTTTCACCAAATTGAGTTTGTCTTGATACCATTTTTAAACCAGGTCGCCCTGGATGAGAAAATGATCATGTCTTAATTCGGGGTAACCAATTACATAATTTATAATGTTAATTTAAGATTAAAATAACAATTTTCATGATAAAATTAAAATAAAGGTATTATAAATTGATTTAATTAATTGTGGAAAACCAAATATACAAATAAAGAAAAAGAAATAAATCCAACGAGACCTTCCCCCTTCTGTTACATAACCCTAGAACAAGGTGGGTTTACCCCATAATCCTAGCAATTAGTGAATAAGATGGAAGGAAAGAAATAAAATAAATAATAATGAACAAAAGATATGAAATTAGTGAGGACCCGAAACAACATAGTTTCTTGCTCTAAGATTCGTTCTCTAGATCTCCCCTTAGTGTGGCGGCCTAGTCCTCTATTTATAAGATCCTAAAGGGATCATGAAACATTCAATGGAGACATAATGGAATAAAAAAGTCACCCTAGTGGGTCCAAAGGTCATAAACATAGTATCTGTCATGTAAAATCCTGTTAAAGGCTCATAATCGAGTATTTTTGACACTTACATGACATGTAATGATTACACTACATGTAATATTCAAGGCTTTTTTCCTTTCACTTTTTATTCACTTAAAATTGTGTCTTGAGTTCATGAAATGTAATTGTTTCACAATGTGTAATGATTATATGAAATTTAAATTCAACTTCCATCTCCAAAAGATCCATTTCACCCAGGTTCTTTAGTTTCATTCCCTATAAGTGTTAATGATCATCTGTCATCGTGGGAGGACTTCTATTTTCTGATGTCGCACTGCAATGATTTACACCATGAAACAAATTGTCCTTTTCTCATAATATTGACCTATTTTTTTTCCTTTTTATATTATTCATTGTATCCAACCAAAGATCAAAAAACAAGTAAAACAATCCAAAATTATCAATAATATAAATTAAATTATAGAAATTACTATTTTAAAATCCCATAAAATACATGCATGAAATACACATATCAGTACTTGTACTTTGATCATGGTTAAATCATGTACAAAATTTTAATAATTATATAAACATAATATATATTCATTATATATATATATATATTTATATTCATCCATAAAATTATAGATAGAAATATAAATTACACTATTTGTGGATATAGTAGGCTGTCTGTACGCACGAATTTTGTTTCCATTTTTTCGAAGAATGGAACGAAATAAAGGTAAATAATAAATATCATTTATAGAATCATTATTATATCATAAATATCATATATATTCACCAAATATATCCATATTACTATCCATGATAAAATAAACTGAAAAATGCATCACATCACTTTGTGGAGGTGATATTCCACATATATGCACGAGTGACGTTATCCTTTTACAATGGATTTGAAGGTAAGAAGATAGATGTGATATTATAAATATGAAATTATAATTATGTAATAAATATCATATATATATATATATTAAATACATCATTATATTCATCCATGATAAGAGATGATAGAAAATAAATTACATCGGTTCGCGAGGTGGTAGTTCGCTGTACACACGATCGACAGATTAGTTTCCCATTTGATGGAAGTGGAGAAGGATATAAGTTATGAAATTAGAATAATATATTATTATTATATTAAATATATTGGTTTTATTATTTCATAATGGTTTAATAATATTTTATGGAGGTTTAAGAATAAGTAAAATAAAAAAAATACTTGGTTAATAATGATACCTCTTCTTAAGGAAAACTCTTTAGGTTTGTACCAAAAGATTTCCTAGAATAGATTTATGATAAAAAATTCCTCTAAGAAATGGTAAGGTTTGTAGGTAATTTATTTGGTAAGGTATTAGATTAACCAAAACGAATCTTTAAGTTTTTATAGGAGAGAAGAAGAGGTATCTTTTTATAAGTGGGGGAGAGAACCCACTTGGAAAATTTCTATAAGAATAAAAAATGATAAAGTCATTATCAAGAAAAATGATTTAAAATATAAAAATATTATAATTTTGGATAGGTTAAGTTCTAAATATATACATATAATAGTATTTATAAAATTTTAATTGGAAAAATTACCTTTATCTTTTGGTTTAACCCCGGGTAAGCCCATTTTAACCTTAACCGTGGCAATAAATTTTTACAGTTTTTATTATTCATCATGACCGAAAATTAAGTTGACCATATTAACTAATATTAATTATTATTATTACAAATATTTAATCCATTTTACTAATTTAAATTCACATAAGTGTAAAAATTTAATTTAAAATTAATACAGCAAGTGTGATGAAAAAGAAGTTTTCCAAAGAAAAGGTTTTATTAAGTATAAAAGTTATTATATAACAATTGAATATAAAATTGATTAAAATGAAATAAATTTTATTAATAATAACATATTTTAACTAATTTTACTTTTAAAACTATTTAAAAAAATATGAAACTTTTTAAATTCTTAAAATGAAAATGCAGTTTTCAATAAAAATTTATTATTTTCACCATTCATTAAAAAATACGAATTTTCAAAAAAATCCCAAAAAATTCATCCTAAGATAATTTTTATATGATTATTTAAAAAATTAAGTTAATTTTATCAAATTAATTTTATTAAAGTGCAAAAAATTAATTATATTATTTTCTCACAAAAAGCAATAAAAATAATTTTTGAAAAAATGTATTTTTTAAAGAATAAAATGAATTTATAATAAATAGAGTGTTTATTTCTGAAGAATTAATAAATAATTTTTTGTTTAATATTACCTTAATATATATTTAATAATGTGGTTATTACTGTTCATACCCTTCAATTCAACAACTAGGTTGTAATGATCATATTTAAGTAATAATAATTCATTTAAGTTTGGTGTTGCATGTTGTATATGTTATCGAATGTAATATTATTTTGAAAAAAATATTGATATTAAATTATTCCCTTCTAAAAAAATTTCATCCTCAAAATTTTCATTAATATTGTCTTTTAAAAAAATAAGGGTTTTTCTTCTTTATAACATCCTTAGGTTCCCACATTGCTTCCTCTATTTTATGATTTATCCAAAGTACCTTTACTAGTTGAGTCGTCCAATTCCTCAACACTTACTTTATAGTGTAAATAATCTAGATAGGGTCTTCATAGTAAGATAGAATAGGTTCCAGTTATATTTCTTCATAGGTGGGTACGTGTTTTGGGTTTGGCATATACTTCTTTAACAATGTGATATGGAACATATCATGCACTTTAGAGAGTCTTGGTGGCATTGCTAATTGATAATCCATTGATCCAATTATTTAAAATATTTAAAAAGGTTTTATGTACATGGGGAACAATTTTCCATTCTTACTAAAACTTATAACACCCTTCAATGGAGATACTTTCAAGAAAATGTGATCTACCACTTGAAATTCCTAATCATTCCTTTGGTTATCATCATAATGATTTTTCCTACTTTGTAATACTTTAATATTAGTAATAATAGTCTTTAAATTTTCTATTATATCCTCTATAAGATATGGAACCACAAGTTTACTTTCACCAACTTCTTCCCAACAAGTTGGATTATGACATCTCTTTCCACACAATGCTTCCTATATAGACATTTGAATACTCGATTAGAAGTTATTGTTATATAAAAATTATACCAGTGGTAAATAATGACCCCACATGCCTTTAAATTCGAGTTATCATTACCTTAACATGTCTTCTAATATTTTAATGGTCCTTTCAGACTATCCATCTCTTTGAGGATGGTAAGCAGTGCTCAAATAAAGCTCAACATCAAGAGCCTTTTGAATAATTTTCCAAAATTTCAATGTAAATTGTGGATCCCAATCTAACACAATTGAAATAAGTTATACATTAATCCTTAAAAATTCATTAATATAGAGTCTTTTGAGGTTCTCAAGAGGTAAATATACATAGAATATGTCTTCTAATTTCCCATCATTCATGTATTTAATTTTCTTTTAAAGATTCTCATCACCCGACTGAGAACTTTTTATCTTTTCCAATAAATATGGTTTGATAATAATTTAAAAAGGTAGTGATGATTCCCCTTACTTAATAATTATTATATCTATATTTTCTAAATTCATGAATATAGGGTCCCTATCTATCATAATTTAGGTCAGGATCCCATGATATTTCTTGCTCAATGCATTCACTACCTTATTTTCCTTCCCTGGGTTACAGTGTGTTGATCAATAATAATCCTTGAGTAGTTAAATCCATAACCTTTGCCTCATATTGATATCTTTATATGAAAAGATATATTTTAGGATATTATGGTCTATTTATATCTTATATGTTTCACCATAGAGATAATATCTCTATATATTCAAAGAAAATATTACATCTACCAACTCAAGATCATGGGTTGGGTAATTTTGTTCCTGAATCTTTAACTACCTTGATACATATTCAATGACTTTACCATTTTTTATAAAGAAACATCCAAGTACCTTCTTCAATGCATCAATATTTATAAAAAAATCCATAATTTCCTAATAGAAGAGTCAAAATTGGAGAATTAACCAATATTTTCTTCAATTCATCAAAACACTCTTCACAATACTTTGTACATATGAACTTAACCCCTTTATGTGTAATATTGATTAATGGGTTATCTAACTAGGAATTTGTTTGAACAAATTACTAATAACAACCTTCTAAAACAATGAAACTATGTACCTAGGTTATGTTTTCCATTGTAGGAAATTATTTTACTACTTATTTCTTTTTTAGGATTAATTTAGATTCCATATTTGGAGACAATATGGGGAGGAAAAGAAACTTTCTAAATTTATAATTCATACTTGATAAATTTACCATATAACTATTTTCTTCTAAGAGACTCAATAATTATTTGAAAGTGATTATCATAATCCTTATAGATTTCAGAATACACCAAGATATCATCAATGAATACCACAACAATATATTCAAGATATTCCTTGAATAATATATTCATTAGATCTAAAAAAATAGACGATGCATTAGTCAATACAAATGGAATTACTGTAAACTCATATTCTCATACCTTATTCTAAATGTTGTATTTAGAATATATTCCTTATTTATGTGCAATTCATGACACTTGTAATGAAGGTAAATATTTGAAAAATATTGAGATCTTGAAGTTGGTAGAATAAGCTATCAATGCGAGGTAGAGGATATTTGTTCTTTATCATAATATCATCGATTTCCCAATAATTAATGCACAAACTCATTGATACAACTTTATTTAAAAAAAATAACTAGGGCTCCCCAATGTGAAACATTAGGTCTTATAAATACCTTATTATACAACTCCTCTAGTTGTTTGTTCAATTCCATTAATTCCACATTGTCCATTCTATAGGGAGTCTTTGATATAGGTCTTTCACCAAGGATTAAATCAATAGAAAACTCAACTTCATGGTCTGGTTTATGTCTTGGTAATTAATTAGGAAATACATCAATTCATACCGATTCTATAGGTACATACGTGATTTAAATATTACCTTTTCCATCCATAGATTAAGTCTACTCTTCTTCTATAAGAATCTCATTCAAAAGAGCTATTGGGTGTAGTTTTAGACATGACTCAGGTGATAAATTCTCCCCTCCAAAGATAAGAAATTCCACATATTCATCATGAATTTTAATTTCATTATAATTTAAATAATTTTTTTTTCATAATATTTAGAAATCTAATCCATATAAAGGTTTATATCAAGATCAAATATAGGTATAATAATCAAGTCTGCAAATAGGGAATGCTTATGTTTCATAATGGGGACTTCCCAACACATCATTTTTGCAGTGAGACTTCCAATAGGTGTTTTTACTTACAACTCCCTTCTTAAGGTGCTAGGTAAATATATAATTTTCTTGGAAAAAATAGAATATATAAAAGAGTGCAAATATAAAGAATCAAATAAAGCATTGTCTAAATTTGTTGCTATGATGAAAGTACCTACCACCACATCTTTAGAAACTTCAACCATATCTGTAGTGATCACATAATCTTGATCTTCTCCCATTAACCTCTTCTATGGTATGTTCTATTGACACTTTGGGAATTTGTGTGAATAATTAATCATTTCTCTATAGTTAAATAACTTTAAATCATTGATTTTTTCTCCCCCTTGCATTTATTAGCTAGACGTCCCTTATCTTTTCTCTCACAACAATATCCCATGCCATTCAAGAATTTTCTAGGATCTTTCTTTCTATAATTTTCACATGATGGGAATTTCATTATTCCTTTATTATTATCTGATGCTTTATATTTTTGATGGTTCTTCTCCGACCACTTATTCTTTTGATTTACCTTGAAGATATAGGATATTTAAAATTACTTCTATGTTTTGA
The DNA here is from genome assembly GCA_963277665.1 of Viscum album. Classification (NCBI taxonomy): domain Eukaryota; kingdom Viridiplantae; phylum Streptophyta; class Magnoliopsida; order Santalales; family Viscaceae; genus Viscum; species Viscum album. The sequence continues at coordinate 1,776,586,905 of OY728132.1, forward strand.
TGGAACATAATACTATTTCATCATTTGATAAAAAAGTTTGAGTAAACAATGCCCTTTGGAGTTTTGGATTAAGGTATTCAAATAAATAGTAAATATATCTATCTAGATTACATATTAATTTTTATCATAAATGTCTTGTCTTGAAAAGGTATCCTCATACTCTGTAATACTTTATTTCTCCTTTTTCTTTAAGTTAAGGAAATTTATCTTCATTTTATTTTGTTTCTCATAAGGGAAATATTTATTTAATAATATTAATTTAAAATATCTCTACTCTATATGTTCTATTTATTCTTCCTCCCAATTATTCTAGACCAATGAACACTATTGTTCAAAATCACCTCTAAGACAATTCACTTCCAACATAACTTTTTCCCTTTTATTGCATCCCAATGTGAGAAATATATTTTCAAGAGACTTTATCCATTTCTTAGTGACCACTAGATTAGCATTTTCACTAAAATATGGAGGATTTTGTCACATGAAATGATCCAATATAGGTGTATCATTCCATGGAACATCATGTTTCTCCATATGTGAATGGTTATTTGACATAACCTGGGTCATTTTCCATAATATATCCATAATATACCTAGATGAAACACCAACTGTATTGGTTTTCTCAGTGGGTAAATCCCTAAATTAACCATAGATGTTGATTCCCTTTCTTCTGTTAGGTGCCATCACTAAATAATGGAACACACTGAGTCATCTATTAATCATCACGAATATTGATAAAAAAAATTCCTCCAATATTAAAAATTTTCAAATACTATAAGGGATTATCATAATTCTCATATTACATATGTTTATTTAAAATATAGCGCCCAAGGTTTCTATTAAATTTATTATGATATAAACTATAACAACCCCAACTATAGTAACCCATATCCAGTGTTTGATTTATTATATTGTCATAGATATAATGGATCTAATATCAAAGTACCGACCATTTTAGTAGTCTTGGAGAAATAGATGCATACATAATTCCCATTTTACATTGGGAATAAAAAAACATAAAAAAATAGAAATTTTGGAATCCCTAAAATCATTCAAATAATTTTTCTTCATATCTTGGGGTAAGGAAAACAAATAAGGGGTGATCTCATATGCTCAATGAGGGTTACATTAAACAGAAGCTATCATGAGTAAATAAGGCATAATCAATGTGAAAAGGTAAATAATTTGAATCACACACCATTTAGTCAATAACTTGAGCACAAAATTAATCCATGTATAATATCAACCCAATAATATCATGGATAATAATACCAAATAAATTATAAATTAAGGAAATTCATACTATTGGATTTCATGATCTCGTACATCATAATATCTCTACTGGAAAGTCCTTTTCCAAGAAAGTTTATAACTATGGGTAAATACCCATATAATCTGGCCAAATAATTTGTGTCATGATACATGTGGATGCATAAATGGGATATGTAATTCTAGGCACCACCCATAACTACATGTATAATGAATTACTCATATATCAAATGATTAATTTAATACATAAACAAATATCTATATTGAGTAAGGAATACAAATTATCAATAATTCCCTAGTTAATCAAATAAATTTCAAAGTAAAACATTGTATGTAGAAATAGTATACATTTTAGGAAATATTCATATCCACCATACAATAAATAAAGATATTTAAGGGAAATTTAAGGATAAATTATCACAAGAAAGTGAATGTTTCAAGAGAAAGTTAACGGCTACAAAATTAATAATATAAAAAAGACGACCTTTAAATTCATAAAAAATGTATTTTTTTAAATAAATTCAAATATTTTGAATAATAAAATAAAATGGATGATAAATATTAAAATAAACATTCTCAAATTAGTTTTTTCATAAAACCTTTGAAAACATGTAGAATAAACTAAATATCATAAAATAGTTATGGGAGTGGGAAAGTCCATTAGCACCGTATACGTTAAAAACATTCATTTTTTAGTTTTGTAAAGAATGTTGAAAATGACCCCATTTTTTGAGAACATTAGAAATATTTCTTTCATACCATGTAAAAATTCAAGGATAACTTAAAATATCCTTTATAAATTATTTGTGTCAATAAAAATAAATTTTTTAAAATAATTTTGAAAAAATATGGATATAGAAGAAAAATATACCTGATCAAGAAGAGAAATAAGATCTAATTTTCTTATAAAAATTACACTTTAAAGATTAAATTGAATTGAAACATTAATCATCATGAATAAATAGGTATTCATATTAAATACCTTAAAGGGGCAGTATATATACCACCTAAAAGTAAGTAGGTTCATATTAAAAAATATGTCTCAATATTTATTATAAATATATTATTGAACCATAATAATAAATATTATACCATAAATTATTTAATTATAACCTTTTATTACCCATTTATAACCTTTTATCACCCATTTATTAACAATTCTTTTTTAAAATCCTTATTTCGGGTTATAACTGTTTCGTTCTTCATATATGTTTTGGTTCAGTAGTTTTGTTACTTTTACTTTGATCTTATTTACATCATAAAAATAATTTTAATCATGATATTAATATAATATATATTCATTAAATACATATTTATATTCATATATAAAGTTATAGATATAAAAATGAATTACACCGTTCATGGAGACGGCAGACTGTACGTATGCATGAACGTTGTTTCTATTTTTTTGATGGATGGAATGAAAGAATGGTAAACAATAAATAAAATTTATAAAATAATTTTTATACCATAAATATCATATATATTCATTAAATATATCCTTATTACCATCCATGGTAAAATAGAATGAAAAATTTATCACATCGCTCTGTAGAGGTGGTAGTCCACACACACACATGAGCGAAGTTATCGTTTTATAATGGATTGGAAGGTAAGAAAGTATATGTGATATTATAATTACAAAAGTATAATTATTTCATAAATATAATATATATACATTATATCTATAATTATATTTATATATGATATTTGGTGATGAAAAACAAATTACATCAGTGTACGAGGTGGTAGTCTACCATACACACAATCGATGGTTTCGTTTCGGATTTTTTGGAAGAGGAGATGAATATTGGTAATATTGTTAAAATAGTAACATATTAGTATAATAAAGATAATGGTTTTATTATTTAATATTTTTTCATAAAGATTTTAAGGATTTTTAATAAGAATTAAAATAAAAAACACTCATTTAAGAACGATACCTCTTCTTCAAACAACCTATTTAGATTTGCACCAAAAGATTTCCTAGGATGGGTTTATAATAAAAAATGCCTCTAAGATGTATGAATAAATTTAAGTAAGGGGTTTTTAAATTAATTTTACAAACTAAAAGGACCCTTTATGTTTGGAGAGGATAGTATAGGTGGTGTCCTTTTATAAGTGGTGGAGGTAACCCACTTGGAAATTTCTTAAAAGAATACAAAATGATAAATTAATTCTTGAGGAAAATTATTAAAAATTAAAATAGATTATAATTTGTGACAGTATAAGGTCAAAATATGTCAATAAAATATGATTTAGACAAGTTTAATTGAAAAATTTACCCTCATCTTTTGGTTTAACCCCCGGTAAACTTATTTTAACTTTAACCATGGTAATTAATTTTTACTATTTTTATTATTCATAATAGAAAAAAATTTAGTTAAAATAATTACCTAATTTTAATTTTTATGATTAAAAATTTGAAATAAATTTTAATAAATTCAATACATATAATTTGAAAATTTTAATTTAGAATTAAACCCATAAGCACGTTGAAAAAGTAGTTTTCCAAAGAAAATGTTTTCTTAAGTATAAAAAGTTTTTATTTAAAAATTCAGCATAAAATTCATTCTAATGATGTAAATTAGATTAAAAATATCATAATTGAACTAATTTTACTTTAAAAAAATTTAAATTTATAAATTCTTTAAATGAAAAGATAGTTTTCAATAAAAATTGGTATTTTTTACTATTTATTGAAAAATCAAACTTTTCAGAAAAATCCAAAAAATTAACCCCAAGATAATTTTGATAGAATTATTTAAAAAATGAATTTAATTTTATCAAATAAATTTTATAAAATTTTAAAAAAATTAATTATATTATTTTCTTACAAAAATCAATAAAAATCCCTTTTGAAGAAAATATATCTTTTAAAGAATAAAATTAATTTTCAATAAATTGAGTGTTTATTTCCTAATAATTAATAAATAAATTTTTATTAAATATAAACTTCATTTTTATTTCATAATGTAGTTATTATTATTCATACCTTCTAATTTAATGTCTAGGTTATAATTTTCATATTTAAATTATAATATTTTTTAAGCTCGGTGTTGCGTGTTGTATACGCTATCAAACATAATGTTCTTTTTAAAAAAAATAGATATTATAGGGATTTACTTAGATAGAAGTAAAATGATGATGAATCCATTAGGGTGTATGAAGTGAACTTTATAAGACTTTCATGATGCACCTCCAGCTTTATTATCTCCTCCAAAATTAATTTTGATTGCTTCTTTGGTAGGATAAAGTCAAGTCTATGAAAAGATTTGGAAATTATAGATTTTGAAAAATATGAAAAATTTATCTAATGTGTCCTTAATGTTGAAATGGATATTGGTGAATCCCACAGGTCTCATGGGTTAGATATAAGAAGTGGATAATGGATTTTAATCCTAGTGGTATGATAAATAAATCTCATGTAGGCAAGAAATTCCAACATCCCACTTTTCAAAAGTGTGGGAAAAAGCATCCTAGAAACTTCCTATAGGGAAAAATGAAATTATTTAGGTGTGTAAAATAAATACCCCTAGCTAGATATTATTTATGGGACAAACCCCCTAATGTTATTTAAGAAATTAATTTTGCAGTAAACCCTTAGCCCTTCGTCCACTGTTTCAAATTCAAGGAACAAGGACACTATGAGAACCAATGCACTAAGCCAAGGTTTTTCCATGATAGGTGATGAAAACAATATCTAAGGCCTAGAGAGAAAGGGTGATCTTATACCATCACAACTATTGAGGTAGATCCTAACAATGAAGTGGTGATAGGTACACTAGTTATTCATTCAATGATAGAAAAATATACTATTTGATTATAGTTCTACACATTCATTCATATCACATAAGTTTAGTAGAACTATTCAAACACCACCTCAAAACATGGAAGTTAACTAATAAGTGAAGATGTAAAATGAGTCGATTGTTACATTCCAATCATATAACTCAGCAACTTTCAAAATTTGTGGTTTGAATTTACTAAAAAACCATGTAATACTCCATTTAGTGGAATTCATGTTATTTTAGGAATGGATTGAAATTACTTGTATAGAGCTAATATAAATTGATGAGAGAAGAAAATAACCCTTTATATCATAAATATCCCTATGATTTTATACAAGTGTAAGAAATATGATAAATCTCCTTTAGTTTCATCATCTCAAAGATGTATATTATTGCCTTGTGATCAAGCGTATATAGCTCAAATGATTAAGACTAAGGAAAATATAATCCTTGATGACATGATGATGGTAAGGGAATTTTCTGATGTGTTTATAGAATAATTTCATGGTCTTCCTCCTAGACAAAAGGTTGAGTACCCAATCAAGAATTACCTAGGTCTTTTCCAATATCCAAGAATCTATATATAATGACTATTTTCGATCATGATGAGGTGAAGAAATAGCTATCAGAGAATCTAGATAAAGGTTTTATATGCCTAAGTGCTTCACCATGGGGTGAACTAGTCCTCTTTATTAGGAATAAGGATGGGTCAAAGCACCTTTGCATTGATTATCATGAACTCAACCAAATCATGATAAAGAAAAAGTATCCTCTACCATAGATTTATGATTTACTTGATCAACTATGTGAAGATCCCCACTTCTATAAGGTGGATCTTTGGTCGGGATATTATCAAGTAAAGGTGAATAAGGTGGATATCCCCAAGACTAATTTTAAAACAAGGTATTGGCACTATGACTTCATAGTGATTCCATTTGGACTCCCTAATTATTCATAAATCTTTATAGACATTATGAATAAAGTATTTAGGGATTACCTTAACAAATTTTTGGAAGTATTTATAAATGATATTCTTATCTACTCCAAAATTAAGGAGGAGTATGAGGAAAATTGGATATTGTACTAAAGACCTTGTAGAAAGAAAATATGTATGTAAAGTAAAGTAAATGAATTTTTTGGATAGAAAAGGTAACATTCCTAGGGAATTTTATCACAAGTAAAGAAATATATGTGGATCCTATAAAAATAGAGGCAATTTAAGGATGGTCTAAACCAACCTTCATGAAATAAATCCATAGTTTCTTTGTATTAGATGGGTACTATCATCGATTTGTGAGAAACTTCTCAAGATTTTCAAGCCCAATAACCAGGATAAATCAGAAGGGAGTCAAGTTTGTATTGAATTATGAATGAAAATAGATATTTAAAGAGTTGGATAATAGTATAATCACTAAACCTGTGCTCACATTACCCACTAGGGAGGAAGGATTTTTGAACTACAAGGACATGTCCAAAAAGGTCTTGCGTTGTGTACCCATTCAAGATGAAAAAGTAATAGCCTATGCCTCCCACCAATTAATGATCCATGAGTAGAACTACTCAACACATGATATAGAATTGGCATCTGTGATCATGAAATTGAATATTTGGGGACATAATTTCTACATGGATAATTGTTACATATATATAAATCATAAAATGCTCAAGTATATATTCAAATAAAAGGAGTTAATCATATTCCAATGAAAATGGTTAGAGATGATCAAATATTACGATTTTTCAATCGATTACCATTCTAGGAAGGTGAAAAAAGTGGCATATGTTCATAATATAAAGGATTCTATAACCCTATCCATGATGATAATTTTAAGGGATCTAATATTCTTCGACATATAGAGGATTGGAATGAAAATAATAAAATAATATTCATCCCACCTTTCTCAAATGATTGATCAAACATCTATTCTTGATAGGATTAGGAGGCTAAGAAGGATGATAAGGTGCTACAAAAAAGGTACTGAATATTCCAAAGTTAAACTTTGCGAAAGATAGAGCTATAAGTTTTGTAACCCAGATATGTGTTGCATTAACACCAGAATTGAAGAGTGAACTTATTAATGATACACATAGATAATATTTCTCTATTAATTTAGGAATCGCCAATATTTTTAGATATTTGAATAAAAAATTATGGTTGGATAAAATAAATGAGATTGTAGAATTTGTATCATGAGGCTTAGTATGCCAACAAGTCAAGACTGAATGACATAATTCTAAGGTTATAATGCAAAAATTTCCCATAACAGTATGAAAATGAGAAAACATAACCATGGATTTCATCATAGAACTCACAGGTACCCCTAAAGGCAATAACACCATCTGGTGGTAGTTTACTATTTTACCAAGTCAGTACATTTCATTTCTATCAAGGAATATTTCTCTCTTGACCAAATCACCATGATATACATAAGGGAAGTGGTAGTACTTCATGGAGTTCCACTATCTATTTTATCTAATTGATATATGAGGTTTACCTCAAGGTCTTGTAAAATCATTCAACAAGCATTGAATATATAACTGAGCTTTAGCACTGCTTATCACCCTCAGATGGATGGTCAGTCTAAAAGAACCATTAAAACTTTAGAGGATGTGTTGAGATCATGTTGAATGGATTTACAAGGAAGCTGGGATCAATAAATTCCCCTAGTATAGTTCTCATATAACAATAATTTCCATTATAACATTCAAATTAAACATTATGATTCCCTGTATGGGAAGTGGTGTCAAAATCCAACATGTTGGGATGAAGTAAGAGAGTGGAAGTTGATGGGACCCGATCTTACCCAAGAAATGATAGAGAAGGTTAAAACCATTCATCATCATATGAAATCCACACAAATTCAATAGAAAATCCATGTAGAAAATCATCGATGAGACCTGGAGTTTGAGGCCAGAGATAAAGTGTTCCTTTGAATATCCCTGTAGAAGAAATTCATGAGGTTTGGGAATATGGGAAATCTTAGTACAAGGTAAATCGACCCCTTTGAGATCCTTGATCACATCAGAGTGGTGGCCTATCAACAAGAATTCCCACATAACCTATCTCAAGTACATGATATGTTTTATGTATCCCTCTTGATGAGGTACATACCAGACCCCTCACATGTTATGAATCGAAATTTGGTACCATTATAGAATGATGTTTCATATAAGGAGATGTTGGTGAAGATATTATATCATAGAGACAATTTTATATAAAATTAGACAACTCACCTGGTCAAAGTGTTGTGATGTAACCACATGTTTGAGGAAGTAACTTGAGAACCAGAAGAGGTGATGAAACCAAAGTAACCACATCTATTTTAGTGTACAAATTAAATTTCAAGGGTGAAATTTTCAAATGGGGGAATACTGAAATGAACCAAATATTTATAAATGAAATTACCTTTTTTTTAAATGAGTAAATTCCTTATTAATAAATGAAATTATAGAAAAAACATGCACTGCTTCAATTTTTTTGAACAATTATAAGTTATATACCATAAGATTTAAAAGACTGTTAAGCATAATAACCACTGATAATATATACATTATACAATTATTGTCTGATTAGTATATATATAGGGTTATGATAAACCCATTTGACATAGAAAAAGGAAGCGATGACCTCGAGAAGTAGGATCATACCCCAGAAAGATTATTTTTCAGAGCTTATAAGGGAGATAGAATCACTGAGATTTTCCCTTGACCAATCCCAATATGAGATTCAAAAAATAAATCATGAGAAAAATAATTTATGGGAGATGTTCAATATCTTAGATAACATAACCCAAACCATGTTCATTGAACTTCCCTAAGAAAATCTCACCGTCACACATCTTACCCTTAGGGAATTCACTGGTGTAATAAAGGTCATATATCTTAACCTTAATAGTTTGAATTTGTATATTTTTTATAAATTAATGATTATATTCATCTTTTATTATTACTTTATAATGATAAAATCATAAGTTTGATAAAAATTATATTTTGATACGATGAAACACAAATTATGTTTTTAGGAAATATATAGTTCCAATCAAGATAATATTTTTTAAGAATTCAATAATTTTTGAAATAAATGTTATTTTAATAAAATATTATCCTTAAATAATATTTATTAAATATAAATTATAATTTTATGAAGGTAAATGTAAATTTTATAAGGGTCGGAAAACTTATATTGTAAAAAAAACTAGTATTTTTTCAATAAATGATGATTTTTTATTTAAAAATGTAAATTCACATATTTATAGAATTATTTTGATAAATTAAATAAGATTTTCGAAATTATCATATTTAAATTATCCAAAGTGTATTTTTTCATAATTTTTTGAGACAATTGAATTTCTGGGAAAAAATTAAATATAGTATAATTATACAGTATGTATTATGACATCATAAAATCCCAGAGTGATGTAATAAATACTATAAAGAGTATCAATGACCAAAATTATGTTCAAAATCTAAAATAATAGGTTTTAGGTTATTTTATTAATTTTATAAACCCTTAATGAATCCACCAAAACCTATATTATATTTTAAAGTTTTAAAATCAATTATTTATAAAAAAACTCACTTCCTCATCACCAAGGGAATTATTTTAATGAGTTCAGTTATCATACTTATAAATTTTTTAAAAACATTATTATTTTTCAGAAACCAATGGATGGTTTGTGGATATGATTAATTTATCATATAGAGTCCAAAACCTATGTTTGGAAATTAATAAATAATTCCCTCTCTTTTTCTATAAAAATCCCACCAACCTCCCATTTATCTTCACTAAAAACACTTGGAACATGAATCTAATCTACAATTTACTATCTAAATAAATCCCAAGGTTCCACAAGATTTTAATAAGCTTCTACCAAGCTTTTAAAAGCACCCTCTCAAGGTAAGTGATCTTCTCCTTCTTTTATTTATTAAAGCACCTTCTTTATATCATGCCTTTTGATTTCCATTTTTTCATATTGGTATTTTTTACACATACCTGTTACTAACCTATTTATTTTAAAGTGATGAAAGACCTCTTTATAGATTATTAAACTCTTCAATGAACCTTTATGTACCTAATTTATGTTTTCGAAGTTATCTTATGATTTTCCATGCCAAACATTTGTGTAGTGAATACCCATCCCCATTTCCACTCAAGGGTATTCAACAAGATGTACCTATCATTCATTGATTGGGGATTTTTCTGTATTTAACCCACACTTCTTAACCTTGTGATTAAAAATCAGGAAATACATCCTTATGTTGTATGATCTATGTGGCACACTTATGCTTGTACATGATATAAATGTGACAGGTGGGACTAGAATTATATAGCTCTCCAATACATTGGGTAATGTTTTTATCTCATGAAATTCCATTTATGGTCCATGGGAGGCTATCCTAAGAACACTATGTTATGATTTCTTAGTAGTTATCCTTGACTTATGCTTAGAATTCCATGTTTTATGTTATTTACACATTACAATATTTCCTTTATATTATAATCTTATATCATATTTGGATGTTAAAGTTTATTATTATCACTACTATTATGTTACCTTGATCTTCCCATTGACTCACATATATTAATTTCTTCATGTTATGGTCCTCAGGTTATCTCGTGCTATTTTAGAAGTGTGATGAAATTTTAAGAGCATGTTAGGGATTTTTAAATAATGTTGTTATGTACATGTTCAAGTTATCATGATATATAAATAATTACCCAAATATAATATGCCTCATTATCTTCTAGGTTTTTATTAAGTGTATATTTACGAAATAAATCATAAAATAAAGTGTATGAAAGATATAGGCTGTCATAAAGATACACTAAACCTAAAATTGACGTACCTTTAAATTTTGATGTTGTTATAAACCTCCCCTAATTATTTATCATCCTTGATAAGTGTTTCTTGTGGTATTTCTCAAAAACATAAGGCCATTTCACCTACATATCCAACTATCTCTCTCAAGTATCCTCTTCATTTCATCCATTCTATAATAAAACTTGAACAAGTGGCATCTTCTTCGCCATAAACACCTTACCACTCTGGTCCAAAATCTATACCAGTCGCTCCATAAATGATGCATATAGTTCCAAATCAACATACTCAGTATTGATCACATGCATATGATTGGGATCATACCTCCAAATCTAAGACACATTAAACACATTATCCATGACTCGATATTGTGGAGGAAGATCTAATCGGTACGACACTTCCCTGATGCATTCTATGATTTCAAAAAACATAGAAAACTATGATACCAACTTCCCATACTTATAAAATAATATATTCCCTAATATAAGTGACACCCATAAGAAAAAATAGTCACCTATAGTGAACTCCAAAGTTCATATTCTCTATGTGTAATACGATTACTACCTACTCTAAATAGTACCTTAAATTTTTTGAATCAAATGGACTTGATCAGAGGTTTCCTGCACCAAAATCAACCCAATAATAACTACCTCACCCACCCCATGGAAAACAATTATTGAAAGACCTGACCAATTATAAATGGTTTGAAATGGTTCCATCTGAATTGAAGACGAGTAACTGTTATTGTACAAAAACTCTTCCAAGGCCTGATGGTCAACCCATGCTCTCCCAAAATATAGGACGCATACATGAATCATATCCTCTAAAATCTAGATTGTTAACTCTAATTTTCAATCAGTCTATGGATGACATGTCATTATAAGATTAAATTGAGTCCCCATCACATTCTACATTCCTTTCTAAAACCTTGACATGAAACAAGCATCATGAATAGATACTATGTTTGTAGGAACTCCATACGACCATATTATCTCTCAAATACAGAGTTTACCCAACTCATTTATAGAAAGGGTATCTTATATTGACAATAAATATGCCACCTTCATCAGCTGATCAACTAAAAACCATACTTTATATCAGCCTCACAGGGTCCTGGGTAACCCCATAACAAAATCCATCATCACATCATCCCACTTCCATAATCGAATAGGAAGAGGTTAAAGCAAACCATTTGGTCACTGATGCTCGAGCTTAATCCTTTAACAGGTAAGATAATGAGAGAGAAAAATGGTTATGACCTTCTTCATACATAGAAACCAAAAACTTCATCTAATATCATGATACATCTTAATCAAAATTGGTTATACTTCCCTACTGTAAAGAAAGAGAGTCCCTCATTAGCTTTTTCCTCATGGAAGTAAGAACCACATCCATTCCATTAACATATGTAGAATCCACATCTCAGAATCCACTCTAAGGGTGATCCGAGTTAGGTTGGCCACATAACCTCAACCACATCTACCCAAATTCCATAGGCTTCCGACTACTAGTGAGGGCCTTTTTAACATGCCTGTAGGGAATACTATGCACTCATAGGTAATAAGTAACATACAACAGAAGAAAATCAGTTTTTAACAAATAATGGAAGCATAAAAACTGTATCAAGAGAAAATAAACAACCCCAACTAAATAAATAATAAGTACAGAAGATGATAAATAAACTAGGTACACAATTATGTCATACTAATATGTCTATGCTAAAATGAGAGTATGGAAAATAGGAAATACAATTATGCAATCAAATCTATAATGAAAACGACACAAAGTGAAATGACTACATCATGAGAAGAAGCTCGATCCTCTTCCCCCAAGATCCATCCTAAGCAACAAGCCACACTCAAGAACCAGAAGCAGCATGCTTCCCATTATCCCTACCTATGAACATAAAGTCTACTTAGGTACCAAACAACTCCTAAGTAGGGGGTGAGATAAAATCCCAGTAGGACGACACCCATGGTGTCTAAACCTTTCTATTTCATTCTGTATACAATAATAGTGTTCCAACATATGATAAAAGTAAGAAATCAAATAAACATAATAAAATAAATATATCTTGGTCTGGGTCCTCAATGACACCCATCCCATATCACCTGATTTGGCCCAATCTAGGAATATAAACAAGATACCTATAATAATCAGGGTGTAAATATATATAAAAAGGATAGAAATATAAAGGAAGACAAAAAGGAATAATACCCCAAGCTTGTGATTTAGCCTGGGGTCCAGTTTATGTGACAACAAAGTGTGCTTCAAGCACCAGAAAGGTATCAAAATTTATGAAGGAAACAAGGGTTGCATAAATAAACACTTTCAACACATTATTATTATTATTATTATTATTATTATTATTATTATTATTATTATTATTATGTTCAAGATGTAGAGTTGGAGTCTGAGCCCATTCTGAAGGTATCACTATGGAAATTCCTTTAATTAATCCAATACCATTGACCCCATACAAGGAAATCTTCTAAAAGACCAAGTATCGCTCAAGGGATGGCTTTATCATGAGTCTGTCCCGATATTACACAAAAGGGGTCAAGTATCACCCGAGGGATGGTGTAGCCACTTTTCCAATGGGTCCATCCCTGAATGTCCCTTTGGGAACCAGTATCACTCATGAGTATTTTAGAAACCCAGGAAAACCATTGTCTGGAAAAGCCTAAGACATAGTCTTCCTGGCATAATGTGTAACCGGTCAGGAACAGAGAGTCATTGTGTAGTCCTTAATATGGAAATCACGTCGTCTCACCACCCTGAATTTAATTCATTTTCAAGGAAGAAGATATCAAATGATATGAATTTATAATTGCAACAAAATAATATGAGCTACTCAAATCCACATACTAATGATTATTTTAGTTAATAAGTTACAACCAATGAAATTTATTAGTGAATATAGAAAAAACGCACATATCACTTTTATAAAGGTACAAAAAAATAATAATTTAACAAGGAATAAAAAATCATTAGGCACAATTTAACCAAGCATACCCAAAGTTCATGGTTCAAAATTATCCTAAATAATTTATTTTAATTAAAACTCAACAACAGGGTTTACACAATATAAGCAATTAATTAATTTAATTAATTCTGAGATAACAAAAAATATTCCAAGAACATCAGAATACCCAAAGGGGAATCCAATGAGGTTGAAACAATTTTAATAGGTTAGATTATCTCAAACAAGGGTGCAATGATCAAGTAATAAATCTATTTAATTTAGAACATGTAAAATTAAACATCACCAGATGAGTGGCACAAAGTGTGATTTAAAATACACAAAAAAAAGGAGGGGAAAGAGAGTAGATTCCCTACCTTTTACTCATAGAGGATCTTATACTTAGTGTAAATCCTTGATTTGACCTAAATAGAAGAAATCAGATGATTTAAAAAAAACCTAATTTTAGGTAAAATCCTTTCGTGGAGATCACATAATGAATTTGGAATGAGATCAAACGATTCTTGGGGCATGAGGTTCGCCTTACCAATAGGTTCACAACGCCCCAAATGACGTCAAAATTATAGGATAAATGAGGCTGTAGTGATCACCTGAAGGAGAAGGAGGGTGGTGCGCGCCACCTAGTAGTGGGAGGCATGCCACACATAAGAGAGGGGGATGGAGAGATAATGAGAGAAAAAAAGAAAAGGAAAAAGGAAAAGAAAAGGAAAAAAATAAAAAATAAGTAAAAATAGAAAAAGTAAAATAAAAAGGAAATAGATAAAATAATAAAATAAAATTGGAGGGAGAAATAAAAAATAATTAAATTAAATGAGTTTACCCCATTTTAATCATTATTAATTTCCCTCCAAACATTTTTATTTTATTATTTATTTCTATCTCCTTTTTAAATTCTTTTTGACTTCCTTAATATTTATTTTTTAATCCTTTTAATCCTTTTAATTATTTTTAGCCTGAATGTTCTACTAATGCGTGACATAAAAATTTATATAAGGCCCAATCAATTATTTAATTAAATTAAATAGGTGCCTGGGACCTGAAACAGGGTGTGTAGGCACGCGCCCTGAGTTCTTTTTATTATTTGGACATGAAAACTTAATGGTCTGTACCTTGATTAAAGATATGACATTACAACCATCCCTCCTTAAGACAACTCACCCCTGATTTTCCCTTCTGAGGGTAGTGGAACATCATCTGAGAAAAGATCTGACTATAGAGCATGAACATATGTCTCACGCTCTTAGGTTCTGTCCTGAATGCATCTGTGTTTCCATAAAACCTGGACCAGAGGAACTGACCTACCATAGAGAACCTTTGTTCTATGGTCAATGATACAGATCAAACACTCCTCGAAGGATGCATCCTCTTCAAGCTCGATTCCATCAAGATCAAAAGAGTGAGATGGGTCTGGATGATACTATTGAAGTTGATATATATGGAAGACATATTGCATGGTGTGGTATCACTAAGGTAGCAATAACCGATAGGCCACCGGCCCAACCCTTTACATTATCTCAAATGCCTTGACATATCTCAGTGATAACTTCCCCTATCTCCTGATCCTTTTGTGACCCAACCTTAGCAAAACACGTAAAAAGACTCATTGTCCCACCACATACTCAAGAGGTCTGCAATGAAAATCGGTATAATATTTCTGTCTGGATTGAGCCATGGTCATTTGCTTCTAAATCAGCTGAACTTGCTCAAAAGTCTCCTAAATGAGCTAAGAACCCAATAAAGAAACCTCATCTACTTCGAGCTATCATAAAGGTGAGCGGCATGGTCTACCATATAGATACTCATAAAGAGCCATTTGAATTGTCACATGGAAGATATTATTATAGGTAAACTCAACAAGAAGAATATTTTTCTCCCAAGAACCTCTAAAATCAAGGATACGACCCCATAACTTATCCTCTAACACTCGCATGGTCTGCTCAGACTACCCATTGTTCTGAGGGAGATATGCAGTACTCAATAGTACCTTTAAACCCAACGCTTTCTGCAACCCTTTCTAGAATCATTAAGTAAAGAGGGAATCTCTATCCAAGATAATAGGAGTTATTCCATGAAGTCACACGATCTCCCAGATATATAGTCATCCCAACTCATCAATAAAAAAGTATCTCAGATAGACAAGAAGTCCACGACTTTGGTCAACATATTGAAAACCACCCATAATACATCACTGCCTAGAGGAGATCCTGGAAATACTATAATGAAATCCATGGTTATATCATTATATTTCCACTCAGGAATGGATAGAGGTTGTAGAAGTCCTGCAGGTCATTGGTGTTCTACCTTCACCTGCTGACAGGTGGAGCACCGAGTGATGAAACCCGCTATTTGCTTCTTCATACTCAACCACCAGTATTGAAGAAACATGTCTCTGTATATCTTGGTAAGTCAATGATGAACTTCCCAAATTGAGGTATGATATTCCTTCATTAGATCATCTTATATTTTAGAAGGTACCCACACATGGGCATGGTAAAGTAGAGTTTCACTACCATCAACAATTCAACCAGGTGGAGAGTTCTCTCCTGTGATGATTTATTTCAAAAAATCCCCTTTAGATCAAATAATTATTTTATACGAACTCACTACAGAAGATAGTATGTCACTGTAAGAGCTGTTAGAACTAGTTCCCACGTTGTTCCTCAACCTTCAGATGCATCTCAGAAAACAAATCCATCATCTACCACTCATTATTGGCTTTCTGGACATCTTGTGTCAGTGCCTTGTGGATCAAAGTGTCATCCCTAAAATTACCCTTACTAGGGGTATAATAAAGCTCAAAATCAAACGACTAAAGGTATTTGACCCACCTAAACTATCGTAAATTCAAGTCTTATTGTGTGGAGATATATTTCAAGTTTTTTTTGATTCGTGTAAACAAAGAACCTCTCACCCAACAAGTAGTGTCTCTAGAAGCATAAATCATGAACCACAACTGCTAACTCTAGGTCATGTGTAGGATAGTTCTACTCATGAGGTATCAGCTGGTGGGATCCATAAGCCACGACTTGATCTCCCTGCATCAAAACTACACCTAGTCTGATTCCTGAAGCATCACAATAAACAGTATAGATTCTTCTTGGATCATGAAGAACCATGATCAATGCTGAGGTTAGTCTTCCCTTTAACTATTGAAAGGATTTTTCACAAGAATATAACCAGATAAACTGCACACCCTTCTTAGTTAGGGCCATATGAGGCACTGGTAAGTGGGAGAAATACTATATGAAACACCTATAATAGCAGACATTCCCCAAGAAACTATATATGTCAAAACTATTTTTGGGCTACTCCCATGAAACTACAACACTCACCTTTTTAGGGTCGACTGAAATTCATGCCTTAGATATTATATGACCCATGATGTGAACCTTATCAATCCAGAAGTGGCATTTGATGAGCTTTGCATATAGATGGTTCTCTCTCAGTGTGCTTAGTAGGATCTCAATGTGGGTTTCATGGTCATGTGTGGAATGAGAATACACTAAGATGTCATCAACGAAAACCACCACAAAGGAATCAAGGTGCCGGTGAAAAACCCGATTAATCAAATCCATGAAGACTGTTGGTGTATTCATGAGGCCGAATGACATAACCAGATACTTGTACAAGATGTACCTGCTCATGAACGTCGTACATGGTATGTCAGATGGTCACACATGCACCTAGTGATATCCCAACCTCAGATCAATTTTGGATAAAACAATTTCTCCTTGGAGCTAGTCAAAGAGTTCTTCTTTACGAGGTAATGAATATAAATTATTTACTGTAAGCTAGTTGAGATGATGGTAATCTATACACAATCTGAGGGTAAAATTCTTCTTATTGGAAAAAAGAACTGGTAAACCCCACAATGATGTGCTATGTCTGATAAAACCCTTAGACTCAAGGTCTTCAAGATGATTTTTGATTTCATTTAGCTTTGTAGGTTCCATCCTATAAGGAATAATAGAAACTGGTGCCACACCTCACACAATCTCTATTGTGAACTCCACATCCCTCATGGGAGGTAAGCCAGAGAAATCATCAGAGAATACATCCATGAAATGACCCATAATGGGAGGAAAGTTCACTAGATACATTCCCTGACCACTCATAATGGGACTTACTAATTTAGCTTTCACTCTTACCAAACCTGCACATTTAAGTCCAGCTCAATCTGCCTCCATATCCTATTCTCCTTTGTGCAAATATATGTCTCCCTCAGGGGATTTGAAGGACACCCAACGATGATATAAATCCACTTTAACATGATAAGAATCAATCCGATTCATGCCAATAATGACATTTATTCCAAACATATCGAGGATGTAAAAATTCCATAGGAAATGGTACCCAACTATCTCAAGGGGGAACTCTTGGAACTGGCGTATACCCTCTTTTCTAACCCCTAGCGGAGTTTCAAGAGACATGACACCACAAAGGTACTCAATTGTAAAACCATGGTTTTCAAAAACAACACCAGATAAAAAGGAATGTGATACACCTGTATCAAAAGAGTAGAAACTAAATTAGAGGATACTAGAATATTAACTATAACCGTAGATGGTCCTGCACTCGACTCCTATGGTGCTGGTTGCACTGCTTACATAAGACCTGAACCACAACCCTAAGATGTTGCCTGACTGGACTGAGCATGTTCACTCTCCTAACACTAATATTCTGGGACTTGGTTTCCTCGAACACAACCTTTACCATTACCTCGACCTGATCATCCTGTGGAAAAAGAACTTCCAGCCTGCGGTGGAGTTATAGATATCATACTTGAAAGAGGTGCTAGTAAAGAACCTCTACCATTGGATGTTGATGAGAAATAATGGAAGAAATGCTAAAGGTGACACATCTTTCTACAAGCTCAACACTCCATCGGGTCTCTTATGCATTGAGACTTTTTATGGCCAACTCTGCTGCACTGATGACATGTGATAGAATTTTCAAAATGTGCTACTTGGATAGGATTTCCTCTATGTTCAGTTTCAAAACGACACTTCTTATTGCTTGAATATCTATCTCCCTATTTCATAACTGAACTACCCTGGCTCATAGGTTTAGCTTCATTGACATTTAGTTCTGAAATGAGGGATGATTCACGATCTTTGTAATAGTGGTCAAATGAAAGATGTAAACCTATTAGTGGATGGTATATCTGAGTCTATCCTCAAAGAAGCTTGTTGTTGTCTGTACATCACCAGTCAGAGATGGAGCAAAATGCTAAAGCTTTTCGAAATGAGTAGAATACTCTAACATTGTCATAGAGCCATGTTGAAGATGTAATAATTCCCAGGAATGATCATATCTCAGAATCTTTGGAAAGAAGTGATCATAGAAAGTTTTTTGTAATTCTTACCAAAACATGTCCTTGGTGTGATCTACCTAAGATATAACATCCCACCAATGCTTGGTGGAGTCACGGAGCATATAGACTGCAAGTTTGATCCTCCGTTCTAGAAGTGTCTCAAGATGGTAAGAGATAGACTTTATGGACTCTATCCATGACTCTATAGCATGAGGACCACCACTCCTTGAGAAGGTGGGAGGTTGCTGCTGTAGGAAGTCTCATCTGAGCTTTTTCATAGATGAGGAAGGTCTGAGAATATTCTAAACTGACTGCATAAAACTAAGGAGTTTATCAATGAATTGAGTGTCAGGGCCCATTGGAAGATCTGCAGGAAGTGGTACCACAGGTGGTACTACAAGTAACACCACGGGAGGCACTACAAGAGGCACCTCTGGTGGTTCGGGACCCACCAACTCTGGAGTGTGATCATTCCCACTCTACTAAGGCACGACACAAAGATGTTGCAGTGGAATTAGTCTAAAATATCCAAACACACACCTTTATAAATAATTCATAGCAGAAGAAGAAGACATAAAAAAGGTGCAATAAATATGGTATGTATATAGCCTTCCTCTTAGCACTACTCAATAGGTAGCCTGCTCCAGGATCCAGGTCTAGATAACTAAGAGTAAACTTAAATGATCACTAAAATGATGACTACCGCCTACTTCCCAGGTGATTTAAAGTTAAAATATAATAAACTATCATAACATTATATTCATCAAAAAGGAACTTCAAAATTTTACAACTAGGAACAACAACACTCACATGAAAATAGGAAGATGCACACTGAAAGTAGATATGGCATATAAATATGCATGTAATTTTAATCCTATGGTTACTAATATGATGCATGTAAATGAATTAACCTCATATCATTAGGCTTTAATTGAAAAAAATCATTATCTCAATAATACCAATATAAAAAATAACATAAAACAAGCGTGTCACCCAACGGTGAAATCATATTAACAATAATTTTCATAATAAATAACTACAATCCCAACCTAGGAATTTGGATTTCCTTTGTACATGGGTTAGCTATGTCCAAGAATAGGGTAAGTTCCAAATCCCTATATCCTAGTCTCTTGTCTAACCCAAATATTAAGACAAAAGAAAAAACACTCCTCTGATACCACTTTGTAACGTCCCTATCCTGGAAGCCATTAGAAGGGTGCTCTGAGTCCTGTTGTCCACATAACCTCAAACACATCTTTCCAAATACCATAGGCTTCTAACTAGTAGCAAGGTCCTTTTTAACATGTCTGTGGGGAAGAATATACCCTCATAGGTAACAAGTAATATATAGTGGAAGCAAACCAGTTTATAACAAATAGAGGAAGCATAAAAACTAAAGAAGAAGAAAATAAAAAACCCCAAATAAATATATATTAAGTACATAAGCCGATAATTAAACCATATACACAATGATTTCATGATAAGATGTTTGTGATAAAATTAGAGTATAAAAAATAGGAAATAAAATCATGCAATCAAAGCTATAATGAAAACGACACAAAGTGAAACGACTGCATCACAAGAAGAAGCTCGGTCCTCTACCCCAAGCTCCATAGTAAGCAACAATCCACACTCAAGAACCAGAAGTAACATTCTTTCCATTATCCCTACCTGCGAACATAATGTCTACTCAGGTACCAAACGACACCTGAGTAGGGGGTGAGATAAAATCCCAGTAGGCTGACACCCACATTGTCTAAACCTTTCCATTTTGTTATATAGAAAATAGCAGTGTTCCAACATATGATAAAATTAAGCAATAAAATAAACATAATAAAATACATATATCTTGGTCCGAGTCCTCAATAGTACCCGTCTCATATCACCTGCTTCAACCCATTCTGGGAATCTGAACATGGTACCCATAATAAGCACAGTGCATATATATATATATATATATATAAAGGATAAAAATATAAAGGTAGATAAAAGGAACAATAACCCAAGATTTTTCTTTATCCTAGGGTTTAGTTTATGTGTCAAAAAAGTGTGCTTCAAGCACAAAAAAGGTATCAAAATTTATGAAATAAATAAGGGATGCATAAATAAACAATTTCCACGTATTATTATTATTATTATTATTATTATTATGTTCAAGTTGTAGAGTTAGAGTCTGGTCCCATCCTGAAGGCATTTCTACGGTACATCCTTCAATTAATCTAATACCACCGAGCCTATCCAATGCAATCTTCTAAAAGACCAAGTATCACTTGAGGTATGAATTTATCATGATTCCGTCCTAGTATCACACAGAAGGGGTCAAGTATCACGCGAGGCATGGTGTATCCACTTTTCCAATGGGTCTATCCCTGAATGTCCCTTTTGGAACCAATATCACTCATGAGTATTTTAGAAATCCAAAAAACCATCATCTGGAAAATCCTAAGACATCATATTCTTGGCTTAATTTGTAACTGGTCAGGAAACGAAGATTCCATATGTAGTCCTTAATAAAGAACTCATGTTGTCTCACTACCCTGAATTTAATTCATTTTCAAGGAAGTATGTATAAAAGGATATTCATTTATAATTTCTACAAAATAATATGAGAAACTCAAATCCACATACTAATGATCATTCAAGTCAAGCAGTAACATCCAAGGTAATTTATCAGCAAATATAGAAAAAACACACAAATCACTTTTATAAAGGCATGATAGAATAAAAATTTAACAAGGAAGACAAAATCATTAGGCATAATTTAACAAAAAATACCCAAGGTTCATGGTTCAAAATTATCCTAAATAAATTCTATTAATTAAAACACAATAATAGGGTTCACACAACATATGTATTTAATTAATTTAATTAATTTGGGGCTAACAGAAAATAGGCCAAGAACGTTAGAATACTCAAAGGGGAATACAATGACGTTGCAATAATTTTAATAGGTTAGATTATCTCAAGCAAGGATTCAACGATCAAGCAATTAATTTATTTAATTTAGAACAGGTAAAATTAAACATCGCCGATAGGCACCGATGATTGGCACAATGTGCGATTTAAAATACACAACAAAATGATGGGAAATAGAGTAGACACCCCTACCTTTTACTCTTAGAGGATCCTATGCTTAGGAAAAATCCTTGATTTGACCTAAAACATAATAAATCAAATGATTTTAGAAAAACACCAATTTTGAGTAAAATACTTCCACATAAAATCGCACGACAGATTTTGAATGAGATAAAATGATTCTTGATGTGTGAGGTTAGACTTACTGAGAGCTTCATAGAACACCAAATGATGTTGAAGTTGGAGGAGAAATGAGGTTGCAACGATCACCTGAAGGAGAAGGAGGGTGGTGAGCACCACCTAGCAGGGGGAGGTGCACCACACCTAAGAGAGGGATGGGGAGAGAGAATGAGAGAAAAAAAAGAAAAGGGAAAAGGAAAATAAAAGGAAAATAAGAAATTAAGGAAAAAATAAAATAAAATAAAAAGGAAATAGATAAAATAAAAAAAATAAAATTGGAGATATAAATAAAAATAATTAAATAAAATGGGTTTACCCCATTTTAATCATTCTTAATTTCTCTCTAACTATGTTTATTTTATTATTTATTTTTATCTCCTTTTTAAATTATTTTTGAATTCATTATTAGTTCTTTTTAATCCTTTTATTCCTTTTAATTATTTTTAGCCTGAATGTTGTGCTAAGGTGCGATGTAAAAATTTACATAAGGCCCGAGAAATTATCTAATTAATTTAAATAGCTACCTAGGACCCACAACAGGGTGCGAAAGCATGCGCCCTGAGTTACTTTAAGGATTTGGACATGAAAATTTAACTATTCATACCATGGTTAAAGTTGGGATGTTACAAAATTGATCATGTTATATCTATTTAATGACCATCATAGAACTGGGTCATTCCTCAGTAACCATTCTTGCATCACTAAGCACTCAGAATCTGACTCCTATTTGGCTTTCACTCGTTCCAACAAGGTAGACATGATAATTGAGGGGAACATGTCATCAACCCTTGATCCTTAAATGTTCCCACCAATTATTCGACCAACAATATCATCAATATCCATTACTCCTTTTAATTCCACACTCTAAGATCTCATATCTTCCTACTAAGAGTATCTATAACCACATTACCCTTTCCAGGATCATGATCCATCTCAAAGTAAAATGTCTGTAGACACTCAACCCAATGCCTCTACTGGATATTTAAGTCCCACTAAGATAATATATACCATAATCTATTATGGTATGTATAAATGATAAATATCTCACTGAAAAGATATCATCACCAACATTTCAAGGCATGAACCGTCACATCTAACTCCGCATAATGAGTAGGGTAGTTCCACTCATGAGGTCACAGCTGACGAGACCAATAAGTGACTACCTAATCTCTCTGTATCAAAATTAATCTCAAAATAACACCATATTTAACATAGTAAACCTCATATACAATCAAAGGCTCATGTAAGATCAAAATTAGATCCAATTTCAATATTCTAATCATCTATAGGAGTTTCTCTTACACCAATCTATTTACTCAAACTTCATCCCTTCTTGGTAAGACCTATCACATGCATTGAAAAATAAGAGAAATCCTAAATGAACCATCTCTAGTACCGAACTAAACTTAGTAAACTCGTGATCTCAAACACATTCCTAGGGAATTCCCAATACATAACTACCTTTACCTTCTTTGGGTTAACTATGATTCCTACCTCAGAAATCACATGACCTAAGAATCACACTTCTTGTATATAAAAGTGACACTTTGAAATCTTGACATAAAGCTGATGCACTCAAAGTATACTCAACATGATCTCATGGTATCTAGCATATACCTCCAAGGTTCATGAGTATATTAGGATATCACTAAGGAATAAAATAATTAAAAAGTATAGATATAGATGAAATATCCTATTTATGATATCCACACACACCACTAGATAATTCAAAAACCTGGAAGTCATGTCGTGATACTCATAAAGTCTATACCTACTCCTAAACACTATCTTAGGTATATCATATTATTTGAACCAAATATAGTAGTATATTATTCTCAATTAAATCTTTGATAACTAATTGGATCCCCTAAAATTATTAAACCAATAATCAAACCTTGGAAATGGGTAAATTTTATTCATTGTTACCTGATCCAGATTCCTATAGTCCATGAAAAAAAAAATTAATTCTTCCATCCTCTTCTTAGTAAACAAAATTGTAGCAACCCAACGAGAAGTTCTTGGTCTTATAAAGACCATTGACTCTAAATCCTCAGTATATACCTTGAGTTCCCTTATCTTGGATGGTGCCATATGATATAAAGGAATCAATATAGGTTTCACTCATGGTATGAGTTCTATCTAGAATTAAATTCATTTATCAGGAAGTACTAAGAAATTATCTACAAAAAAATCATAGTAATGGTCTGCCACTGTAGGAAAAAAAGAAAGGTCTACTACCTAATATGCTAGATGGACCATACCCACTACCTATGCTATAATAGATCTAATATGAATCAATTCTAGTACCATAATTCCTTCCCCAATATCCCATTAACTAGTCAAAAAAAACTTCTCCACATTAAGAATTGTAAATGGTACTTGTCTCCTATAGTAGTCAATGTGCACCCGATAACTGTTCAACCAGTCTATGCCTAAAATAACATCAAAACTAGTCATATATAGGATCATAAAATGTCATAAATGTTTTTAACACATAACTACCACATGGAACTCTAGGAATCTCTAGATATAGTCCACCTTATTCCCCAAGGGTGTATCAAGAGAATGAAATTTTATAGATAACTCAGCTAATAAGTATAACCCACAAAATATTGGAATTGATATAATAGAATGTGAATATCTTATATTAAACAAATTAATAGAAAGTGTAGAGGTAATTAGATATATACCTCTAACTATAGAAGTCCACCTACGCACAATTATTCAGAACCTGGTCTAAGGTATAAAATCTATATGTGTCAATCCCATAACTCTATCCATGAAATCCCTGCTTAAGTTGATTATACAAACCTATGGAATCTATACCTATTGTGAGATCCACCAACAGTCCAATGACTCATAGATCACTTTTTATTGATACCTCTGTAGAAATTCATCCACAACACCCTCAAACATAATTAATAGAGATTCCCCATCTTACCACATCGATGAAACTTGTTTTGATATGTAGGGGAAAATTGAGATAGTGTCTCCTATATCTATAATTAAAGCATAGGGTGATACCTCTTTCCCTAAAGCATGCTAAATAAAACCTTCTCCACTACAATTGGATACTGCCACTCTACCACTCCTCCTCACCATTCCTCTTCCTACTATTGGGTAAGTTCTCACTACATCGTTAATATTCCCACTCATCGGTGCACAAAAGGGTTTAATGAACACCTACTAATTTTTTCTCACCTAGAACATTATTGATTTTCAAGGCCTTACATAACACATCAGAATACATTTTTAGGTTGAAGATTTTGAGTTGGTACCCCATCTCTAGACAAAGGATGATCTCAAAATTCTTATCCTTCTATGAATCATTACTATCCAGAAGAGGAGTGAAGTGAAGAAAGTATACGAAACAAGTAGAAGATGATTATATCAAAATCATCCCCTATTGAAGTTCCATAAAATCTTAAGATCAATTTGGATTTAGTTTATCAAGAAAAATCTCCTCAAAGAAGATATCCTTGAAGGTACCCAAGTCAAAACCTCATATCTCCCTACTTGGTTCATAATTTTCCACTATCTTCTCATGGGTCCATGAATTATGAAAGAATCCAGCTTAACCCATAGATACTATAGAGTCTCTACAAGATCTAATATTCCCTTGATGATATTGATCAAATACTCAGCATCATGGGGTCCTCCAGTACCCTAAAAGGGTAGGGGATGTTGAAGATGGAAATCCTAAGTATAATATACCATCATCCTATGATATCCACCACCTTAAACATATATTATCTAAAATAATTGAGGCTAAAACAGTTTCATTGCATGAAACACTAGAGTGACTACTAGAGTAATCTCAACGACACCCTCCTACATGTCTGGATGCACTATAGAAGAAACCTCTCTTATGGAAGTATTTTTACCCACTTCCCTAGGTGGTTCTGCATGACAACTTCAAAGTGAAATTATCTGAAATGCTAAAAGAATAATTATAAATTCCTTAAATATCTTAAAAGACTACACCAACAAAGAAATTATATGCATCAACAAAATATTTCAATATGAAGACTCATCCTAAGAGGCTACCCATTTCTATAATGCAGAACCCCCTTAGTACTACCCAAGGCCTAAGTCAAATATTTTTTTCATGCACATTAGTCATAGTTATATACATATAACAAAACATAGTCTGTTCAGTTTAAAATAGTTCAAATGCCAACACATATATATCATAGAAGAAAAGAACATATATTACCAATGAAATTCAATTAATTGAATTACTATGAAAGAAAAGAAAGCATTTGCTTGAAATATGAACATGAATGCCTATTCATGATGCATGAATGAACCAAAATCCTATAAACCATAATAAAACCACTGTAATTAGGATCAACATAAAACTATAATATCACAATCGGTAAAAGAAATCCCATCACTAGAAATAATGAGTTCCATAACATAAGGGTTGGATAAGAAATTACTTGACTACCCTAACTAAGTTCCAAATAGCCTATAATCTTTCTACCATTACCAATAATATTCAAGAAAAAGGTAAAAAACTTTATCTGAAACCACTTTGCAACAAGCTTACCCAAATCAACTAGTCTGAGTTTGAGTGATATATGATCTCATGTGTGCCTCCCTGTAAACAAGAAGATGCTGACTAGTGTAAAGGATCCAAATAGTGACATGTGAAGACTATACCCTCATCAAAAATATATATACAAAAATATCTTAAAAAAGTATAAATAAACATATCATAACAAAAAAAACTAAAAGAATATCATCATGTTATAAATAATGGAATCCAGGTTATATTATATAAACTAAAAGATCCCCAATGCGGTACACCAAATAATGTATGATAACCAATAAAATAAACTAAATAATAAAAAATAGTCTATAGTCTATCCCAGTATCAAATCTATTCTCCAATATCTACCTATTCATCTCTCTAATGTAGGGCCCTTACCCATAGCTGGATCCCTAACCATGAAATTTTCATGCTCATTGGGATACCCATGAAGAGTGTGAGTAAAAACCCCATATAACACCACTAATGAATCGTTAACATAAATTAATATGTATATAAAGGTTAATTTCATTATGGAAAGTAAATATACAAATATGTAACCAATCATCTTTTAGAAAATCATGCTCTAACTATAATGATATATTATTGGCCATACTTTCTTCAAATTCATGCCATAAGGGATTTCCCACATGTTATCACCTGTTGGATTAGGCCGCAAGTCAACACATGTCTTATATCAAGGTCTAAAACCAATCAATAACATGGTAAGGCCATAAGGCCATCTCACCCCTTACTAATCCTCAAGTATATCCATATGGAATTCATGCCCCTACCTCTACTAGGTTGGTCCACAAGACCATCATGCCTCATACTTTATCCTGAGTTAGGAGACAAGGCTTCCATGCCCCTTCTCTTTCTATAGGTCTCGTTTTAATCATTATCAAACATTAAACAAACAAATTCTCTACCTATTGGATTTAACTAAGAAATGAGGATCCCAACTACCACTTAGATACTAGATATAAACCCCCAAAGTCCAAGAATACACACATAACATGGCATAACATGGAAGGCTAAAATCATAGAACACAATGTATAGGTATCAGGGGCCCAAAATTCACACCATATGAAAAAGAAAGTATACCATATCACACAAAAGTTCTCAAAACTATCAGCAAACTCACAAAAATTCTAATTATTCCAATTATCTTTATACAAAGGCCATATAAGGTAAGGACTTCCTACCTTAGGTGTGTCAATGTCAATTTCTAAGATCCATTACTGAAACATGATTACACACCAACTTTCTATATAAAAAATAACAATTCATAAAAAATGGATCATAGAATAAAGATTCATGAAGGGGAATCTAACATGGTCTTATAGGTAGATCAACTTACCCCACAAGATCCACTCCCAATGACAGATCAAGATTCATTTAATGGAGGGATTCACATTCTATATATTTAATATATATTTGTCAATAAAAATAGAATTATACATTATATTATGATGGAATCTATATATCTATCCAACATATCTTATATCTATGATTTATCTCAATATAGGAAGTGGATTCATGCTATAATGAATAAAACATACCATTTTGGATCTAATAAATCGATCCAGGTTTAAAATGCGGAAGATAGGGGAAGGAGAGAGCCGATTAAATTTGAAGTGATCTCCTAGGGATTTTATATATTATTAAGGTTTTAATAATGAAAAGATGATATCAAAAATGTGTTTTATAGTAATATTATGAGATCCCCCTCAATGACCAGGTTTTTTGGTAACCACAAGATGATTGATGGTTTCCAGCTAGCGGGATTATAGATCTAGCCAGAAACATGGTCTACTGATTCAACCACGAGTTGGTCAGTGTATTTGTATCTAGTGGACCCATGTTATTATTTGGATACTTTTACCTCCACCAGTTAGCTGGTGGTACAACAGTAGCTCTAAGTTTTTGGTTGGTGCCCCAAAATCCTTTACTTCTGATTGTTGGCTTTTAAAATACTCCAAAAATCCTCAAAATGATGAAAACTATAGTCAATATACACTAAAATTAAACATAATGTACCATATAATTTCAAGGAAGTTAAACCGGATTACCCCAATACATTTATATGATGATTAATGAAAATTTTATTGATTAAGAGGGAGTAAAAACTGATGAAGATACCCCAATGGGGTTTAAAAAAATAAGGGGAGGTGATTTGAAGTCAAATATTGAAAAGAACAAAGGGGGAGAGAACATAAAGATATATCTCTATGAGGGGACCCTTTGTATTTTATTGATAATGGGGGAGAAAAATCTTAGTGTACCATAAATACCTTCATGTTTTGTACAAATTAGAGTAATAAGAAAAAGAAAGATTTATGGTAGTATTTAAAAAATCCAAAGGGAGATAATGTTTCAACCAAGTGGTTATTTAAGTTTAATTTGATGATAATAATTGGAAAATATGATGGATATGTTGTTTATTAAAGAATGATAAGTTGAAAAAGGATAAAGGAAGTTGTTTGGCATGAAGATATATGGCCGAATACATTAAAGTTTTGGTAATTTTTAATGCTCATAGAAGATTTGAAATTTTGGTGCTCATGGAAGAACATGGATGCACTAGAGGAGATATACAAAGTGATTAATTGATAGCTCTATCAAGTTCATGGACATGGTGTGCATTAGTTTCACGAATGTTTAAGTTTACATATGAAAAATGGAAATGTTTCCCAGTGTTTTTTAAGTTCTTAAGAAGGTAAAGAAGAAGTTAGATTTTTTTAATTAAAGGTATTTGTATAATATTGTTGAAAATGGGAATGTTATTGGAAAATATATAGTGAATGGTGGAATTGTATGGAGTGGAGATTCCCTAGGCATGGTAGTATAAATTTAAGTGTGGAGTCCACTTTTGTAAAATAGAAAGGGTTTCCTTGTCATAGTGACACTAGATAAACCATGGTGGTAGGGGTGCCTCTGCATAAAGGTAACCCAATGACTATGTAATGGTAACACGATTTGTGCATAATTGAAACTCGAACATTTAGTATCAATACCTATGTAATGTTCATTTTCAATGCTGCATAAACATAATTTTTAAATTGCACTGTGTATGTAAAGGAAACTCTAGATACCTATTGTCTATATAATGATAGGTTGAGTATGCATGTTGTGGAGACCATAGTCAAATATGAGAACATTTTTATGACCTAGAGAACTGAAGAATCCAAAAATGGATAGAATATTAAATACCATTCCATGGATCATGGAATTTTAGTTAGAGGTTCTACTTTTGAAAAATGTATAATAGGTTGACGCCATGACTGGAAGGTTAATATGGTGGATTTAAAAAAGTTGAGACAAAGTTAAGAGTCACTCAAAATATGAAACAAACATAGACTTTATCATATTATTTCACATGGTGGTTTAAAATGGTCATGTTGGGTGTCAATTTTCTTAGAGTTGAACTTAAAATGACTAGTTCAATAGGGTTATGGGTGTTTCATTAACTATTTATCTAGGTGATATACCAGTCCATTATCAGTAATTTGGAATTCTCATGCCAGATTATTTGAATAACTTAAATGAAAGTGTAATATGTAAATATATATTCCATGATAATCAAGAGTTTAAATGGAGATATTTAGGGAGTTTTAATGAAATTTCCTTAACTGTTTTGTGGAATATTAAAATTTTTGAAGAAAATAGTTTTTGAATTTTGAAGAATAGATATCATGGATCAATTCTTGGAGGTGTTACTTGAAAATAAATAGGATCGTTACATAGATAAATAGAATGATCAAGGATCTTGAAAAAATGTAATGTAGTTTACACAATTTATGGTAGTACATGATGGGGGTCATGAATATATAAATAATCCTTGAATAATTTCTTAAAAAGGATATAAAATTGAGAGTATATTGGATATATTATTTAGAAGAAATATAATGGTGAAGAGCCTGGACAGATTTTCAAAATCTATTTTAGAAAAGGAAGGAAGAAATCTTATAAAAATATAATTTTCTAGGTTTGGTTTAATTATAGATTAGGTGGTTCAAGCGAAGAAGGAAAGTAATAATACATCCATTTAATAGAATACTAAGGAATAATAAATAGAGAATGAATATAATATGGGTTGAATTATGGGAGCTACATACACTCATCATTGTATGCAGGGTGTGATATAAACATACCTTGTATTATTTAACTAAATATTTTATTCAACTCCATTAAAAATCCATTTCATTAATCATTTTTTGAATTATAAATAGAAAATAGATTTTTTCCACATGCGGTTATAAAGAAACCAAATAACATGCTATAATCATGATAATAAAATATTTCCTCTCCTTTAGTTAAATAATTATGGAACCCATTATTTATATTAAAAATGATTTCGAAATAAGAAAAGAGGATCCTTTATTAAATTAGTGAAAAAAATATGAAATCACTTTCCTCTTTCTAGAAAAAAAATTTATTAAATTTATTTTATATGAAATACACATCACTATATTTTTAAACACCCTTTCCAAATATTTTTATAAATTAATTTTAAGGAAAGGCTAAAATCAAAACTGAAATAAAATATAAACATATCTAGGTACCAAGACATCAAAATTGTAGAAGAGGAACACAAGAGGCAACCAAATCATTGGCTACACGTAATCAAATAAAGATCTATGGGAATATAAAAAAGACAAAGGAAGGGATCCCCTAATTCATAATCAATGAAATCTATGTATGATGGGAAAATCCCCATGACTCAAATAAAGAAAACTTGAACTTGGTGAATCAAAATCCTAGGAAAATATAAAATAGCCCATTTATTATCCCAATAGTCTAATTAGACTATTTAGGATACAATATCCATCCTAGGAGCACTCAACTACCACATATCATAATTCATCATAGAAGTGCTCAACTTCTATGGACCATAATCCCCTATCTAGAGAATAATCTAAATTTTAGAACTATCTAGTTCATAAATTAAACAAGTGATTGAATTAGCTAGCTCATATACCAATTTCCTAAGATTTCCAAGGAATTAATCAAAAGAGGTGAACAAACAATTGGCTAAGGTATTATCACATAAGTCAAGAATAAAAATTTTTAGATAACCCAAATATCACATCCAACACCCTCTCAAGAACATCCCAATTTTAAAACCATTTCATATAATAAATATATGATAAATCCCCATCAATAACAATAAAATTAAAATTAAAAAGGGGAAAAAAGAGTAAGGGGATCAACTAAGGGTCACACACATTTTTTAGAAAGCCTCCTTAAAGGTGTTGAAAGGGGTTTTCTTTCAAAATAATACTGGGATTATAAGCTATTTTATACCATTTTGAAAAATTTATTTAAAACTTTATTAAAGAAAAATCATAGAAAACCATTCAACAAACAATTTAGAAACCAACAAATCTTCATTAAAATCCATTTAATAGGTCTAGACACATCCTTATTTTTAAAAAGTTTTATGTAAAACCAATCTTGAAATAATTTAAAGATTCAATTAAAATTTTCATTCAAACCATTGAAAAATCCACAACACCCCCTTTTTTACTTTTAAATAAAACTTTACCTATTATAATACCAAAATAGGGTTAGTTTTTTTTATTTATCCAAAATTTATCCCAAAACAATCATTTAAAATATTTCCATGAACACTTGGAACACAAATACTAATTTAGAAATTAGAAAAATATTTAACAAAATCTATTCCAAATGAAAAAATATTTGAAGCATTCATAAAATCCAATCTGGATAGAACATATATGTTTAATTTAATAAAACATGGTATTAAAAAATTCCAACCACACAATGACATGGAAATTAAAGGAAATACACAAAAACACCTACCTCAAACCAAGATAAATCAAGTTTCTATGAATTAAATTCAAAGATAAAGTCCCAACCAAGCAAGGAGACATCCTATACAAGTCCTAGACACTTGAAACCACAAATCACAACTAGGATGAACCCTAATATTATCCATCACTATCCATAGTGTTCATAGGATAATACTTAACCAAATAGAAATGAATATAGGTAAAATGAGAGAAGAACAAGGATAAAATATAGGGTTATCTCAAGAATATGCTTTAAATATTATGTAAGGAGGACATAAATAAAAAAATAAGGGAGTTGAAGACCCCTTTCACACACCCAAGTCTTGGTCAAATAAAACAGCGTATAATAGAGTCCAAAAAACCTTAAATCCATAGGAAAAACTAAAAAATAACTTTGAAGTTATTCTAGGTAGTTCACATGGTTAGACTTTATATATTACCAAACCATGCACTAATCGTGTGAGAGACACTACTAAAATATGAAACACTGCATATGGTTGCCTCATATGGTTTCCCCTAACCATTTTAAATCCATGCACAAACAACTCAATCATAAAAGGGATCACACAATTAGCACTAATGTTTAGACTAAACCATGAACTTCCCATGAAAAATAACCATGCACCAACAAAATAAACTAGAAATAACCATGCACAATACTTCACACATATTTTCCCTTAACTCATTCATACCAACCATGAAACATGATGAAAAAATTATATAAATTACAAAGTTCAAATTTCAAAAAGACTAAAAAACTAAATTACCCAAAAATAATATAAAATATATAATAAAAATGGCATGGGGTTGTCAGAAACACACTCTTCCTGATGAATCCTTTAGATTAAAGATATCCCAACTAAGTATTTAACTTTATGAGATTATCCATATCTACATGATAATAACAAATATAAATAGGCTCAATACATGGTACCAAGTCAATTAAAAAATCTACCTCCCTCTATGGAGTTAATCTTATAAAATCTTTTTAAAATACAACACAATACCTATCAACCATAGGAGAAAAAAACACTAGAAATACCCCCATCTAATCCAAAAACCATCCTTGCTACATTGGATGTAATCCTTCTCGGTTACCCAAAATCATAGCCAAATATATTGGAATGATATTCCCTTTCTTATATAAAACATATAATTCACCATAATATTGAAATAATTTCACTAATCTTTTGTAACAATCAATATCCATTTGAAAACATGACAACCAATCCTTTCTAGTAATCACATAAAAACCATTCATCCAAGAAAAAAGAAATCCCAAATATATCAATATAAAAAAATATCAATAGAACAATCTGATCATATTATAATAGGTTCCTCTCTTATTCCAAAGAGAATGTGTATATATGTAACTCTAGATAAAAAATCAATATTCAAACATATATTAGATAAAAAATAAGGAAATAAAATAAAATAAAATAATAAGATGTATCAAAATAAAAGAACACACTAAAAAATAGAGGTAACAAAAATCATACCTATAACCATGGAAGACCCATAAATGATATCTACTATTGTTTTCTTAATAGAAAATAACTAGATAGACTTTTCAAATCAAACATTCCCCTATATTTCCTAACTTATTTTCATATATTCTCTTCACTGAAATTTTCACTGAGAAACCTTACAGACTCCATGTATAAGATACATGCATGGAAGCTGAATCTTAGCCTCTACCAATCTATGATCACCTAAAAAACTTTTAAACATGTCTCATTTTTTTATAATAGTGTCACTCTATTTTCTCACTAGGATAAATAAACCAAGTATAGCCTCTTCCACCACATTGAAAATAATCAAATGGTTCCCTGCCTCTAGATGAAGGAGATAAAAAAAATTCCCCTGACCACCTAACCACTCACTATCCCTGAGATATTCATATCCCGTAATATTCTTACCAATACAAGATCCACGTGATCCCACTAAATCTCTATTCTATTATTCAAGACCACATTATTCTATAAGATAATTATCTACTATTTCTATGAAGGCAGGAAAGAAAAAATAGAAGAACCTTTGACTAAATCTTAGAATTCAACTCATACATGAATTTACATGCCTTAAGAAGTCTCATAAACTCAAAATGTAATATATTTACCCAATAAAATCATGCCACTAGAGAAAAATTACACAAGAACTCAAGTTAACTACTTGTTCAATATAGGTTGGTGATTAGTGTTGAGCATCTAAGATACCACATGGAGAGTTATTTTCCTTCTATTAGTCCATCACATCAAATAAATATATAATTATCATAGAAACATAAATAAAAAATAGAGAGTGATACAAGAAATTATATAAGCTTAAAATATTATCCCAAAATTCCAAAAAATGCAATTAAGTCAAACATGAATTAAAATTAAGTCATGCACACTAAATCATAAGTAATATAACTGAAAAAGATAATAAAAGTTAGTTTATAATTCCCACTCCTCAAGACTTCAAAATCCCATGAACTAAGATCTAATGTTTCTCCAAACAACAAATCCTAGCAAAAAAGGTGCCTTTCATTTACATGAATTATCATTCATGTAATATATACACACATGATGTGTTAATTTACATTAAGTTAGAATATAATACTTATTAGAAACCCCTCCAACCCATTCTAAATTAGGAATTCATTATGTGAATATATATATAAAATAGTTTAAAGCAAAAATAATTTTATTACTACAAATTTTAGTAATGTTTTAAGGTTTAGGTGAAACCATGTCACCAAAAAAAGTTTTACTTTATTCAGAAAATGTCATTAAATAAGGATAAAGAGGTATTCTCATAGCTCATAATTTAAATCACGACATCTCCTAAGGTTAACCATGCATATGGTATAATCAAATATAGCCCCTTAAGGCCATATCATCCTATGACATCATATATATCGAACCCCTTAGGGATAATCACTCCATACAAGGCATATTATATATCTAACCTCTCAAACTTAACCATTCCATTTCATGAGATAATATATATCATCCCACCATAGGCCACAAATAAGTGTACATTATCATGGATCAGACATAATACACATGGTTAGTAATAAATATCTCAAACACCACTTAAATCAACAGACAACATATCAATTCCATCTCCTTACCACTCATGTTATCATTATATTACCTCTGAATAACATATGAAATAGATATGAATAAAAAAAATTCATTTATAGATTCAAAGATCATAATTTCCACAAGAAAACACACATTAAGAACCCAAAACAAGGTCACAATATCTCCCATTTAAATTTAAGGGTATTTACCTAAACATTACCCAATTAATTAATCCTTTTATCCATTTAATGATCTAATTTAAACTTTCAATTACCATTAATCAACTTTCAAAACACACACTTTAACCCCAAGTCACGTGGTTAATCCCCTAGGAAACCATATTACCTTAAACACACACAATTATCCATTTTTATACTTGAAATTAGTCATTATAATTGCAGCATTACACATTAAACACACAAAAAAGTGTCAAATTATCACAAACACATGAAAAAAATCCATTAACTCATTTCATGAATCTATTAGTTAATATTTGTCTATTATACATCAATAACCCCACTCTTTTTTGATTCACAAGAATGTTTAATCATTTAAATTCTCCATAATATTATTAATTTAATTCCCATATTTCATATTTGTCTTTCCAACACCAATTCAACACTTAAATCATAGAAAATTAAATTTCAACCCTAAGACAACACTTTATGGTTAGTATTATCATCCAATAAATAATAATGAATTAATTTATTAATAATTAAATCAATTGACAAGTTAAAAAACCAAAAAATCAATATAACTCATCAATAATCCCATAATTCACATATAAACACATACCATAATTCATGAGAAATAAATTTTTCACCTACTATAATGAAGACAAGAAAACCATCCAAGGAAAATGCCTCTAGAAATTCCAAGAACTCAATAATTCTAGGTGTTGACAAACTAGAGGCATGATAAAGAAAATTAGAGCCAAACAATGATAAAAAAACTCTCTTTTCCACCTAAAAAGTTAATACTAACAAATAATTTATTGAGATTATGCAAATACACCAATTGGATCTCAAATATAAGCTCAAATGAATCTCAAACCGAAGCTTGAAAGTGAATAATGCATATAGGAATTTAGGTCCCCAAAAGTTTTTCAAATTTAATCCAAATTATCCCTAAATCAAAGGGATTGCAAGTTAAAAATAAAATCCCATAATTATAAAAATATAAAACTTCCCCTCATTTAAAAACCAACTTGGCTCTATCAGCTACCCACTTGGGCCTCACCGGCCACCTGGTATCCCACTGACTACTCGATAAAATCCCACCAGGCACCCAGTGGTAGGTTTAGTAGAATTACTCCTATGGATTGACTAGTGGGTACCTGATACCCCAAAATCGGGTACCATGTATCCTTTTTTAGGTAATTCTCAGTAAAACCACAACCAACCTATTCTCCCTTCTCTTCCCTTCAGCTCAAACTCTCAAAAAAATTCAAAACAGGGCTAAAAATAAACCATGGATTAAAAACTAAATGAAATACATACCTTAACTATGTGGGTCAATAAAAACTCCCCACCACAAGGCTTCTCATCCATAATAATCTTCATTGATCATATCTGATAAATGAATATGACTATTGGGACCTCATCTCAGCTTTTGGATCCCTGTTCACTTTCGATATACGTCTATACTACCATAAGACTCATATAAGAGGCACAAAATTTCCATACAAC
The DNA here is from genome assembly GCA_963277665.1 of Viscum album. Classification (NCBI taxonomy): domain Eukaryota; kingdom Viridiplantae; phylum Streptophyta; class Magnoliopsida; order Santalales; family Viscaceae; genus Viscum; species Viscum album. Next base: position 1,776,624,446 of record OY728132.1, read on the forward strand.
TACTTCTGAATATGATCAACAATCGTTACCATTTTCTCTTCAAATAAATAAACTATATATAGCTCTGCATCCTCACATTTAAGTATATAAAAATAATTCATTTCACTTGTCTTCAACTAAGATACAAGAAATAAATCATGCATAACACCATACTTCAGAGGTATTTCCAACTAGTGGGAAGATTACCCATTCCTATATAAAACCTAAAATGAGTTAACATACCAAGGAGAGAATTTTCCATTCTTGCCAATCCTTTTATTCCCTGACTAGAGTGAGACATGAAGGAAAGCATGATCCCTAACCAAAAACTCAAGGGGTTAAAATTTGTGACCATTAAATGACTTTTGTATACTATGAGTGGAAATAAACATATCCTGGTTCATATATATGTTATTATAAGTCTCTTTTATCAAGATATACCTAACTTAGGATTCTTCCCCATATTCTATCCAACACAAAGAAGATTGAAAATTCCTACTATATAAACCCTCAAATGGTGATATCTAAATCAAAAATTAATATTTTTTTTATAAAAAAACTCTAAAAAGGTATATGATACTCCTATGAACCACCCAATTCAAGGACACATTATTAGAGCATATCATCAAGGGTCGGTATCGTATGGTCAGACTAGAATTCCTTATATAAATGATAAGCTGTGCTCAACTTCACCTAAGAGATCAAATATTTTTGTAATAATTTCTAAAACTATGATGGGAATCTTGATCCATGATAAAATGAGATGATAAGATATAAAACATGAAGTATTAATATATTATTAATATATATATTCCTTGGATTCTCAACCATATAGGTCTCTTTGATCAAAAGGAAATGGGAAACTTTCATCAGCTAATCAATAACAACCCATACCAAATCTTTTCCCTTCCAAAATATCTTAAATCCTATAAAAAATCCATTGTTACTTCATCCAAATTTCATTATATAACTTAAAATTCTTTAATATTACTTTCCATATTTTTATTCTTATATTTAATTCATTATTGAGTTAAGCACCTCAAAACAACCCCAACCATACCCCACTCCATTATTGGCCTAATGAATTGTCTTAAAACACTATATTAAATCTTAGTTAGCCCAAGATAAATATAAATACAATAAATATGAAAGTATCTCATTACCTCCTCTTATGAATCCATGGGGACATAAAGCCTCCCATATAAATACAAGTAAGGATAACCTCTTAGAACCCATCAAGCATCTTCTTCTCACCATAGAACTTTTATTTATAAACATGAAACTATGATTATGGACTCTGAACTTTCTTTACATACTCTATAAATGATAAAGTGATAGTATAAGGCATAATAGAAACATATACTTCATCATCATCTCATCAAGATACATCTATGAGAATATATTTACAATCTTCCACTCCTATTTTGATTCCCAAACAATGTCCACTTGGGAAATTCTTCTTAAAGAATCGATGGAAATATGTGTATATATCATCTCAAAATTGAATGGATGATGATACTTAACCTACATTCTATATTTAATATTTGTATCCCTTTTAGAAGATATATACTTCAATATCTTATGTTAGGTGAATACCATAATATTTTCCCCAAACAAACAGTGCCACCAAATATTAAGAGCCTCAAAAATTGAAAATAACTCCAAATCATTAGTGGGGTAATTTTTCTCTCATGTCATAAGATATTGAGAACCATAATCCACTACATGATCCTATTGAATCAACATAAAACCAAAACCTATACCCAAAATATCATGATACACCTCATATCATTTTTCAAGCTTTGGTAAATTAAGAATACGTGCTGATGTCAATCTATTCTTTATATCCTAGAAATAATTATTAAACTTATCACACAACTATAAATCCACTACCTTCCTAGTTAGTATCATCATCAAAAGAACTAGGAAATGTAAGTCATGAATAAAGTAGTGATAATATACCATAAGGACCATGAAACGTTGAATCCTGAAAACATTCTTGGGACCTTCCTAATACTTCACAATGATTTACATATCAGGATCTTCCAATATCCTTGATTTCAAAAAAAACATGCCAAATGAAAATAACCTATTGGATACATAACGAGAACTTATATTTATTTCCATACAAGTGATGAGATAAAAATTTATATAAGATAAGAGCAAAATTTTCTCCATGATTCTCATAAGATAAGGAATATATTAAAATATCATCAATAAATATTATTGAAAATGAATCTAGATAGGGATGAAAGACATGATTCAATAAATACATAAACACTACTGTGGATTTTGTTACCCTAAAAGATATACCAAAAATCTATAATGCCTATATCAAGTCTAGAAATTGGTTTTAGGAACACACTTAACTCACACCCTTAACTGATTATAATCATATTAAATACCGATCTTATATTTATAACCCCAATTTTAGGTAATTAAACATTTATTTATGTATTTTAATTATATCAAGTAATTGGGTTAAGTTTTGGGAGGTTTGGAGGTGTTTTTGAATTTTTTGTAGCTTTTTTGAAGGTTCATAGTATGATAATGGTTAGTAGAAACCGTGAAACACCTCCCTAGAATCCATGCTACTAAAATAGAGGGCACTGGGTAGGTGCATGGTTAGGCACACAGTTTGGAAAAACCTTTCATCCACCCAAGATAAACCATGTGATGTTATAAATAGGGGTTTATTATGGTTGTATCATGGTTTTTATAACAATGTGATCCAACCACATGAGGGGTGTTTAGATTCAGTGGCTACTTCATGGTTAGTGCATAGTATTCCTAACCATGCAATGTTAAAAAAAAGATCAAAAAATTATGGATCAAACTCAGTTTACCCCTTTAATGGAACATTTTACCCTTAATATTACCCTATCATGATTTTCAATCCTTCTAAAGGATGGATATACCTTACCTCTTTATCCTAGATCAATCCATTGGAAAATCTAAGTGCGGTGGAGGCCTAGATTCCTTAGTAAGTGCTCATTCTTGGTGGTTTTCCTTAGTTTTATTCTACTTCCCTTCCTTGGATTCATGTATCTAATAAATCGGGGATGTATTCATGTTTTTTAATTACAATAATAATGATTTATGATTTTTTGGATGATAGAGAACAAGATCTATGGATGTTTTTTGGATTTTCAAGCTGATTTTTTGAAGTTTTGTGTTGTTCTTCATTTTCACCCTTGTTTTAGAGGTAGGTGGATTCACTCTTGAATAATTTTATTAAAACATGAAGGATTTATTTTAGATAGATTGGGTTTATTTAATTTAATTGTGAAATTGATATAAAAATATTAATAGAAACCTTATTTAATGATGGTTTGTGAAATTGTGAACATTGGTTGTTTTGTGGAAGGTGAAATTGGTTACATTATTTTAAAATTGTTGTTTGGTTTTGATTTATAGAATTTTTTTTGTAGAAATATTTTTAATAAAAGTATTATTTTATTGAAATGGTTTGTTGCAATTAGGTTGGCACAATATTTGGTATAAACGGTTGGCATGTGTTCATGTGCATTTTGGATGGATAAGGGTATGAAGTTTCCCCTATCAAGATGGGATGGATAAATGTATTAACCTTCCACCCATAAAAATGGATCACCAATTTAGGGCTTGTTGAAATGATGAATCACCACTCATGAGTATAGGGAGGTCCATTATGGCATGTATGTATGGATGTGTGTAAATGGAATGTGGATACCAAATAGATTTGAGAAATGGTTTGAAAGACATTTTTTGTTGATTTAAATGGAAATGGTTTTGGTTTGTAAAAATATTTTTATTATTTGATATAAACTTCTTTAAATTTATTTTAATCTTTTTATATAAATTTCTTAACTTTTTCTAACTTAGTGGTGTGAGCAGGGAAGTCATTGGACAAATCCTACTAAGTTTTATACTCACCCCTGATTGGGAAATTTGGTGCATTTTTCGATGTGATATATAGAGATAAATATAAAGTAAAGGTATCTAATTTATTTTTTGATGCATCATGATACATTGGACATGGAATTTTTTGTTGGATATTGGAGCCTATTGAGAGTTTTTGAGTTTATGTCTTCCATGTCTTTGAGTTTGGTGGTTTTGGTTTTCACTTTGTACTCTAATATTAGTTTTAGTCTTCACTTTATAATATAATATGGTTAATGTTATATTTTGGTTTTGTTGTTAGTTGGTTATACATTGAGTTTTATTACATTATTCTCGTGCATCATATAATGGTTGTTTGGTTATCATTATCTGGTATGCTTGTGTTACTTTTAAAGGGAAAATATTCCCCCAATTGTTATGAATCCCTCTAAATTTATTTCAAAGGTAAAATCTTCTCACAATTTTGATGAATCCCTATACATTTATTTCTATCCTTTTGTGTCTTAGTGATTTCACCTAAAGCATAATAACAACCTCTACCACTTCCCAAGCCAATGGGTGAGGGGTAGGATGTTACAACTGGTATTAGTTTGTTTGGCCTTGGAGTTGAAAATTATTTTGGTTTATTACTTGAGTTAAGATGGTAGCCTGGAGATAGAATTGTCAGAACTTAAAATTTAGATCATAAAGAGGCATAACAAACCTATTTATGCTAATCCCCATGTTACTAGGGGTTTTGGATACATGAGTATTTTTAGAAATTTCTAGGAATTGTAACCTCATCATCATGGTTTTAGATGACGAGAAGAGCATGAAATGGATTGATAGAAACGAATTCCACCTACGAGTGTATATTTAATTTTGAGTAATGATTTCTGATTTGGTCAAAAAAGATGATTTTTGAAAATTTTTAAAAATGATTTGATTTTAAAAATCATGGTGGAATTTTAAAAAATGGTTTTAAAATGAAAAATATTGAATTTTATAAATCCTTGTTGTGATATGTGTGTTGTGGTAAATTTTAAATTTCTAATAATTCAATTTCTAGAGAGTGAGAATTAATGGTGTTTTATTTTGGTTATAGAAAATGGAACCCAGTAAGCATAGAAGCAATGAACTAAAAGAAGCTTTTGAGAATTTGGTCGCACTTGAGGCACATGTGAACTAACTTCTGGTTTAGAGTATTGTCTAGGATTTTCAGGTCATGGATAGAGGGAACAGAAGGGGTGAACAAAGGAATGTGGATCATTCTATTTAATTACAAAAGAAATATCTACCCAACTTTCAAGGTGATTCAGAATCAAAAATGGAAGAGGTGTGTCTGAATATTTTTAATTGAATCTTAAATTTCCTAGGCACACTAGTTGACCCAAAAGTCAAGTTGGCAATTTACATGCTAAAGGATCTAGCACACTAGCGGTGGGATTTATCAGTTCAGTCTAAATTATACCAAAGCATTGCATGGGAGGATTTTGAAGAATTGTTCAAAAAAAATTCTATCCTCACACATTCATAATTTGTATAATGTCAAACTTTTTCACATAAAGTAAGATAATATCTCAGTATTAGAGTATGCATCTAAAATTTTGAATTTAGTTCACTTTTCACCCAATGTTACAATAAGTTCATCCATGAAGGAACAAATTTTTGAATCGGGTTGATGTTAGAGATTCACTCAAATATTTTTGTGCTTTGTATGATGGATTATACATAGATGGTTAATAGAGTGACAGTGACAGAAAAGGATATATCAGGTAGTACGGGTGGAGGAAGCATGTTTATACCTACGAGGAATGGTGGGAACTCTAATGCTAGGAATAATAGGAAGTGGGAAAACTATTTCCAAGGTAGTGGTATGACTCAGAACTAGATGGCTAGATTTGTGAACCTTTCTCCAAAACGCAAGAGCAATCCTGGATGTTTTCAATGTGGTTCTTTTGATCACATGAAGTTATATTGTTCAACACGACTTAGATTATACCAGAATTGCAACCATATGGGACATCTTCATTACTATTGTCATAGTGCACTAAAGTCAAGTGCTCGAGACACATCTCATGTTTCACAGATGTCAAAATATTCGACCAGATAAGTGCAGTAGAATAACTATCATTAATAAAACCAAGGATTCCATGGTTATTCTAGGAATACCTTGACTCTTTAACCTGTGAAATATCAATAGGGTAGTAAAAAAATGTAGTGAGTAAGAAATTTTATAGATATGATTAAATAATCATGGATGATTAATCTATAACTTTGATAGTGAGAGGTACGATTCTTTTGAATTATATCCTTATACAAGATTTGTTTGATATGGGTGCATCCCATTCATTTATTAATTATTATGCTATTGATCTTATAGGTATTCATGTTGAGATGATACATTTTATGTTGAAACTTCAAACTCTTCTTGGACAAAGAGAATGTCGAGACTTTACATGCAAATAATGTTCTATAATTATTTACGGGGTTGAATTGATTTAGTATTTATCTATGCATGAGATTGGTATATTTGACATAATCCTGGGAATGGATTAGTTTGCAATTTTTAAGGATCACATTGACTATTATACTTGATAGGTTAGTTTTATAATTAAGTATGGTGTTAATCATCTCTTTAGAGGAGACTAGAATGTAAAAGAAGGTACAAAAGGCTTGTTGGCACTAGTGGTTGCAACTATCTCATACTAGTTGGAAGTGTTGAACTTGGAATAAGTGGATGATATTTAGAATGTGTATTTTCTAGAAAATTTTTATCATTTTATGGATGTTTTTTTAATAATTTATTTGGGTTTCCACCCACAAGAGAAGTGAAGTTTTCAATTGATCTCTTACCAGGGAAAAAAATATCTCACTTTTGTCTTATCAGATAGAACCAAAAAAATTAAGGGAATTAAAAATTCAATTGGAAGAGTTGGAAACCAAAGGTCTCATTTATCCTAGTACATCTCTATGGGAAGCATCATTTTTTTTTTGTGAAAAAGGAGGATGGAAATCTTCAAATGTGTTTGGATTATCGTAAACTTAACCAAGTTATGATATAGAATAAGTATCATATTCCATGTATTGATGATATATTTGATCAATTGAGGGGGTCCCAATGGTTCTCTAAAATTGAATGGCATTCAGGATATCACTAGTTGCGGGTTCAGAAGGAGAATATTCCAAAGACAAATTTTAGGAGTAGATATGGCCATTACGAGTATGTGGTTATGAACATCAGTCTTATGAATGCACCAACTTTATATATGGAATTGATGAATAATATATTTAAAATTGATCTATATTCTTTTTTGGTGGTGTTATTAGATGACATATTGGTGTATTCAATGAAAAGAGATGCACATGATTAACACTTGGTGAAAGTGTTGGAAATCTTATGGGATCATCATCTGTATGCCAAAATTTTAAAGTGTGATTTTTGGATACAATTGGTGTGTTTCGTTAGAAATGTTATCTCTAAAAGAGGTGTTTCTAAGGATCTAGAAAATATAGAGGATGTAATCTCTTAAAAACCACCAAATAATTTATTTTAGATATTTATTTTTCTTTAGATTAGCTAGTTATTACTGACGTTTCATTTGTGATTTTTCATGACTAGATTAACCAATGATAGATTTGACAAGGAAAAAAGTTCCATTCTAATGGAATTAGGAATTTCAAAAGTCTTTTCAAGAGCTTAAATTTCATCTCACATTAACATCAATATTGATATTTTCATAATCAGGACATGCCTATGTGGTATTTTGTGATGCTTGGGGATCTGTGTTGGGGTGTCTTCTCATGCAAGGAGATCATGTTGTTGCTTATGGATCATAATAGTTATAGTTTCATGAGAATAACTACCCAACACGTGATTTGGAATTAGCTGCTATATTCCATGCTTTGAAGAATTGGTTCCATTATCTCTTTAGTGATAAATTTATGGTGTTTATAGATCATAAGATCTCAAAACACATTTTCTTACAAAGGGATTTGAACCATAGAAAAATAAGATGGATAGAGTATCTCCAAATGTTTAACTTTAACATAATGTATACATTGGGTAAAGGAAATTAAGTGGTAGATGCATTAAGTATAAATTTATATAGTCTGTTTGAAAAATAGGCTTTAGATCAGTGGTAGCTAATATCAATGATAGGATACATGCACATGGATTGTGAATACTGAGGTAGTGCTATTGTTCTATTTCTAGATTTTTTGATAACTCATTTACCAGAGAAGGCTAAATAGGTATAGATATATGAGTCTAAATATTTTTCTATGAGGTCAAAACTCAATGGTGGGGAAAACATTGAGGGATGTGAGTTCAGTTTTGTGGTTTCAAGATTGGATGTTCATACCTATGTCTTGTTATAAACAACTTCTTCATGGATACCACTATTTGAGATGGGATATTCATCCTGGAATACAAAAGATATATAAGGAACTAAAAGAACAATTTTTGTGTGTTGGTATAAAAAGGGAAGTGGATGAGTTTTTTATGTGATGTCTCACCTGTCAACAGGTAAGGTAGGTCACCAATGCCCAATGGGTATGATGAATCATTTACCTGTTCTTATTTGGAAATGGGAGAAGATAGCAATACATTTCGTGATAGGTCTACCAAGGACGGTTTGGAAACACAATTTCAAATGGGTGATAGTGGATCATCTCACAATGTTGACCCATTTAATACCTATTATTGAATCCAATATGATGGAATAATTTTAAAAATATATATATATGAGAAGTGGTAAAAAATAATGGCGTATTGGTTTCAATAGTATCAGTATGAGATTCAAGGTTTACATCTCATTTTTTGAAATACTTATAGCAATAACTTTTTGACGCAGTTGACTATGAGAATAGAGTACCAACCTTAAATGGATGGATAATATGATAGGATGATCCAAATATTGGAGGAAATGCTTAGGTATTGTGTAATAGATTTTGGTGGCTCATGGTTAGAGCACATACCATTAGTGTAGTTCTCATATAACAATAGTTATCAAGCCTTGATACATATGGATCCTTTTGCAGTATTTTATGGGTTTCCTTGTCATTCTCCACTTTTTTGGGTGGAAACGGGAAAGAACTCAGTGGTTGGACTAAGCCTTAAGTAAGAGACAATGTAGAAAATTCAGTTGATCAAGAAGAGAAAGGAAATGACTTAGAGTCATCCGAAATAATATGCATATCATCATCGATGGATATTTTCATTCAATGTGTGTGATCATGTTTTCTTGAGAATATCTCCAAGGCTTGTGCATCATCATTGTGGGAATTAGGTAAAGTTATCACCTCGATAAAAATTCCCTTTTAAGATACTTGAATAGGTTGGTGTGGTGGAATATCGGTTGGCATTTCCATCAAGGTTCAGTTTAGTGTATAATGTGATTCATGTATCTTAATTAAAGAAGCATCAACCTTTTCTTGACCATGTGATTAAACGGGATCACATTGACCTAGAGTCAGATGTTATATTGGTTCATGAGCCAGTGCAGATTGTGGATGTCAAAGAGAAAATCTTTCATGGGGAAATCATCGGTCTAGTACGGTTTTTATGGGAACATGGTCAGATCCATGAAGAAACATGGGATCATGAGAAATAAATGGTTGAGTAATGACCATAAATCTTTGAGCCCAATTGTGTTTTTCAACATTACAAGGATGGAAAAACCAATGGTTGGGAGAATGTAGCACCCAGGTTTTTAGGTAATTAACCCTTTATTTATGTATTTTAAGTATATAATGTAATTAGGCTAAGTGTTGAGAGGTTTGGAGAGGTTTTGGAACGGGTTTTTGAACTTTTATAGAGGTTCACAATTTGATAACAGTTAATAGAAACCATGCAACACCTCCTAAGAAATTGGGAAACTGAAACTGTGTGCATTGGGTAGGCGCACGACTTCATGCTCGGTTTGGCCAAACCATGCAACCACCTAGGAAAAACTATGTGATATTGGATAGAGGGGTTTAGCATGTTTGATGTATGGTTTTTCTAACCATGTAATCCAACCATATTATGGGTGTTTAGAGGCAATGGATAATGAACAATTAGCACATGACTTTCCTAACCATGCACTCTAACTGCACACCCTTAAAAAAATATCTAAAAAAGGTGGATATAACTCAGTCTATTCCCTTAATGTATTTTTTACCTTAATACAACCCTATCATGATTTCCACTCCTTCTAATGGCTAGATACATGCTTCCTATTTATCTTGGAGCAATCTTTTGGTGAATCTAATTGTGTCAGAGGTTCATATTCATTGGTAAGTGCTCATTATTAGGGGTTTTCCTTAGTCTTATTCTTATTATCTCTCTTTGATTCAGGGATATAATCTATTAGAGATAGATTCATGTTGGTTAATTCTAATCATGATGTGTTATGATTTTTTTATTATATGGAATAGGATTTAAGGATATCTTTTTGGAGTTTCATGCTGATCTTTTGAAGTTTTTTCCGTACTTCATTTTCTCCATCATTTTAGAGGTAAGTGGATTCAATATTGACTCATCTTATTGTAACTTAAAGTATTTATTTCAAATTGATTGTATTTCATGAATTTAATTGTGAAATTGATGTGAAAATCTTAATAGAAACCATATTTAGTTATCATTTGTGAAAATTGTGAAAATTGTTTGTTTTGTAGAATGTGGAATTGGTTTCATGATTTTAAAATGATGATTTTAAATTTTTTGTTTAGTTTGGATTTATGCAAAAAGGTTTGTATAATTTCTTTCAATAAATGGTTTTTTATTGAAATGGTTTTGAATAATTTAGTTGTCATGATATTTTTCATAAATGGTTGGCGCATGTTCATGTTCATTTGGGATGGATATGTGTATGAAGTTTCCCCTATCAAGATGGTACATATAAAGTTATGAACTTCCTCCCATCAAAATGGTTCACCAAGTGACAAATTAGTGAAAGGATGACTCATCACTCATGTGTATAGTGAGTTCTATGGTTTCATGAATATGTGGATGTGTGAAAATGGAATAGGGATGCCAAATGGATTTGAGAAATGGTTTGAAAGACTTGTTTGATTGCTTTCCATGGAAATGGTTTTGGTTTGGAAAACTGTTTTTATGATTTGATATAAACTAATTTAAATGGTTTTTAAACTATTTTATATAAATTTTATAACTATTTATATCATAGTGGTGTGAGTAGGGAAGTAATTGGGGAAATCCTACTGAGTTTTATACTCACCCCCTAGTTGTGTACTTTAGTGCATTTATAGATGTGATATATCGAGACATGGTTAAAGGAAAGGTATCTCATTTTTTAGTGATTCATCATGATACCTTGGGAATGGATTTTTGAGTTTGATCTTAGAGAATGTTGGGATTTGGTGAGTTTATGTACTTTTTATATTTTTATATTTTGGTTTTGGTTTACGCTTCGTACTTTGATATTAGTTTTAGTTTCCTATTTCTACTCCAATATGGTTCATGTTGTAGTTTTGTTTTTCTATCAGTGGGTTATACTTTGAGTTGTATTACATTTTTCTCATGCATAATATAGTGTTAGTTTGGTTATCATTATATGGTATGGTTGTTTTAATTTCAAAAGGAAAATCATCCCCAAATTTTTATTAAGCTCTCAACATTTATTTCTAGTCTTTTGTGTATTGGGGATGTAACATAAGGTCTAATAACACCCTATGAATCTTCCTAAGAAAATGATTGAGGGTGGGATGTTACATTATAAAACCCACAATATCCCCTTAAATGATAAAAAAAATCATTAATCTGAGGTAAATGATATAAGTTCTTGACTGTTAACTATTTTAACCTATGGTAATCAACACACAACTATAAAATCAGATCAACCATATTTGTAAAAATAATTGGAGAATCCCATGGAGATATACTCTGCTGAATGAATCCATTGGACTGAATATCCTCTAACTCATTATTTAACTATTTATTATCAACTTGTTCCATATGATAGAGAGGAATATAAATAAGTTGAATACCTAGTATCAAGTTGATTAAAAACTCTACCAACTTCTCATATGATAATCTAAAAAATCCTTAGGAAACACAACTAGATACCAATCAAACAAAAAGGGAAAATAGAAAAAAGAAACACTCTTAGATGACCTATGATATAGCCCCACTATCTAATATGAAATCATTCTTATCTATACCAAATTAATACTTACCATATTGGTATTACAATCCTCCTCCCATAGAGATATGTGACTCATCACCATAAGGATACAACATCATGCATTACCGATAGCATTCAATACAAATTTGTAGCTCATGCCTGTAGTGCCTGTGTAAAATCCAAACCCTGATCTCCACTTCCTTGAGAACCTTTCCAAGAAAACCTCTAAATATAACCCATTTTTTTACATGAGTGACACTCTTTAGTATAATAATGGTAAATAGAACAATTATATCCTTTCTTTCCATTCTAAAAACAAATAGTTGATTCCCTACCTTTGGAAGAAGATAATAAGGTCTTCCCCTGACCCCTAAATATCCTCCATATTTATGAGAATCATATCCTTTCCTATTCTTACTAGTGTTAGACCCACATGATCCTATTAACAAAAAATTATCTTCCTTGAGATCCTTTTTATACATAATAAACTTTTTAAAAACATTTATGAAGGTATATAAGTAAAATAGATAGGCCACAGAATGAATTTATCACCTTAACCCACACTCAAACCAATGAGACTTATAAATCTCATATCCTTATAAGGTGATAGAAAAATGAAGTAACTCTATGAAACTAGAATCATAATAAATAAAAATAATAATTACATTCTTAAACTTGAGTAACTACTCTAATATTTCCATACTCAAGGTCCAAGGATAGAACTATTCAAGAAAGAGAGCCTAAAAAAGCTTCCTAGTTCAACCCCCTAGTCCTCCTCACTCGGGCCAGGATATCCCACCAGCACTGAGTTGGTCCCTCAATCATAAATACCACAATATTCACGTTCTTCCCTTATAAATAATTGATCATTTTAAAGATCCAATCCATTCCCTCTAATAATTATTAAAATCCCTAATGCCCATCATCACCCTTAAAGACTATATGATTTTTTTCTTGAAAGTCATGAACCACATTCACGACCACCACCACTTTCCATGATGGCCTCATCTCCATTATCTGGACCACCTTCAACAAAATATCAATAAAATTATTTTATAATAGGGTCTCTGGTTTAGTCACTAAGGGGACATTCTATTCTCCCCCTCTATATATCACTTATCAAATTTATCCTTCTCAACATACTTTCCTTTAGGTTCATCAATTCACCTGTTTGGTTCCATAATTCTACAAAATAATCAACACACCCATTATAAACAACATTAATGTCCCATCAAAAAAAATATTGCAAGATATCACATATCACTTGTTATACATATTCTTAATATGGTTAATAATACTAATTAATTCCATAAATACATGAGTCCACACATATTCTATTCCCCTATGTGCTAAAAATAATTCATGAATTTACCACTACCCAACCTAAACTAAGTGAGTATAAAACCCACAATATTTGGTAAACTAAAAAAATAAAATATGATACTCCAAGGTAACTTGGACTTTCACTATGGTTGTGCTATCCAGAGACCTACACATAGCTTCTACACTAAGTCTCAACTATTATTATCTACCATAACATAACCCAAATATCATGAATCCAAGAAAAAACAACTCCAATACCATTTTTTAATATCCAACCTTGGTGCAGTCTTGCCACCATGGTAAAACACCACACGACCTCAAGTGAACTCGCCCATCACTAAATGCTGGTGACTATCTCTGAGGATCTAAGATACTGAATGGGGAGTGATTTTACCTCTAATATCCCATTACATAAAATAAGCGGATAATAAGAACTATAATATCAATAAATAGTGAAAAATAATAGCAAGAAATCTATAATCTTGAAATGTTATCCCAATATGCTCACAAATTTCATACAGTCAAACATGAATCAAAAGTAAGTCATGCATGCCAAAATGTAAGCAATACAACTAGAAAAGATGATGAAATGAAGTGTAGACAACCCAATACTCAAGGATTAACTATCCAATTAACTAAGCTCCAATGTGTCTTCAAACAATGACTCCCAACTACAATGACCCCTTTCATTTACCTGAAACATCATGCGTGTAATCTATATGAACACAAGGTGTTTATATATAGTAAGTAAGAATATAATCTTTAGTAAAAAATACCACAACCCCTTCCCACTCAAGCAGTCAGTATGTGAATATATATATATATATAATAGTGTAAATCCCAAATGATTCAATTACAACCAATTTTAGAAATATAGTAAATAGTAGGTGTGGCCATGTCACCCAAACAAGTCATACCTACTTTGTCCAATGATGGTACTCAAGGATCAAGAAGCATTCTAATAGATTATCATGAAATACCAACCTCTCCCAAGGACAATAATTTATATAGAACAATTATATATACCACCTCAAAGACACATCATCCCATAACATTATAATAATTTAACACCTCAGGTCCAACCATTCCATAACAAGGAATATCATATATCCAACCTCTCAAGGTTAACTATTCCATATCACGATATAACATATCTTGACCCAATATTGGGAACCTATAAGTTTCCATTATCACAGATCAAACATAATACACATGGTTAGTGGTAAAATCTCAAAAAAAAAATTAAATCACTACACAACATATCAATTTCATCCCATGAAAACTCATAATGTCATTTCATCCCACCTATATAAAATATGTAATAAACATGGATAAAAAAAATCCATTTCCATATCAAAGACCACAATTTTAGCAAGAAAACTTACATTAAGAACCACTAACACGATCTCATTATATCACATTTCAATAAAAGGTTGTTAATTAATCTTTAATTGGTTAATTTACCCTTTTAACCATTTAAAGTTCCAATTCCAGCTTACTCTTACCATTAATCATCTTACTAAACACACACTTTAACCCCCAAGGCATGGGGTTAATCGCCTAAGCAACCATGTTTCCTTACTCCCACCTAATGCCCCATTTTTTACTTAAAAATAATTATTTCAAAAATATAACCACACACTAAACACAAAATGTAGTGTCAAATTATCATAAACACATAAAAAATTCATTAAATCATTTCATGAATCAATTAGGTGATAATTTTCTCTTATTAAATCAATAACCCCCTTCTTCATTACTATCCATGGTTAACCATATAAATTCCCCACATTATTATTCATTTTATTTATACATTTACTATTAGTCTTTATAACACCAATTCACTATTAAAATCATGGAAACCTCAATTCCATCACTTATACAACACTTTAGGGCCGTGATTATTATCCAATAAATCATAATAAATTCATTTCTCAATAATTAGACCAATTTACAAGCCAATAAACACATATAATCTATATAACTCATAAAAAAACCCACAATACACATATAAAAAAATAACACAATCCATGAATAAGAAAGTGGTAACCTACCACAATGACGATGAGAAAACTGCCCAAGGCATAGGCATCTAGAAACTCCATGAACTCAATAATTCTAGGTTCTAGAGAAATAAAATCAATAGAAAAATAATTAGAACCACACATTGATTAATACCTTGTCATTTTTTTCCATAAAATTTAATATCCATAGAGTATTTATCATGATAAATCCAATGTACCAATTATAACTCAAATCCAATCTCAAATGAAGCTAGAATAGAATCTTGAAGTTTAATAATGAAGAAATGGATTTAGGTCTCAAAAATTCCATCAAATTTCATCCAAATGTTCCCTAAATCAAAGGGATTTGAAGTTAAATAATAAATTCCACAACTACAAAAAATACATAACATCCCATAATTTAAAAAACCCACCAAGGCTCTATCGGTTTTTTTCTTGGGCCTCATTGGTCACCTGATATCACAATATGAACCCACAATTCCCATCAATCATCCGATGGTAGGTTTAATGGACCCATTCCCTTGGCTTGACCAGTGGGTGTTCAATGCCCCAAAACCTAGTACCTGATGTCCTTTTCTAGGTAATTCCCAAAAAAGTCACTTTAAACTTATTCCTACTTCTCTTCACTTCACCTTAAACAATCCAAAATAATAATAATAATAATAACCTACTCAAAAACCAAACCAGGGAATTAAAATAAAATAATATACATACCTTAACAATGGGGTTCACTACACCAAAGGTTATAAAAAATGGATAATTTCCATAAATATGGAATCATATTAAGAATGAACATATTAATTTACTTTATATCCATGAACCCTTGTCCCCTATCCATTCTCATCTTTAATGGGTATAATTTCTTGAAAAATAGAGCCTATAAAACATCACAGGACAATCTATTTCTCCTCTTTTCTTGGACTAAAATTTACCTATGATGTCAAGATGGTACTTCAAGAATAAAAAAATCTTTATTTTATTCCCTTATGGTGTATTGGTTAGATAAAATACTCTATCCATCCTCTCCAGCTAATATTTAGTTCCTTAAGGCCTAAAATATTCTATAAAGATAAGAGTATACTGATCTTGAAAATAATGAACCACATCAATCACCACTATGACCTCTTATGGTGGTCCTCTATATATATTTTGAATTACTTTAAGAAAAATTTCAGTGATATTTTTCTCCATTGGAGTCTTAGGATCACTAACTAGAGGTACATGCTTAGCTTTTACTTTTATATGACCCTCATTAGAATGACACTACTCAACCTCTTTCCCTAGAGGCTCATCGACTCACTTATTAGGTTCCATGAATCCAAAAAAATAAACACACCAATTATCAACATCAAAATTTTCAATAGATAAATACCTCAAGAACCACATACTATAGAGATCCATAAGGTAGTTAACTAAACAAACTAATCACATTACAATATCAATTTAATTTTATAGATTTTTTCTAATTAATCCATTATTAATAACCTATTTCGGAAAACATATATCATTTTATTAATAATTCAATCATTTAACTAAAATTAAACCACAATTGAATCAAAAACACATGAACAAACACACATATCATTTTACTACATGATAAATTAATACATGAATAAATCAGTATTCAACCTAAATTTAGTGAGAACCAAATCCTAAAAATATCATTTAAAAACTAAAAAAATACAAAACTATACATCCCAGGTAAGTTGGACTTTTACTATGGTTATGTTTTCTAGGAACAAACCTAACTTTTAGTCCAAGTCTCAACTCTTAATCTCTATTATACTAATTTACCAAATATGAAAACCTCAAAAAATAAACTAATTTGATACCATTTTGTAATGTACCACCTTGGTAAAACTATGCCTATAAGGAAAAATTCCACATGACCTCAAGTGAACCCCCAATCACCCAAGGCTAGTGATTAACCTCAAGGGTCCAAGAATATCACTTGAGTAGAAATTTATCCTATAATGTCCAATCATATCATATAGAACCAAAATATACATTAGAATAACAATTAGTGATATAAATTAATAACAAAACACTCAATAATTCAAGATAACATCCCACAAAATTTCCATATAAATCATATATCTAAACATTGCCATAAATTAAACTCAAGTAATAAAGTATTGATATTACAATTGAAAATTAAGAAAAAGTTTTTTAAAACCCTCCATAAGACTCTAAATATATACAAAAATAGATCCACCACATCTTCTGACATCATCTCCCATCCACTTAGGCTAGTTTTCATTATGTACAACATCATACATAAAATCCATATCCACACAAGGTGTGTACCTATAGAGATTGACAATAAATATTTAATATAAATAACCAGAACCTTAGGCACCCCTTAGGGTTTAATTTTATCATATATAAAATGTGTAAATCATTGAAATGATTTATTAATATCTTTATAAGAATGAAATTAAGGTCCTAGGTTCTAAATAATACACTCAAATAATGTCATACCCACTTTATAAAATTTCGATATAATCTATGATATAAATCATGGAACAACATAGCCAAACACATGGATCAAATCCATTAAGTTCCAAAAACATAAAATATCATAAATTATTAAGCCCAAAACAAGGTCTAGATAAACTCATGAATCAAATGTTTAGTGTCTCATTTCGTAGACTAACAAAATGCTCCTCATAAGTGACCAAATTAATGGAACGTTTTACATAAAAGGAGTAAGGTTAAAATTATATAAACACAAATTCATGTTCTGATCAACATATCATAAACCTAACCTAAGTTACCCAACATAAAGATCCACTATACGTTTTAAAAACATGCATAAAAACATTAATTTCAGACACATCTTCCGACTTCAACATGTAATTTCTAGCAAGAATACTTCATATAAAAATCCATATTCCAAACCACTTCAACCAATTTCTCAATCAAAAAATTATTAAGTATTCATTTTCCCTTTGTGTATAAATTTACATAATTTCAAATGTAATTTCAAAAAAGTATAACTTACTTTATATCTAAAAAATTTCATGGTAAAAATCATAAAAACTCATAACTATGTCTTCTAGTTAATTTATATGCATTTAAACCTTTTAAACATGTATTTTTACATAAAAATAATTTTTCTACAATAGTTAAACCTAATCCAAAACACTCATATTTTCAAAAAATATTTCACCACACCTTTTCATAATTTACAAATTCACTAAATGAATTTATATAATAGAAAACAACACTTTAACACATAAAATCATTATTAAAACATCAATTTTATCCTTTATATAATTTACGTTTACCATTTATGATTTCATCAAATTAATGAGTTTTCCTATAATTTCCTTCATTAATAAATAATATATAATATGAAACTATATGATTTTATCCCATTAAAATTTTCTAAAAATTATATATAACACATAACAACCCAGGAAAAATTATTCTATATTATTTGAAATAATTTCTTATGAAAAATAAATCACATGAATCAATAAATCACAATAACAATAAATTTTTATGTAAATTCACCGAATTAATATACCAATGAGTGAAAGAGGTCACCTAACTAACTCTAGGTGAAAAATCCACATCAATAAAAAAGGATTAATTCCTTTTAAAATTCAAGGAATACATAAAATCTCCATACTAGAAGAAAATAGAGAGAATTTGAACATTAAAATAACCAAACCTTGACACCTGCACATAATAGGATAGGGATATTTATTCACTTATCAAGATGAACCAAACAACACTAATAGATCATAATTTTCCCAATAAACAAAGAAGAAATCACTACTTGAAATTAGAACGATAAATGGAGAGATTAGTGAGGAAGAAATTCATAGGAACCTCTCATTGGAAATGGAAAATAACAACTTAATAAAAATATTGTGATAGTATAATTACCAAAATTCAATAATTAAAAAATTAATCTTTCCCACAAAAATTTTCCAATGAATAGAAACATCATCCCAATGTATCTTTGTACATATAATTCCTAACCACCAACCAATAAATGGCTAGTCCCAATGCAATTTCTATTTTATCTTTTTATTGGGTACTCGGTACCCTACCACTAGGAACCCGATGGTCATTGACATGTTCCTATCATGGGGTGTGGTAAAAAAAATTATTTACTAAGTTAAAATTATATATAGTGATTAACCTAAATTTTATCTAGAGAGGATTACACAGTAATCAAGATTTCATCTTAAAATTATAGAAAAAGTGAGGTTGTTTTTTTTGAAATTGTCTGATTTTGAAAAGATAAGAAAGAAACTAAACAAAGGAAAGTAATTAAGAAAAATATTAAGATAAAATTGATAAAACAAGTGATTGAAAACTATTATATGAGATGGTTATCAGGTCAGGTTTGGTTCTCCAATTGTAATTCTATCATAGTTAAACTTATCTAATTCTCTTCTGCTAATTCGATAAAAGCGAGAATCCACAATTGCTTCTTATCACTCCCTTAGTAAAATTATAATGCTATGAATAAAACTTACTAAAACATCAGATTGTTCTACTATGATTCCTTTATGTGATAGAGTTGTAGAGAATACACTCAATTGACTTAGGAAATTCCCAATTAGGTCTTGTTTATCCCAAACAATCAATAATGTTCACTACTCCTCACACACGTATTGGTGATCACCAAGAACTTCACCACTAAGACCTGATCTATTCCACAATATATAGACCAGAACCTAGTGGAGGGAGATATTTATCATTGAACTAATAAATAAAAACAACAAAATCTAAAATCAAATACAATCATACATGATAATAAAACCCACTATAATAAATTGAAACTGATTTAGCAGAAGATAGAAAATGATCTTAAAACATTAAGTGCAAGAAATTAAGAATTAAAAAAGGGAAAATATATCCTTCCCCAATAACATACAATCTTACCCCACCATGGTAATTTTAATTTTTAATAATGGGGAAGAAAAATTCCTTAAAAATCTTACATGAATAAAAGAGAGAAAAAAAAGAACATATAATTTGCTCCTCCAGAATCTATCTGCTAGAAGTTTTCTTATGTTTTTCCCACCAGATGGCTGAAAATCATAGAGGTCTCTTCTTAAAATTTGTTTGTAACGTAGCTTTATATAGACCCTAAAAAATTAAAATATTTTTGAAAGTTTTAAAAGAATATATGTCTGTCTTGATGAACATTACTTTCTATGGTTTCCAAATATTGTTTCACCTACTCCACTTTAACTCACTAAAATGATACCTTAATGAGATAATTTCTTAATTAAAGTTAATGGGAACATGAAACATAAATTATTTTGTAATTTGTTTTTTAAATAATATCATTTTAAGGTTGGTATCTCAAGATATGACTCATTTAATGAGGTAGGGTCCATTCTACTGGACATTTCAACTTCATCCATTTGATTGATTTTTATGGGTCATTGTTTTTCGAATTGGATATGGGCCCAGAAGAAAAAGTTTAATACCATGAAAAAAGGAAGCCTAAAAAAATTAATCACTCAAATTTAATCCGAATATTAAAACTTATTCTCAAAATGCAGTGGTGAATGAAAACTGTTAAATTTACAGAATTACCAATTTTCACATTTATGCTCAAAACTCACCAAAAATCATAAAATGATTAAAATATTCTAAAATTGATTAATTAGTTGGGATTAAATAATTTAAAAAGATGTTAATTATTATGAAAATATTATCTATATCATTCATGCTATATAAATTCTAGTAAAGTACATATCTAAATCCCCTACATTATTCTTCCTTCACCCATAACCCCAAAAATAAACACAAAATATACTAAAATAAATTCAATAAAATCAAAATTATAATATAAAACCATAAGTAAAACTCATGTTCAATACATGTTTTATGATTTTTTCAAACCATGATTTTTTTGTAGGAAAAAAATAATGGTCTGATAAAAATGAGAATGGAAAGCGTTTATGAAAAAACAGAGCATTATAAATATGATAATCTCAAACCACGATTTATTAAATAAATACTTAAGGTTAGTATAGAAATTTAATTTATATAAGAAAACCATGAAATATCCATGTGTAACCATTTCATGGTTTCAAAAGTGTTAATTTTGAAAGCTCATCCTAAAAAATAGCATCACCCAAGGAAGAATGGTCATGTTTTCTCCTCGAAAAGATTTCTCACTTGGGATAAAACACATAATGGTTTACATGAAAAATGATTATTGTTATAATAGTTTTTATTTAAACCTTACCAATTTTTTGGTGGATATGATATAGTTTTAAATTAGATTTTACATTGTGAATCATAACTGATATTATTTTAATATTAAAGGTATTATTATAAAAATTTATTTAAAACATGATAAAAGAAGTTTTGGTTTAATAAAATGAAATATTTGATATTAATTTTATTTAACGTGTTTACATAAAATGTGAAATGTTATATGATTATAAATTTTTTCATAAAATACCACATATTTTAAAAATATAATGAATTTTATATTAAATATCATATAAAATACTAATATTAAAGAGTTCATATTAAAATAAATGTGAATCATTCTTGTTTATTTATTCATATAATAACATGTCTAAAATATAAATTGTTGATAATTTATTTACTTATGAAACATTCATAAATTATTATCTTAGTGTCAATATTTTAATTATTACATTTATTTAGTTTATTGTCTTTTTTTGATGAATTTAATAGTTTTATTATAAATATTTGTATTCTTTATTTTAAAGCATTAAATTATTTCCTATATATGTCATTATAGGAGATCAAATTTGATTATAGGAGGAGTTATACAAATAATTTAGAGGAGTTACAATATTTTTAGGAGGAATTTGATATTGGTACCCCCAAACTGCACCCTATTCACAAGAAATGGATCTCACACCCTGCTTACTAGTGTTGCATCCCACACCTTACTCTCCAACACCATGTACAACACTCTATTCAATGGCATCATGTCCTATTCTTGGTCCACCTCACACCACACCATGCACCCAACCTAAGGTAATTGGGAACCCAAATTGGTTACAAGTGGTTATTTGGGTGCTCATCTATACTTACCAATATAAGGACCACCCATACTCCCATTTTGATACCTAAGTCCAAGATGAGAAATCTTGGAGACATTGGAGCACACATAATGGTGTTAAAGGGTATTTGTGTACTTTTATGATTATAATCATATAATAGATCACTTCACCCATGTCATCACTAGACCATGGTGAATAACCTTTCTCAATGTATTTTTTTAAGAAAATAGGGTTCAAGCCCCTAACTCCCAATTTTTATTTCAATGGACCTTCTCCTAGTCCATAGAGGCTATAAAAAGGTGACCATTCATGCATGTATTAAATATAATATTAATCTTAATCCCATGGGAATATTCAATATGTCTCCCGTGTTTTCACAATTGGATCATCATCTAGTTTATCTGACACCCAACTCACCCATATGGGCGCCCATTCACACAGTTCACCAAATTGGGCACAACTCCACCTAGGTACCCTACTATAGGTCACTCTTGGCTTATAATATTCATCCACCATAATATTTATGTGTTTCTCTCCAATAATTATTCACATAATTAAGGCTTCTCCATGACCTTCTAAATTACATTATGGGGTTACACACACTAGCATGCTTCCTCCAGATCATGTATTCCATTAACAATTGGAATAATGCATCATGTAAGAGATATATAATGGTTTTAATCCCTTATTTATTAGAGACACATGGAATATTTAATCATGCATTCCATTGATAATGAGTAATCTATATATTATAGGATCACTAGATGCTTCTTTAGCCTAACTCTCTTGGCTTATTTGAATTGGATCTTTTGAACCAAAACTATCTCCACTAGGAACTTAGTCAATACTTTTACCATCCTCATTAGTCTAATTAATAATACATAAGCATTAATGGGCCTCCAATATGGATTAATTTCCATATTAACTTCACCTAATAAATTTTTCAGGTCAACCCATAAAGGGACACTCATTTATAAATCCCACACCAACACTTTCTATGTACCTTTCACCTAGTAGTATATTTTGAGGGACTTTAAACTACTCAAAATAGGTCATAGTCATAAAATATTATACCTAAAGATAACATGGTCATGGTTTCACAACCTTTAAAGGTGTATCATTGGTCCTGGATGAATAACCTTGAAAGTATCTTCTTCAGTTATAGAGACACGACCTTAATAGGTATTACAATGGTCCTTGTCACATAAACTTAAAAGGCATGAAATGTATTTTTAAATTTGACCAAAATATGTCAATTTTTATTTCCTTCACTAGGATATATAGGTATCCCATATCATGGGTGAAATCCCAAATCCTCTACAATTACCACCCCTAGATGGTGATAAATTCTAGAGCTCCCTATTTTTAGGATTTAGTCTAGAGTGTAATCTCATACATATAGAAGTTCAAATTAATATATGGTCTCAATAAATCACTTTCAAAACAAGGGTAATTGATATTATTATTTGGAATGATCAGATTAATATGTATTAAATCTATAATAGAGTATCAGACTAGGCAATATGACCCTTCATGGGATGAGATTTCCTCCCATCATCATGAAATTGACATGAAATTAAAAATGTCATCAGTTAATTCCAATGAAAACTAACCTTTGGAATGTGGGGACACAACTAAAAAAAATCATGGTCATAAACATGCAAGGGAATAAAAATGGGGACATGATGTGAAATCCATTACATGTGAAATTGATCGATTGATTATGAATTCTTAATTATGATGATACACTTATGGGTTTATTTTTTATGGTTTATCACCTTAAATATCTTTCATAAAATCCAAAATAACATCATCACTCAATGAAGAATCAAACATTAAATTCTCCATCTAGGATGGGGGTAATAGTAGATCAACTTGGGTGATTGTGAATCTCTATAAGGTGGATTTCTAGATGAATTCATTGATTCCAATGATTATTGTTGTTCCCCAAACTTGACGGGGGGGTTTTCACCCACTTAGTATCCCCAACACTAAGTGGTAAAAACACTCATTCAAAAGTATAATCCCAATAGTTATATCCCAAACCTGGAGTTAAATCATTAAATAAATTAGGATATGAAGCCTCGATGTCCTTCCTATCAATGACAGGACAATGAGAGACAAGTGTCCCCTATCACCACATCAAAAACACTTTGGAAATCTCTCCCTAGAGTGAAAAAACCCCATCTACCTAATCTTAAGGATGTGTATAAGGACATTAATTATTCCCTTGTGGTCACCTAGGATCCAATTAGGGGGTCTTATAAACCTTGGTCGCCATAATTTCCACTCATCCTTGACTCCTACAAAGTTCATAGAAGAATTTGTTATAATCATTGAAACTCTGGTCGACCATACTAGAGAATTGAGGAGGAGGGACCATTTAGGGACATATATTTTTAAGGCCTAAGAGATGGCCCATGTTCTTGAGGTCAACAAAATTCATAATGATCACTAGCATATCATAATAGTGACATGAGGAATATTCCAAATCATTATCAGTAAGCATCCCTAGATCATGTTAAGGAAGAAACCAGTGGCCATTTCAGTAGGAACTTTGACAATGAAAGAAGACAATAAATACTATGAAGGTCCTTTATATAGTAATATAGTTAGAAATAGTTGTGTAGTTTCTACCCATAACACCTATTATGAGGGTCATCCCTATAAAAATGGTAAATCTAGCCATAAAATTACTCCATGTGGTGGAAATCTAAAATTCATCAACCACAGTGGTACTTTCCATGGTAAAATACATATAGGAAACGCTATAGGTCATCCTTAGAGCCCTTATTGTGAAGGATATAATCACATAATATAAAAACTTACTGTAGAGATCCTCCATATAGATAAAAACTTCTAATAATTTCATAGGTACTTCTAGTGATACTAGTCATGGAGGTCTTCTTTGTGATACCAATTATAGAGGTCCACCTCTTAGTGAAAAGATAAAAAATAAAGGAGATTCTCCCCTTAATAATCAAGTAGTAGTTATCTACCTTGAATATCCTCCCCATGGTGTTCAAGAGGCATATAACCAAAATGTAGTACATCTACATGTCTCTGATAAAAAAACTAGTATCCATGGAGGTACTCCCCATAGTGGTCAAAACAACAACTTTGGAGGTCCTCTCAATGGATTATTTTTTAGAGGCCCTCACTTTGTTAAGATTTATGATTGGATCTAAGGTCCTGCCTACAATGGTAAATAATAAATCCTTAACCATGAAGGTCCTCTCCATGGTGATCATGTAAACAATTGGAGTGGAGATTCTCTCTATAATAATGAATTTGAAATCAACAACCTTGGAGGTACTATATCGACCCATACTATTTATATATATATACTAAGTCTTATAAGTGAAAATATCCATTAAATATCAATATGTTCCATGACATAACCATAAATTTTTAGTGTATTTGTAAACATGTATACATAAAAAACTAGTATATAAATGATCTACATAATTTCGCATTATGTTCTTCACAACTAGCACCCTTCTTAGACATAGCATACTTAAAACCTTTCTCTATAACCTGGGGAAGGGAAACAAGAAATGGTGAGATAAAATTCTTAATAAGGGTAAACATAAGAGATATCAATCAATTATCATAAGTGAGAATAAGATAAGAAAAAGGGTATGATAATATGAGATTAATATTAGAAATAAGAGTTCTCAATCATCAATAATAAATCATGATCTATGAAAACATGTCATAATCATAAGACATAAGTTTTTGTTATGTACATAAGTATAGAAAATCATTTCCTTAGTCAAGGATCACTCCAAATTATATCATATTGGATTAGGTTCGCTCCCCATTCCCTCATCACCTTAGTAAAGGTTTACTCCCTAGATTATATTATTGGACAAATTCCCTTATTGATCTGGGTTCACTCTCCATCATAGTCCTTATTATCTCATGATATATCCTTATATACCTAATAAATTTTAGGGATATATAATTTCAGTCCCACCATCACATAATTAAAACCTTACATATATGTTCCACAAGATCTTAAAACATTAATCATATCATTAAATCATAACCCATGTAAAGAATCTGGATTTTATAAACATTTCATCATCATAATCATAAACCATATAGTGAAAGAATAAATATTTTAACATTGGTTCATACCTATAGTAAATCATAAAAAATATCAAAGGAATTTTTTATAGATAAAAATACCTTTAAAAGTAAACTAGAACATTTCTTGAGGAAAGTACCCTTTTTATTTAAAATAAATTATTTAGAATCTAAAAATTTCCGAAATTTTAAGGAAAAAATTTTATTTGAAAATAAAAATGATATTTATGAATTAATATTTAAATAAAATAGTATTTATTATAGTGGGTAAATTCATTCATGTAATGTAATTTAAAAATATCCTTCACATTCTCTGTAAAAAGTCAAAAGTACCATGTTTGTAAAATGATAATAAAGTTAATTTCAAACCTCAGTAAGGAAATTAAAATATATTCAAAAATTAATTTAAATGATCTTTTGATAATATTAGAAACATTCTTGAATTTTTTTTAAATAAAACATGGACATGGAAGAAAATATTACTGAATAAAGGGTAAAACAAGGTCGTTTTTTCTTTCAACATTATTTCGGTCTATTGAGTACTTAATGAGAGGAAAATGAACGGAAAACATGAAATATATATAAATAAAAATATTATAATAGAATTAATAATATTTTTGGGATAAATATAATATAATTTCATCAACATAAAATTTAAGCATAAAAAATCCTGGTAAAAATTAGATTATAGAATAAAACCCTTATATTAAGTTCATCTTTATTTATAAGAAATCTAAAATCATATATAATAAACTTAAATTTATTATAATTATATAAAATAAATATAATAATATCTATAAAACCATACATTGATTTATTATAACATCTTATCACCTTTTCATTAACAATCTTTCTTTATCATCATCATTTCAGGTGTTAACTGCTTCGCTTTTCATGTATGTTTTGGTTTGACGATTATGGTCCATGAAATTTGTTCATGGTTACTTTATATACATAATTTTAATTTTGATATAAATATAATACATATTCATTATATATATAATTATAACCATTCATATAAATCATTTATGAAAAATTAATTACATCACTATGTTGAGACGATAGTCCGTATATATGCACAAGTGATGTTTCCATTTTTAGATGGATGGAATGAAATAAAGGTAAATATTAATTCAACCATAAAAAATTATTATTATAATATAATTATAATATATAAATATTAAATTTATCATAATAACCAACTATAAAGTATGGTGGTAGAAAATGAATTGTATCACTATGTGGAGGCGATAGTGAACACATACACACGTGCAATACTTTCACTTCCCATTTGACAGAGGAGAGGAGTTAAATGGTTGTTAAATAATAAAAATAAAATCTCAATAAATTTATAATAATATATTAATAATTTAGTGATATAAAAAATATGTTTATAGGAATTAGTATAAGAAAAAGTTTTGAAAGAGTTTGGTTAAGATCTATACCTCTTTATTGAGAAACCTCCTTTGGTTTACTCCTTATGTCTTGGCGGATTGATCTTAGGAGAAGAATATAAGATATTGGATGGGGGAAAGTATTATAAATTGTTTTTGGATCAATTATTTTCTTATCTATAGGGATAAAATGGTGTGAATAAAGAAGAAGAATAGGTTCCCTTTTAAAAGTGTGGGGAGGTACACCCATGGAATTTCTTAAAATATTTCAATGGTATAAGGCCACTTTCATGGGAAAGTGGATCCAAATGGTCAGGTATTAAAAGGCATGATAATATATGGTTTAAATATATTCAAAAAATAATAATTTTATAGGTTTTTTGTAAATCTCACCCTTATCTCTTGCTTTAACACCCCCTAATAAACCCTGTTTTAACATTAACCATTGTAACAAAATTTTTCTATTTTTACTATTCACCATGAACAAATATTAAGTTGAAACTATGAGATTATATTAATTATTATGATTCAAAATATTGAATCCATTTTACTATATTCAATTTATATTAGTAGTATAATTTAATTTTAAATAAATCCACAACCCCTAATGAAAACCTGTTTTAGATTAATGAATCTTTAAACATAAAATATAATTTACTTATATTCCTTTCCTTTTAAAAACAATAAAATTAATATTAAAATATATAAACGAATATATATCTATAAATTCAATTTAAATAATTAATAAATAGACATTAATTTAATTTATTATGATAAAACACATTGCACATATAAAAATGTTTTTCGAAAAATGTGTTTTTAAGACAAAAAATGAACGTATATCAAAATCAAGTATAATGATGATTCTAATGTAGTTAATTATATTATTTAAAATTAAAGGATAATTATGTTAATTTAAGATAAAATTAAAAACATAATGGTATTTTTACTTGAAAATAAATGAATGATTTTATAAAAAAATTGCATTTTCACTAGTTATTAAAAATAGATATTTTTAGAAAAATCCAAAAAACAATCACCCTAAGATAATATTGAAAGTATGATTTCAAAAATGATATTTATGTCATCAAATAAAATTTATAAAAATGGTATAAATTAATTATAATTTTGATTTTAAAAATTTTGATAAAAACTATTTTAAGCATAAAATGACTTTATTAAAAATTTAGTACTTATTTATTATGAATTAATAAATAAATTTAAATTATTAAAACAATTATACATATTTTTTAAATTTTTTTATTACTACTAATACCTTCCAATTTAATGGCTAGGATATTTTAGTTTAATATATTTTCGTTTAGATAAAGTTGGGGTTGTGTGTAAGGAAAGCTTTCAAATACCTCATGTTTATTTCAAAGGAAACACATATAAAATTTTGGAGTGTTACATTATACCCAATTTAAAATGAATTTATCCCTTGAAATTATTTTAATCTAGTATAAAAAAATGAGTATATCTATGGTTCATCACATCCTTAGGTTCCTATGTAGCTTCCTCCCTCCAAAGAACTTTAACCAGGAAAGTAGTCTAGTTATGTAGAACCTTTTCTCTATAATATAAGATTTATATTGGTTATTATTCATTAAAAAGATCATGCTCCAAAGATAAAACATCTGAGTTCAGTACATGTGAAGGATCAATTATATACTTTCTTAGGAGAGATACATGGAACACATCATGAAATTGAGAAATGTTCAGTGGGAGTGTCATGTGATAATATATAGTCCATAATTGATCAATAATATTAAAAGGACCAATATATATAGGGATCTAATTTACCTTATTTATGAGTCTCATAACCTTCTTCTACAGGAAAATTCAAAGGAAAACCTTCTCACTGACTTTTAATTCTAGATCTCATCGATGATTTTAATCATAAATCTTATTTCTACTCTGAGATAACTTGATGTGTTGTTGAATAGATCTATCCTTATCCACCATTTCCTATGCTGTCTCAGATCCCAATAGATTTTTTTCTCTTACTTCATCATATTATGTTGGATTTCTACACTTATTTACATAGATATCTCCATAATGAGCCATATGAATGCTTGGGTGAAATCTATTATAGTAAGAAAACTAGACTAGATGAAAGTGTTTATCCAAAACACATTTAAAATCTAGAGAAAATGATCACAACATATCCCCTAGGGTTTGAATAGTTCTCTCAAAAAGGCTATATATTTGAGGATTATAAGCAGTAGAGAAACAAGAGACTATATTTAGAGCATACTGAAGGCTTCTCCATAACTTCAAGGTAAATATTAGATCCTGATCAGATATAATGGAATTTGGTACCCTATGTAAACTTACCACTTCCTTAATGTATATCATAATGATGTTACCAAGAGATCAATATTATATGATAGTAATGAAGTGTGATAACTTCATAAGGAGATCAACTATAACCTAAATATCATTATGGAATTTAGATATTTTGGAGATTCTGATGATAAAATCCATGGTGATGTTTTACCTTTCCATTATAGAATGGTGTAGGGTCCTAAAAAATCCACAAAGGAGAATGGGAATCCCCCTTAATTTGAGAATGGATTCTACCCAATTTACCTCAAAGAATTGGACAAAAATATAGAGAATAATCAAAATTGAAAAAGGACCGACCGACCCGCGTACTGGTTCAACATTGATGGTACGTGGTCGGTTCAGTGAGCCGCCCCCTCCGCGGACCAGCGTCGTCCGTGAAACGGAGGCGGGAACCCCTATGTGGGCACGAAGAAGGACAAACTAAAGGCCAGTACACCACCACGAACTGCACCAACCGTCCCATTCCACGCGCACCGTCGTTCACAAAATAGAGGCAGAAGCCGTATGCGACCGCGAACCTTGTCATTTTCCAAATAGAGGCGGAGTGGTGCACGACCACAGAGCAATTCCGTGAAACTCGGTTCCATAAATATCAGTTGACTGAGTCATACACGGGTGTGGCTTTCTTCATGGGCTTCCTCAAAAAGGGTTGTGTGCCCCGTCGGTACAACATCTTTATTACTATATAAATAGACCCTGAGGGGGGTCAAAAAAGGGGGGGATGAAAGGACGGGTGAAAACCCCCTGGGGAGATGCTGGAGAAATCACTCCCAATGGTAAAGTTCTACGACCATCCACGGACCCCATATCATCCGTGGATGGACTCTTCCACATAAGGAGAAACCAAACTACGAACCACACGCGGCCAACTTTTCTGAGACTAGCCCTTATCGGCCATTTCCTTTGCGGACATCCTAGGTGGACAGCTTCTACGTAGCCCGCCTCCTCCGCGACCATCTCATCTGCGGAAACCCTTCGCGGAAAACCTCTCTGCAGTTGCTCCTACATGGCCTGCTCCTCCACAGATACCATCTGTGGCCATCTCCTATGCGGCCATCTCCTACGCAGCCCACCCCATGCGGAAAACCCCATGCACTCATTAGTCCATACCACGGGGGCACAGCCCCAGCACCCCTGCTCAGGGTCAGTGTTGGGCTGCGGCCCCGACCCTCCTGACTGGTCCCTTCGCTACCGTGACTAACCCCCATGAAAAATGGAGAGTCGCACCGTGGACTTTTCGGGGTGGGTCAACAATATTTTCTATTTCACCCTTATGCCACCACAACATCTATCCTATACATGGAATGAGTCGAGCTACCCTTCATGACTCTCCTATAACCTCATTACCTAGATCCTTCTTCTAAGTTCATCCAGAAAGGGCCGCCCTTGCATAAGTCCCACAAAAACCATTTCTAGGTATCTCCTACTTAGTTGTCATGACTACATGAAGTTAAACTGTTTGGCCCTCATCCTATCCATATGACGTTAAACTCTATGGAAATAGTCCCTACAACATGACATTAAACTGTGATGTCTTTATCCAAGCTATATGACTTTAAACTGTAGCACACCTAAACCTCAAATAAAATTCTGGGCATCCCTCCTGGAGTAAGCCCCACACCATCATAGCTAGAAGCCAATGGCCCTTCCCCTCTCATCACAGAAGGTTCATTGCTCCGCTGCGTGACTCCTACCTTCCTCCAACATCAGGGAGAAGGAGAGTCCAGTGGTCCTGGCCTTCTCCTCCGCTCATAATCTTCCTCCCCTTCCATTGGTAGGGAGAATGTGTGAGGCTTGGAAAGCCTATTACATTCTCTTGTTTCTCACACCGAGCATGAATCACATGGGCTTAGATATTTGTGATGGTCACAGCGTCTGCACAACGACGACAGTCAAAATGAACTATGTGGGTTTTGATCCATGTCTCCTAAGCAGGGTATGTAGGAAGCCTCCCCAAGGTTCAATCCCAATTCGGTCCACTAACCATGTATGAGTCCCAATCATGCCCCTCAAAAAAAACTACGTGGGTTTTGATCCCTGTTTCCTAAATAGGGTACATAGGACGCCTCCCTGGGGTTCAATCCCAATAACAGGAAACTCTCATGTAAGCCCGTATCACGAGTTCGATCCAAATTCTCAAGTCGTTATCTGTCCCCCCTAGATTACAATAAACTCTAGAGTGCCCAGTTATGAGGCTTTAATCCAGTGTCGTTTCAATGAGTCCAAACTCCTCGGAGTCATTAATACAATTAGGGATGGTAAACCTCAGGCCTAAATGATTCCGAATCCCTGCGTTCAGCTGACCATTTCCAACCAGGAGTAATCCGTGGATACTATGATTGGGTATAAACCAAAGATTCATGAACATATGAATACATCTTAAATCTATAAGAGATTCCCAAAACAGGCAATAATTCCTCCAAAAGGGTGCGATGAGCCCTACTTCCCATCCTCTTGACCCATGTGAGTTCTTAAGTGCTGCTGGCCAAATCACCCAGCGAACGCCTTCCTTTGGAAAACAGGTCCACGTATTGTTGGATATAGAACCATTGGGAGTTTCGAAAAGAAAACAATGCACCTGATATGAGTGATTAAGCAGAAACCAACCTTCTCTAATCAACCATTAGGCAGCACATGTCTTCCCACCCTTGGTCGAAACAAAAATGGTGAACCCGACATGAATCTTTAACCAAGCATGATGGATTTAACCTAATCCCACTCTGTGCCCCCTTATACTCACAAGGAGGGCCAAGAAAATTCATTAATTACACATGGGATCATGAGATGATGCTTTCACGTGTTTTCTGTTTGTATTTTTTAAAATATTTTATAGGTACCAATCAGAACTCCCTTCGATCCAATGGCATCACAGAGGAACTCACAGATGCGTACTTCAAGCAACGCAATTACTGGACATACTCACCAATGAAGGAACCCGTCACCTACTCAACATCTTCAACTCTGGGTCTCGAATGCGTTGATCCGAGAGTACCACTTGAACGGTACTCTCCCGACGGTGGGGGCAGCCATGCACTCCCTCCAATCCGCTAAGACCCGTCGGTCACCTGCCCAGCAATGGCCGTGAAAGCCGATCCAAACAGCTCCTATTACCATCTCAAACCATTTTGGAAGTCTATCCTCAGAATGAGACAACGTGTACCTCCCTTATCTCAAGGAGGCAGATGAGGTTGACACCAAGGACTTCATCCCATTGAATGGGGGTTCCGCTCTAAGGCCCCCACTGGAAGACGTTGTCGCGGTTACGTCGCAACTCAATATCCTCACACTAAGGAGGATGTCGCCCCGAGGATCCAGGCCCACGCTCCCTGAGCTCCAGCCCCTTGGACCACCTGATGAGGGCGGAAAATGTACAACCAGGGACCGGTCATCACCCTTGTCCCTAAGGAGGAGCTCCGCTGCCCAGTCACAGAGAAATATTGCGAGCAAGCACATACACATGTCTGCTCCTCCAAAGGCCTCCATCCAAACATGGTGGAATAATATGAGCAGGCGTGCATTCCTGCCGAGCTCCATCAAACCCTTCACTCACATAGGATAACACCTACCCGGTAGGAACCTCTCCCTGCCCACGGTCATGAAGCCCACCAACCAGATGTGGTGGAAAACCAGCGCTTGCAGGACCAACTCTTAGCAGATGCTCCTGATGCCTACCATCCCAATGTGGTGGCAATCAACAAAGCCCACCATCCAGATGTGGTGGCAATTAATAGGCCGAAACGTCTCCCTGCCAATAAAGGCCACCAAATCGATACGGTGGGGAACAAACATATACAGGGCCAACTCCCTACGAATGCAAGTAATGTCCACCATCCCGATGTGGCGGAAAACGGAGAGATAAACCAGCATATCCCAGCACAGGGCTAGACTCGTTCACCTGCCCCGACACAGAAGAATTGTCAGTACCCACTGACCACCGAAGGACCGGAGCAGGATATTCCTACTTCGATACCAGAATGGGCCTTCATGCCTGTTCCATCCAAATATGTCTCTCTGCATATCCTGGCAATAATGGAGGAGCAAGTATCGATCCCAGATCATATCTTGTAGACTTGACAGAATGTAGTTGCATCAGCGGGAACAGTAAGGACTCGGGCTCGTGATCCTGTCTCCCCAATTGAGGCAACTCATCTAAGAGACGAGGCAGCCTCCTCGGAGCAGATTTGTATCCCTGCTTCTGCCCAGGAGGGTCGTCAACCATATTCCGCGATACAAGGGCAACCAGATCGAGCAGCTTCACTCATTCCAACTGGGGGACACCCGTCCATCATGGAGGATGCTCCAGAGCAGGAATATACCCATGATAAAAGTCAATATGTTCGTTGACATATCCCTATAGCATCATGGGACCCAATTAGAAAGGGACCCAAAGGTGAAGGTCATTATCAACAGCAGATGGTCACCGCTGCCCGCAAGAAAGTGCCCCGAACGCACCGAAGGCAGCTGAAAAATAAAGAGCGGGTTCATGACTCTGCTCTGCTGGAAGTTGGGGTTCCTAATTCCACTAAGCACATATCGAAGTCTCAGAACCCTGACCACCCATTACCATATTATGGGAGTAGTAGTAGCCATTGCGAAGGTCCTCCCCTCAATGTCGCTACCAGCAGCTCTGAAGGTCCTCCCCAGAGCACCCATGGGGGCCTCCCCTATGGGCATATAACGATAGATCACGAGAGGTTCTCTTTTGATGAAAGTCATAGAATCCCTCCACGTGACTAGAAGATCAAGTAGCAAGAAGGATCTCCACTTTCTGTGGTCCACCCTGAAGGTCCTCCCGGGGTATACACTGCAAACACTCTCCGTGCAGTGGGACCATAGATTATGATAGTAGTCCTCGTTATCGTAGTCGCAACTGTGGAGACCCTCCCCGCAGTAACATCTCATCACGACAAGAAATCCCTCCCCTTGTCGTGGCCTACCTCGAAGGTCCTCCCCAGGGGTTACGTTGCAATGAAACTCCACGCAGCCAGGCATCAGATCACGATGGTAGTCCTCACCACTCTGATAACGGAGGTCCTCCCCGTAGAGACGTCAAGAAACAAGAAGGACCTCCTCTCATTGAGGTACATTCAGAAGGCCCTCCCTAGGGTGTACCCCACATCCATTCTCCTTACGGCAGCTGTGATGGTAGTCCTTGCCAGCACGACCGCCATTGCGAAGGTCCTCCCCACAATGGCCCCAAGCAATAAGAAGGTCCTCCCCTTATCGCGGTGTGTCTTGAAGGTCCTCCCCAGGATACACATCAAACATAAAACCATGATGGTCATCCTCACCATGATGGAAGTTGTTGCGAAGGCCCTCCCCGTAACAATGCTACACAGCCATAAGGTCCTCCCCTTGCTGCGACACGCCTTGGAGGTCTTCCCCAGGGTATGCACTACAAAATTCATCTATGCAGTGAGGTGTCAAGCAGTAATGGTAGCCCTTTCCATTACGACATGGATAGCAGAGGCCCTCCCCACCTAGAAGCTGATCAACAAGAAGGCCCTCCCCTCTTTGCGGTATATTCTGAAGGCCCTCCCCAGGGTGTACCCCATAGATTCTCTCCCTGCGGCAGCTCTAATGGTAGTCCTTTCCATTGCGGCCGCCATTACAAAGGTCCTCCCCGAAGTGACATATCATATCGACAAGAAGGTCCTCCCCCTGCCAAATCAAGCATAGAAAATCCCTCATATACCGAGGCACTCAGAAGGATGGGATAAATCATGTCATATTCTCAGCTAGTCACTAACGACACCCTTCTTCAATCAAGAGACAGTCCGGGGCCATGTTCATCTTCTGAACCACCTCGGAATCTCCCACATGATAATTCAATACCTACCGACCCCACTGCCTCCGAACACACTATCGGTGAGCATCTCAGTTGGGCCGACCAGGTAGAGGAATCACTAGCGGAGGAGTATGACAACATGTTGCACCTGAGGAAACGACTGGCCAGAGATGATATACCAGTTATGTTTTGGCCCACGACCACCTCTCAATTCAACATACCCATAAAGTTGTCAGAAGAATGTGTGCACGAAATCCGCTCCAATATATGGACAACCCTCCGTCGGCTGAAATCAAGCTTCCTACCCTATGATGGGTATGTAGACCATGTCAAGACAATAGAAGACCTCCCGTGTCACATCGACCTAGAATCTCTTCCTTTGGCGTGACAACCGCGACCTGGGAGGCGTAAAGGAATCCTTGAGTTATCCTGCCTCCGTGCACTGCACCAGTTGTGCCGCCTCATTGGTGACACTTCAATGGGAGTCCATATCAGAAGATGGGTAGAACATGGATCTCTACATTTCAATCTGCTCCCTGCCCAAAAGAACTCATTTGGCATAATTTATTGCAACATCATCACATTAAGACAATAATCGAGTGGGGTCCCTGTTCAGGAAAGGTGACGCACCCAACATAGACAGGCCTTGAATAAGTCCCGGAAGAGTTAGCCCCGATGGGAACAAGCCATTCACGAATTCCTTAATCAGACCACCGAAATCGTACAACAGGCCTCTCGCCTAAGAGAGGACAATCAACAGTCATTGCTTTCCTCCCTAGAGGGTATTGATTCACAGGTGAACTCGGCATCAGATCCAGTTCACCCCCTAATGGGGGAACACAAGATCAGGTAGGTAGCGATAGCAGAAACCACTACCGCAATCCAAGTTCAACCCCAGCCTATAGGGCTGGGGGAATTTTTAACAAAAAATCCCCCTGTAAGACCAATAAAGATGGGAAGAGACTCAAAGTCCAAGGAACATAGCCAACCCCAGCCCTCAGGGATGGGGAAATTTTTACCACCTCAACAACAACCTCCCCCATGAGAATCAGTATTCTCTCGTCTAGGGAGTACAGTCAGAAGAGGAGGTTCCTGCCCTATCCCATCCTTTGAATCATCATCCCCTTTAAGAGGGAGGCATACCATAAGGTCGCATCAAAGAACTCTCTGCGTCACCCTTCGTCAAGGAGTCTGAATACAATCCCAGGACAGGAAGGGTAAGACCAGTAAAAGGCATGATAGATCCTCTTCCTATTTGAAAGATGACATCTCCTCCACCCCACGATATGCATCCATCAATTCCATAAAGGTTAACCCCACAGGTGAAACCGAAGATGATGCAAATCTAGATGGATTGGGAGACGACGGTTCCGTTCAGGCTGTGATTCACAACGAACCATCAGGTGTGCACACCCGGAACCAGAGGACCATCCTAAATATGGTCGCCCCTCTAGCTAACCCTCCTCCACTTACCCTGTGAGCTTCTAACAGGGATAATAACAAAGGACCTGTTACTGTTAACCCACCTCCTTCTCTCAATAAAAATTATCCACTTACACTCGAAGAGATATTCGATCGACAGGAAGAGGAAATGAAAGAATTGAGGCAGCTTAACGCGGAGCTACTCCAGAGGAACCATCTTATTGAAAGTGCTTCCCAAAAAGATCCACATCTTGCACTCCTGGCAAGTGAACCTCAAAGACCAAGGTTTTCCTCGGAAAATGAATCACGGTCAGGGCCCCCGCCCAATATGGCGCCCGGCTCGTCCAACTACCTGAACATGGATTCAGATGAATACCAGACTTCCCTCCACTTAGGAAGAAACTAGAGCGAGTACCTCTGAACCCTCCAATGGTGTCACAAATGACATATGCACCCTTGGTGCCGGCCGAGCCGGATCCTCAAGCAATGCCTTGGGAAACACCTACCCAAGACTGGGCCGAACAGGATATAAACCAGGGTCTCCGCAACACCATCGAGGCACTGACAGCTCGATTGGAAGCAATAGAAGGTCGAGGTACTCCGGTACAGCTAGAGCGAAAGCCCAAACTAGATTGGGTGAGCAACACGCCTCCTCCACCCAATTTTGGGAGCCCTGTATTCCCTATTTTTAATGGATCAGGTGATCCGGAACAACATTTGATTCACTATGCATCTTATTTCAACGATATGATGGGAACTCCGGAACAAAAAGAAGCAATGGAACTCAGATGCTTCGTGCGGACCTTGCAAGGACTTGCCTTCGTCTGGTATACGAGTATGCCAGCTCAGTCAATAAAAAGCTGGGAAGACCTTCGGCAGCAGTTCCTATTCCACTTCAGCTCAACGCTGCCTAAAACAATGGTCACCGAACTCATGAATAGAAAATAGAGGGAGAACAAGAGGGTCTTAGATTTCATCGCCAGATGGAAGGTTCTGACCTACTCTCTGAACAGGCCAATTCTCCAAGATGAGATGCTTTCCATATGCATCGATAACCTTCGAGATGAGCTGCGAACACCGCTCATACTAGTGGAGTGCACCACTGGCTTCCGTAATCTCTCTGCCATTGCCTAGAGAATTGAAGACTCCCTGTAGTGGACTAATTTGAAGTTCTGAAGAGCCTCACAGGCTCCTGCAAAGAGAGCAGTTAGAGCTGAAGCATCCTCTATCATGCTCAAGCCAGCCCCTGCGCCTGTTCCACCACCTAGGCCTCCACCAAATCATCAAGGGCCCCCTGTATATCAGTGTCCGCCTCCACCCAAGCGGGAATATCATGTAGGATCGAAGCAGAACTAGTTCGAGGAACGAAGACACAAATTATATTCGTTCCAAGAGGACCAAGTCCGCGTCTACTTCATCGCCGCCATGAATTTTAATTTTCTCCACCTCCCGGAGCCAAGGAAGCCCGAAGAAGTCAGCCACGATGACAGGCCAGATTACTGTCCCTACCATAGAATGTTGGGGCACAATATACAGGAATTCTTCATCTTCAAAGACCTCCTGCAAAGGATGGTAGACTCCGGGCAGGTTGAGCTGGGTCCACCCCCAGCACATGTGACGTATATTTATACCACCGACTTTGACAAAGGGGAGGGTTGGCAGGAAGTCACCAGCAAGAAGGGGTAGAAATTTGATGATTGGATGACATGGAAGACTGTCAATTGAGCTCAGGGAATAATCCGAGCTCAACTACAGTAGCCGGTGTTACCGCCAACAGCCCCTAATGCCGCACAACAGACAATATCGGCCTCACAACCCTCCACGAGCCGGTCATCTAGGTGTAATAGAAAAGGGAGGAGACAAGCGCAAAAGGAGTAGTCCACAATGAGGCCGAAGTTAGCCATGACACTGTTGGATTTTATGCCCCTAAACTTGGCGCCATGGGCACCGACCTGCCAAATGGCACCATCAGAGACAACCGACCAGGTTGACCTCTCACAGGACGAGGAGCTAATCTTTGGTTTCATCAATGTCGTCCATATAATGGAATCGTTCCATGAATAAGGGTATGGTTACGAACCCAAGTTCCCAACACAAGGGGCCAGGAGGAGGAATCACAGAAGCAGGGGATACCTGGGGAGGCGTAGTCGTGACCAAAACCAACCCTATGGTTTTACCCCGGTCCAAACTGTTAATATCATGAAAACCCATGGGAGAGCCCTTCAATGGACTCAGCTGGAGAAATAATATCCCTCCACCTCCACAAGTAGCCACTCTAGCCCCGTCATTCTACAGTACCCATCAGAGGAGGAACAAGTGTCTAGCCGCCTAGTTCACACAAACAGACCGGCCGGGCCGAGTCACTAGAACGTGGGAAAACTGTCAACATCTGAACCCATGGATGACCCCTCCTCCTCACATACTCCATCTCCCAAAGTGCCAACTAAAAATATCCTGCCTATAGAGAAGCATCAGCTACTGGAGAAAAAAATACGATATCCTTAAGTATATGGCATCAGTACCAGCCAAACTTTCAATCCTGGATGCCCTGAGTTTGTCAGCAGATCTCAAGGAGGCGCTTATAGAAACCTTGCTTATCCCCCAGGAGTTTCAAGATGAGGTTGCCGCCACCGAGATTTACTGGATAGAGACTGACCCGACTAAATGCAATGCGGTGATTTCCTTCACTGATCAGGATGAAGATGACATCATGCAAGGACACATCAAACCACTATATGTGTCTGGTACACTAAATGATGTTGAGATCTGGAAAGTCTTTATTGACAACGGATTTGGAGTTAACCTCCTTCCCCTACGGACACTTCATAAGTTGGGATACAGTGAAGATGGTCTAATACCCTCACCCACAACTCTGTTGGGTTATGAAAAGAGTGAACAGAAGCCAATGGGACAAATCAAGCTAAAAACCCATTTTGGCGACCTTGTGGCCTACTCGGAATTCTTGGTGGTCCGACAGAACACAACATTCAATGAACTACTGGGAAGGCCATGGCTCCATAAACACATGTTCATTCCTTCATCCTACCACCAATGTATTAAGTATTGCTTCAATGGACAAGGTGGAACATTGCACGCTGACAAGGCCCCTTTCGTGCTCTCTGAGTCACACTACATTGACACCGGGTTTTATGATCAAAAGAAGAATAATCCTTTGATCGATGGTATCTACTGGATCCCCACTCCAAATGGCCTAGAAATGGTTCTTGATGACCCCCTCAAGCAGCTTGGTGAAGACTACGTACTTCCCATCAACCATGTTGAGAGAAGGAGTTCAAGTCCGGACACGTACTCAGCCATCCTCATGACATCATCCATGACGTCTGAGCATAACCGTGCATAAATGACTGCTAACCATAAATTTGGGGGCGAAAACTTGAGCGAGGACACCAACAATGCCTCGCCTCCAGACTCCCAAGAGCCCGTGCCGAGAACTCTCCCCCCGTCAGATCAAGAAGATGAGAATGTGGGGGAAGAATAGGAGGAAGATCTCAGGGATGAACCTCCCGCATTTGAGGAAGGTATCTCCACCACTGTGGATGAGCTTAGGGAAATAAACCTGGGTACCGAGGAAGACCCTAGGACCACTCTCATTAGTACAACCATATCTCCCGAAGAGCACGAGGTATATACCTATTTCCTGAGGCAACATCGAGATGTTTTTTCCTGGAATTACACAGAAATTATGGGACTCGATCTCGAAGTGGAAACGCACCACTTAGGTCTTCTAGAAGACCACCGGGGCTATAAACAAGCTGCCAGAAGGACGCACCCCACACATGCTGCCAAAATAGAGGCTAAAGTTGATAATATTATTAAATAAAGATTCATTCAGGAGGTCCAATACCCCATATGGCTAGCCAACATTTTCCCCGTCAAGAAAAATAATGGACAAATCCTCGTCTTCATAGATTTTAGATATCTCAATTGTCATTGTCCGAAAGATGATTTCCCGGTCCCTATCACCGAGTTATTAATCAACTCAATGGCCGGGTATGAGGCTCTCTTCTTCATGGACGATTATTCTAGGTATAATCAAATTAGGATGTCCTGAGAAGAAGAACAAGCCACTGCCTTTAGGGCCCCTCAAGGAGTATTCTGTTATAGGGTCATGCCCTTTGGTCTCAAGAATGCTGGCGCCACATATCAATGTGCCATGCATCGTATATTTAAACCATTCCTGGGGAGATTTGTTGAATGCTACGTGGATGACTTGGTGGTCAAATCAAGACAACTCTCATATCACCTATCAGACCTTGAAACCATATTCAACCAACTTCGACAACATAGCCTGAAGATGAACCCCTTAAAATGAACCTTCGGGGTTACCTTAGGGAAATTCCTTGAATTCTTCATATTCCATCATGGCATAGAAGTCGACCCTAAAAAGAAAAAGGCTATCCTTAGTTTAACACCTCCCCGCAATCTCACTGAGTTGAGAGGATTCCAAGGAAACCTGGCCTACATTAGGCAGTTCATAGCCAACCTAGCGGGTAAATGTTTTCCCTTTACCAGGTTAATGAAAAAGGGGGTTAAGTACCAATGGACATATGATTGCCAAGAGGCATTCGACATACTAAAGAAGTACCTCTTAATCCCACCGGTTCCCATGCCCCCAGTTAAAAGAAGACCTCTTATCCTATACGTGACAGCCCTAGAGCGGTCACTGGGAGCCTTCCTCGCACAAAAAAATGACGCCAGAAGTGAAAACAGTCTCTATTACCTCAGCCGAACCATGATCGATGCTAAAATTCAATACTCAAACATCGAGATGAGTTGTTTAGCCTTGATCTTTGCAGTTCAAAAATTGCGACATTATATGTAGTATCATGAAGTCTATTTGGTCTTGCATAGTAACCCACTCAAGTACATCCTCAGCCACCCGATGTTGACCGGGTGCCTATCCCGATGGGCAGTCATCCTGCAACATTTTGAAATCCGATTTGTGCCTCAGAAAGCCATCAAAGGCCAGGCATTAGTAAATTTTCTGGCAGAGCACCCCTCGACAGGGACAACCACACCGGACATCGAGCTACCAGATAAAGACATCTTCTCGATTCAAGAGGAGTTCCCAACATGGGCAATGTACTTCGACGGCGCATCCCAAAGCCCGACAGGGAAGAGGATGGAGGATCCTAAATTTAACAAGGTGGGTTTGGGGATTATACTCATGTCCCCAGAAAAGGTAGTCTTTCCATATTCCTTCCTCCTATCAGAAGGATGTATGAATAATGAGGCAGAGTATCAAGACCTCATTGCAGGCCTGGAGCTCGCACTCTAGCCACAAGTACAACACCTTAAGGTGAAAGGTGACTCGAAAATGGTCATCAAGCAAGTCACTGGTGACTATGCTATCAAAAATGAGTGGTTGATTCCCCTATTTGACCATGTACGAGGGTTAATGGTGAAATTATCCACAAAACCAACATTGACCTATATTCCCCGGTCTCAGAATGCCCAGGCCGATGCATTAGATAATGTGACCACAACCCTAGCTAACCCAGACTGGGATGAAACAATTATCAGTATTGCTCATTGTCGAATGGTCTTGCCGTTTGTTCAGACTAAGACAGAAGAAATCAACAAAGTCAGTTCTGTCCCTGAGCCATATGCTCCTACCACCAGCTGGATGAACCCCATTGCAAACTACCTTCAATGGGGAGAACTTCCATCAGACATGGCTAAACGAGAGCAAATATAGAGTAGGTCAATCAACTTTGTCCTATATGGTGGCACATGTCAACAAGAGGTCCTCTACAAACGAGGCCTCGACGGAGTCCTCCTCAGATGCATTGATGGAGAAGAAACTGCTGCTGTCATAAATGAAGTACATGTCAGAGTATGTGGAGCACATCATTCATGGTATAACCTTTCCCATCAGGTTAGAAGGCTTGGGTACTATTGGCCCACTGTGGCATGAGATTGCAAGCACTTTACCACAATGTGTCATTCCTGCCAAATTCATGCCAACTTCATTCACCAAACTCTGGAGTTACTTCATCAGGACAAGTACTCATGGCCATTTTACATCTAGGGAATGGACGTCATGGGACCATATCCTCCCACCACATCCAAACAATTGAAGTATATCCTCACAGCAACTGACTTCTTTTCCGAATGGGTAGAAGCTGTACCCCTCAAGGAAGTCAGGGAAAGAAACATTGTCAGCTTTGTGAAAGAAAATATCATCACCAGATTTGGAATCCCTCATACCATATTGATATATAATGGCACCAACTTCTGCTCTGCTGAATTAGAGAAACTATACCAAGAATATGGTATCAAGGCTAACCACTCATCCTGCTACAATGCAGTAGCCAATGGATAGATAGAGGATTTTAATAAGACCCTGTCCAACATTCTCCAGAAAATGGTGGACAAAGACAAGAAATCAGGGCTGGATAAACTATTTTATGCATTTTGGGCTTATCGAACCACAATCCACACCGCTACTCGGGCTACTCCATACTCATTAGTATACGGAGCAGAAGTGGTCCTTCCCATTGAGCTCCAATTGCCCTCGCTCCGTGTTGCCATTTGTGAGCAGTTATCCAACGATGAGCAATCAAAAAAATGACTAGGTGAATTAGAACAGCTGGATGAGAAGTGTTTGCACACTTTTCACCATCTGGAAGTATATCAGAACCAGATCAGACGAGCCTTCAATAAAAAGGTTCGTCTTCAGTCTTTCTTGGAAGGAGAATTGGTGTTGGTCCTCTAGAACCCAATGATACCTGGAAAGAAACCTCCAAAGCTGGATCCCAAGTGGGAGGGACCATAAGTTATACACAAGGTCTACTCCAACTGAGAATATGCCCTGATCTCCATGGATGGGAAGTTCACTACCGCTCCTACGAATACAAGATTTCTCAAGAAGTATTTCTCATAACCAAAAGCAGTTATCATCTGAGCAACAGGACGTTAAACTTCCAAGAGCCTATTGTCTGAGCTATAGGACGTTAAACTGCCAAGCGCCTATCGTCCAAGCTATAGGACATTAAACTTCCAAGCCCCAATGGTCCAAAATCTATGACCCTAAACTAAGAGTATTTCTTCCTCACCACACGACGTTAAACTACATGGATTTCAGAGAACTATGTACGACTTGATTCCTGCCCTTGCAGGATACATAACGATGCCAAGATTCTGTATCCTGGCCCAGCCATCCCCAAATAAAGTTAAAAGTGCCCCCCCCATGTACTGACCAACCCTGCAC
Organism: Viscum album; assembly: GCA_963277665.1. Lineage (NCBI taxonomy): Eukaryota > Viridiplantae > Streptophyta > Magnoliopsida > Santalales > Viscaceae > Viscum > Viscum album. The sequence goes on from OY728132.1 coordinate 1,776,669,063, forward strand.
GGGGTGTATCCCATTCAGATAACTATGTACGGATTGATTCCCGCCTTTGCAGGATACGTAGCGACGCCAGGATCCCACATCCTGGTCCAACCACCCCCAAATGAAATAAAAAAAATGCCATCTTCCCCCGTGTACAGACCAACCCTGCACGGGATGTACCTCTTTCAAATAACTACGTTTGGATTGATTCCTTCTCTCACAGGATACGTAGTGACATCCGGACCCCAGGACCAGGTCCAGCCACCACCTTAATCACTGCCCTCTTAGCATGCCTATTCACACGTTACGCAACCGGGACTTCCTCCATTCCTTGTTTCTCACAACGAGTGTTACTCACATGGGCTTAGGAATTATAGCTGGGTCCCTTTGGGTGAACACAAACTACATGGATTTTAGAGAACTACGTATGGCTTGATTCCTTCCTTTGTAGGATACGTAGCGACGCCAGGGTCCCCCATCCTGGCCCAGCCACCCCTGAATGAAGATTAAAAATTCCATTTCCCCTATGTATGGACCAGACCTGCACGGGGTGTATTATCTTCTAAAGAACTACGTACAGCTTGATTCCTACCCTCACAGGATACGCAGTGATGCCAGAATTCCACACCCTAGCCTTTCCACCCCAAATGAAGCTAAAAATACCCCTTTTCCCCTCGTAAGGACCAGACCTACATGGGGTGTATTCCTCGTCCTTACCGCACGACGTTAAACTACACGAATAAGAAAGAATTTTTTTCCCCTTTCCCCTGTATGGACCAGACCTGCACGGGGTGTATTCCCCAAAAGAACTATGTGTGGATTGATTCCTACCCTCACAGGATATGTAGCGACACTGTGATCTTATCTCCTATCCCATCCGCCGATCAAAGAAAAAATAGGTATATATACCAATCGTCCTTACTACATGACATTAAACTGGACAATCCAGTGTCCTTACCGCATGACGTTAAAATGCACAGAATCCCATGTTCACATCACTTCATCTTTGTCCTCACCACACGACGTTAAAACTGTACAGACTTCATCCTCACCACATGACGTTAAACTACACGGACTTCATCGCAACCCACCCAAGATATAAGGCGAAACGAGATTGGAATACTCCTTGTGCATTTGGATGCATCCTCTACATACATCAGACTCCATGACCTGGATAATTGCAGATCTTCCTAACCACAAATGGCCATCAGAAGTGGAAAGTTATCAACCCGTGTACACCTTTGTATGACTATGCATACCATGCCCTCAGCAGCTCTTCATATTGATAGCCCCTGACCCATCTACCAAAAACAATATTTCCTCAGGCGATACTCTTCCTATCTATGTACGCTTACTGGCCTTAGACCCCCCATATAATATCTCCCGATCCAAAAATTTATGAAGCAATGGTTTACAAGTTCGTTACCCTATCACATCCAAACGTTTCCAGGGTATCCCTACCTGGTTAGCCTATGTATCCACCCATGGTTCACATGACGATATGTATCTACAAACATCAAGCCAGGGATAAGCTACTTTGAATCAACGGGAAATTGCGGTGAAGATGTTTCTTGTTTGCTTGGACACCATTATCCCCATATGCCAAACTCTGTGCTATGAGAAATCTTGGATTTTCCTAATAATACATGGCCATCAGAAGTGGAAAGTCATCGACCCATGGAAACCATTGTATGACTATGCATACCATACCCTCAGTGGCTCTGCATATTGATCACCCCTGGCCCATCTACCAAAGGTAATATTTCCTCAGGCGATACCCTTCCCATCTCCGTACGCTTACTGGCCTCAGAGCCCCACACCATATCTCCTAATCTGGGAAACCCCAAAGTTACAGTTTAAACCCTCATTCCCTCACGCTTGTTCAGAGTATACTAGACCATCCTAACTCAATTTCACTATGGGTGATTGTAGAAATAGTCACCCAATGGTCTGAACTCTATGACCGTTAAACTAAGATTACTTGGTCCTTACCACACAACATTGAACTTCATGGATTAAAGGTACACCCCATGTGCAAGATAAATCATCGCAGTGAACTCTTTGAGTTTTAACAGCAACCAGGGCCAAACATCCCCGACATGTCCAGATATTTCCTTACCAAATGACAGACTTCATGGACCGGACAATCGCAGATCCTCATAATAATTCATGGATATCGGAAGTGGAAAGTCATCAACCCATGGACACCTTTTCACGACTATGCATACCATTCCCTCAGTGGCTCTGCATATTGATAGCCCCTGTCCTGTCTACCAAAGGCAAGATTTCCTCAGGCGATACTCTTCCTAGCCCCGTACACTTACCGACCTCAGAGCCCCATATCATCTCTCCTGATCCAAGAAGCCCCAGAACCACGGTTTAAACCATCAACCCCTCTCCACATCTTGGAAATGCTGAGATATTCGAGCCCAGTTACATTCTAGTCTAGAGTGGCCTTTGCAACTACGTCCTTACCACATGATGATTAAAAATGCACGGAACATGTCTTTTCCACTTGGCATGAAGTTGCAAAGACCAAGCATTAAACATCCAGAAAAATTCCTCCAACTACAACCATTTTCACGGATTTAAAAATGCCCCCGTCCTCACTGCACGATGTTAAACTGCACAGTATCTTTAATAATGCTCCACGTCTTTACTGCATGAAGTTAAACTGCACAGAAGTCGTCTTTACCGCATGATGTTAAACTGAAAAGAATTTAAAATTCCCTCCATCCTCACCACATGACGTTAATCTACATGGATTTAGTAATAATAAAAATTCCCTTCATCCTTTCTACATGATGTTAAACTCCATGGTTGAACTCTTCACGGGTTCAATTAGGAATAGAGGTTTTCCTCCTTCCCTCAATGCACGAGCCAGACCTACACAAACCACTGTCTCACACCAGCGTGAGAAGGGATGACTTTACCCATTATCAGAAAATTTAACCTAGATGTTTCTTCTGTATCCAGGCACTCTCTCCTCATAAATCACATTCTGTACCCAGAAAGAGTCGAACCCTTTCAAGCCACCCCTGGTGGTCCTGAATCTCAACTTCCCTGAAGTTTCTCGGCTATCGGGAGAATACAATCATTGAACTAAGGACACCTTTGCATGACTATGTATACCATGCCCTCAGTGGCTCTGCATATTGATCGCCCCTGGCCCATCTACCAAAGGCAATATTTCCTTAGGCAATGCTTCTCTTTGTATGCCTCTTGGCCTCTAAGCCCCCATGTCCATCACAGAATTCGAAAACCCTCTAGGCTGCAGTTTACCAACATTTCTTCACAACCCTGCCTGAGTATGGTGGAACGTCTCTGGTGAGATTACCAAGAACCAGGGGAAGCCATTCCATTTTAAAAAGAATGTCCCAGCTTCATGACTTTAAATAGTGTCAAGCTCCAACCATCCTTTACGGTAACTAAATGCGTAGGAAAGTGGCCTCCCAACCACGCTCTTGATTAATACAGATGTTCCCAAACCCTTTTAGACATCACATACCCTTTCTGAGCAACACCTGGTGGTTTTTATAATTCTCCAATCCACCCATGGTGGTTTCCGTAATTCGGACTTCCATGAAGTCCTCAGGCCATCAGAAATGGACAGTCATTGACTTAAGGACACCTTTGCATCACTATGCATACCATACCCTTAGAGGATTTGCATATTGATCTCCCCTAGCCCATCTAACAAAGGCAAGTCTTCCTTAGGTGATGCTTTTCCTACCTATGCACGCTGATACGGCTCCCATGCCTTGTGACAGGCCCTGCATGTTGTTCAAATCTAAACATGTTCCCCACATGTGCGTCTGAAAGGAATTGAGACATCTTTTAATAAACCAAACCTCATTAGTGCCCTCACCCCACCATATCTGGTCAAAGATGTTCGACTAAAAATGTCAGTAATGATAGTCTTTTCGGTGGGACTTTAAACCGCTCACAAAAAGAGGCGCAAAGCTTGTTAGGCCGAAAACCCAAAAAGGGCGATCTAAGCAAAAGTCGATCCATACCCGTTGGGTCCACACCAAATGGGCCCAGGAAAAATTAGGGTATTGATGAAAAAGACAAAAAGTTTGTAGGGTTTTTCTACAAAACCCTAGAAAAAGTCAAACTGTGCTTGCTGAGTCCCTTGGCTCAGGAAAAATTTAGAGCATTTTCCAATCACTATCCAAGTTTCAGGACCACTCTACATCGGAATAGCCTCCTCTTCATTTCGATCGGTGTAGAGATTCTAAGCTTGACGTACATGGACATTACATTACTTTTTCGGAATACTTAATACATAACAAAAAGAGACACATAAGGACCGTAATCGTTTAGTGTCTTTGGAAACTTGGAACTTAATCCTCTAATCGTGGTGAAAGATCTTCAACATATCCCATAAAGATCTTACCCTTTTTTTTCTTACCTAAAACCTTTATTTATATCCTGGGAAAAGAAAACATAAAAAGGGTGAGCTCAAATGCTCAGTAAGGGTAAGCATGGATAAAATAAAACATACCATATACATTTGAACTTAAAAAAACACGAACATTAAAAATCTTGAGCAACGACATAAAACATGGAAGTACATAAGGCATAGATCATAATGGAACATAAATCATGATAAAATAGCATGGGAATAAAACATGTAATTGTGGAATCCATTAAGCACATGTAATGATTTCCATAGTAGCCAATGCATTGCTGCCAAGACCATCTTAGTGGACAAAGTCCCTTTCTGAATCGAGTTCAGTCCTCGTTTCAGTCCTGTTTTACTGAACCGGTTTAACCTGCCGTTCCAGCCATTTCTATCTCATGAGATATAAATCTTTACCCAATAAATTGGAGGGAGATATAGGTCCCACACATCCCATAATGAAATCATTCTTACTTGTGCCACAAAATAAACATACATCATTCATAATAACCCAATGAATAAAATGGGTTTCATAAACATCATCCCATCATCACAGAATCCATATAAAAGAAATGGATATCATTTCATAATAAGAAAAGTGAAACCGTGTAAATAATAGAGACATTACACTTGAAACATACACATATGAAATAATTTCATCTTATATGGAAAATGGTTTTGATAAAACACTTGAAATGAATTCTTGAGGAAAATATCCTTTCGTCTTCAAAATCAATTTCTTTTCACAAAAAGTCGTGCAATTTTATAAGAAAGAGATTTTGTTGAAAATAGTCATGAAATATTTTGGAGGAAGCTTCATGAAAATAAGGCTTTATAAAACTGTGAAAATCCATTCGTGCCGTATAAGTTAAAAAAACATTCTTTTCGTACTTTTGCCGGAAAAGTCAAAAAGTACCTCGTAACGTAAACAAAAGAAAGATTCCTTACATACCATGTAGTAAAAGTAAAAAATGGGTAAAAAGGACTTTAAACATACATGAAAACAGTTTTATAAAACATGGACATGGATGATAGAAATAACCCCAGTAAATACTTACGAATATTGAATCTCGGATAAAAATGAGATTTGCAAAATTATCCCTTACCTTAGGTCCGATTTTTTTCGTAAGTGTCTGAACCTCCTGTATAATGATTTAAATAATGTTATTGACTTATTACAGAATCATATTAATTGTTATGATATCATATATGGTTCACTTATGACTTTATATTACCCGTTCTTTTGTAAATTCCATGTTAAAGAGTGTTTTGGGTAAAATCGTTTCATTTGTCGTCCGTGTTTTGACTTGTAATTATTCATATGATTACTTAGATCACGATTACATAATTTCAGAATATAAAACATGATTTATATATAATATATATTCAGAATATACATATATATAATAGATCGATAAATGGAAAGAAATACACCGTTCATGGAGACGGTAGGCCGTACGTATGCATGAACGCTGTTTTCGTTTCCTTATTGAGTTGAATGGAATTAAGTAGATGACATACATATATACATAAATACAGTAGCTTTATAATGTCATATATATCATTATTATTTCTTATATATACTTTATAATCATTCTTAAATGGTTAACATGGAGAATGAATCTCATCGCGTCGTGGAGACGGTAGTCCGTACGTACGCACGAGCGATGACATCATTTCCATAATTATTGAATTGAATTGGAGTGGATGATACAATATATCAGAATCAGTATGATGTTATAATAACTATGTATAGTTATTCTTTACACCATTATACCCATCCATGTAAGGTGTTGGTGAAAAAACAGATTACACCACAGCGTGGAGACGGTATTCCGTACATACGCACGCGCGATGATTTTGTTTTTCGTAGGATGGATAGAAGGTTAAATGGGGTTGTTTAATATTTATAATAAAAAATCAGTATATTAGTGATACTGATGTTATTAATTTATAATGAAACAACTAAAGAAGAAGAAGTTGAAGAAGAAAGAATCTTGAAAGAATCGGGAGAAGAAATTACCTCTTATTCGATACGCCTCTTTGAAACCTCCTCTTAGGGCACTAAGATTGGTCTTTAAAGTAGACAAGAACCTCTAGGATGTTTCTAGGGAAGTTTAAAAGATAATTTGGCAGGGTTTGGATGATCTTGAAGGCTCAAATTGGTGTGTGGAGGAGAGGGAGGAGGTGCCCTTTTATAAGGGAGGAGAGGGGCACCTTTGAAATTCTTAAAAATATTAATTTGTAATATATCTAACCCCACTTAAAAACCTCCAAAAATGACTCATATTTGAAGATTAGATGATATAGGGTTGTAATCTCTTCATCCAATCAAATTTATATATGTTTGGATCTTATTTTAAACCTTATCATTTTGATTTATCCTTATTTAATCTATTTAAGTTTATTTGTGGTAATAAAATTCTAAATTTTAAATTATAAAAAATAATTACTTATTTGTTGTGAATTTTCCATAATTTTTTACTTTATAATATTATAGACCGTATAAATTTAAATTTATAATTTTTAAATATTTTTGTTATTTTTAAAAAATTTTATAATATGTTATTTTTATAAAATAACAATAGTGTCAATTTTGACACTATTCAATTATTTTAATTTAAATAAAATATATACAGAAGATATGTTTGAACTAAAAGCTTTAATAGATTCATAAAATGTCATGTGTATCTATAAAATTAGTGGATCACATTAAATAGTTCATATAATATTTATTTTATTATTTTTAATTCCATTTATTTGGTTTATCTCTTAATAAAATAATTACTACAACATTTTTGTATAATTCTTTAATATACTTATTTGTTGCATAAAAATTTAAAATAAAATCTTATGATGAAGATAAATCTATTACCTTTCACAATAATACTTTTACTCGAATTTATCATCTTAAAATCACAATATTTAAATTGTTATATTTATTAAATTATGAAGGTGACAACTTTGGCATCATTTAAAATAAAATAATATAAGTGTCATAATCACTTTTATAAGGATCCAAACGGTTATATATTAGGTCATTGGATTATTAAGGTGTATATATACACTACCAATAAGTTTTGGTCAGGTTTGTGGGCCTTTTAATGGGTATTATTATTTCAATAAAAAATATATTACTTATTTTCCACTTAATAAATAATTTCTGTATCATTAATGTATCACCCTTAATGATAATTATTTAATCCCTAAAAATTATAAATAAATTATCATGATGTAGATAATTTTATTATATTTCTGGAGACTATTCATTTTTGATGTTTTATGATGTTTATCACAAAATTAAAATTATTATACTTATAAGATTTAAGAGAGTGACATGTTGTCACTTTCTTTGGTTTTAATAATAATTAAATTATTTTCATGGTCAAAAGTCCATAAAATGAAACTAATCCGACCCTTAGTTGAAATGGGTTTACTTTTAGCCATCCAATAGAATTTTGTCATGTGTTAGGGTAATTTTATAATATTATATTTATCCTTAATTACCCGATTTACCTTTAACTATGGTAAATAAAATTTATCGTAGTTACTATTCATAATTCCCAAAAATGAAAAGTAGCTTATTAACATAATTTGGACCCACTGATTCCAAATATGGAATCCATTTTTCCAAATTCAATATACAAAAGTTGCAGAAATTAAATTAAAATTAATCCCACTGTCGAAAGAAAACGGGTTTTTCTTTAAAACATAGCAAAAGATTGAATTGATTTAACCTACGAATTTAATGTAAAATAAATGATAATGACATACATTATATTAAATTGTAAAAATATATTATATTTATACTTTAAAACCATTCAATATTATAATTTAACCATATAAATTATTGCGATAAAAAAAGTTGTTTTTCATTAAAATATAGCGTGTTTTTACTATTAATCAAAATATGAAAGTTACTAGAATAATACGAAAAATTTATCCAAAGTAAATTTTTATTTCTTGATTCCAAAGAAGAATTTTATTTTGTCAAATTGAACTTATAAACATGTCAAAACTAGATTTAAAGTGGGTGCGCCATCAAAAGGCGGCAAAACTGCATTTTTTGAAAAATACTTATTTTACCCGAAAAATTTATTTTGTTCATATACCATGTTCTAGAAAATTTGTAAGATGAATAATAATGTTATAAAATTCAAAATTTAGTTAATACTATTCATAACGGCTAGTTCATAATAATATTATAATAATATATCGTTGTTTAGTAAAACCCGGTATTGCGTACAACACACGCTATCGAGGAAGGTCGCGATTGCGTGTATTGCAAGCCAAGTCAGGGTTGCGTGTTGCACAAGAATCCTTCATTGTTTCATATAATAGAATCCAACCATATTTCATTTATACATTGAATATATATATATATATATACTCAATGTTGCGTAGAATAACTATTATCAAAATTGTGTGTAACACGATCCAAGAATAGTGTTGTGTATACTGCAAGCTAATACAGTGTTTCGTATAGCGTAAGGTAATCATGGTGTAGCATACAGCACAAGACATTAATGAAATTAAAAGAATATTTTTCATAAAATCTCGGGGTGTTACAATCAGACCCCATTCCTATGGGGGCATTTGTAGGGTCCTGAAAAATATGAAAAGGAGAATGGGAATCCCCCTTAATTTGAGAAAGGATTCTACCCAATTTCCTTCAAAGAATTGAAAAAAAACATGGATAATGCTCAAAATTGACAAAGGACCGGCCGACCCGCGTACCGGTTCAACATCGATGGTACATGGACGGTTCAGTGAGCCACCTCCTCCGCGGACCAACGTTATCTGCGAAATGGAGGCGGGAACCCCTATACGGGTGCGAAGTAGGACGGACGCCAGGTTGGTCCACCACCACGAACCGCACCAACCGGCCCATGCCGTGCACGCCGTCATTCATGAAATGGAGGCAGAAGCTGTATGCGACCTCGGACCTTGTGTTTTCCCAAATAGAGACGGATTGGTGCATGGCCGCCGAGCAATTCCGCAAAACTCAGTTCCATAAATATCTGTTGACCGAGTCATATGTGGGTGAGGCTTTCTTCATGGGCTTCCTCAAAAAGCGCAGTGTGCCCCATCAATACAACATCTTCATTACTCTATAAATAGACCCCGAGGGGGGTCAAAAATGGGGGGGATGAAAGGATGGGTGAAAACCCATGAGGAGACACTGGAGAAATCGCTCCCAGCGGTAAAGTTCCGTGACCATCCGCAGACCCCATATCGTCTGCGGATTCACTCTTCCACATAGAGGAGAAACAAAACCGCAAACCACAGGTGACCAGCTCCTCCGCGGCCAGCCCTTAGCAGTCATTTCCTTCATGTACATCCTAGGCGGCTAGCTTATATGCGGCCTTCCTCCTCCGTGACCATCTCATCCGCGGACACCCTTCGCGGAAAGCCTCTCTGCGGCTACTCCTACACAGCCATCTCCTTCGCAGATACCCTATGAGGCCATCTCTTATGCGGCTAGCTCCTATGCAGCCTGACCAATGCAGAAAACCCCATGCACTCACTTTTCCATACCACAGAGGTTGCACCCCCGCACCCTCGCTCGGGTTCAGTGTCGGGCTGTGGCCCCGGCCCTCCGAGCCGGTCCCTTCGATACCGTCACTGACCCCCTTGAAAAATGGAGAGTTTCACAGCGGAATTTTCAAGGTGGGTCAACAATATTTTCTATTGAACCCTTATGCCGCCGCAACATCCATCCTATACATGCCATGAGTCGAGCTACTCCTCATGACTCTCCTATAACCCCATTACATAGATCCTTCTGCTAGGTTCATCTAGAAAGGTCTGCCCTTACGTAAGTCCCACACCAACCATTTCTAGGTATCTCCTACCTAGTCATCCTGACCACATGACGATAAAATTTATGGCCCTCATCCTATCCATATGACGTTAAACTATATGGAAATAGTCCCTGCAACACGACATTAAATTGTGATGTCTTTATCCAAGCTATATGACTTTAAACTATAGCACACCTAAACCTCATATAAAATTCTGGGTATCCATCCTGGAGTAAGCCCCACACCATCCTCGCCGGAATCCAATGGCCCTTCCCCTCTCATCACGGAAGGTTCATTGCTCCACTGCGCGACTCCTACCTTCCTTCAACATCAGGGAGAAGGAGAGTCTAGTGGTCTTGGCCTTCTCCTCTGCTCATCGTCTTCCTCCCCTTCCCTCGGTAGGGAGAATGTGCGAGGCTTGCCAAGCCTGTTACATTCTCTTGTTTCTCACACCAAGCATGACTCATGTGGGCTTATAGATTTGTGATGGTCATGGCGTTCTCACAACGACAACGGTCAAAATGAACTACGTGGGTTTTGATCCCTATCTCCAAAGCAGGGTACGTAGGAAGCCTCCCAAAGGTTCAATCCCAATTCAGGCCACTAACCATGTGTAAGTCCCAATCATGCCCCTCAAAACAAACTGCGTGGGTTTTGATCCCTGTTTCCTATATAGGGTACGTAGGATGCCTTCCCAAGGTTTAATCCCAACAACAGGTAACTCTCATGTAAGCCCGTATCACGGGTTCGATCTAAACGCTCAAGTCATTATATGTCCCCCCTAGATGACAATAAACTACAGAGTGCCCAGTTATGAGTCTTTAAACCAGTGTCGTCTCAATGAGTCCAAACTCCTCGGAGTCATTAATCCAATGAGGGATGGTAAACCTCAGGCCTAAATGATTCTGAATCCCTGTGTTCAGCTGACCATTTCCAACCAGGAGTAATCCATGGATACTATGCTTGGGTATAAACCAAAGATTCACAAACATATGAATACATATTAAATCTATAAGAGAGTCCCAGAATAGGCAATAATACCCCCCAAAAGGGTGCGATGAGCCCGACTTCCCATCCTCTCGACCAATGTGAGTTCTTAAGTGCCGTTGGCCAAATCACCCAGCGAACGCCTGCCTTTGGAAAGCAGGTCCACATATTGTTGGATATGGAACCTTTGGGTGTTTCAAAACGAAAATGGTGCACTTGATATGAGTGATTAAGCAGAACCCAACCTTCTCTAATCAACCATCGGGCATCACACGTCTTTCCACCATCAGTCAAAACAAATTTGTAATGGTTGTAACATACCATAAAAATTCTCTCACTTAACCTTAACTTTATAACATACCAAGAATCAAGATACATAATCCACAATATCTCTCTTCATTTTTTCTTACCAAAAATGTGGTTTTAGATCTCTATACATCTTCATACTTATAGGATGAATAGATAATTATTATCTATGAGATTCTTGTATTATTTCCTTATCTAGGTTTGATATTTAAGGTTCGCATACTTGGTTTCTAAAAATTATTATTCCATCACAATAAAGGTTGAACTCAGAAATATTTCTCACATTATTTTGTAGCTACACATCCTCTTTTTATGACTCTTAATATTTACATATATAGATTGTTAAACAATCAATTGATAAAGATTATTTTTCTCCCCTTCCTTCAGGATTTTAATGTCCATCCACTGAATGTCCAAAAATATTTCATTTTTTGTAATCCTCATCATAAATAAGCGAGTATGATTCCTTTGACACAAAGCATCAACCACATTGTTCACTTTCACAAGGTGGTGATGTATTGAGGATTCATAATATTTAATCTAATCTAACCATATTATTTAGTACATATTAAACTCTTTTTGGGTGAATATATACTTTAAAATTTTATAATGAGTATATATGTCACACATTTATCTGCAGTGTATTTTGCCTCTATATCTTTATTGTAAATATTTCCACTATTAATTATAAATCATGAGTTAAGGTAATTTTTCTCATGAAATTTAAATTGGTGTGAGGCATAAGCTATGACTGTATAATTACACATAAGAATAATCCCAATATAATTTTTTGATGCGTCACTATAAATCAGAAACCCTTATCCACTGAAAGCTATTATGATCTCAGGTGTACTGAAAATCTTCTCTTCTGTTATTTAAAATTTTATTATCATTCATCAATCCAAAGGAACTTAACTCCCTTATAATTTATCTTAGTGAGTGTATTAGATAGTTATAATAAATCCTTCACAAGAATCAAAAATATCAATCCAATTTAAGAAAACTATTGATATTAGTCATAATGGTTGATCTTGGCCAATGTTCAATAACTATAGTCTTTGATGGATCCACTGATATACCCTCGCTTGAGATTATATGACCCAAAAATGTAACTTTATGTAGAAAAATTTCACACTTGGTTAATTGTTTTATATAAATTATCCTTAGATAGGGTATTCAGTTTAATTCTCAAGTAATATTCATGATCTTCCTTACTCTTAGAATATATAATAATATCATCTATAAAGACTACCACAAACTGATCATGGTAATATCAAAAGACTCTATTCATTAAATCCATGAAGATAATGGGGTTGTTAATAAGAAAAAATGGAATGACTATAAATTTATAGTGTCCATACCTCAATTATAAGGTTTTCTTGGAAATGTCTTCACTTTTTACCCTCAATTGATAGTATCCAAATAAAATATCAGTCATAGAAATATATTGATCTTCTCATACTTGATCAAAAAAATCATAAACATAAGGTATAAGATACTTATTCTTGATTGTGATCTTGTTAAGTTCCTAATAATAATTATAGAGTTCCATTGATCCATATTTCTTCTTAAAAAAATAATGAGTGCACCCAATAATTACACACTTGGCCAAATGGATCCCTCATCAAGATTCTCTAGGAGTTACTTCTTCAATTCCTGCAACTCAAGAAGGGCTATTATATATGGAATCTCTGAAATAGGTGTAGCACCAAACATGAGTTCAATTGAAAACTCTACTTTATGATTCATTGGAAAACTATGTAAATCTTTTATAAAGACATAAAAAGACTCTCATACAATAGAAATATATTTAATTATAAGTTTATACCTAACCATTTGATATAAATATCCCATTTTAATAGGAATCAAGACTTATGAAATAGATATAATTTCTATTGAGAGTTCATATTTATCCTCACACTAATAGAAAATCATAAGTTAGTTTAGAATATCAAGTGTGACTACCCTTAATTTGAAATTGATATGGGATATATATAAAAAATCCATTCCATACCCAAAATCACATCAAATTTAACTATAGTAAGAATAAAAATATTTTAAGGGATCACATTCCCACAAACATCAATTGGGGAAGATTCATATACTTGACATGTGTAATGACCCAAACTTTTTGAATAGTATATCAACTTACTCTTAACGATTTAATAGAGATGTTATTGGTTAATGCAGAAAGAGGAGTCGATGGATTCATATAGTAGACTCGAACCTTATGAAGCCCACTTATCAGAGCTTGGGAAGGAGGTGGCATCTTCGGGATTCGATTTGGACCAAGCCCAAGTTGAACTCCAGCGTGTCAAGCTTGAACGGAAACGCTTGCGGGAGAAGTTCAAGTTAGTAGAGATTACTACTAGGGAAATGTTATCTGAGCCTTCCTCAGATTCTCTCACCACAGCACACCTTATACTTAGGTCATATGCTGGTGTTATAAGGGGATATGTGACGAGACTGTGGATTCTTTGTGTAATTTTTTGGGATGAATAAATTGAGATTTCCTCCTTTAGTGAAGTTTGTGAAATTTCAAATGTCCGGATAATTTTAGGATGTATTTTATTGATGAATTTTGAAAAAAAAAGGATATTTTAAAATATTTATGTAAACCTTAAATAATTAATGATGTGTAATGATTTTCAAAAAATGGCCTTCTGTAAGTGTTTAGTAAGGAATTTGGAGTCTAATAAGATCAACTTAATTTTTGATGAATAGTAAATTATGAATAGTGATTTTAAGCTTAGTATTAGTAATGTGACCGAATGGATTAGTAATATCACTTAAATAAAGTTTTAATATAATTTAGACACCTTGATTAAGTAATGTGATTCAATAAAATGGGTAAATAACGGTTTCATAAATTATTAGTCAAGTATCAGTTTTTTCGGGCGAATAGTGTTTTTTAATTAAAAATTAAATTAAAAATATTTAGAAAATTATTTTTATAAAATGAAATTTATTTTTGAACTCAGAGCATCAATATTATGTTATGGTAATTTTTGGATATTTTTCTGAAAAAATGAATTTTCAGTGAATAGTAAAAATGCAGTTTTAGGGTTTCGGTATGTTAAATGACATCATAACTGTTTCATGATGATGTCATGAGATATTTTAAGGGATGTTCGACTAAAGGGGATGAATTATTTTATGATGTGTCCCAAGTGGCCAATACCATGGGAAAATACCATGGGCAAGCCCATGGTTTTGCAAATACCACCAATGAGGTGTCCCTTGGCCATTAATGCCTTGTCCCCTAAATTTCCCTATAAATACCAAGCCATCCTTTCATCAATTCGACTCCAAAATCATCCTAAACGAAGTTATGGTCTCCTTAACTCCCAAGGAGTCCTCCCAAGGTTCCCCGAAGCCATCAAGGTCCCAAACTTTGAGTTTTAAGAGTTACGTTTAAGGTAAGGGATCCGATCTCTCTCTTTCTTTTCAAGTAATCTATTTTATGTCATTCCTTTTATGCTCTATGTTCTTATATTTAAGGATTTTATTTTATATTCATATTAATTCCATTTTCATGTTAATATGATGAGAGACCCCCTCTTTCTCTCATCAATTCTTTTTAAGAATGTTTAAGTGGCACTGTTAGGCTGCCGAATTTTTAAGGAGATTCTTTCACCCTTCTCATTTTTTCAAAGTTATACTTTCATGTCAAGTCTTTCAAGTTCCTTTTTAATTATGTTGGGGGTATGATATCTATATATATCATACTGAACTCTTATTTTCATATTATTAGAGAACCTATTTGATTTTGTCAATTCATTTTTGTTGAAGTTTAAGTGACATCGTTAGGCTGCCGAATTTTCATAAGAGAAATCTAATTTTTGTCTTACTTCCATGCTTTTCATTTCAAATGGTATGTACTTCAAATTTCATTACCATGTTCATATATTCTTCATATTCGGTCCCTCTACTGTTTGATGGGTCATTTATGATTGTTTTACCCATGTCCCCTCTCTTTTCAATGTTTTCTAAAACCCCGAAACATAGCCATTATGCTACAGAATTTCCGTCTCAAAATGTCTCTCTCTTTTTCTAAAGTTATATTATTTTATTAAGTGAATACTCAAAGCTATCTCTTATATAGGGGTATTCACATATATACCAAGTTGTTATAATTTAAATTCTGGGATTTACATACATGAGACCCGCTCTCCCTTTCTGTGGGTTTAAAGTGACGTAAAGATCATGTCTTTAAAGCAGTTTTTAAAACGTTATGATTATGAAATGAAACTCATTCCTTTTTTTCTATATGGGTTGTTTATGAAATTATTGATGATGATATATGTGGCTCACATGATAATAAATACATGTCAAGGGTGCACCCTGATAGCGCTCCAATGCATTGGGTAAAGACTTAATCTCTAGAGATGACTATTTTTAATGACGCCTTGGTGAATAAACTTAGTAATTTTTAATGACACCTTGGGGATGGACCTTGGTGAAACATAAATTATTGTCAATATTAAATGTTTTATCCACATCTTTAAGTTATGAAAAACGTTATTTTTATTATGATATGCCTCATGATTTTTTTCTCATGCCTTAAAGTTCTTTTCATGACCTTATTGAAGTATCTCAAGTTCACATGTAAAATGTTTTTCTTGTTTCCATTACTGGGCCTTCTGCTCACCCTTTCTTTTGATGTATGTCCCCAGGTTATGAGATGCAGTAATGAACCTCGGATGAACTTAAGGAGAAGCCTTTCAAGTGTTTAATAATAATGTTTTATATTGTTTTTGTTTTATTATGTTCCTAGTTTCCAAGACACTAAACCTTAAAGATCCTCAGTTTTTTGTAATGTAATGAAAGTTTATGTTATTAAAAGGCAGGATTCCACAGTTGTTATCAAAGGATGGTTTATTTATTTGTGAAAATTAGGATATAAAAACTTTAGGAAGAACCCTATAGAAAATTTTAAATATTGGAAAACTTCCTGGTATTTTGGTAAGTATTGAGTAAGTGGTTTATCAAACAAATACATCCCTGTCTGGATATGAGCAGGTAAAGGCGGCTCTGGCATAGATGTACATAGGGGTAAAACCTTAAAACACCACTTTGAGCTAGAATCAAATGGGAACTGGTGCACGATAATGGGAATTTCTTCACTCTTGGTTACGACACTCCCGAGGGATATGTTTGGTTAATCACAAACTTTTTATGAATCATCATGAAGGAATTATAGAGAAATGTAATTGTCTAAGCATGAAGTCTTAGTTAAAATATTCATAAATGAAATAAGTTTCTCACTAAGGTTTTACCCTTTTAGAAAATGGTGGGAAATAGGAGGAACCATGGAGATGGTGACCGCAATGCACCATGTGCTGACGGCCCTCCGATGGAAGTCGGAAGGGAAACATTCATGCGAATGATGATCCAACTGACTCAAGTTTTGAGTAATAACTTGAATCAAGCTAAGAGGCCGATCTCACCACAAAGGGAACAACACTCTGTTGAGTCCTTCATGCGTCAACGACCACCAACATTCAGTGGATCTAATGACCCATTGGTTGCAGAACAATGGATAAGCTCCAGTGAAAAGATCTTTTATGTACTCCTTTGTTCGGAATAAGAAAAAGTCACCCTTGCTGTTTACCGCCTAGAGGGAGAAGCTGATCAGTGGTGGTCACTGGTCAAAAACACAAAGCCTAGAGGAGAGTTGGAAGCTATGGAGTGGGAAGAGTTCCGGGGAATATTCTTTAATAAGTATTTCCCTCATTCCATGAGAACGAGAATGGAGAAAGAGTTTCTCGAGCTGAAGAAGAAGGGGAACGAATCTGTCGGAAGATATGAGATGAACTTCACCCGACTTTCATGATATAACTCTAGCTTTGTCGTGGATCCAAGTGGGAAGGTTGATAGATTTTTCGGTGGACTGAGACCTCATCTGTAGAAGAATCTAGCCAACCGGGACTACGATAGCTACGAGGAGATCATGCATAGTGCAATGAAAGTCGAGCTAGAGTTTGGTGAGACATAGTGGTCTCATAAATCAAATGACAAGAAGATATCGTTGGAGCCCAGTTTAGGGAATACTTTTCATCAGGGAATAGGTGGAAAGCAAATGCAACTTACCACATGCAATAAATGTGGGAAGAAGCATCCAGGTCACTACTTGATTGGAAGTGGAAAGTGCTACAGGTGTGGAAGAGGAGGCCATGTTGCTCAAAATTGTCATAGTGAGGTGAAGCCTCAACTCCCCAACACCGATGACAGAGGAAATATGGTTCTGGCCCTACCTGAAGTCCATTGCTTCAAGTGTGGACAGCTTGGGAACTTTTCTAATCACTGTCCAAATCCAAGGGCAGTGGAGGGGAATCACCGTCAACCTCAGCAAAGGCCGGGGGAGAAAGGTCATGATTTTTCTATCACAACAACTAAAGTTGACGCTCCGAATGATGTGGTAGCAGGTACTCTTGTTGTCCTCTCAAAACTAGCAACTACTTTGTTTTATTCTGGTTCTACGCATTCCTTTATTTCCTCCAAGTTTGCAAAGAATATAGAATCAATCCCCGGACTGATTGAGGTAGAGTTGTCAGTCAAGACTCTAAGTGGGATTATCCATGCATCAAAAGTGTTTAGAGACTCTAGTGTTTACTTTCGTGAGCACAATCTTATCACAAATCTAGTAGTCATTCCCATGTTAGAATTCGACGTTATACTAGGGATGGACTGGCTCTCAAATTATAATGCTAAGATCAAATGTAGAAGTAATGAAATCTCAGTAGTCTTGAATGAACAACCTACAATTATCTTCTAAGGAGAGATATCATGAACTGATCCCTATCTAGAAGCACCTCCTATAGCTTTCTTTATGGAGTTAATCGGTGATGATGAAGAAGGAAAAGGGAGTATAAAAATAGAATATGTTCCAATTGTTCAGGAATACATGGATGTATTTCCTGAGGAGTTACCTGGACCTCCCCCATAAAGAGAGGTAGAGTTCTCCATTGAACTCGTACCTGTGTCTCAAAAAATACCGAAGACCCCGTATAGAATGGAAAATGTGGAGCTAGAAGAGTTAAAGAAGCAACTCCAAGACTTGTTGGAGAAGGGGTTTATCTGACCGAGTCTGTCTCCTTGGGGAGCACCAGTTCTCTTTGTGAAGAATAAGGATGGATCAATGTGGCTATGCATTGACTATAGAAAAATGAATGGGATCACAGTGAAGAACAAATACCCTCTTCCAAGAATTGATGATTTATTTGACCAACTTTGTGGGGCTCAATTATTCTCTAAGATTGATCTTAGATCTAGTTATCATCAACTGAGGGTGAAGAAGGAAGATATCCCAAAGACTGCCTTCCACTCCAGATATGGGCATTATGAGTTTACTGTTATGCCCTTCGGCTTGACTAATGCTCCTACTATTTTTATGGATTTGATGAATAGAGTCTTTAAGGACTACCTTGATAACTTTGTGGTAGTTTTTATTGAGGATATTTTGATATATTCAAAAAGTCTTGAGGAGCATGAAGATCATCTGAGGGTTATTTTTAAAACTCTGTGGAAGGAGAGGCTCTTTGGAAAGTTCAGCAAGTGTGAGTTTTGGTTACAAAAAGTGGCTTTCTTGGGGCACATCATAACCAATGAAGGAATCTCAGTTGACCCTGTAAAGACAATGGTTGTGGAGGAGTGGCCTCAACCCACAACAGTAACTGAGATTCGTAGTTTCCTTGGTTTAGCGGGATATTATAAGAGGTTTTTGAAAAACTTTTCACGACTTTCTAATACACTAACCAAGTTGACTTGAAAAGGGGTTAAGTTTATCTGGACAAAGTAATGCGAGGGAAGTTTCCAAGAACTGAAGAAGAGATTGGTTATTGCACCTGTGTTAACACTACCCTCTATCGGAGAAGGATTCACTATTTTTAGCGATGCATCTCTGAAAGGGATTGAGTGTGTCCTCATGCAAAATGACAAGGTAATTTCTTATGCATCTCGATAGTTGAAGATTCATGAGAAGAATTATCCTACGCATGATCTAGAGCTAGCGGTGGTTGTTTTTGCTCTAAAGATATGGAGGCACTATCTTTATGGGGAGAAATGTGATATATACACTGACCACCAAAGTTTAAAGTATATTTTCACGCAGAAAGAATTGAACATGAGACAAAGGAGATGTTTGGAGATTATTAAAGACTATGATTGTTCAATTCATTATCACCCTGGAAGAGCAAACAAAGTCGTTGATGCGTTAAGCAGGAAAGACCCTGTTGTTCTGGAAACAATGAGGATCCTAGGAGATCCCTTGATTAAAGATCTAGTAAAACTGGACATGGGAATTGTAAGGGAAGGGAAATCATCAACCTTATCCCAAATGATTTCTCAACCTTCATTACTAGATAAGATCAAGAAGGCTCAAAAAGAAGATCCTTTACTGCAGGAGAAGTTTGAGGCTGTAAAGGATGGGAAGTTCCCTGATTTCAATATTGATCAAGAAGGTGTTTTGAAATTTTTTACAAGACTATGTGTTCCATCTCTTCCAAAGATAAAGAAATAACTGATGGATGAAGCTCATAGCTCTACTTTCTCTATACATCCGGGAAGCACTAAAATATATAGAGACCTTCGTGATCATTATTGCTGGGATAACATGAAGATGGAGATTGCTGATTACACTACAAGGTGCCTGGTGTGTCAATAAGTAAAGACAGAATGACAAATTCCTAAGGGGGTATTACAACCACTACCCATACCAGTATGGAAGTGGGATAATATCACTATGGACTTTATAACTGGTCTCCCGAAAACATCCAAAGGAAACAATGCGATATGGGTTATTGTGGACCGTCTCACCAAGACCGTCCATTTTATCTCTATTCGGGAAGATTTCTATCTGGATCAACTTGCCAAGATATATGTAAAGGAAGTGGTAAGGCTGCATGGGGTACCACTATCCATCGTGTCTGATCGTGATCCAAGATTCACATCAAAATTCTGAAGAAGTCTTCTACATGCTCTGAATACTGAATTGAATTTTAGTACGGCCTATCATCCTCAAACTAATGGCCAATCTGAAAGGACTATTCAGAAACTCGAAGACATGCTGAGATTATGCTCAATGGAATTTAAAGGTGGATGGGATCAATACCTCCCATTAGTTGAGTTCTCCTATAACAACATCTTCCATTCGAGTATTCAGATGGTACCCTATGAAGTTCTATAAGGAAAGCGATGTAGAACTCCTACTCATTGGGATGAAATTGGTGAGAGAAATCTTCTTGGGCCTGATCTTGTGCAAGAGATGACAGAACAAGTTCATTCCATCCAACAACACATAAAGGCTGCTCAGAGTCGGCAGAAGAGCTATGCTGACAACCGTCGAAGGGACTTGGAGTTTGGTGTTGGCGACAAAGTCTTCCTTGAAATTTCTCCATGGAAGAGAGTCATGCGGTTTGGGAAGAAAGGGAAGCTTATCCCTAAGTACATTGGCCCCTATGAAATCCTTGATCGCATAGGAGCAATGGCCTATCGACTAGCACTTCCAACGAACTTAGCTCCAGTTCACGATGTCTTCCATGTATCTCTCTTGAGGAATTACATACCCGACCCTTCGCATATACTGAACCCAGAGGTGGTACAACTGGAACATGACCTCTCTTATAAGGAGCATCTAGTGGAGATCTTATACTGTATAGACAAGGCTCTACGAAACAAGACTACCCACCTTGTGAAAGTGTTGTGGAGGAATCATAAATATAAATAAGCGACTTGGGATCCTGAGGAAACAATGAAGCAAAAGTAACCTCATCTTTTCGACTAGGCCTTAAGTATAAAATTTCGAGATGAAATTTCTTAAGGGGGGAAGAATGTAACGACCCAAACTTTTTGAATAGTATATCAACTTACTCTTAACAATTTAATAGAGACGTTATTGGTTAATTCAGAAAGAGGAGTTGATGGCTTCATCCAGTAGACTCGAACCTTATGAAGCCCACTTATCAGAGCTTGGGAAGGAGGTGGCATCTTCGGGCTTCGCTTTAGACCAAGCCCAAGCCGAACTCCAGCATGTCAAGCTTGAACAGAAATGCCTGTGGGAGAAGTTCAAGTTAGTAGAGATTACTACTAGGGCAATGTTATCTGAGCCTCCCTCAGATTCTCTCACCATAGCACACCTTACACTTAGGTCATATGCTGGTGTTATAAGGGGCTATGTGATGATACCGTGGCTTCTTTGTGTAATCCTTTGGGATGAATAAATTTAGATTTCCTCCTTTAGTGAAGTTTGTGAAATTTCAAATGTCCGGATAATTTTAGGATGTATTTTATTGATGAATTTTGAAAAAAAAGGATATTTAAAAAAATTTATGTAAACCTTAAATAATTAATTATGTGTAATGATTTTCGAAAAATGGTCTTCTGTAAAAGTGTTCAGTAAGGAATTTGGAGTCTAATAAGATCAACTTAATTTTTGATGAATAGTAAATTATGAATAGTGATTTTAGGCTTAGGATTAGTAATGTGACCAAATAGATTAGTAATCTCAATTAAAGAAATTTTTAATATAATTTAGACACCTTGATTAAGTAATGTTATTCAATAAAATGGGTAAATAACGGTTTCATAAATTATTAGTCAAGTATCAGTTTTTTCAGGTGAATAGTGTTTTTTAATTAAAAATTAAATTAAAAATATTTATAAAAATATTTTTATAAAATGGAATTTATTTTTTTACTCAGAGAATCGATATTATGTTATGTTAATTTTTGGAGATTTTTCTGAAAAAAGGAATTTTCAGTGAATAGTAAAAATGCAGTTTTAGGGTTTTGGTATGTTAAATGACATCATAACTGTGTCATGATGATTTAATGAGATATTTCAAGGTATGGTCGACTAAAGGTGATGAATTATTGTATGAGGTGTCCCAAGTGGCCAATACCATGGGAAAATACCATGGGAAAGCCCATGGTTTTTCCAATACCACCAATGAGGTGTCCCTTGGCCATTAATGCCTTGTCCCCTCACTTTCCCTATAAATACCAAGACATCCTCTCATCCATTATACTCCAAAATCATCCTCAACGAAGTTATGGTATCCTAACCTCCAAAGGAGTCCTCCCAAGGTTCCCCCAAGCCATCAAGGTCCCAACCTTTTAGTTTTAAGAGTTACGTTTAAGGTAAGGGATCTGACCTCTCTCTTTCTTTTCAAGTAATCTCTTTTATGTAATTCCTTTTATGCTCCATGTTCTTATGTTGGAGGATGTTATTTTATATTCATCTTACTGAACTTTTCATGTTCATATTATGAGATACCCCCTATTTTTCTCATCAATTCGTTTTAAGAATGTTTAAGTGGCGCCGTTAGGCTGCCGAATTTTTAAGGGGATTCTTTCACCCTTCTAATTTTTTCAAAGTTCTACTTTCATGTCAAGTCTTTAAAGTTACTTTTTTAATTATGTTGGGTTATTATATATATATCTATCATACTGAACTCTTATGTTCATATTATTAGAGACCCTATTTGATCTTTTCAATTCATTTTAGTTGAAGTTTAAGTGACGCCGTTAGGATGCCGAATTTTGATAAGAGAAATATAATTTTTATCTTCCTTCCATGTTTTTCATTTCAAATTGTATTTCCTTAAAATTTCATTACCATGTTCATATATTCTTCATATTCAGTCCCTCTACTATTTTATGGGTCATTTATGATTGTTTGGCCCATGTCCCCTCTCTTTTCAATGTTTTCTAAAACCCCGAAACATAGCCGTTATGCTGCAGAATTTCCATCTCAAAATGTCTCTCTCTTTTTCTAAAGTTTTTTATTTTATTAAGTAAATACTCAAATATATATCTTATATAGCGGTATTCACATATATACCAAGTTTTCCTATTTTAAATTCTGGGATTTACATACATGAGACTCGCTCTCCCTTTCCGTGGGTTTAAAGTGACGTAAAGATCATGTCTTTAAAGCAGTTTTTAAAACGTTATGATTATGAAATGAAATCCATTCCTTTTTTCTATATGGGTTATTTATGAAATTATTGATGATTATATATGTTTCTCACATGATAATAAAGTCATTTCAAGGGTGCACCCTTATATCACTCCAATGCATTGGGTAAAGACTTAATCTCTAGAGATGACTATTTTTAACGATGCCTTGGTGAATAACCTTGGTAATTTTTAATGACACCTTGGGGATGGACCTTGGTGAAACAGAAATGATTGTCAATATTAAATGTTTTAGCCACATATTTAATTTATAAAAAACGTTATTTTTATTATGATATACCTCATGATTTCTTTCTCATGCCTTAAAGTTCTTTTCATGACCTTGTTGAAGTATCTCAAGTTCACATGTAAAATGTTTCTCTTGTTTCCCTTACTGGGCCTTCTGCTCACCCTTTCTTTTGATGTATATCCCCAGGTTATGAGATGAAATAATGAACCTAGGATGAACTTAAGGAGAATCCTTTAAAGTGTTTAAGAAGAATGTTTTATGTTGTTTTCTTGTATTATGTTCCTGGTTTCCAAGACACTAAACCTTAAAGATCCTCAGTTTTGTGTAATGTAATGAAAGTTTATGTTATAAAAATGCAGGATGCCACAATATGTGATTATCATACCATTAGTAGTTTTTACTATTATTTTAGAATATAATTGCTAAGGTGGTAATATGATAACCTTAAAAAATTATTCTGATATAAAAAGTATATAGAACCAAAATCAAATAAGATATTGGAATTTCTAGAGTGGATGGTAATTGTACCTTTTACCACTTCTTTATCGCACCCCACATCGACAATAATGATCGCATAAGATTTTCCTTTATCATTAGGATTAAGAGGTTACTGACATCAATAATTTTCATTAACCCTCAATTTAAAGAACTAGTTATCATAATGTTCATACTCATTGAAATTATATCATTCGATTATAGGTGGTACATTATTTGGAGATTTATCTCCTTTTTATCATTAGCTAACTTCTTCCCATTACTTAAAAATTCAATTTCTTGATGGTATTATTTTATACACTAAAAACATTGACAATTACCCTTATGAAAATTACCTCCATGTTTCTTTTCATACTTATAGCATAATGGAAAACTATTCTAATTCCTTCCATGGGTTTTTTATTATAATTTTATTTGAATTACATCTTTATATTCTTATCAAAACCATACCATTGGTGGGTAAATCCAATATTCATTTACACCTTTATAGAACATAAAATCATTTATTCATATCTAATGAAGTCTATTATAGATAACACCCTTCTAAGACTTGGTTTTAAGTCATTGAAGAATTGATTAATCTTACTTTCTAGATCAATAATAATACCATAATCATAACTCACAAGTCTTGTAAAAGTTTCTTCATGAGTTTAATATGGGGAAAGTGATTATTGAAAATTGATCTCATAAACTCAATTGATACAATTTATTACCATTTCCTTCTATTCTTGATAAGATTACACCATTTATCCACTTCACCTTCTAAATGATAAAAATATATAATAACCTTTTCATGTTCCGAGCATTAGAGAATGAAAAATATATTTTCAGTGGTACAGATCCATTTCTCAACAATTAGTGGATCAATGGAACCACTAAAATAATATGAATGATACCTCATGAAGGAATAAACAATATGTTGTTAATTCCTTTACACATTTGTAATCTCATCATAATTCGTAGATTGAGATATTTTTATAATCAGAGAAACAAGATTTTTCATTCCATCAACCATAACATTTAGTTTCTCAAGGGTAAAATCATTTCATTATCCACCAAATTCAGCATTAACATGGTTTCTTATATATCTATACATTTATAAAAACCAAAAAACATAGTGTGAGAAGAAATAATCTTAGTGGGAAATCATATAACCATAAAAATCATTTATAGGATATATAAATCATGACACCGAATTTTTAATTCATGAAACCTTAGGTATAATCTAGGTCATCTATGGTCATTATCTAATCAAATAATTTTTTATTTTTCTCAAATAAAATGTTAATTTACCTAATAATATCCCTTAGTAGTGTTATACCAAGTTCATAGTAAGGGACCAATCACCATGCACTATAATGATGACTGAGATATACTCGACCAAATATTTTTAGGGTTATCACCCCTAGATGCATCTATGACAAAACCACATCCACTTGTATTATCAAGATAGAGATGTATTTTCTTAGGGAAACAAAAATACTTTATTTAACATAACTTTGGATGTTCTAATATAATTAGGTTTATCCTATGGGTTCTCACTAAAGTTTATATATCCTAGCTTCCAAAAGTTACTAAACCTTAAATTGTTACCAACTACAACATCTTATAATTTTTATAAATAAATACTACATCATATTAGTGGAAAATTAACATTTTAAATTATACTTGTACATATAAATACATTCATAAAAATAATTTTAAAAAACATGGTCATAAAGTAGAAATATTTAGAAGATAAATCTTTAAAACATTTAAAATGATGTTTTTAGTTAAAAAGTCTCTTACCTTGAGTCTGAATCGTTATGTACAATATTTATATTCCTAACTAATCAACCTAGGTTAATTTATAATTCATTAAGAACCTTTTTCATGTTATTTTTTCCTTTTATTTCACTAATTATCTTGTTATAAAAGTTTAAGTTAACATCAAATGTTTTGATGATATTCGGTTCACAAGTCCAAAATGACTTCGTTCAGTAGACTATGGTAAAATTGGTCATCATTCCATAATTCATAGAATGATAATTATTAAATAATTATCATTTTTATACATAAATTATACTATTAAATTCATCCATTAAATACTGATATGAAAATTTAATGATGTTTTAATCATGGAGACGATAGGTCGTACGTATGCTTGAGTAATATTTTCATTTTTCATAGATCATCATGGAAAGAAGGTAAGTATAATTTTATCTTTATATAAAGATAATAACATCATAAATATAATTTAAATTCTATAAATATACTTATATATATCATTCATATGATTTGGTGATGAAAAATAAATCACATCACTTCGTAGAGGTGATAATTCACACGTACGCACGAACAATGTTATCATTTTTCTATGCATGGAATGGTAAGAAAATAAATGTTATATTTTATTTTAAAAATAATAAATATTTCATGAATATAATATATAAATCTTAATTCCATAATTATAACCATTCTTGAGAGACATTGATGGAAAAAATTACATCGATTCACGAGGTGGTAGTCCATCGTACACATGGATGATGAATTATTTTACCATTTGATGAAAGAGGATATGGATATGGGTCATTAAAAAAACAAAATAACATATAAGTATATTTAGGGTACTAAATTTATTATTTTTTCATGTTTGAATAATATTTTAATGAGGTGTAAGAATAAATAAAACAGAAATGATTAATTAAAAACAATAATTCATCTTTAGAACCCCTTTATTGTTTAATACCTTAAGACCAGTAAGGGCGGTGTTATGCCTAATTTGGAGATGTATTATAGGAAATTATTTGGTAAAGTATTTACCAATATAAATAGGTTTTTAAGTGTAATTAAAATATATAAGAAGTTCCCTTTTATAAGAGAGGGGAGGGGTACTCTTGGAATTTCTCTAAATATTAAGTTAATATAAATTAATTTTCAATTTAAAATGGATAAAAACTTATTAATTTAAAATATAAGATTATTTTGGGTGTAAATATCTGCATAAAATAAAAATTCGATAAGTTTTGACAAAATTTATACTCTTATCTTTTTGTTTTAACCTTTATTAAACCCTTTTAACTCTTACCATGACAATATGAATTTTTACTCATTGAGGGTTAATATAGTTACTATAAAATTCCAAAAGATCCATAAATGGATAATAGATGAAATTTTTATCATTATAAAAATAATTAGGGAAAATTTAATATTTTTAGAAATTTTATATCATTTAATAATATATCATTTATTTTAAAATACCATTAATGTCAATTTTGACACTATTTATTACTTTGACATTTACAAATATCAATAAAACAAGATAAATTCAAACCAAATAATTTAATACAACCATAAAATGTAACATAAATCTAAAAAATTCTTGTATGACCATAATTTATTCAAATTATATTTTTTTTAATATTTTTAATATCATTTATTTGATATTTCCACTAATAAAATAATTATTACAGTAGTGTTGTGTTATAATTTAAGGTAATTAATTATGCACTAAAAATTAAAAAGAAATCTTAACAATGAATATAAATCTTTTATATTTAAAATTAATATTTATATTTCAATATATATTCTTAATAACCCAATATTAAAAATGTTATAGTTATTAAAAACATGAGTATGTCGGCTTTGACTTTTCTTTAAATAGAATATTATAAATGTCATAATCTCGTCCAAGTGGCTAAAAATGGTTATAATTTCAATACTTAGATGATTATGGTCGAACATAACTTATAAAATAAAATTGGGGAAAGTGTTAGGGTCATTTTATAGCCCTTATCATTTTATTTTTACCCTTAATAACTCGATTTACCCTTTACCATGGTAATAAAAATTACTAAAGTTACTATTTATATTGGAAAAAAATAAAAGGGAAATATTTACTAAATTTTGACCTCATAAATAAAAATATTACATACATTTCTAAAAATTCAAAACATAGAAGTTTCAGAATTTAATTGAATTTTTAACCGAAAAAATGCAACAAAAAAAAGTTTTTCAGAAAAATGCCATTTTAAAATTTTAAAATGTTTTTATACTAAATTATAGTATCAAATCCATTTAAAAAATCATAATTTTATTAATTTAAATCAAAATTAAATAATTAAAATTTTAAAATAACATAATTTGACATTTTAAATACTTGAAAAATATAAATTTTAATAAAAATCTTTATTTTTCACTATTCATTGAAAAATAAAACTTTTCAGAAAATTATCAACATTTCACCATAAGAAAAATTTGACATGATAATTAGAAAATTAATTTCATTTTATCAAATACATTTCATAAAATATACATAAATAAATTATATTATTTTCACATGAAAAGAAATAAAAATTATTTTCGAAGAAAATATGTTTTTGAGTAATAAAATGACTTTACTAAAAGTATAGTACTTATTTAAAACAAATTAATTAATAAATTATCAATGGTTTTGAAAATTATATATTTCATAATTAAATTAATACTATTCATTACCACTAATTTAATGGCTAGGTTATAATAGTCATATTTAAATAATAAGATTTTGTTGTTCATTTAAGCTCGGTGTTGCGTATATTTATGCTATCGAACATACTATTTTATTTTAAAAACTATGGATGTTACACCTCTTCTAATAAAGTTTTTATTTTTATAAAATGGAAGTATATGTAACATCCCGATATCTTAATATATGATTACATTTAAATAAGTCAATGTATTTGATAACTTTCTCTATACGCAACACCAAACTTAAATGAAATTATGATATCAATTTAGATAAAACATAAATATTTAAGTATGTTTATTAAAACCTAGCCATTTAATTATAGAAAAGGAATAATATTAACCACTTTATGATATATTTTTAGAAATAAAACAATGATTACTTTAAATATGAATGAAATTCAATTAGTATAATTAAAAAAAATAAAAACATCTTATTCTTAAAAATATATTTTTATAAACTTGGTGTTTAATTTCAAGAAACTAAGTATATTATGATTAGGTAATAATAAAATATATTTAAAATATGAATAATATTCTTCCAATAAATTAATTAGTAATTTATAGAAAATAAGAATAAAGAATATTTAACATTTTGAAAATAAATTTTCTAACACGAACAGTTTTCCGCTATATTTTGGGATTTTATTTAAATATTGAATTATAAAATTTTATAAATTTAATTTTTAAAAAAATAAGATCTTTTTTTATTAAGTATAATAATATAATAATTTTTTGGTATTTTTCTGAATATAACATTTTTAAGTGAATATTGCAAAATACCATTTTTACAAATAACATGACTTGTATGAATTTGTTAGTATATAAGTATGAATTTTAAATTCATGAAACCATTTTATAAGAAACAATATGTATTTTATATGTAATTTTATAATTTTAAAAATGTTTTTTTAATTTAAAAACTCATATTTGATATCTTAGAACACAAGTAATATTTTCATTAAAAATATTTAATACATTATGCATTTTTATTTCAAAATTAATCACTTTTATGAATTGAATAAACTTAAATGGATTTAAAATTTATAATAAATGGTTAAAAATTATCCAAAAATGACCACTTTATTTTTATACATAATGATTAAATTACCTTAGATAAAAACTAGTTATCACAATAAAAGATGAGAAAGTAAAAACTAATAATTCAAGGCATAAAAGGCCTGAAACATGATAAAAAATGTATATAATTGAGTTTATGAGGGGTTAATTGGCCTTATATCTTCCCCACTCAATTATTTCTCAATTTTTATCCACTTGAAAAGTTTAACATGTGCACGCTTTATATGAAGTTGAAATATTTACAAAAATTCCATTCTTACCACTTATAAAAGGGGCATCTCACCAACCCTTCAAGGCACTCATAAAAATTATGTTTCTTCCTAAAATCCTGATATTTTTCCTTCCCATATAATTTTATTTCACTATATTTATATTCTTTTCACAATATATTTTCTTATATCATCTATTTCTAAGGGATCTTATAAGGAAATCTCAACGTGCTCAATGTTGGTAATCATTTTTACTTAACTTATTTAATTTATATTTATATTTTAAAATTATAATTTTAAAATAACTATGTAATTAAATAATTTTTATTTATATAATTAATGTTATTATTTTATAGGAATAATCATTAACCACCTTTTCCCTTTTCTATTAATAAAAATGAGACTTTCATTTGTACGTTGTGTGGACTACCACCTCCTTGATGCAATGTCTATCATTTTAATTAACCACATTAAGATGATGGTATAAAAGGTTAATTTAATAAATAATTATGATATTTATATCATGTTTATAATTATTAAATAATAAACCATATTTATCCTTTCTCATGTTCTTTGGAAAATAAAATTGTTAACCATACGTACGTGTGGACTACGACCTCCATATAAAGATTAATTTCCATTTTTATTTTCATCAATGAATTATATGGTTGGTCATGATGATGATATTAAATGATAAAAATTATTTTTATAACATAATTAAGGATATTTTATTCCAAATTTTAGAACCAATTAATTATATTATCAACAAACTATTATTGTTAATTCAATCGTTTAAAACAAGTGAACTAAGAGGATAATGATATCTTCTTTATATATAATGAATTTATATAAATTATACTCACTTTAAAATACTTTAAATTTATGATATAAAACACTAATAAATAGTAATTAATACTATTAAGGTTCTGGTGAACTAATATTACAAATAAACTACCTCACAATCATCCATTAATCATAGCGGGATCATGTTTGGGTAGGTTTAACCACCTACTTGAATAATACTATGCATTTATATCATGAATGAATATGAGAAATTATTTACTAGTATAATATTATATAAATTGGTAAATATTTTTTTTTGTTTTTGTGTAAGGTTATTTCATATTTAACTCATTTATTAATAAAACACCTTTCATTTGTTAAGAATCACCAAAACATGATCATCATCAATTTCATCTTTGTGGTTTGTAAACAAAACTACAATGGAGTGAATTATACCCATTATAAATATAATTTAACATATATTTTAGTAAATTTAATTATCTATTATTTATGAAAATTTTAACAAGAATTAATACCAACACTATTTTTTCAAAGCGGTAAAGATTACATATACTCGGTGTTGAAAATAGGTAAAACATAACTAGTATTTATATGTATATAATGAATTTAAATGAGGAGTATAAATGGTTATAGTTATGAATAATATTTTTGGGTATGTATTTAATGAACTTAATTTAATTATTTATGATGTTTGGTTCTACTGCATAACTAATCAGGATCGTAGTAAGGTTTTTCATCCAAAAGTATTCTATTTGAGAGATGTTTGATTTTATGCACATAATTTAATTTTTATGGTATATATACTACCTATTTGAGATATAATATCATGAATTATCTTTTAATCATTTTATTTTTATTTCAATTACAATCCCTCACTTTCAAAGAGTTTTAATTCAAAATTTTGTAAATATATAAGGGTTTTCTTGGTCTTAATTCTAATTTGTCGAGTCATAATACATTTTTTCCACTATAGTTTATTTATATGGTGTATCCACTATGCATGGATATATTTTTATCATAATCTATGTATTTTATGGGATTTAAAATCCTAATAATTTTCCTTGATTCAAGTGGTTATTGATTCATTTTTCCCTAGTAGTAATGATTTTTGGTAAATCAACTTTCATTTCTTGAGTTATAATCATTCTCTTGAACTTATTTCATATAATTTGGGTACATTATACCATTATTATATTTTTTGGTATATTGAAATTTTTTTCTAAGGATATACATTCCTACTATATAAACCCTTTGATAAATATTTCTTACTTCTTGGGTTATGTTCTTTTGCAACCATCCATTCTCATTATCTGAATGGGTTATGATCATGTTATCCCTTTAATTTACATGGGGAAAAGTATTGGAATATCATATATTGTTATTCTAATATGTATGATTATTATAAATTTGACTATTTATTGTTTGATTATCCACCTTCTTTCTCAATATGGGTTGTGATCATGTTATCCATTTTATTTATATAGGGAAAATTATTGACATTATTGATGTGTATTGACTACCAACCTATGTTGATCATGTATTGATATTTTTTATTATTAATTATATGGATATAAATGTTTTTATTACTCAAAAGGTTCCTTATATAATGGTATTAAAGGACTTTTTGACTGTTATGGTGAATGCATTGGAATTAATTTGGTGATGAGTAGGCCCCATAATTATAGATCCACTTAATGCATCAAAAATTATCATGAGACAAAACAATTTGGATTTTGTTGTATACCTCTTCCCATAACTGGATAATGTCTTGGAACAAAGCCTTGATATCATGTTTTTGATTTCTGACATTATGAATTCCATCGGTATAAGATTATTATTATCAATATTCATGTTTTCATTTATTGTTATATATATAAAATGCTCTTAGTTTCAATTTGATCATGATTTCATGTTGTTTTATTATAACATAATATTTATTCCATGTTATTCCATGATTTACTCAGTTTTATATTTTCTCTTATCGAGAGTTTGAGCTCACCCCTTATTATGTTTCCATTTCTAAAATTTATAAAGAAAAGTATTATATGTGACTGTTTAGAAGGATAGAATTTGTGAAAGAATTTATGGGAGATGTTGAAGAATCATTATGGATTAATTAGTTTCGTTTATAATATTAAATGTATACTTGATAAAAAGATCATGGTATTTGTTAATTATTGTTTTTTTCTAATTATCTAAATTTATTAACCTAAAGTGTCCTAAAAATATAATAGATTTAGAAATAATTATTTATTTTTAATTAAGGATTCTTATATCTGAGATTTTACAATAGGTATCAAAGTAAGTATGTAAAGTATATGTTTATGGAACTAGATTTAGAAGTGCGGGTATGTGACATAATGATTGATACCAAAGGAAAGGTTTCGATAACTTTGGAGATTTTTATTTTTATTAAGGATAATTTAAGTGTCAATAAGATATGGTTGATCACAATATATAACCCCTCATGATTTTATATGATTTAATTCTAAGAAGAAAATGTGAATTTTATTTGGGGATTAGGATGAGTGAACTTTAGTAAAAATCCTAAGAAAAATTCTAAGTATAGGATGAAATCCTGAAGTTTTTGTAAAGTATTGAGTATGTGGTTTTCCTATAAATTACAAATTTTTCAGGATAATGGAAAGTGGATGAGACTATGACATATATTCATCTATGGGTAACACCATGAAAAAGGTAGATTGAGCATTGAATCGATCTTCAATCTGGTGCATGGTGAATACGCCTAAGAAATCACACCTAGATAAACACTTATAGGGGTTGTGATGTGGTTAATCACATTCACTTTACAAACCATTATAAAGGATTTAAGAATAATGTTAACCAATTATGTTAGATAACCTAATAGAAAAATCACCATAGATAACTAATGATTGAACAAATAGAGTCATAAGTTGATCTAAAAGTGTCATATGATAAAAATGAAGGTTTCATTGATGAAGGAATATTTAGATTTATATTTTCATATTTATATTTTTAATTTTATAATAACCATTTTAGTTTTAGTATTTTATTGAAATGGGATCATAAATATGAAACTGAGAAAGGTATGTACCTAGAAACCACTATGTCTTATAAAAAAATAAGGGAGCATACTTAAATAGTTTAAAATATTATTATTTTACTATTATGATGCAAAAGGTGAGTTTTCTAATCTTACATAAGTTATGAGTTTGATATCCTGTTAGAAATTAAGTCTTGATTATATTAGCTATTTTAATTAGTAAAGTGATATTTATTAATGAAATTTGGGTATATTATAAATGTTATTTGTGATTATAAGAAACATCCAAGTATTATTCGTCAGTAGTTTAGAATTAATGGTTTAAATCATATATTAAATGATATCAATAAACTCGAGAAATGATTTTATTAAAATTTTATATTTTTAGAGATAAATATTGAAGAATTTTTTTTAAGGATGGATAAGTTTTAGGTTTAGTATGTGTTTGATTTCCAGATAAAAAATGGTGGTTTTATTTTGAAGAAGTACGTTATATAGTATAGGTAACCTTAGGATTAATAATTTATTCCTGATATTTTTAGTGAAGTTCATCATATTGTTGGTATTATGATATAAATTTACTAGTGTGTTACCTTATAAACTAGTGGTTAATACCATTTGAGGGTTAAATATAGAATTAATTTTTAGAGGAATATATAACTTCATTTGGGTTTATTAACTTTGAGATTCAAATGGTTTTGGGAAGGGTGTGTTATGGAGAATATATGATTAGGGTATATACATACTTGGGTATATGATTACAAGAATGATTAATGTTGTTTGATGAAATATAAGTAACTTGATATAGCCTAAGATAGTGTGGTATGTTTCATATTAGAGGTTATACTATAACGATGAATATGTTAAGAATACACTCACCATATTTCTTCAATAATTAATAATTAAAATTGTAAGGGCGTAATTTTTGTAAGTAGGTAGAATGTAATAACTTGAGATATTAATATATGATTACCCTTAAATAATTCAATGTTTTTTATAGATTTATCTACACACAACATAAAACTTAAATTAAAT
This sequence comes from Viscum album, assembly GCA_963277665.1. Classification (NCBI taxonomy): domain Eukaryota; kingdom Viridiplantae; phylum Streptophyta; class Magnoliopsida; order Santalales; family Viscaceae; genus Viscum; species Viscum album. Next base: position 1,776,703,884 of record OY728132.1, read on the forward strand.
GGTGATATATTTAAATAAAATATAAAATATTAAGTATGACTATTAAAACTTACTTATTGAATTAGAGGGAATGAGTAGGAGTAACCGCTTTATGAAATATTTATAAAATTAAAAGAATGAATAATTTTAATGTGACACCCTAAAATTATAAAAAATAATATTTTATTCTATAGTGCATGTGACACATAATAATCACTTTCTTCAATAGCTTTCGTTACACACAAGATCGAGTTTTAACAAACAATAATATACTATTAATATTATTATTTAATATGATAATTATCACCTAGACGTTGGAATGGAGCATATGAATAGTATTTAATAACATATCAAAATATATATTTCACACATGTTTATTTCTTATAAATTGATTAATAATAAAATAAGTATCATTTAAAAGAAAATGAAATGTTTTCTAAAAAAATGTATTATTCTAAAAGACAATTAAGTCACTCTTTGAACACTTAATTTAAATTAATTTTGAAAACATTTATAAAATTTATATGAAAAATAAAAATAATTTTCTAAATAATTACATAAAAATTATATTAGGATGGTTTTTTTATATTTTTATGAGGAGTTTCATTTTTTTGATGAGTAATGAAAAATACTGAATTTTTATTGAAAACATACTTTTTGATTAAATTATTTATAATGGTAAAAAATATTTTCAATTACTTGTAAAGTAAAATTAGTTCAATTATATATCAATTAATCCAATTTAATTCATTATAATTATTTTTATATTTAATTTTGATTTAAACACTTTGTAAACTTTTGGACCTTTTCTCTTTTAAAAACCCGCTTTCTCATCACATTTGTGAGATTAATTTTTAATTAATTTTTTTTACTTTTGTAAATTGAATTTGAAAAAATGGATTAAATATTTTAAATTATAATAATTTATAATTTCTAATAAGGTCAACTTAATTTTTTTGAAAATTAATAGTGAATGAAATAAAATTTAATTACTGCAGTTAAGGTAAAAATGGGCTTACTAGGGGTTAAACTAAAAAGATAAGGGTACAAATGACCTATAAAATTGTATAAAAACTATTTTATGGTCATATTTAGACTATTACACCTGTAATTTTTTATAATGGAATATTTTGGAACCTTTATAGATATGAAAAACATGAGATCACTCAATTCTTTTCAAAAATACCATGTGTTTCCTCTCCCCCACTTATAAAAGGCCACCCCTCTCCTCTTTTCTTCAAAACTTCAAAATACATTGGTTTGGAAAACCCCTACCTAATTAAATTGATTAATTCCAAAAAAAAATACTATAATACTTATTTTTTAGTATAAATCCATCCTATGAAGGATTTAGTGTAAATCTAAGGAGGATACTCGAAGTAGAGGTAATTTTCTTCAATTAGAATCTTTATATTATTTCTTTCTCCATATCCTTAAATTATTATAAAAAAATGATTATATAATAACATAAGCATATTACATATACTAGGATATTTTTATAATAATTTCATGACCTAAAACTATCTCCAGTTCCAAAAATGGGTTACAAAATCATCGTTTGTGTGTACGGTGGACTACCGCCCCATGAACCGATATTGTTAATTTTTCCATTTCTACATTTAAATGTTGGGTTTAATTATGAATATAAAGTATATATATACGACGTACTACCACCTCATGAAGTGATGTGTTTATTATTTCACTAATGCTTCAAATGGAAGGTGGTAAAGATAAAGTTAATGATTATATGTAATAAAAATAAAATAATTATGAAATTAATTACACATTTATCAATTTTTAAAGATATAATATATCATTTTGTTTCTTTCCTTTTCACTCATGTAAAGATGATAACATCATTTGTGTACGTGTGGACTACCGCCTTCATGAAGTGATGTGACTCTCTTTTCATAACCACACCACATGGATGATATATATAAGTATATAGTATATTATTAATGATATTATTATCATTCTATAAAGTTAAAATATTATTTTACTCCTTTTCATAATGATCGGTGAAAAATGGAAATATTACTCATGTGTACATATGACATACCGTCTCCATAATTGTAACAGACCTCATTTTTCATAACCATCATCATGATTTGTTTTAAAAGAATAATTGATGTAAAAATATGAAAATTATTTGATTATTATTATTCTATAGATGATATAAATATATAATATTCATAAGAACTAGATCTTTCATGATGAAACACCCATGATAAAACAAGGAAATTAACACCTGAAATAATAAAAATAATGGAAGATTATTAAGGAAAATGTAATAATATATTATAATAATATCATATATGATATTATAAAAATTAATACAGTTTTAATAAATTAATAATATGTTTAAAACCACTATACAAGAGGTTAAATAATTCTCAATAAAAAGGAAGCGTGAGGTAAGGGATTTCATCTCAATTTCATTTCATTGAGGCATATTGTAAAGTTATACACCTAATTTATTTTATATGGTGTATATAATACCCATTTGAAATGTAATAAAATTAATAATTCATTATTAATGGTATTATAAGTTTCAATTTTAATTATTTCATCCAAGGGTATTTTAATTAAAACTTACTGAGTGGTAAAGAATTACACAACTCAACTTTTTTTCATTAGGTCATATTACTTCAATGTTATCATTGATATTCTAAGATTATATGTATAGTGACTTTTTATTATATTATGTCTATTTAAACTTTTTTTATTTATATTTAATTTATATACACATAATAGATTCATTGGTTGATTATCACTCCAAATTTATGGTCTTTGGAAGAGTTTACTTCACAATCTCATTTTAATCGAGATTTTTTATTTTTGAATTTCATTTGTTGATTCTCTCTTATGTTGGAAATATATTTTCTTCAAAAACCATTTTTTATAAAAATTATTTTAACCACATAAAAATTATTTATCGAAGTCATTTTTTCCCAAATTTACTCTTTACAAAATGTTTTCAATGGAATATTATATCATTTTAAAAAAATATTCCCGTTTGGCTTTTATTGAAAATTGGAAAGCAATTTTCTTATAATTTTCTAAACAAGACACTGTCTTAACATTTTTTAAAGTGAAAAAATAATGTTCATTTTACTTTTTATAAAATGTGTGGAATTACTGACCATCATGTCCATTATTTCTTTGAATCATTCTTTGCATGTTTTTTAGCATATTTTTAAGTATTTTTTTTCAAAAAGTACTTTTCAAAGAAAATTATTTTTAAAATGTTTTTCAAAATGAAAAGGATAATTTCTTATAGAATTTTTTTAAATATATTTTTATGGTATTTATATTCATAAATGAAAACAAACCTTTATTCTTACTCCAATGGGTATATGTTGATACCATCCTTATTCTTCCTCTGGATGGTTTATGATTATTTTAACCAAGGATGTTATTGACATTCACTAACTTATTTCATGTTGTAGTCATTAACTTCCCCTTGAAACATTCACTTTATTGTGATAATTATATATTAAATTTACCCTAAATATCAATATTATTTATCCTGGATAATCTTATTTTTTAAACTATATCTCATTTCTATAAACGATGTTTTACTTTGAAAGTTATTAACTGACTAAGGAAATATTGATAAATCAATATCCTGTACTCAATATAGATATTTCATTTTAAGGAATATTTATTCATGAATTAAATCAATTATTAGATATATGAGGAATGTATTGGACCTTTAGTGATGGGTGGGGTTTGGAATTATATAGCCCCTTGATTCATTAGTAGGTCTCATGAGAAAAATTTGTTAATCAAGCATTAAACAAGTTTTTACCTATAGTTTAAACCCTCTTGTGAAAGGTATTGATGGTAGAGGTATCATGTGTCTAAGAGATGACATTAAATAATTAATAAGTCCCTTCATTAAGAGTTAAATTATTATTATCCAGGAGATTTTTATTATTATAGTATCTTTGGATGCATTTCATTTTTTAGTTTATTGATTAAATGGTATGTGTTTTTAGTTATTTAACTTGACATATTGATTATGCATTATCCATTAATTTAACTGGAATGTGTGCTCAATTATTTTCCTTGAAATTTTGATTATTATTATTAATTCATGGTAGATTATATTGTACTTAACCCTTACTGATCATTTGTTCTCACCCTTATTTTTTTTCCTTTTCCCAGGATTTCATAAAGTATACCATGTTTGATATACTTGAATATTCTAGAGGGGACAATTTTATTCTTGAAAAAAATTATGTTGTTAGTTGTGCTTCCAAATGTAATGTAAGACTCAAGTATGTATCTAGTTTACCAATACTACTAGACTATTTGGTCATTTAGGATGTGAATACTTGTATTTTATACGGTGTATATAATACCCATTTGAAATGTAATAAAATTAATAATTCATTATTAATGGTATTATAAGTTTCAATTTTAATTATTTCATCCAAGGGTATTTTAATTAAAATTTACTGAGTGGTAAAGAATTACACAACTCAACTTTTTTTCATTATGTCATATTACTTCAATGTTATCATTTATATTCTAAGATTATATGTATAGAGACTTTTTTTTATATTATGTTGTATTTAAACTTTTTTTATTTATATTTAATTTATATACACATAATAGATTCATTGGTTGATTCTCACTTCAAATTTATGATCTTTGGAAGAGTTTACTTCACAATCTCATTTTAATCGAGATTTTTTATTTTTGAATTTCATTTGTTGATTCTCTCTTATGTTGGAAATATATTTTCTTCAAAAACCATTTTTTATAAAAATTATTTTAACCACATAAAAATGATTTATCGAAGTCATTTTTCCCATATTTACTCTTTACAAAATGTTTTCAATGGAATATTATATCATTTTAAAAAAAATATTCCCGTTTGGATTTTATTGAAAATTGGAAAGCAATTTTCTTATAATTTTCTAAAAAAGACACTTTCTTAACATTTTTTAAAGTGAAAAAATAATGTTCATTTTACTTTTTATGAAATGTATGGAATTACTCACCATCATGTCCATTATTTATTTGAATCTTTCTTTGCATGTTTTTGAGCATCTTTTTAAGTAATTTTTTTTTTCAAAAAGTGCTTTTTAAAGAAATTTTTTTTTAAAATTTTTTTCAAAATGAAAAGGATAATTTCTTATATAATTTTTTTAAATATATTTTTATGGTATTTATATTCATAAATAAAAACAAACCTTTATTCTTACTCCAATGGGTATATGTTGATACCATCCTTATTCTTCCTCTGGATGGTTTATGATTATTTTAACCAAGGATGTTATTGACATTCACTAACTTATTTCATGTTGTAGTCATTAACTTCCCCTTGAAACATTCACTTTATTGTGATCATTATATATTAAATTTACCCTAAATATCAATATTATTTATCCTGGATAGTCTTGTTTTTTAAACTGTATCTCATTTCTATAAATGATGTTTTACTTTGAAAGTTATTTAATTGACTAAGGAAATATTGATAAATCAATATCCTGTACTCAATATAGATATTTCATGTTATGGAATATTTATTCATGAATTAAATCAATTATTAGATATATGAGGAATGTATTGGACCTTTAGTGATTGGTGGGGCTTGGAATTATATATCCCCTTGATTCATTAGTAGGTCTCATGAGACAAATTTGTTAATCAAGCATTAAACAAGTTTTTACCTATAGTTTAAACCCTCTTGTGAAAGGTATTGATGGTAGAGGTATCATGTGTCTAAGAGATGACATTAAATAATTAATAATTCCCTTCATTAAGAGTTAAATTATTATTATCCAAGAGATTTTTATTATTATAGTATCTTTGGATGCATTTCATTTTTTAGTTTATTGATTAAATGGTATGTGATTTTAGTTATTTACCTTGCCATATTGATTATGCATTATCCATTAATTTAAATGGAATGTGTGTTCAATTATTTTCCCTGAAATTTTGATTATTATTATTATTATTAATTCATGGTAGATTATATTGTACTTAACCCTTACTGATCATTTGTTCTCACCCTTATTTTGTTTCCTTTTCCCAGGATTCCATAAAGTATACCATGTTTGATATACTGGGATATTATAGAGGGGACAATTTTATTCTTGAAAAAAAATTATGTTGTAAGTTGTGCTTCAAAATGTAATGTAAGACTCAAGTATGTATCTAGTTTACCAATACTACTAGACTATTTGGTCATTTAGGATGTGAATACTTGTATCTTATGCCAATGTAATAAAGAAATCATCAACTCTGGGCTACTGGGGTTGGGGGTGCAACAGTTGGTATTAGAGGAAGTTTAGTAGAACTCTTGGGAACTATATTTAGGAAATAATAGATTAGGTAACTTAAACCTATGAAATAGTTTGAGGATAAGTAAATAATAACATTCTAAAGTTTTTTAAATGAATAGATTATGTGGTTTTTCCACAAAATTCATCCATGTTTGGATACTACAAGTGGATGTGGTTCTAGAACAGATGTAACTAGGGGTAATTACTCTAAAAAGGGTGCATTGGGATTGAATCGATTGTCACCTGGTTCATGACAACAAGACTTATGCATACCTTTTTTGACACTCCCAAATTATTTTCTTAGGAAAATCATATTCTCTTCCCAAACCATTTTGAAGGATTTGAATAGATGATGATAATGAATGGACTAGGTTAAACCTAAGGTGTCCTATATTGAAAAAGGTGTCTCAAAGGAATTATTTTTTTATGTGTGGAAAAGAAGGGAATAAAGTAATGAATTTATGGGAAAAAATAAAGAGTATGATAGAAGGAAATAAATCTCATCTGAGGGATCCATTTATAGTTTTATGTCTTAAATGTGGATAATCTGGGAATTATATAAGTCAATTACATATTCTAAAGGATAAAACCTAGACCAAGGAAAGACCTATATGAAAATAAAATGGATGAATTATTTATGAATTAAGATTCAAGAATTAAATTATAGAATTATTTTTACTAACAATATTTTGGTGATAAGAATTATGAAACATCTAAGAATTGTGTAAGGTTTTAGAAGTGTATGTGTCTACATTAACATAATATTTATGGATACAATCTTGGGTTTATGAGTTTAATATTTATCTTAAGTTAAAATTCTAAAAAAACCCTTTTTAGGTTTTATGTGATAGGAGTCTACAAAGATTAAGGATCTTTTGGGATAAGTTTATGAAAAAAACCCCATTGGTTTAGTATATGTTTTAGTGAAAAAATTTATTTGAGGAATAATGCCTTTACATTTTATAGAAAAAGTTTTAATGGTATTGATATCCTTTAGGTTTAATATGATCATTAATGATAGTATCATAATATTCAAATAAGATTATTAGACTTTGTGAAAAAAAGTTGTATTTAAAACCATAGTTAAAAGGTTATTTAATGTTTAATTTTATTTCAAGTATGTCCATCATATTTTTTATTGGTAAAATTATAGGAATTATATTATGTAGTTTTATAAAAATGATAACATGTATGCCTAGTGACAACCCTTTAAGTGTGGCAAGGTGGGTCTTGAGTCCATGATCGAAGGAAGATAAGGGTTTAATACCTACCACTAGCCTAAGTGATGTATTGGTTAATAATTCATTATTTTTAGTTAAAAAATTTGTGAAATAAATATTAATGATGAACCATTGGTGTTACTTTTTAGGTTTATAGATTAGTGTATTATATTCATTAAATTGTGCTGACCATATTGGTTTTTGAAAAATTTAAAGACATACGAAAAGACTTTTCACTATTTTATGGATCTTATGATCCGTTAAAATTAAATTTTAGTGCTTCAAGCACAAAAAATTAATATTCTTGGATATTAATTTTGTAGAGTAAGGGATGAATTGAAAATTGATCAAATCACAACTAAAGGATGAAATTTCACTTATGAGATAGAAATACATCAAGTAAGTATGTTTCCTTATATTCTTAGACAATAAAATAATTCTTCAACTTTAGGAAAAAGACCTTGAAATGAAAAATTTATCCTATTATATTCACATTTGATGAATCATGTGTTATTTTAATTAATCACATATTTATGGTCTTGATGCCCTTAACTTTACATTGATCATTGACTTTCATGTGATCAATGACCTAAATCACTCTATAATTATTTATTCTTTTCCTTCAGGTCCATATATTCATTTCCCACCTATGTTCTATTACTTGGAAACCTAGTTATGTGTAATTCCAAATGAAATTTGTACTTTTTTTCTCTCTATTATTAATAGGATATTTTATTAACCCTATGATGTGGTGTTTTCAAAAAATTAATTTTCAAATGTCAAACCTTGGATTACTGAGATCAGGTTTAAATTGTGAGGATACAATTTATTTAATGTGTGGAGAATTTAAAACCACAAAATTATAAAATAATAAAATTATATTCAATGGTTTATGTGACATGAAACAACATGTTTCTTAAATATCTTTCTTTACATGTAAGATCAAGTTTTACCAAACAACAATATACTATTATTATTATTATTTAATATGATAGACATCGCCTACCCATTGAAATTAAAGGTATTAATAATATTAAATAACATATTAAAATATATATTTTACACATGTTTATTATTTATCTATTTATTAGTAATAAAATAAGTATCATTTAAAATAAAAATAAATATTTTCTAAAAAATTGTATTATTCTAAAATACAGTTTAGTTATGCTTTGCACACTTAATTTAAAATTAATTTTCAACACTTTTAAAAAATATATATGAAAAAAATTATTTTTGAAATCGGGATACCAAAATTATATTAGGGTGTATATTTTGGATTTATCTGAGAAGTTTCATTTTTTTTATAAATAGTGAAAAATACCGAATTTTAATTGAAAAATGTATTTTAGTTTAAATTATTTATAATTTTAAAATATATTTATAATTGGTTTTAAATAAAAATTAGTTAAATATTATATCAATTAATATAATTTATGTCATTCTAATCATTTTCATATTTAATTTTGATATAAAAATTTTGTAAACTTTTAGACCTTTTTCTCTTTGAAAACCTGATTTCTCATCGTATCTAGGTGATTAATTTTAAATTAATTTTTTTTAATTATGTGGATTGAATTTGAAAAAAATTGATTCCATATTTTTAATCACAATAATTCCTTATTTATAATAATTTCAACTTAATTTTTGAGAAAAATGAATCGTGAATGCGGTAAAAATTAACTACCATAGTTAAGGTAAAAATGGGTTTATTGGGGTTAAACTAAAAAGATAAGGGTATAAATGACCTATAAACTTGTATGAAAACTATTTAATATCCATATTTCGACCATTAAACCTATTATTTCTATAATGTTCTATTTTGGACCTTTTGACATATAGAAAATGTGCGAGTACTCAATTCTTTTAAAAAATATCAAGTGTGTCATCTCCTCTACTTATAAAAGGTCACCCCTTTCCTTTGTTATTAACACCTTCAAACCAAATTGATTCATCCAATAACTTCCCAAATAACTTCCCAAATTCCCTCCCTTAATCCTATAAACCTTATTTTGGTCATAAATCCAACCTAGTAATGATTTAGTGAAAATCTAATGAGGATACATGAAGAAGAGGAAATATTCTTCAACGGGAGTCTTTATTTTATTTCTTTCTCCATATCCTTAAATAATTATCAAATCATGATGATATAATAACCTCAGTATATTTAATATATTGGTATTTTTTTATAATATTCTCATAAACTAATACCATCTCTACTTCCATAAAATGGGTCACAAAATCATTATTTGTGTGTACGGCAGACTACCGCCTCGCGAACCGATGTCATTTGTTTTTTTCATTTCCACCTATTAAGGATGGGTATTATGATGTATATAAAGTATATATATATATATATATATCATATTTATAACATATTTATACATATTTATTCAAAATATAATATATATATTTTTGTTGGGTCGGAACAAACGAGGGAAAGATGGGAAGAGGGGGGGTGAATTGCCTTTTAAAAAAAAATTGATTAACAAAAAAAATCAAAGTAAAGTGCAGCGGAAAAAGAGGCAAGACACACAAAATTGATAACGGAGTTCGGCCAAAACCCGGCCTACGTCTCCGCTCCCAACTCAACCGTTGAGAGATTCCTACCGCTTGCTTTTCAATGGTTTTATCAAGAAACCCACTAGGCTTTGAGGTAGCACTAGGACCTATTACAGCTTGCTTTTGATGGTTGAGCAAGAACCCACTTGCTTTTAATGGTTTAGCAAGAACCCACTAGCCTTTTTAATGGGTGAAGGCTAGCTCACCGAAACACAAGCCTTTTAAAAGGAAAGGCTTGAAGAAACCTCTTCACACCTTAATGGTGGTGTGAGAACCCAAAGAAAGGGGGATGAGAAAAGGTGTTGGGGTTTGTAGGCACAAACCCAAATTTAAAGCTCAAAATAAATATACAATAAAAACCGTATTTTGAGAAGCCTTGGGTGCCTTTGATTGGATGGAGATGTTGAAGGCCGCTTCCAAGCTTCTTTGGAGGAGCTCCTTGGATGTGGAAGTTGTTGGAGCTATTGGGGTTCCCTTGGAGGAAGTCGCCGGAGGTTGGCCAATTGATGCAAAATATGTCCGTGGGCTTCCGTATAGTTCCGGTAGGTGTCCGTGGCTTCCTTGGCCTTTATTTATAGGCATGGAACCCTTGGGGAGGCTTCGGAGCTGTTGGAGAGGCTAAAAGAGCCGTTGGGAGCCAAGTGGGCCAGCCTGGTCAAACTGTAATGACTAGTTTGACTGGCTCCACCGGCTGGCCGGTACAGTCCCACCGGCTGGCCGGTGTTTGAGAATTTGGAGATGCTTTGAGTGCAGGCTGCACCGGCTGGCCGGTACAGTCCCACCGGCTGGTCGGTGTGTTGAAAAAGGATGAGGATTTCTGGCCAGGGGCCACCGGCTGACCGGTGCCAGAGCCACCGGCTGGCCGGTGGCAAGACAGTAGCTCACACTATTTGGAGGGTTCCACCGGCTGGCCGGTGACAGAGCCACTGGCTGACCGGTGGAACCTGGCAGTGGGCAATGCCTCTGCCAGGTCCACCGGCTGGCCGGTGATATCACACCGGTTGGCCGGTGGACTGAATTTCAGTCCACTTCTTGTCCTTTCTTGGGCCATTCCTTTGGCAATCTCTTGCCTATCATCCACAACACTTAAAAACAAGGTTAGACAAATAATAAGGTGATTGTGATCATGAAAATCAAACAACGAGGGGAACGAGATGTACAACAATCTCCCCCTATTTTGATGATCACAATCACCAAAGCAATTAAAGTAAAAACATGAATTTGAAAGGAAATGCTAAGCATGATGAAAAGGATTCTCCCCCAATCAATCAAGAAATTTCTCCCCCTTTGTGATTATCAAAATAGAATGGGGCATAAAACTTGATTGAGGGAAAACTTTGAAAAACAAGATAGAGATTTTTAAACCAAATGAAATTTGAAATTTGAATTGAAAGTTTTGAATCAAAAATTGAATAACAGTTTGAATTGAAAGTTTTGAATCAAAATTGAATAAAGAATTTTGACTTGAAAATTTTGAAACCAAGTGTTGAAATTGAAAGTTGGAATTGAAGAATTAAAAATCAAAAGGGTTTAAATGATCCTAACTCCCCCTAAATAAAAACAACAAATCACCGGGGAGAGGGATTTTGAAAAGAGATGATTTTAGGCCCGGAGAGACTCGCAAGAAGGGATTTTTCAATCCAAACTTGTCTCATGGCGGGTCTTCTCCTATAAAATTCGTCGGAATAGAAAATAGACTTGGGTTGGCCGTACCGGGCGTTTTTACAATTACATTCATAAATAAGGTGCCCGAGTTTTTTACAATAATTGCAAAATTTATAACTAGAGATCCCCCTTACAAAAACAGTGGGTGCATGGGAGGAGGAGGCTTGGTTGGTATAGCCAAGCCCTTGGGTGGTTCTAGATATTCGTTGGGAACCTAGGAGATTGTTCAAATTTTGTTCCCCTTGGGTGAACTTAGCTAGGGTCTCCCTTAGGTCTTTGATGGTTGATTCCATGGAATCAACATTTGGGAAATTTTGGATTTTGAGGGACATCTCCTCCTTCTCTTTGAGAAGTTGTTCTTTTTCGGAGGAGAGTTTTTTGAAAGACTTTTTTAAAGCAACAAATTTTGAAGAAAGCTCATGAAAACCTTTTTCTAGTTGGTCTCTAGCGTGTGAGAGTTCTTCATAAGATAGATGATTTAAAGAATTGGAATTTGAAGAACAAGAGGAAGAGGAGTCGGAAGAGGAGGAAGATGATACCTCATGATTTGCCATTAGGCATTTTTTACCTTGGTCGCTCGAGGAGAAGGAGGAGAATGAAGAGGTGTCACTCCATGTTGCCTTTGAAGCCTTCTTCTTTTTCTTCTTGGCCCTTTTCTTGTGAGGTGGGCAAACGGGCTTGATCTTTTCGTCGGGTTCTTGCTTGTTGTCGGGTTCTTGCTTTTGAGCCTTCTTAGTGCCTTCATGGGTAAGTTCTAAAAGCTTCCAAATATCATGAGAAGATGTGCAAGAAGAAATACAATCAAAAATATTACGATCTAACCCACAATGTAGAGCATTCATGGCTTTGCCATCAAGCTCGAAATTTGCAATGTCTACGGGGGTCCATTTAGACTCATCGGGAGAGGAGAGAGAAAATCCTTGCATAACAATTTTATAAATTGGATAGCCAATGCTTTTAAGAAATGTGGTCATGCGGGTTTTCCAAAAACAATAATCGGCTCCATCAAAGAATGGAGCACGATCCAAAGAATGTCCTTTGGGGGATTGAGAGGAAGAAGCGGTAGAAGCCATCAAAAAAAATAGGATCTTTAATTTGAAACCGGTTAGGGAATTATTCAAATACGTCCCTCTGATACCAAATGTTGGGTCGGAACAAACGAGGAAAAGATGGGAATAGGGGGGGTGAATTGCCTTTTAAAAAATGATTAATAAATTAAAGTCAAAGTGAAATGCAGCGGAAAAAGAGGCAAGACACACAAAATTGATAACGGAGTTCGGCCAAAACCCGGCCTACGTCTCCGCTCCCAACTCAACCGTTGAGAGATTCCTACCGCTTGCTTTTCAATGGTTTTAGCAAGAAACCCACTAGGCTTTGAGGTAGCACTAGGACCTATTACATCTTGCTTTTGATGGTTGAGCAAGAACCCACTTGCTTTTAATGGTTTAGCAAGAACCCACTAGCCTTTTTAATGGGTGAAGGCTAGCTCACCGAAACACAAGCCTTTTAAAAGGAAAGGCTTGAAGAAACCTCTTCACACCTTAATGGTGGTGTGAGAACCCAAAGAAAGGGGGATGAGAAAAGGTGTTGGGGTTTGTAGGCACAAACCCAAATTTAAAGCTCAAAATAAATATACAATAAAAACCGTATTTTGAGAAGCCTTGGGCGCCTTTGATTGGATGGAGATGTTGAAGGCCGCTTCCAAGCTTCTTTGGAGGAGCTCCTTGGATGTGGAAGTTGTTGGAGCTATTGGGGTTCCCTTGGAGGAAGTCGCCGGAGGTTGGCCAATTGATGAAAAATATGTCCGTGGGCTTCCGTATAGTTCCGATAGGTGCCCGTGGCTTCCTTGGCCTTTATTTATAGGCATGGAACCCTTGGGGAGGCTTCGGAGCCGTTGGAGAGGCTAAAAGAGCCGTTGGGAGCCAAGTGGGCCAGCCTGGTCAAACTGCAACGGCTAGTTTGACTGGCTCCACCGGCTGGCCGGTACAGTCCCACCGGCTGGACGGTGTTTGAGAATTTGGAGATGCTTTGAGTGCAGGCTGCACCGGCTGGCCGGTACAGTCCCACCGGCTGGTCGGTGTGTTGAAAAAGGATGAGGATTTCTGGCCAGGGGCCACCGGCTGACCGGTGCCAGAGCCACCGGCTGGCCGGTGGCAAGACAGTAGCTCACACTATTTGGAGGGTTCCACCGGCTGGCCGGTGACAGAGCCACCGGCTGACCGGTGGAACCTGGCAGTGGGCAATGCCTCTGCCAGGTCCACCGGCTGGCCGGTGATATCACACCGGTTGGCCGGTGGACTGAATTTCAGTCCACTTCTTGTCCTTTCTTGGGCCATTCCTTTGGCAATCTCTTGCCTATCATCCACAACACTTAAAAACAAGGTTAGACAAATAATAAGGTGATTGTGATCATGAAAATCAAACAACGAGGGGAACGAGATGTACAACAATTTTTACCTTCCATTCTGTAGGATATACAACAATGTCACTCGTGTGTACGACAAACTATCGCCTCGCGAAGGGATTTGATTTGTATTTTACTAACGCTTCATATGGAAGGTGATAAAAATAAAGTTAATGATTATATGTGATATAAATGATATTAATTACATATTTATCATTATTTAAATATAATATATATCATTTTATTTCTTTCCTTTTCACTCATGTAATGATGAAAACATTATTTGTGTATGCGTGGACTGTCACCTTCACAAAGCAATGCGACTCTCTTTTCAACACCACAACAAATGAATGATATATATATATATATATATATATAAGTATATAATATGGTATTAATTATATTATAATAATTATGTAAAAGTAAAATATTACTTACCACTTTTTCATAATGATCAGTGAAAAATGGAAACGCTACTCAGGCCTACGTACAACCTACCATCTCCATGATCGTAACATACTACATTTTTCATAACCATTATTCATTATATAAAAAAATTGATGTAAAAATATGATAATAATTTCATGATTATTATTATGGATATGATATAACTATATAATATGTGCAAGAATTCGATCTTTCATGATGAAACACAAATGAGAAAACAAGGTAATTAACACCCAAAATAATAAAAATAATGAATGGTTATTAATTAATGGGAAATAAGATATTACAAAATGATAATATATGATATTATAAATATTATTATATTTCTTTAATAAGTTAATAACATGTTTAAATCCATTATACATGAGGTTAAATAATGTTAAATGAAAAGTAAGCGTGAGGTAATGGATTTCATCTCAATTTCATTTCGTTGAGGCATATTGTAATGTTATGCACCTGATTTATTTTATATGGTGTATATAATGCCCCTTTGACATGTAATATCACTAATAATTCATTATTCATGGTATTTCAAGTTTCAATTTAATTATTTCATCTAAGGTTATTTGAATTAAAAGTTACCAAGTGGTAAAGAAGTTTATAACTCAATTTATTTTCATTTGGTTGTATTACTTCAATGTTGTAATTGATATTGTAATATTATGCGTATAATGGTTTTTTATTATCTAATGTTGAATTTAAAATTATTTTATGTGGATTTAAATCTGATACACATAATTTATTCATTGGTTTACTCTCACTTCAACGTTGTTGGCATCGAATTGTGTTTGAGGACGCAGATAGACATATTTGAGAAAATTAATGCCATAATTTGACTCAGTAGAAAATTTAAAGAATACTAAGGGAGTTGTGCGTAATATTTGACACCTACGCGCAAGACTTAAATCTATTCTCAAATCTCTTACATGCCCAATGTGATGTTAAATGTGATCTTTCACTCCAGCTTCTCAAAGACGGCCAAGGAAAGTGCACAGAAGTTTGGAGTTTAGCATGAAAATGGTCAACTGGTGTGCAAGGCTCTTATTTCTGCAATGAAATTTCAACCGGCCTCTCCCATGACGACCCTATTATGCACTCCCATCAAATTTTTTTCCTAGAAAAATAAGGGCACCCTACCCTTTTTGGGGTAATGCTCTAAAAGTCGAATCGTTGCTCCCGTGCGCGCATGATGACCCCTTCTACGACCGCACACAAGTCATGAATTCAAGGTAAAAAATCTTGCATGATAGGTCCCCCATGGGTATTCCTTTGAGTGGGACCAAAAGGGATTTATCCAAACCCATTTTATTTTTTCCTAAGGAAAGTGTGCGTAAAATATTATGCTTGTACACAATACTTACCCTTATACAATACCTCTTTCTCTCTGAATCCTTCATTTTTCATGCAAGCCTCCAATATTGTGTTTACCCTTTACTATAGGCTCCATGGGTTGTCTCTTCCCTAAAGTACCATGTTTGATCCCCTCTTGTGTGCAACACCCACATCTTGTGTGAACCTCCTTTGTGCAGCCCTATAAGTTTGTGTGTAGCAATTTTCTAGTTCCTCGTGTGGTGTCTCGTGTTTTGTTTCTCTACCTAGTGTTTCTCTACATAGGTATGCTAATATATATTGCTTATTCACATAGATATTGTTACATGGACCCCTTGACTGACCACTCATCCACCCCTTTGTTTCCCAACATTGTTAGTGTCATACCTTCACCAAGGGTTAAAGGGTGTTAGTCATGTAAGTCCAAGGGGTGAGGAGCGATTCCTCATCATCCAAGTTGTAGGATGTTAAACTACCAAGAACCATTATACTTAGAACGCGGAATTAATCTTTATTCTCTCTCCATGAAATGCACATGGGGTGCCCCACCTTGGGAATGTTCTAAGACCACTCATCTCCACGAGAGTGAGATCTCCCTCACATGGGATGATATCTTCTTCATATGAAACGAGATATGCCCACGGGGAAGGGAGACCATTACGGTGTAAACCCCTAGCCTTTATTGCATGAGGTAGAACACTTGCTAATACTTTCCCCAATATCCATATCCATGGACTATTAACCATGTGTAATCCCTATTCTATCCCTCACTGATGCATCTTTCTCGATGTGACTTCCTAGTCCACTACTTCCTCTTGTTTCTCCCACTGAGCATGACTCATGAAAGCTTAGACGCTAGTAGTGACATGGATCCATGCATCAGACATCCATCCTAAAGTAAGCCCCAGTTTCCACCTTCATGGTCTGTCATAGTTCATAATCCCCAAAAAACCAAACTAAACAGGTTTTGATCCCTATCTTATAAATAGGGTATATAGGAAGCCTCCCATGGTTCAATCCCAACCACCGGTAAACTATAGTGCCCTCCTATTAGGGGTTAATCTCCTAGATCTCAGTGTCCACACTCATCCATTCTCATCTAGGTATTTCCCTCGACCCACTATATCTCAGGAGGATCATGCCCCACCCAGAGGTCACATCTTCTTCGGGTCCACTTGGGCTATTGACCATGTGTAAGCCCCAAACACACATCCCATTTTGACAAGATAACTAACCATGCATAAGACCCAATGTCCCCATTTGAACTATGTATAATTTGATTCCCAAATAGCTAGGATACTTTGGAAACCTCCCATAGGTTCAATCCCAGCACCACCATCTTCACATCGGTTCCATCTTAATAAATTTTTCACCTCATCCAACCCTCAGTCTCCATCACGATCATTACCTAGGATACCACATCATGGTGGGATCATGCCACTCATTCGGGAAGCTAACCATGCATAAGCCCCAACCATCTACTCCATCACCTCACCCTTATCAAGGTGAGATCACACTATCCAAATGGGCCATGTCAATGTGTAATCCCCACTCATTCCTTCACTGCTCTCAGTAGTACATGTGTCGTCTTAATGTATAAACCCCATTAATACCATTTCTTATCTTTGTATCACCTAGGAAGCTAACCATTTGTAATCCCCACATAATCCATATATATCCAACCAAGAGAAATCCCCTCGTGATGGGATGCTAGCCAGGTGTAATCCCCAAACAATGACCCTTAAAACTACATAGTTTTGATCCCTATCTTCTAAATAGGGTACATAGGATACCTCCCAAAGGTTCAATCCCATCCAATGATAAACATTGGTGTCCCCCATCTTTAGGGTCCACCTCCCTGATCTGCACTCAGTGGTGTCTAGATCAGTCTTCATGGTGTGAGATGTTACCCTTATGGGACATGCCACTCTCGGGTTTGTCCTCATTGGTCATTTTGATCCACTCATCTAGTAAACCATCCAGGTGATCCCTCATAGGGATGCACCGATCTGATCAACCTTCATAAGTGTTTCAATAAGTCTGATCTGTCTCCTCTAGATGTTAAACTTGTGACATACCCCATTTAAAACATGGGAAGCTAAGGAAAACCTCAGAGACATGCCTCTGTCATAAGATACCCTACGATTGATGTGGGAAGCCATGGGTTTCTATAACCCTGAGAAGCCCTATTATGAGGAAGAATATAGGTGTTCGAATGTTTCAGTGTCCATACATGCCATCGATGCCCAATGTGACTGCTCTCCTAACCGAAGGTTGTTACCCTGACTTTACCCTTTGGAATGTCTTAATAGAAGTAGTGTATTTAACTAGTGTCCACAAAGAGATGACATTGGGAATGGGTTCCATGAATAACGTCTTAACCTATATGGGAGACCCGGACGAGGTGATGAATTTTGAGGAGGAATCCACAAAAGGAGCGACCAATATCCCATCATCCCATTTTGATCAAGGATAAAAAATCTCTGAAGAAGTAATGAATGCTAGCTACCTTTGGAAAGTGGTAATACGGGGTAAAATGAATCGTTAGCGAGCATCGACACAAATGATGATAAAAGAAAAAAATAATTGAATATACTCTAAGAATATTAGGCCACATTAATAATTGTATTTAATTAGTTTTGTTTTAAATAAAATAATAACAATTACTAAGCTTCTCTAAGAATATTATGCCACCTTATTATTTTTAAATATGTGATACTCATAGAGAACCATTCCTCCATGATTTGAAGTTCCAAGATAAACCCCTTATTTGGTTTATGTTCTTAAGCAAGCAGCATATTTACATTCCCCTTCAGTTTCCAATAACACAATGGATTTTATTATTTTTGCTTGATTTTGTAAACATATTTACATATATATATATATATATAAATTTATGTAAAACTAAATATTTATAATCCAAGTTACATATATAATAAATATTATTGTTTTAAAATATTTTCTCCTAAAATATTGTAGTTTCAAGGGTATGTTATTTATTATCAAGTAATGAGTTTTTTAAACAAAAAATACATATGTGTATATACATGCGTATATACACATATATATAACAAACTTTTCAGCAATTATATATATAAACTTGATAAGGGTTCTTTTGTATTGAACCATATTTCTAATAACTTATGTATATTTGGAGTTATCTTGGTTTTCAAAATTGTAGTTATAAGGGTGATGTATATACATATATAAACATATATATGTGTATATATGGGTATTTGTGTGTTCCTATATGTAAATAAACACATATAATTATATTATCAACCCTTTTTGTGTAATTCATATAAGAGGATTCTTATTTTAAAATTTGAATGAGTTTTATGAATACAAGCCACATACACATATACATATATAAGTATATATATATATATAGTTATATATATATATATTTACATATATATATATATATTCATTTATGTATAAACAACTTAAGTTCTTTTTTCATTCATTTAAAAATTATAATTTCTATTTAACCCCTCTAAGCTAATGTTTAATGACTTTAAATCCATATAGACACTTTGATTTTCAAATTTGTGTGAGGAAATCTTATCACTTTATGTGAAATTATGAAACAAGTTATCATTTCATGTAAAACTTGTGACTGAATCTTCTGAAAATACATGCATGAATAGGTATGGTTATCATCAAGTTCATGTGTGATATTACAAGAATTACGTGATCTTGAATGAACTTAAATCCTTGTTATATACAAATATACTTTTCAAATAATAGTGGGTTATTTCCAAGCATGGAATTATCCCTAAAATGACTTCAAAAAACTTTTGAAGAAACATTGATGACTTGATAAAGATTGATTTTTCGAAGGAAATAATATTATGTAAGTATTTTTGAAATGATTTTGGTAAAAAAAATAAGAAAGGTGGGTCCATGAGAAAATGTTTTAAAAAATTGGCACTAGTGAAATATGTGACGTTATGGGGAGTGAATCCATAAGTCTTATTGATAACTAGTGGCTGTAGGTATGGATTTTAATATGGTCAGCCAAATATTATTAACAACCCATAGAAAATTAATATTTTCAAAGGAGAATTCCCAATGGCCTTTCAAGAATAATTATTTTTTGAAATACTATTTTTCTACACATATATATATTTAGGTTTTGTGAAAATCTATTTTAAGTATGAAAATTTATTTGCAAGAAATGTTTTAAAGAATTTATTGGTCATTTTAAAACACCTTACTGAGAATTTTATTCTCACCCTACTTATTATAAACACTTACTTATTTAGCAGTCAATTTGTGATGAATTTATATTATGGATGTAGTGCACTGGAAAAACTTTGTTTTTTTATTTTAAATTTTTTCACTTTGTTGAGATGTAAGTCATGTATATAATTTTCTAGAACCTAGATCGGAAAATGTCCTCTTTTGTTATAAATGTTGTGTATTTATTCAAATTTCTTTTATAAAAAAAATTACACATCATCTGTAAGGGTTAAACCCCAGTTTTGGGTTCAGGTCTTTATAATTGGTATTAGAGGCACAATTTAGTTAATTTTGGAAAATTAGAACAAATTGAATATATATATATATATATTTTGTGTAACATTATTTTCCCTGTGTGTAAGAACAAATTGCAGGGATGTAATTCAATTAAGTTGGGAATAATGTAACACCCCATTAAATTCAATTAGCAATTTTCTATTTTGTTTATAACTTTTTGTTTAATTAAAAATGTTTAGATAAATATAATAATAATAATAATCAATGGAATAGATATTTTTAAGCAAATTATTATTTTTAAGTTAATATATTTTATAAATATAAGAATTTATATTATTTTTGTGTTTTACATTTTTTTATAAATTATATGTGATTTAAAGTATATGTTCATAAATACATATAATTATCTTTTTTTATGTATATGTTTTATTTATTTAATATATATATATATATAATTATTATTGATCATTTTATTATCTATATGTTCTATTTTATTATTATAATATATTTTATAAATACATGAGATATATTATGTTTTTTTATAAAATTTACAAATTATAAATATATATATATAATTAATTTATTACAAAAAACACACAATATATATATATGTGTGTTTTAAATGAAGTTATTTGATTGAAATTATTTAAAAAATTGAATTATATATATATTAGGAAAAAATGCTAGAATTGTTTAAAAAAATAATGTTATGTTATGTTGTTAAAAAACAACCAAAAGGCATTTGATAAAAATGTTAAATAGGATAATAAAGGATAATAAGATAACATATAAGGGTAATGATTAGGTTCACTAAAAGAAGGGTTTCATATTAAATAAAAACAAAAGTGAAAATATGGCCCTACAAAAAAAGTGAAAAATGCTAAAAAAAAAGAGAGCATAATACAATACTTACAAAAAACACACTTTTATTCAACTATTTATACAAAAACGTGATTTTAATTAGTTTTTTTAAATATATATATATATATATTAAATGTTTAGTTTAATATATATATATATATATATTTATATTAATATAAGATAAAAATAAAAATATGTATTTATATATAAGATACACGATTTGAATTTAAAAAAAGAGATATAATAATTGTTAAAAAATGATAAATGATATAATGATCCAACATGATTGATTACATGATAAAATAATAATAAATTTAACTAATGATGATAAACGAAAATAAATGAATGATGAAATTGAATAATAATAAATGAAAACAATAGTTGAATCCTGGCACACAAATGAAAAAGAAAAAACATGATTAAATAAAATAAAATTTATTGAAGATTCTATAAGAAGCTTAGGACACCTTAATAATTGTATTTCATTAGTTTTTTTAAATAAAATAATAACAATTAATAAGCTTCTCTAAGAAACTTACACAACCTTGTTTTTTTAAAATATGTGAGACTCATGGGGAACCCTTCCTCCATGATTTAAAGATCCAAGCCAAACCCCTTCTTTGGTTCATGTTCTTAAGCAAGTAGCAGATTTCCATTCCCCTTCGATTTCCAAATAAAAAAGTAAGAGATTTTATTATTTTCATTTGATTTTGTAAACAGATTTACTTATATATAGTTACATATATATAAATTTATGTAAAACCATATCTTTCTAATGCAAGTTACATATATGATAAGTGTTCTTGTTTTAAAATATTTTCCCCTAAAATATTAAAGTTTCAAGGGTATGTTTTTGATTATCATGTAATGATTTTTTTAAACAAAAATTATATATGTGTATATATATGCGTATATACACATATATATCCCAATATTTTCAGTATTTATATATATAAACTTGATAAGGGTTCTTTTTTCTTGAACCATATTTCTCATAACTTATGTATATTTGGGGTTATCTTGGTTTTCAAAATTGTTATTATAAGGGTGATGTATATATATATAATCATATATGTGTATATATGAATATTTGTGTGTTCCTACATTAAAATAAACACGTATACATATATTATCAACCCTTTTGGTGTAATTCATATAAGAGGATTCTTATTTTAAAATTTGAATGAGTTTTATGAATACAAGCCACATACACATATACATATATAAGTATATATATATAGTTATATATATATATTAATTTATGTATAAACAACTTAAGTTCTGTTTCATTTATTTAAAAATTATAATTGGTATATAACCCCCTCTAAGATACTGTTTAATGACATTAAATCCATATAGACACTTTTCTGAAATTTTTGTAAGACAAATCTTATCATTTTATGTGAAATTATGAAACAAGTTATCATTTCATGTTCGAACTTACAAATTCATCTTCTGAAAAGTCATGCATGAATAGGTATGTCCATCATCTAGATCATGTGTGACATTCCAAGAATTATGTGATCTTGCATGAACTTAAATCCTTGTTTCATACAAATATGGTTTTTAAATAATAGTGGGTTATTTCTAAGAATGGGATTCTCCCTAAAATGATTTCAAAAATATTTTGGATAAATGGTGATGACTTGAGAAAGATTGTTTCCTTTAGAATGAAATAATATTATGTAAGTATTTTGGAAATGATTTTGGGTAAGAAATAAGAAAGGCAAGTCCATGGTAAATTGTTTTAAAAAATTGGCACTAGTGAAATGTGTGGAATTATGGGGAGTGAATTTATAAGTCTTAGTGATAACTAGTGGTTGTAGGTATGGATTTTAATATGGTCTGCCAAGTATTATTAATGACCCACATAAAATTAATATTTTCAAAGGATAATTCCCAACAACCTATCAAGAACAATTTTTTTTTGAAATACTGTTTCTCTACATATATATATATTTGAGTTTTGTGAAAATATATTTTAAGTATGAAAATTTATTTGAAATAAATGTTTTAATGAATTAATTGGCTATTTTGAAACCCCTTAATGGGAATTTTATGCTCATCCCATGTATTATAAACACTTTTACAGGTTTATCAATTAAGTTATGATGAATTTCTATTATGGATGTAGTGTGTTGAAGAAACATTGTTTTTTTATTTTCAATTTGTTATGTTTGTTTAGATGTAAGTCATGTATCTAATTTTTCAGAACCTAGACTGGAAAAGGTACTTTGTTGTAATAAATGTTGTGTATTTATTCAAGTTTCATTTATAAAAAAAATTACACAACATTTTTAAGGGCTAAGCCCAGGTTTTAGGTTCAGGTCTTTATAATTGGTATTAGAGGCATAGTTTAGTTAATTTTTGGAAAATTAGAACAAATTGAAAAAAAATTATATATGTATCTTGTATAACATTCTTTTCCCTGTGTGTACGTAAAAATTGTAGGGATATAATTCAAATAAGGGGGAAGACTGTAACACCCCATTAAATTCAATTAGAAATTTTATATTTTGTTTAAAACTTTTTTTTAATTAAAAATGTTTAAATAAATGTAATATTAATAATAATAATTAATGGAATACATATTTTTAAGAAAATTACTATTTTTAACTTAATATATTTTATAAATATAAGAATTTATATCATGTTTGTGTTTCACATTTTTTTTATAAATTATATGTGATTTAAAGTAATTGTTTATAAATACATATAATTATATTTTTTATGTATATGTTTTATTTAATTAATATATATATAAATAAAATATATAATTATTGCTGATAATTTTATTATCTATATGTTCTATATTATTATTATAATATATTTTATTAATACATGAGATATATTATGTTTTTATTTTATAAAATTTATAAATTATATATATATATATATATAATTACATTATTACAAAAAAAGCACAATATATATATGTGTGTGTGTGTGTGTTTAAATTTTTTTTTATTGAAATTATTTTAAAAAATGAATTATATATATATTTTAAGAAAAAATGCTTGAATGGTTTAAAAAAACAATGTTATGTTTTGTTGTTTAAAAACAATCAAAAGCCATTTGATAAAAAAATGTTATATAGGATAATTCAGGATAATAAGATAACATATAATGGTAATGATGAGGTTGAATAAAAAAAGGGTTTCATATTAAACAAAAACAAAAGTGAAAATGTGTCCCTAAAAAAAGTGTAAAAATGCTAAAAACAAAAGAGAGAATAATACAAGACTTACAAAAAAACACAATTTTATTCAAGTATTTATAAAAAATGTGATTTTAATTATTTGTTTAAAACTATTAATATATATATATATATATTAATATAAGATAAAAACAAATATATATATTTATATATAAGATACACGATTTTAGTTAAAAAAAGAGATATAATAGTTGTCAAAAAATGATAAATGATATAAGGATCCAATGTGATTGATTCCATAGTAAAATAATAATAAAATATAAAAATGAATGATGACATTGAATAATAATAAATGACAAAAATAGTTGAATCATTGCACACAAATGAAAAAGGGAAAACATGATTAAATACAATTAAAATAATTGAAGTTTCTCTATGAAGTTTAGGCCACCTTAATAATTGTATTTCATTAGTTTTGTTTTAAATAAAATAAGAACAATTATTAAGCTTCTATAATAAGCTTACGCCATTCTTTTTAAAATATATGAGACTCATGGAGAACCCTTCCTCCATTATTTGAAGTTCCAATCCAAACCCCTCCTTTGGTTCATGTTCTTAAGTAAGCAGCTGATTTTCATTCTCCTCTAGTTTCCAAACAAAAAAGTAAGAGATTTTATTATTTTCATTTTATTTTGTAAAAATATATACATATATATAGTTATATATATATATATGTAAAACCATATCTTTCTAATCCAAGTTACATATATGATAAGTCTTATTGTTTTAAAATAATTTTCACTAAAATATTACAGTTGCAATGGTATATTTTTGATTATCAAGTGATGATTTTTTTTAAAATAAAAATTACATATGTGTATATACATGCGTATATACACATATATAGCCCAATATTTTCAGTATTTACATACACAAACTTGATAAGGTTTCTTTTATCTTGAACCATATTTTTATAAACTTTTGTATATTTGGGGTTATCTTGGTTTTCAATGTTTTTTATAAGGGTGATGTATATACATATATAAACATATATGTGAATATATGGGTATTTCTGTGTTCCTGCATGAAAATAAATGCAGATATATATATATTTTATCAACCCTATTTGGTGTAATTCATATAAGAGGGTTATTATTTTAAAATTTGAATAAGTTTTATGAATACAATCCACATACACATATGCATATATGAGTATATATATAGAGTTATACACACACAAACACACAAACACACACACACACACACACACACATATATATACATTTATGTATAAACAACTTAAGTACTTTTTTCATTTATTTAAAAATTATAATTGGTATTTAACCCCCTCTAAGCTAATGTTTAATGAATTTAAATCCCTATAGACACTTTGTCTGCTCAAATTTGCATGATAAAAATCTAATCATTTTATGTGAAATTATGAAACAAGTTATCATTTCATGTGAAAACTTGCAACTTTATCTTCTGAAAAGTCACGCATGAATAGGTATGACCATCATTTATCTCATGTGTGACATTCCAATCATTACATGATCTTTCATGCACTTAAATCCTTATTTCATACAAATATGGTTTTCAAATAATAGTAGGTTCTTTCTAAGCATGGGATTCTCCTTAAAATGATTTTAAAAACTTTTTGAAGAAATGGTGATAACATTAGAAAGACTATTTTCTTTCTAAGGAAATAATATTATGTAAGTATTTTGGAAATTATTTTGGGTAAGAAATAAGAAAGGTAGGTCTATGGGAAAATGTTTTCAAAAATTATCACTAGTGAAATGTGTAATGTTATGGGAAGTGAACCCATAAGTCTTAGTGATGACTAGTGGACATAGGTATGGATTTTAATATGGTCTACCAAGTATTATTTATGACCCATAAAAAATTAATATTTTCAAATAAGAAATCCCAACAACCATTAAAGAATAATTATTTTGTGAAATAATGTTTATACATACACACACACACACACACACACACACACAGATATATATATTCGAGTTTTGTGAAAATCAATTTAAGTATGAAAATCTATTTGCAAGAAATGTTTTAGAGAATTTATTGGTCATTTTGAAACCCCTAAATGGGCATTTTATACTCACTCTACGTATTATAAACACTTTTACAGGTTTAGCAGTCAAGTTGTGATGAATTTATATTATGGATGCAGTGCACTGAAGAAACTATTTTTTTCAATTTTTCTAGTTTGTTGAGATGTAAGTCATGTTTCTAATTTTATAGAACCTATAATGGAAAAGGTCCTCTTTTTGTAATAAATTATGTGTATTTATTCAAGTTTATTTTATAAAAAAAATTACACAACATTTGTAAGGGCTAAACCTAGGTTTTGAGTTCAGGTATTTATACCAACTATGGAGATTAGTAGTGTTAATGATATCAACAGATGAGTGTGACACCAAATACATCTATCTGGTGACAATTACTACCAAGAAAATAGTGGGCCTCGTGTGAAACTCACTAGAATTCAGGTCATCTAATCATTTGGAATTCTGATCCGTGTCATTGTCAGTGTGGATCTCTCTCTATAAATATGGAAGACTGGACAATCCAAGGGCATTGGGAATTTCTTTCCTAATATCTATACTGATGGATGAATCTTCCTTCTTTACAGGACCCAAGATATAGTAAACCAATACCCCTCCCCCCATAGACATAGGGGAAGGAGGGATAATAATATGACAGTCCCACACAGCCCGACCTCCACCACGACATCATCCAAAACCATAGCTACCAGGTTCCCACACCCCATCGACCCATTTGAAATTCCTCAAAGGAGGGGGATATACATTCTTATTTGATGATACAAGCTAGAAAGGGTTATTCCCATAAGTTATTTGGAACTCGAGGACCTGAAGGATTTTCCTCCCTACCGTCACTATTGTCCTCAAGGGATGTGCATGGATCCACTACTCCCCACTCCAACATTCAACCATTTCAGGAGCCTCTCCCTAGAAAATTCTGATGAATCATTCCCCTAGACCAATGAAGTAAGGGACATATGATTCATCCCAATGATGACTACCACCCAAGAGATTCTAAGGAGGAATCCCACTAGGAAACGTCAGCGCCACCAATTTCTACTCCCTCAGGTCAAAGAAAAAATGGCCTTCGCCCCTGCTCAGTCGACCCCAACCCAGGTGAGCTGATGCTAATATCGGGTGAAATCTTATAAAGATTATCATCAGGGGGCGTTAACTTTTATAGATTCAGTGGCCCATTCCACCACTGATGTATACTACTAGTTCCTTACTATTACAGAGGAGGGTCATTTCAATACCCGATTGGGATTGAGACCTCAACTGCCCCATAGGTAGGATGGGTTGACTCTTTCGGTCAATGGAACGATCAAGAACCATAACGGACAAACTCGTGATGATGATATGCAATATAGAGGTCCAACCCATACTATCACCAACCAAAGTGGAGGTCCTCCCCACTCTCTCACTCAGGATGGAGGTCCTCCCCATGTTACCAGCATTAGTCTAAGTGAAGGACCTCCCCATATTGTTGAAACTCAATGTGGAGGTCCTCCACATGATTATGATTCCATATAAAAAGGTCTTCCCCATGTATCATATCATCAACATAAAGGTCCTCCTTGTAACATTCTCAGATCAAGTGGATGTCGTCACCATAATTGCACTGACCAGAGCGAAGGTCCTCCTCTCTCTATTACCCATAAACATGGAGGTCCTCCCCATATTCTTACCATATCTAGTGGAGGTCCTCCCCAATCCAATGACTATCCAAGTGGAGGCCCACCCCACTTCATCGATGGCCAACATAAAGGTCCTTCCTATGTTTGGTTTGATCAGTACAAAGGTCCTCCTCATGCTTCCACTACCAACTATCATGGAGGTCCACCCTGTGTCACCAGCAGCAGACATGGAGGTCCTCCCCATGTTCTAAAAATATTAAGTGGAGGTCCTCCCCCATATAGAACTCCCTACCATAGAGGTCCATCCCACGTTTCCAACAATCAACATGGAGGTCCTCTTCGTGTTCCATTTGATATATTCTTGGGTGCTCCTTGCACCTCAGATCACCAAAGTGGATGTCCTCTCTGCTCCATCAAGAACTGATATGAAGGCCCTCCTCATATCACAACTAACTCAAGTGGACTTTTTCCCCGCTTCAGCACAAACCCGCATGGAGGTCCTCCCCATGTTGAAGAATTATCCTGACCTAAAGAACCATCTTAGGGAAGAAGGTATAATTATCACTTTCGAAGGAAGAACTCCAAGAAATGAAAAATCATCATCACTCTAGTCTACTTTTCAGATTTTGAAGAGGAATGAGACTCAATGATGGATCCTTTTCCCGGATCCTCTGCATCAGAGTATGGGGTAGGGACCCAGTGTATGATTTTCATCCTTCTATAAAGAGAGATGTATCAGATCCATGAAACCCTCCATAGTTACATGAAGGATGAGGCATATTTGGAACCCTTCTAGGGTCTTACCGTGCAGTCCTCTCTTCCATCGCTAGATTTATTATCTTACTTGACATGATATCACCAAGAGTTATTATGGGGATTGGTAGACGATGATCACTATATTTATCTTCCACCAACAACCACTACCCTCACACATGAAGCGGTGGTCAACACCCCATCCTATAGGGACATGATGATGCGATCGGTACCATACCTAAGAGATGACCTGGTCTACAGTGGCTTGTCATCTCACACAGTGTTCTCTCCACTGACCATTACACCACCAAAACAGTCTACATCAGTTCCATTGCTAATTTCTTATCCACCCCCAGTCGAATAATGGGGTAACCAAGAGTTGGAAATTGATTATGAGAAAAGAAGTCTATGAGACATTCTTGCAGTAAACCAGTTATCTGAGATGTTCTAGCCGACCACAACTCTAGACTTTGACATTCCAGAATATCTCACCCAAGATAAGGACAAGTTCTTCTAATAGACCATATGGGTAATGTACTTATACCTCTAGAACAATCAATTGGATTATCCTAAGAGTCAGGAGCACTTTGACAACATTATCCAATAGTGTCGCATGGTTGACCTAACCATGCTTCCTCTGGATCATCACCCTGCATTTCCCAGTTGTCACCTAACTCTTCAGTAGATATTTATCCAAAGTTTCCCTGTACTCCATAGAATTATCAAAGATTCATCATCACACATACAGATTTGGGTCTTGGGGAATTATGATGCTCTCCACTTCAGCCCGATCCTACGACAGCCGGACCTACCTAATGATATTGAGGATATTCCACCAGGCATAGTCAGGGTAAACATGGTTGTTCCCAAGATATCCCTATAAAGGGTTTTTTGGAATAGGGTCTGAGGAGGATGAACCACCCCCTTAGGGCATCACAACACCTACCAGACCCTGCAGGTTTCCACACTTGTTAGTAGAGATAGTTTCTTGTCCTTGGGGACCCTTCTACATCCTTTCTTGTTGGACAGAACACCAATAAGGGTAAAAACTATATTATGACCGTTAATCCCACTAAACCGTCTGGTTCAATGCCAAAGATAGAGGATGATCCTGATTAGGCTGGTTTTCTCCAACAGATCACATAACAGAAGAATCTCATTGATGAGCTCCTTGTTGAGCGCCTTGTGGAATGATGCCCCGACTATAGTGATCCTAATTATGATCCTATACATCCTCCACTGGGGTAGTAGTGGAATCCAATGGTTAATCCCAGTGAGTTTCCTCTCATTGATCCCAACAACCCTGCACATCCCAACAAGGTATATGCAAGAGTTTATGAAAAACAACCATGGTATGCATCAGCGAATCCACTTGAACTGTGATAGAATCATCCTTGAGATGAATCTCAAGTCATTCCTCCAGAGGTTCATTAGTTCATTCCTCAAGTGGCTCTACCAGACTCTCCAGTTTCTCAATGTGCCACTAATCTTTCCTATCATGTTGAAGAGCCTACTAATGCACTGGTGGTTAGTAATCCCCACCAAGGTGATCCAATGGCCACTCTAATTACCCAACTTGATTCCCTTGAAATGTGATAGGTGGAAATACCATATGATGGTAAACCATATCTGGCATGGGTGGATGATATGTTGGCACTACCAAATTTTGGGAACCCTATATTTTCCCCTTTTAATGGGATAGGCGACCCACTACTACATCTGACCCATTTTATTTCAAGGTGTGGACCTATACTGGGGACTCCAACACACCAGGAAGCCGCCAAGATTTGGTGTTTCATACAGATGTTGTAAGGACCTATGTTCATCTATTACAACCAGTTACCCATTAGGTCCATAGTTAGTTGAGAATATCCTCATAGTTAGTTTTTATGTCAATTCAACTCCACCACTCATAGGACCAGTATTGTTGACCTCTTCAAGTGAAAAATGGCCAGATGTGCGAGTCACGTACTTTATCGCCAAGTAGAAGGGACTTACATACTCACTCGATATGCTGATGACTCAAGAAAAACTGCTGAAAATGTGCGTTGGGGAATTTAAATACTAAAATTTTTCCTTCCCTCATCACTCAGAACTTCCTGGTTGGATTCCATGATTTTATAACAAGGCCCAACGTCTAGAGGAATCCTTGAAACTAGCTAAACAGACACACTCATTACATCCCACATCTCTTGAAAGAAGAGTCAATAAGGATGATACTCCTACCACCGCATAGGTAGAGGCCCAAAGACCACTATAATTATTACCGATAGAACATCATCCACAACCCCACTGTGGAAAATGGCCTCAGGCCCTACATCATGTTCAACATCGCCCACCTTCGAATCGACCGACACCACCCCATAAAGTACCACTGCCTAGGAAAGATCATCAGGATCAAACCCCTCATCAGGCCCCAACCCCTCATCTGGGCCAGGATCCCAGAGTTCCTTTTCTAGACAGGAGAAACTAGACCTACTAATTCGAGGAAGCTCAGGTCCCCAGTTATTTCCAAAGTTCCTTCGATATGGGAATCCTAATATTTACAGAATACAAGAAGCCTCAGGAGGTTGATCTCACTAATCACCCTAACTAATGACCTTATCATAGGATCCTTGGACATACCATCTAGTGATTATATACATTTAAGGATTGACTCTAGGAATATATTGAAAACAATCTAGTTAGGTTGGGTCCTTCCCAAGAATAGGTGGTGTGTGTTTCTGTGAATCCTGATAGTAAAAATGAAGGTAAATTGTATCAGGTCTCCAACTGCGGGTCTCAGAAGTATGATGATTGGTTATCCCACAGAGTAGTCGCTCACACCCATGGTGTCATTTTGGCCTATTTGAATTGGCCCAAAGCTCCTGAATTTTTCACACCTCCTCCTACTACTGCTTCTGCATCCACATATCAACCTTTAACTTATCATAAGAGCAGGAGCTGATAGCACAAGGGAAAACAAAGCCCCCTGACAGTGCCGAATCCATCATGCACCCTTGATTACTTCATTCCCCTAGAGATGGGTGTCTCCACAAGAATCCACCCGGTAATGTATGATTTCTTATAATATGATCTTAAGTACACCTCAGTGAATACTGTCAAATTAGTGGATTCTTACATGGTTCCTAGTAACAAGGAATGTCAAAAAATCCTCCTAATGCTCCTGGTCAACACCATCATTGACAAGTCCATGGAAATTTGAAACGTCAAAATGAACATGAATGTGCTTATAGATAATATGTGAACACTATTGAGATCAGACAATAGGCTTATCACAGATCTCAGCATGCACATCACACTCACCCCAACTCGTTAGGTTCTCTACCATTGCCGTTTTTATTGCTCAACCAGGTAGAACCGTCGCGACCGCGTCATGATCAACTATGTCCAGTCGTGGCCATACCTCATTAATTTTATATTTATCCGGTAGTATTTTTATGTGGTTCATCTAGTGAGAAATGGGATATCCTAAATACCATCCAAAATTTGTTGGTTCAACCAACCACTGTTCCCAACATACCTCCTTTTGAAGAGTGACCTTCTACTAGCAGAAATGTGTGCTTATCATGGAAGTATGATGTGCTTAAGCACCATTCCAACATTCCCACAAATCTCTCAATCCTCTAGGCCCTCCTCTTGTTAGAGGATATGCATGAATCCCTTGTAGATAATTTGAAAAGTCCCCTCAATTTTGAGATAGAGGTAGAAGCTACATAGGCCTTCTATGCTAAGGAAGTCGAGTGAGAAAAATGTCAAGACATCATCTCATTCTCAAGAAGATGAAGGCTCTCCTATACAGGGGAACATCTACCTGTTGTACATCACTGTACAACTTAATCATGTGGAATTATTTCATTGTCTTGTAGACATTGGTTCTAGGATCAATCTCATCCTGATCAGAACACTCCACAAGCCAAGACTATTTAAAGCAGATCTGAGTCCCTCTAACCTGAAAATTCAAGGTTATGATAGGACTGAGTAGAGGTCATGTGGAAAGATTCACCTGAAGACCTAGTTTGGTGGCTGGATTTCCAACACTAAATTCATGGTCATATCATAAGACTCTGCCTATAATACATTGATAGGTAGGCCCTGGATCCATATGAATGTATTAGTTCCCTCATCATATCACCAATGCCTCAAGTACTCCCTCGATGGTTGATTGGGTGTGATCCAAGGTGATGTATATCCCTTTCCTCTTGTAAATCACACTATTTAGATGCTGACTATTATAAGATAAAGTAAATGAAGGTTTATACAATTAAACCTGAGAAAACTAATACTTTGGTATATCCATGGATGGATTTGGATGATGCCTTCATTTTTCTGATTCACCAGTTGGTGGCCAAATCCCCAGACTTGAGACACTACTTCATGGTTTATGAGATGAGGGGAATAAACATTACTAAATACAAGGAATGAAGAAAGATTACCTTTTACTTCTATAAAGACAAGACTCAGGTAATAACAAAACCGCTTACCCCTGTTAGGTATCGAGACATCCACCCCATGGCTACAACAGTAAACCACACCTACTTGTTTCATCAGGCTATGATAAGTTGACATAGAACGACCTACCACCACTGCTCTGATATCATCAAGTGTTAGCCTCTCAGTTGAAGTCCTGATGGAATCGGTTCAACAAACCTTATTTCAATGGATTGAACAGTGCATGATCCTCCTAGTGAATATTCCACTACTGCTCAAGTTGGCACTAGAATTCTTCCAAATGCAGTTAACACAGAAGATTTTACTATTGATCCCCTTATATTAGATGATGAGGAAGACCTGGAGGATTATCTGCCCACATTTAAAGAGGGTGTCTCCACCACCGTTGATGTGTTGGTACATGTGAATCTCAAAACTGAGGTAGACCCGAGACCAATACTGATCAGCACAACCATGCCTGCAGAGTAACAACAATAGTATGTAGATTTCTTGAAGCAGTATCATGGTGTATTTGTCTGGAGTAATGATGAGATTCTAGGAATAGATCCTCAAGTCACTGTCCACTTCCTTAGTCTCCCAGTAAGTCATCACGAATTCAAACAACCTCCTAGGAAGATTCACCCCTCTCATGGTTCCATGGTTGAGGCCGAAGTTGATAAGCTCATCAAATCCAAATTCATTTAGGAATCATATTACATCAGATGGTTTCCTAATATCATTCCCATTAGGAAGAATAGATAGATCAGATTCTACACTGATTTATGATATCTAAACCATCACTTTATGAAGAAATTTTTTTCCCTTTCTTGTGACAAAGCCATTGATTGATGCCACCACTGGATTCCAAGCCCTCTCCTTCATGGATGGATATTCCAAGTATAACCGGATCTAGATCTCCCTTTAAGATTAATAATCCACCACCTTTAA
Source organism: Viscum album (assembly GCA_963277665.1). Classification (NCBI taxonomy): domain Eukaryota; kingdom Viridiplantae; phylum Streptophyta; class Magnoliopsida; order Santalales; family Viscaceae; genus Viscum; species Viscum album. The sequence continues at coordinate 1,776,738,121 of OY728132.1, forward strand.
GGAACCTCAGGGTACCATTTTATATCTGGTTATTCCCTTTCAGTTTTAAGAATTAAGGGTCCACCTATCAGCATTCCATGCACCACATATTCAAACCAATCCTTAGGATTCTAGTGGAATGATATGTGGACGATCTGGTGGTCAAGTCCTATCAGTGTCAGGACCTTCTCATAGATCTTAAAAAAGTGTTCGGCTTCCTCCAATCCCACCATATAAAGATAAACCCCTTCAAGTGGTCCTTTAGGGTTAATTTAGGGAATTTTCTTGGATTCATTATCAGATAAAGGGGCATTGAGATTGATCTGAAGAAGATCAAGAACATCAGTCATATGCGTCCTCCAAGAAAACTTTAGGAGCTCAGAGGATTGGAAGTCCACTTATCCTATATATGCTAATTCATTGAAAATATGGATGGAAAGTGTAATCCCTTTTTTAGACTCATGAAGAAAGGTGTAATCTAATAATGAGATGAAGAGTTCCAAAACTATTTTTAAGAGATCAAGTAGTATCTACTATAGCCTCCAGTTCTGATTCCAACCATCTTCAGAAAGTCATTGGTCCTTTATGTGACTGCCTTAGAATGATCCCTTGGTTCCCTTCTTGATAATAAGAACAATTAAGGGAAAAAAGAAGAGTTTTTACTATCTCAGTCGCATGCTCCTCGACACAGAGACAAGATATTTTACTATTGAGAAGAATCACCTCGCACTGGTTTTCATAGTGAAAAAATTAAGAAATTTTTTTAGAATCATGAGATACAATTGGTGTCCTATGTGGATCCTCTAAATTATATTCTGAATAGCCATATTTTGACAAGTCATCTATCTTGGTGGGTAGTGATCCATCAACAGTTCGACATTAGGTTCAATCTTGCAGAAGTCCATTAAGGGTCATGCATTGGAAAACTTTCTAAACACCCATTTGGCCCCAGAAGAACATTCCCTGGATCTTGATTTTCAAGATGAGGCCATTCTCCCAGTGGATCAAGCTATTCCATGTTGGTAGATTCATTTAGATGGTGCCTCCTAAAGCCCAATTGGCATAAGTCTCAATGATCCCCAACTCAATAGAATAGGCCTAAGGGTTGTCTTTATTATACCTACATAGGCTATCTTTCCTTATTCATTCTTGTTTTCAAAAGGCCACACCAACAATGTGGTAGAGTATCAAGTTCTCATCACTGATCTCAAGATGGATCTCATGATCGATGTCCCACACCTACATGTGAAGGTGGAATCCAAGCTAGTAATAAAGTAGATCAATGGTGATTATTTAATCAGAAATCCAGAGATCATACCCTTTCTCAAGTATGTTCTCCAACTGATGGCTCAGTTCCCTTCTCAACCAGAGGTGACTCGTGTTCCTTGGTCATAGAATGGTCAAGCAGATTCCATGGATAGTTTAACAACTTCTCTTATAGAACCTAACCAAGAATTTCTATTTATCCATGTAGCGCATCGAGGAGTCATCACCCTTGTCTCCCTGGATGATGATGATAACCAGAAGGTAAGTCACCTTACCACTGATGCTTCCACATTAAGACCAATGGACCCCCCTTCTACAGTAGAGGAAACCTCCGATTAGAATTTTTTTGTTGAGTATCTTTATCATGGCAATATCCTGACCTAAATAGCTGAGATTGAATGAATTCATCAACGTACAGTGCAGTTCACCCTCCAAATCCATCCCAGCCTTGAACGGGTCCTCTAAAAACCTGAATTTTATGGAATTTTCCTCTGTTGCATTTAAGGATATGAGATTATCTAGGTTATGTAGGAAATTTATGCTGGTTCGTGTGCATCCCATCAGGTAGGGTCAAAAATATCTCACAAAATTAAAAGTTTGAGATACTTTTGGCCCACCATGGTCCCTGACATTATTGAGTTCACCAAGAGGTTCCACACATGTTAGATTCATTCCAAATTTTTGAATTGGACACTAGATCCCCTCCATACCACCAAGAATTCTTGGCCTTTTTCAATCTAGGGGCTCGATGTTGTATGACCATATCCTCCAACAATATATTGCTAGTGCAAGTTTATTCTGACCACAATGGATTTATTTTCCAAGTGGGAAGAGGCAATTATTCTCTTGGTGTTCAAGGCCTATTCTATTGTTAAGTTTTTGAGCTCCAATATCATCCATTGATACAAAATCCCTCACATTTTTCTCATTGATAATGCTACCAATTTCCATGAAGTTTATTTGAAGAAATTGTATGCCAAGTACATAATCTGATCCAAACAATCTTCTTGCAACCATGTGTAGGAAAATTGATAGATTAAGGAATTCAACAAGACCCTATCTAACATTCTGCAGAAGATGGTGGGACAAAATAGAATGAGTTGTCTGGATAGGGTCCCCAATTCCCTCTAGTATTATTGGTCGACAACTTGAAAATCCATCCAGATGACCCCATATTCCCTGGTGTATGGAACAGAGGCAGTCCTGACCATCACGATTTAGTTTCCACCACTCTGTATAGTTGTCTATGACCAGTAGATGTCAAATATAGTAGCATAATTTCATCTGGATGAGTTGGAAGTCCTCGATGATAACAGCTCCATGCCTTGCATAATCTAGAGAGGCACCGAAACAAGATAGTCCGAGATTTCAATAAGAAAGTTCATCTCTGCTCCTTCCTTCAAGGTGATATGGTTTTGGCTATAAAGATGCTGATGATACCTAGAAGGAAGCCACCAAAGTTGGATCCCAAATGTTAAATACCCTATATTATTCTCAATGTGTACCCTAATAATGCATACTCTTTGTTCACCATGGATGAAGAGTGAGTTACTCCTATAACACACCAAACATTTTATGGTATAATTATATTAAATACATTATATACATAGCCTATATTTCATGAATCACTATTTCTTTTATGAATCAAAACATTATAGGAGAAACTTATAAGCAATCCATTAAACATAAATTTCCCACTTCTATGTTTTGAATTTCGAAAAATGGTCATCTAGAGTTGTGACCAGTAAGTCATTTGGAGTCTTATAGAACCAACTTGATTTTTTGATGAATAGTAACATTCCCTTATGAATAGTAATATGGCCCTTATGAATAGAAAATAATAATAATATTTTATTTTCTTAAGGCAATTAGATAATGAGATCTTAATTAGTTTTTCAATGAGAAATAAAACTAATTGCACCTTTAAGATTGTTATTTTTTGAATTAACTATGAATTTATTTAAAAATTAAATTAATAATATTTAGAAAATTAATTTTGAAAAATGGAGTTCATTTTTGAATTCTACACATCAAAAAATGTTTAGGGTAATTTTTTGGGATTTTTCTGAAATTCTAGAATTTTTTATGAATAATGAAATATGATAAAACACCGTATATACAAATTATCAGTTAAATACACTATTTATGACATCATAAGTGATGTAAGGCCACTTGGTTCAAACTCACATGAAATTATTACTATTAGGGGTTTCATGAAACAACACTATTGGTTGTCTTGAGGGAAATAATAAAATAATGAATTAAATATTCAAAATTTACCCCTCTCCTCCACTATAAAAACCCCTCACCACTCCCTCTTCTCTTCACTCCTCTAAGCCTTTAAGATCCTCAAAGTTCTGCCCAAATAACCTTACCTAGTCACTACTCACTACCAAGAATCTTTTTTTCTTTCCAAAAGATCAAAATCCCTTCCCTTAAGGAGGTTCTTGAGGAAGTTATTTCAAGAGGTAAAACACCTTTCTTTTTCTTTCAGTTTCATTTGAATTTATCTTCATTTGTTATCCTCTCCTCACCTCATCTGTCCAAATGATCATGATAACTCTAGTATCATCTATATAATTGATTTATATCATGTTAATGGAAGAAACATCATCAATATTCTTACTCCCTCCCTTTTATTTTTATAAACGAAATCAACATCCATGAGGTTCCAATTTATAACCTTCATGGATGACGAAGTTTTATTCTTCAATAATTCCTTCATTACTGGTCATTAAACCATATTTATGGTTGAAATGGGTCATAATATATTTATTTTATCTTGATTAATGTTCTGTAATCTTTACACATACATAATATGGAATAATAATACAAAACAAGTTTATTGAGCACAAAACTGCCAAGAAAAATTCAAGCGTTTATTTTTAACTCATGGAATGAGTCATCCTCATGGTATTTAAACAGAATCATTATAAGATCATTTATATCTCTTTAATGTCACTAATAATGTATATTAAAAATTATGTATGTTTAATCATATTTCAAACCAACTTCCATTCATGAATACAAGTAAACAAATCATGAAACCAAGTAAGAAAATGCTTCCAAAACAATAAAATTGAATCTCTTAAAACCATCAAGAAGGACATTAATGAACTTAATAAGGTTATAAAATATCAACTACATGTTTATTAGGATCTGGAGTTATTAATTAATGAATTTAAATTTGATTATTCGGGTCGTTAAGAACAATCAAGAACACCTTCGATCATAAGGTAAGGGATCCTCTCTCTCACTTTTGTTCAAGAATCTCCCATATGTTGTGCCCTTTAATTTTTAATATCTAATGATGGGGTATATTTTATCACCTTAACCATACTTCCCTTATGATATATAAATAATTTTATAACCTTTTACCTCACATTAATCCCTCTCAAGAACACTCGTTACCATGCCGAAATATTTGTAAGGGGTTTCTCATCTCACTTTCATTTCTGTGTGTTTTTCATTGTTCGCCACTTATTTCTTGTATGTGGTGTATGTGTACTTACATTTGATATATAATAAAATTATTATATTTATATTCATGTTATTAAATGATTCATTTTATGTTCATTAAGTTCTGGTCATATGATTCGACTGATTACATTGTGGTAAGGGACTTTGTCTCCACCACCTTTTCGTTGTGACTAACTTTGTATTGTGCACCTAATAATCCTTATGTGGTGTACCTACTACCCATTTGGGATCACTTTTCATTTTAAATTATATTTATATTAAATATCCATAATATCATGTCATGGATATGTTTTTTTGTCTAAACCGTATACCATTTTACATACGGTGTTTATTTGGAAAGTTATTTTAATTATGGAAATATTGATGAATCCGTATACTATACTCTATATGGATACTGAAAAGGTATATTGATCTTGGATTGAATAAATGTATAAAGAATTATTTGGACATTCAGTGGCGGGTGGGGCTCACTATTTCCCCTCGATGCATCGGTAGGTCTCATGATACAAAATAGTTGGCGACAAACCCTTCGAGTTTGTTTCCAAAAAATCATACGGGTTTCTACCCATAGAACTAAACAGTTTTTACGGTATTATGGTTTCATGTTCCAGATAAATGGCTTCCAATTAATAATCATTCTCTTTATTCATTATCAGTTATTATTATTATCCATGAGGTTTTCACTATGAAAAAATCTATGGATGCAGTTTCATTCTCAGTTTATTAGTGGCATTAGTTATTTATTTATTCACTATGCCATATTGATTATGTCAGGTTGATTTTGATTCAATTATTAATGTACTCATGATTCCACTATTTGTAATCCTTACTAAGCATTTGATCTCACCCCTTTCATTGTTTAATTTCAACATGTGACAAAGAGGAGATCGTTTATTGAGTTCTTGTGGATGCAGTTTTTAGTTTCGTTATGTATTGTATTTTGTAAACTTTTCCAATGTAATTTAAGAACATCTGTGTATATTTTTTCTTCTAGACTACTAAACTGAACATTCCTTTAGGATTTTCATTTCTTCTAACCATACCAATATCACAAGTAATTCACCGGCTCCATCCTAGAGGGGTTGGGGTGTTACCGTTGGTATCAAAGGAAGTTTAGTAGAAAAATTGGAAACTAGAGTAGGAAATGTATAGTAGGGAACAAATACCTAAGGTAGTATTTGAGGATAAACATACAATAAAGTCCTGGTATTTTGGTAAGGAATAGATTATGTGGATATTTTAAGCAATACGTCCTTGTCTGGATACGAGCAGGTAGAGGCGGCTCTGGCACAGATGTATCTAGGGGTAAAAACTGAAAACACTGCTTTGAGCTAGACTCGAACGAGAACTAGTGCATGATAATGACCCTTTCTCTACTCTTGGTTACGACACTACTGGGGTATTTTCTTAGGATAATTCATATTTTCTTTACAAGCCATTATGAAAGAGTTTAATGTAAATTTTTCCTCAGGGAAACCATGTTTATAAGATTAGTTATGCATAGAATTTCAATCTATGTTGAGTGTTTTTCTGTTTGAGACTCATAAACTAGTCTAGTGTATCCCATTATTTAGAAATGGAATCTAACGGAAGAAGGTGAATGAATACTCGTGGTAAAGGTATGGATCTCCCTACTGAGCAAGTCAACACAGTCAATGTTGGAGTAGATCCAATCATGACCATATTGGGACAACTTAATCAGGTTATAACGAATAACCATTCCACACCTGTGTTGGATCGTTTCATGTGGAAAAAGCCCCCATCTTTTAGTGGGACTACTAACTCAGTGGTTGCTGATCAATGGATCAAGTCCCTTGAAAAGATATTCATGGTATTAAGATGCAATGAAAATAAAAAGGTAGTACTGGAAGTATATTTTCTCAAGGGTGATGCTGATTAATGGTGGTCCTTGATTCAGAATACCACTAAAAAATAAGAAATAGAAGATATAAAATGGAGGACTTTTAAGGAAATATTCTTTGAAAAATATTTCCCTCGTGAGAAACAAACTGAAATGAAGAGGAAATTCCTTAGCTTAAAATAAACGGAAGAAGATAGTGTTGCAGAGTATGAGGCTACTTTCACAAGGCTATTCACGTATGTTGTGGATTGCGTACGTGACTTAGCAGACAAGATTGATCATTTCTTTGAAGGTCTTAAGCCAAGTCTTCGAAGGGAACTGGCTTCTCAATCATTTTCATCATATGATGAAATTGTATCAAGTGCCATCAAAATAGATAGGGAATTTTCTAGATCAAATCTTTTCAAAGGAAACCAAGATAATAAGTGGTACTCTGATAAAAAAGGAAAAGGAGAAGCACCAAAGAAGAGAAAGTGAGCAAAGATATTCCCATTATGTGAGAACTTTGGTAAGAATAATCTTGGGAAATGCTTGAAATTCATGTGAGTCTTCTACAACTACAGAGAAAAGGGTCATCAATCTGATGAATGCAAGAGAAAGAAACAATTCAATGATATTCAATGCTACAATTGTAGAGAGATGAGACACTATGCAAATGAGTGTCCAAAGCGTCAAGGAAACTTGACTTAGAAAAAGCCAAGAGAATAAGAGAGAGCCTATGCGATTACAACCGCGGAGGTTGAAGTTCCTAATGACATGGTAGCAGGTACTTTAATTGTTTCCTCAAACTTAGCCAACACTTTATTTGATTCTAGATCATCGCATTTATTTATATCTTCCCAGTTTTCCAAGAAAATTAGATATGTCCAATTTTATTTAATAAAGGAGTTGTGAGTCAAAACTCCTAGGGGATGTACCATTGAAACCAAGGCATGTCGACTAGTCCCCCTCCAGACACCAAAACATGCTCCAGTTGCTAACCTTATCATCATACCAATAACTGAATTTGATACAATTCATGGTATGGATTGGCTATAAAATTATGATGCGAAGATTTATTGTAAGAAGAAGGAAGTTACAATTTTTGAAAATGGTGTAGAATCCCTTGTCTTTAGGGAAGAAACTTCGCCACCTGATTCTTATCTAGAACCACCCCCTGTACCACTACTGAATGCAATACTTGGAGAAGAAGATAAACCAATATCTATGGGTGAGGAAATAAATATTCAAATTAAATATGTGCACATAGTTAAAGAGTACATTGATGTGTTTCTAGAGGATTTACCTGGACATCCTCCAGAGCGGGAAGTTTAGTTCTCTATTGATTTAATTCCTGATGCAAGACATATATCAAATAATCCCTATAGAATGGCCACTGTGGAATTATTAGAGCTAAAGAAACAACTAGAGGAATTGAGTGAAAATTTATTTATTCGAACTAGTGTTTCTCAATGGGGAGTCCCTATCCTCTTTTTTAAGTAGAAAGATGGATCCATGAGCCTTTGCATTGATTACAGGGAAATCAATGCTATTACAATAAAGAATAAGTATCCTCTTCCCCGGATTGATGATTTATTTGACCAACATCATGGAGATCAATAATTTTCTAAAATTGACCTTCGATCCGGATATCATCAGTTGTGTGTGAGGAAGGAAGATATTCCTAAGACAACATTTCGGACCAGGTATGGGCATTATGAGTTTACAGTGATGCCTTTTGGACTGACAAATGCACCCTCTATTTTCATGGATTTAATGAATAGAGTTTTCAAGGAATATCTTGATAACTTTTTTGTGGTATTTATCTATGATATCCTCATATACTCAAAAAGATATGAAGACCATGAGAATCACTTACGGGTTATTCTGAGAACTCTTAGAAGAAATAAATTATATTTTAAATTCAGAAAGTGAGAATTCTAGCTACAATTAGTTTCTTTTCTGGGCTATATTATCTCAAAGGATGGAATCCTAGTTGATCCTACGAAGAAAAAGGAAATCCAAGATTGGCCCATGCCAACAAACATAATTGAGGTGCACAATTTTATTAGATTAGCAGGTTATTATCGGTATTTCATTCAGAATTTTTCCCGATTGGCTAATCCGCTAACCAAGATCACACGTAAAAGAGTTAAGTTTGTGTGGAAAAAATAATGTTCATAATGCTTTGATGAATTGAAAAGAATATTAGTCAATGCTCCAATTTTGACTCTTCCATCTGGAAGTGATGGATTTTTAATATACAGTGATGCATCAAAGAATGGACTGGGTTGCGTCCTTATGAAAAATGATAAAGTTATTGCTTATGAATCAAGATATTTGAAGACTCATGAGAAAAATTATCCAACTCATGATATTGAGTTAGCAACTATAATATTTTCTTGGAAAATATGGAGGCATTATCTCTACGGAGAGAGATGTGAGATTTATATGGACCACAAGAGTTTGGAATATATTTTCACACAAAAATAACTCAACATGAGGAAAATAATATGGATCGAGTTACTCAAAGATTACGATTGTTCAATACACTACCACCTAGGAAAGGCGAATAAGGTGGCAGATGCATTAAGTAGGAAATATCATGACCTTCTGACTCAAATGAGGATAGAAAGAGATCCTATGTTCATGAATCTACTAAAGATTGATATGGGAATTGTTAAGGAAGGTGAAACATCACTCCTCTTTCAAATGATTGCTAAACCATCTTTACTAGAGAGGATAAAAATTTCTCAATCTGATGATGAGAATCTTCACAAGAAAATTAATGCAGTTAAGGATGGGAGACTGGCTGACTTTGTGTATGAAAAAGGAGTTCTGAAGTTTGGGAAGAGGTTATGTGTTCCATCAGTACCTGAGCTAAAAAGGGAAGTATTAGACAATGATTATAGCTCAAATTTCTCTATACACCCGGGTAACACCAAGATTTGTAGAGATCTGAAGGAATATTTTTGGTGGGATAATATGAAGTGATAAATTTCAAACTACGTGTCAAGGTGTCTAGTTTGTCAACAAAGTGAAGGCAGAGAGACAACATCCCAAAGGAGTGATGCAACCTCTACCTATTCTTATGTGTAAGTGGGATAACATTACAATAGATTTTGTCACCGGACTACCGAGGACACCTATAAGGAATGATGCAATATGGGTAATTGTTGATCATCACACAAAAGTAGCCTATTTCCTTCCAATAAGAGAGGATTTTCCACTGGAGTGCCAGGAAAGACTTTATATTAATGAAGTTGTGAGACTTCATTGTGCACCTCTATCGATTGTCTCCGATCAATATCCCCATTTTACATCAAAATTCTAGAAAAGTCTCCAGAAGGATTTGAATACCGAGCTTCGCACGAGTACTGCATATCACCCTCAAACTGATGGATAGTCTGAAAAAACTATTCAAACTCCAGAAGACATGCAGAGATCATGCTCTCTTGACTTCCAAGGTATGTGGGATCAATACTTTCCATTGGTGGAATTTTCCTACAACAATAGTTTCCATTCTAGTATTCAAATGGCTCCATTTGAAGCATTACATGGAAAGAGATGTTGAACTCCAACTTGTTGGGATGAATTTGGTGAGAGGAAACTTATAGGCCCTGAACTTATTGAAGAGACCATGAAAAAGATGAAGAAAATACAAGCCCATTTTAAATTAGCCCAAAGTAGGTAGAAGAGTTATGCTGACAACCAGAGAAAGGACTTGGAATTCCAAGTGTGCGATCATGTATTTTTGAAAGTATCTTCAAGGAAGGGTGTCTTGAGGTTCAGTAAGAAATGGAAACTGAGCCCCAGGTACATCGGACCATTTGAAATTCTGGAAAGAATCAGAGCTGTAGCTTACCGTTTAGAGATGCCGCAAAATCTCTCCATAGTTCATGATGTGTTCTATGTATCATTTTTAAATAAGTACATTCTAGACCCAACACATGTATTCACATATGAAGAAATAGAACTAGAACCTAATTTTTCATACTATGAAAAGCCTATCAGGATTCTTGACACAAGGGAGCAGGTATTGAGAAATCGAACAAATCGTCTAGTAAAGGCTCTTTGGAGACACCATAATATGGAAGAAGAAACATGCGAACCAGAGGATTTCATGATGAAGAACCACCCACATCTTTTTGGTGGGCTTTATACGTAAAATTTCAAGGACAAAATTTCTGAAGGAGGGAATAATATAACACCCCAAACATTTTATGGTATGCTTCTATTAAATACATTCTATTCATAGCCTATATTTTATGAAGAACTATGTCTTTTTTGAATCAAAACATTATAGGAGAAACTTATAAATTATCCATTAAACATAAATTTTCCACTTCTATGTTTTGAATTTCGAAAAACGATCATCCAGAGTTGTGACCAGTAAGTCATTTGGAGTCTGATAGAACCAACTTGATTTTTTTATGAATAGTAACATACCCTTATGAATAGTAATATGAATAGTAATATGACCCTTATGAAGATTAAATAATAATAATATTTTATTTTCTTAAGGCAATAATATAATAAGATCTTAATTAGTTTTTTAATGAGAAATAAAACTAATTGCACCTTTAAGATTGTTATTTTTCGAATTAACTATGACTTTATTTAAAATTTTAATTATTAATATTTAGAAAATTAATTTTGAAAAATGGAGTTCATTTTTTAATTCTACACATTGAAAAAAGGTTAGGGTAAATTTTTGGGATTTTTTTGAAATTCTAGAATTTTTTATGAATAGTGAAATACGATAAAATACCGTATATACAAATTATCAGTTAAATACACTATTTATGACATGATAAGTTATGTAAGGACCATTGGTTTGAACTCACATGCACTTATTACTATTAGGGGTCACATGAAATAACACTATTGGTTGTCTTGAGGGAAATAATAAAATAATGCATTAAATATTCAAAATTTACCCCTCTCCTCCACTATAAAAACCCCTCACCCCTCCCTCTTCTATTCACTCATCTAAGCCTTTAAGCTCCTCAGAGTTCTTCCCAAATACCCTTACCTAGTCACTCCCCATGACCAAGAATCTCTTGGTCTTTCCAAAAGACCAAAATACCTTCCCTAAAGGAGGTTCTCGAGGAAGTTATTTCAAGTGGTAAAACACCTAACTTTTTCTTTTAGTTTCATTTGAATTTATCTTCATTTTTTATCCTATCCTCACCGCATCTGTCCAAATGATAATGATAACTCCAGTATCATATATATACTGGATTTATATTATATTAATGGAAGAACCATCATTAATATTCTTACTCACTTTTATTTTTATAAATGAAATCAACGTCCTTGAGGTTCCAATTTATAACATTCGTGGATGACAAAGTTTTTTTCTTCAATCGTTCCTTCATTAATGTTCATGAAACCATATTTATAGTTTAACCAGGTCATAATATATGTATTTTATCTTGATTAATGTTCTTAAATCTTTACACATACATAATATGGAATAATAATACAAAACAAGTTTATTGAGCACAAAACTGCCAATCCAAATTCAAGCGTTTATTTTTAACTCATCGAATGAGTCATCCTCATGGTATATAACCAGAATCATTTTAAGATAATTTATATCTATTTAATGTCACTAATAATTTATATTAATAATTCTTTATGTTTAACCATATTTCAAACCAACTTCCATTCATGAATACAAGTAAACAAATCATGAAACCAAGTAAGAAAATGCTTCCAAAACAATAAAACTAAATCTCTTTAACCCATCAAGAAGGACATTAATGAACTTAATAATGTTATACCATATCAATTAAATGTTTATTATGTTCTGTAATTATTAATTAATGAATCTAAATTTGATTATTAAGGTCATTAAGAACAATCAAGAACTCCTTCGAGCATAAGGTAAGGGATCCTCTCTCTCACTTTTGTTCAAGAATCTCCCCTATGTTGTGCCCTTTTATTTTTAATACCTAATGATGGTTTATGTTTTCTCACCTGAACCATACTGACCTTATGATATATAAATAATGGTATAACCTTTTACCTCTCATTAATCCCTCGCAAGAATACTCGTTACCTTGCCGAAATGTTTGTAAGGGGTTTCTCATCTCACTTTCATTTCTGTGAGATTTTCATTGTTCGCCACTTGTTTCTTGTATGTGGTATATGTGTACTTAAATTTGATATATAATAACATGATTCTATTTATATTCATGTTATTTAATGATTAATTTTATGTTCATTAAGTTCTGGTCATATGATTCGACTGATTACATTGTGGTAAGGGACTTTGTCTCAACTACCTTTTTGTTGTGACTAACTTTGTATTGTGCACCTAATATTCCTTATGTGGTGTAACTACTGCCCATTTGAGATCAATTTTCATTTGAAATTATATTTATATTAAATATCCATAATCTCATGTCATGGATATGTTTTTTTTTTCTAAACTATATACCATTTTACATACAGTGTTTATTTGGAAAGTTATTTTAATTATGGGAATATTGATGAATCTGTATACTATACTCTATACGGATATTGAAAGGGAATATTGATCTTGTATTGAATAAATGTATAAAGAATTATTTGGACATGAAGTGGTGGGTGGGTCCTTCTATAGCCCCTCGATGCATCGGTAGGTCTCATGAGACAAATCAGTTGGCGACAAACCCTTCAAGTTTGTTTCCAAAAAATCAGACGGGTTTCTACCCATAGAACTAAACCATTTTTACAATCTTATGGTTTCATGTTCCAGATACATGAAGTCCAATTAATAATCATTATCTTTATTCATTATCAGTTATTATTATTATCCATGAGGTTTTCACTATGAAAAAATCTATGGATGCAGTTTCATTATCAGTTTATTAATGCCATTAGTTATTCATTTATTCACTATGCCATATTGATTATGTCAGATTGATTTTAATTCACTTATTAATGTACTCATTCTTCCACTATTTGTAACCCTTACTGATCATTTGAGCTCACCCATTTCATTTTTTACTTTTAACAGGTGACAAAGAGGAGATCGTTTATTGAGTTCTTGTGGATGTAATTTTTAGTTTCGTTATGTATTGTATTTTGTAAACTTTTCCATTGTAATTTAAGAACATCTATGTATCTAGTTTCTTCAAGACTACTAAACTGATTGTTCCTTCAGGATTTTCATTCATTCTAACCATGTTAGTATCACAAGTAATGCACCGTCTCCAGCCTAGAGGGTTCGGCGTGTTTCAACTCCTCCCACCAATGTTAAGTTCCTCAAATAGTACTTCACATGAGTGGGGATTTAGCGTCCTTCATGATGTGAGACTACTATTATGTCCTACATTATATTAAACTGTTATTTCACCCTACATGATGTTATACTATTGTTTCATCCTTCATGACGTTAAACTACTGTTGTGTTCGACATGACATTAAACTATTGTTGCATCATGCATGAAGTTAAACTACTATTTCATTCTACATGATGTTAAACTATTGTTTCATCCTGCATGATGTTAAACTGGTGTTGCATCCTACATGACGTTAAACTTCTATTTCATCCTACATGACATTAAACTATTATTTCATCCTACATGACGTTAAACTATTGTTCCATCCTGTATGAAGTTAAACTGATTTAGCATCCAGCATGAAGTTAATCTTTTGTTACATCCCACATGACAATAAAATGTACATGGTCTGAAATCTATAACCTTAAACTAAGATCTCCCTCATCTTTACCACATGACATTAAACTGCACAAAATCTTTAAGAACATCATATAGCTTGATTACCATCCTTATGGGATATGTTGGAATGCCTTGACACTTCGTCTATTGCCCAGATACCAATTATACTTTTCAAACTTATGGCATGAGTTCTTGCTCAGGAGTGTTTGGTATGGTAGTGATACCTCCTTATTCCTCATTCATATTGGATTTATTTATGAAACTATGATACACACCCCCGTTTTGGCATCTTCACCTCATGGTCTGAGTTATACGACCTTAAAATAAGATCTCTCTCATCCTGCATTACATCAAACTACTACATCCTACCTACAAGACAGTAAGATCCATAACATTTATGGTTTCTTCTACATGACATTAAAAATTAAATCTCCCATTTTTACCACATGACATTAAACTAAACTGCCCCGTATTATGTTAAAATTGATACTTCATCCTAGTTATATGATGATAAACTACACAACACCCTGATATCCTCATTTGAGAGGGTGTCACCTTTGGAACTGGTTACTCACTGTTCCATTTCCAGAACTATGTATGACTTGATTCCCATCCTTATGGGATATGTAAGAAAATCAAGACATTTAGTCTTTGGGCCTTGCCATATTTTCAACTTTTTCCCCTTTTCCTGAGATCTCTCTTGAAAACGTATGGTGTGGTGTGGATTTCAGCGATCCTTATTCATGTCGGGTTTTTTTTTCCACACCACGTGCATCCCCTTTGGGATAAATTTCCACTAGCATCCTAGTTACATGATGATAAATTGTGTCACACCTTCATCCTTACCTCATGATGTTAAACTGTACGGAATTCAAGAACTACATATGGATTGATTACCATCCTTTTGGGATACATAGGAATACCCAGACATTTTATCTATAGGCTTATCCCTGGTTTAACAACCCTTATCTTAGGAATATATTATATGAATATGTGCCTTCTTGGACCTC
This sequence comes from Viscum album, assembly GCA_963277665.1. Taxonomy (NCBI): domain Eukaryota; kingdom Viridiplantae; phylum Streptophyta; class Magnoliopsida; order Santalales; family Viscaceae; genus Viscum; species Viscum album. The sequence goes on from OY728132.1 coordinate 1,776,753,369, forward strand.
ATTCACGATGGGTTCGTCACCTCACCATGACACATATATCCATTTAAAATTCCTCATTAGTTTTTTGAAGCTCTATGACCATAAACTAAGATCCTAGCATCATAGTCACATGATGAAAAACTACACGACACTTTCATCCTTACCACATAGAAGTTACAATTCATGGGATTCAATAACTATATGTGTCTTGATTCCCATCCTTATGGGATACACAGGAATACCCAAATGTTTTTTTCTTTGAGTCTAGCCCCTAGTTCATTAAACCCTCTTTTGTATCTCCCATCCTCTTCATTTGGCACTGGTCCATTACCATGCCATATCCAAGATCCCTTTCTAGGATCCTTCCCTTGATATGGGGTTTATATCCCTCTATTTGATATGCCTCATTAGTATTCATAGATGCACTATTGTGTATAACTTAGAGTGATGGGTTCTATATAGACATTCCCTCATTTCATCTCCATGCTTCATGAACCCCTTTTTTAGTTCTTAATTATATTTGATATCTGAATGGACACACTAACAACCTTATTCTTGGTCTCATGGATCACCTACCATCTTGGGACAATGACTTGGAAGATTTTGAATGAATTTTGTGAAAGGTCCCATATTTTGAATATGGTCAGGAGCTGACCCTCATTTGTCTGTTCCCATTCTAGTTTACACGACATGGATGTCGTGTTTCGAACAAGGTCAAAAATTATCCTCCATCATTAAACCACCCCCATTGTGTTCCAAATATTGGATGATGTGGTTCATATCCCTTTTCACGTCTTTAGGTCTAGATGAAACTTCAACAACCTCGATGTTATCCCTCCAAGTACCTTTGCATATTGAGCAGTTTGATCGATATCATTGGGACATCCTTAACCCAAATTCACCATTCCCCTGCTATTTGTCTCCATGTGTCATAAGAATCCTCTCTACCCCTTGTTTCCCACACCAAGAATGACTCACATAGACTTAGGGATCATGGTAATGTTTATACCCCCATGGAAGAATCGCACCATCTTATGGTCCAAACTCTATAAACTTAAACTAGAAGTTCATGTCCCAAGATCATGATGCTAAAATGAGCATCTAAGTACAAGACTTATGACATCAAATTGTGTGCGGGTTTTCCTTAGGGAATGTGTGTTGTGGTGTGGATCTCCTTGGTCCTCATTCACATCGGGTTACTTCATGGTACTATAATACACACTTCTCCTTTAGAAGCCTCATTTTATGGTCCAAGCTCTATGAAAATAATATAACATCCTTAATGTCTTTATTGCATTATGGTAAAAAAACAATATCCCTCATATTTACTTTATGATGTTATATTGTGCATCCTATGTTTGGGTTGTATGATGATAAACTACAGATTACTAAGACATCTTCATCTGGGAATAAATTTCCCTTTTGGCATCGATACCTTACCATCCCACCTATCAAGAACTATATGTGTCTTGACTCCCATCCTTATGGGATACAGAGTGATTCTTAGACATCTTGTCCTTAGGCCTAGCTGTAGAATCACAAACTCACCCATTTAGCTTGGATATCATATAGGAATGTGTGGTGTGGGGTGGATCTCCTTTATCCTCATTCATTTCGAATTTCCTCATGGAACTGCAGCACACATCTATCCTCTAAGTGTTTCAAACTCTATAAACTGAAACTAAGATTTTCAATGTCCTAGTTCGCATGATAGTAAACTATGTGACAACCATAATTTTCTCATTTGAGAGGATATCATCTAAAATTGGCACTGGCCACTCACTATTCCATTTACATAAATATGTGTGGCTTGATTCTCATCCTTATGAGATATGTAGTGATACTGGTACATCTTGTCCCTTATCCTAGCCATAGAAACCTGAACCCCATCACCCTTTCTTGTCCTGGGTTCCCTTCTCAGTAATGTGTCATGTGGATCTCCTTGATCCACATTCACATCAGATTATGTGCCATTCCACACACCCCTCCTTATGGATTCACATTTCCTAGTCACATGATAATAAACTAAATGACATTTTCATCCTCACCTCATGATGTTAAACTACATGGGTACGTCCCATGCACATGATGTTAAACTGGGAACCTATGGTCTACACTCTATGACCTTAAAATGGCTACTTTTGGTATGAGAAACATGACCATTAAACTATTTGAAACACCTCCTAGCCTTGAAAAAATATTTTATCCCACTTGCAGATGTTCCACACCGGTATATTTGGATGTGCGGTGGTATGAGACCTGGAACATTATATTTCATAGGGGCATTTCTCGAATTCCACTTCCATGCTTCACACATTATTTTATTTGGGTCTCCATCATCTTTTACATCTAAAGGGACCACTAGCAGTCGAGTGCTTGGCCCCCTGGCCCACCTACAATCTTAGTCCAATTCCCCAGAATATTTCAAATTACATTTTTATCTAGGACCCACGTTTTGAACACGGTCAGTGGCCAACACTCATTTGTCTATTCCCATCCATGGTCACATGAAAAGAATGATATGTTTTAAACATGGTCAGTAGTTATCCTCCATAATTATGATACCCTCATTGTCTCCCATGTATTATATGTTGTGACTCACATTTTCCTAGTTCCCTCATGTTCTTGTAGATCTCCAACACCCCTAGTGTTGTCCCTCCATGCACCCACATACGTCGAGTAGGAATGTTGGTGTGGTTTGGATTTTCCTTCCTCGTGTTTATTTTCCATTTTTGTGTGCTCACATATGATCAGGAAAGCCTAACATCACTCCTTTTTTCCACATCGAGCATGGATCACATGATATTAGGAGTCTTGGTAGGGTTATACCCACATAGAGAAGCTATGAATCTCCATGGTCTAAGTTCTATGACCTTAAACTAAGATCTCTTCCATCCCACCTGACGTTAAACTATTGTTTTTTTAATTCATGATGTTAAAATGAAAGAGACGGTCCTATCAGACAAAATTAAATAGTAGCGCCATCATCCTGGTTGCACGATGAAAAGTGACACAATGATGCGGTGTTCTCATTTGAGTGGGGATCACCCTTAGAAATGGTCATCCACCATGCCAATTGTCAAGGCCTACACAGGGATTGATTCTTATGGTGACACTCAAAATTTTCATCCTAGTACAGCCACTCAAAAAAGGGGAAAGAATATAACAAAATAACATAAAATAAATGTCTAATGAATCTTCTCTTTGTGCATGGGTTAGACATGCATGGAAAAATTACCATTCAAGAACTATGCGTGGATTGATTCCCATTCTTATAGGATATGTAGTGATACTCAGATCATCGATCTTAGGTCTATCCATAACATTATTTCCCCTTTTCACATCAAGTCATCTTTTTCCTTATCACATAAAGTTAAACTACACAAGATTCCAGAACTACATGCGTTACGGGATACATAATGACGCCCAAACACTTTCTGTTTGGGGTTAGGCCAAAAAATCTATTGTCCAAACTCTATAACCATAAACTAGGAGCCACATAGAGATATTTAGTGTGGTATTAGGTATCCATGACCTTCATTAATGTCGGGTTTTTCCCTCACTGCATCACATATGCCTCTTTTCCATTTTTTCCTTGGTATTTGTATGTTTCAAAATACTCTTTTAGATCATTCACATCAGGTTCTTATCATCCATGTCATGCAAAAACTATAGGAATAGACATCATGGTCCAAGCCCTAAGACCTTAAACTGGAATCCTAGATCCAGGAAGTACAACATTAAATAATTTGAAAATGTCTTAATCATATGATGTTAAACTATGGGATGTCCTGATCACATGACAATAAATTTTACTATGTATAGTCCTCACTTACATGAAGTAAAACTGCAAAGTATATTAGGACCTTATCTGAGAGGTCCTCTCCCACAATGCTGGTTATCTACCATGTTGTTCACACCTTCAGTTTCCACTTGAAATTTGAGATGATGCTACCCTGAGAGATAGGTTTGATCTTTTTTTAGACCAATATGCCTACTCTGATTTTTTCCAAGACATGGTGGTGTAATTTCAAGAGTGTTGGAATCATTTTGAACATTCTATTACTCCACTTACATGCTTTTAATGCCCTTATTCGGATTTTTATCCTCCTTCACGTCTAAAGGGACCCCCCTAATGGTCTGGTACCTTGCCATTTCAGATTACCTACCATTATGGGATATCCCTTAAAGGACTTTGGATGGAATTTTGAGTTTGGCCCCATGTTTTGAATATGGTCAGTGATTAGCCTTAATTTGTTTGTCCCCATCTCAGTCTAGTGGTATAGATATTGTGTTTTGAATATAGTTAGCAGTTGTATCATATCGGCATGCTATCATCATTATATTCCAAATGTTGGGAATTTTGATTCACACTTTAATTTTATCCTTTATTTGGATTTATTCCAATGCCCTTGGAATTATCCCGTTCATGCACTAAAGCACATTGGGAAAGGAAAATTGACTATTCTAAGAGACCTATTCTATAGTCAAAACTACTCTCAGCTTGAATTATCTAGGTGGTCAGTTATTAAAGGAAAACCCCAAGTATTCAATGATTAGTTGGAACTCTCATACAAAGTGAATGATTATGTTTTCATCCCTTGTTTCTCACATTGGTCATGACCCACGTGATCTTAGGGATTGATCATTAATTGCTTCGTATATAATATTGAGATGTAGTAATTAAAGTAGGAATTGTTCTCATGCGTGTAATTCAAAAAAATATGCAATAAAAAAAGAAATATTTCTCATAATTTTGGCCAAAAACGGCCCTTAGAGATCTTCCCATTCAATGTATTTCTTCAATACCACCACTTTTTGTTGTGTGGACTCTAGAATCTCATGCTTATTCTTGAGATCCATCTCCTCGTCAATAGATGCAGAGTGAAGGTGATTATCCCTGATATGCATATGATGCCATTAAGATAAGAGTTTATCAACTTTATGGATCACCTGATCCAACTACTCCTAATATTCCATCAGTTGTGCCTTTAATTTTTCGACGAGTTCAGATTGGTTAGTGATGAATATGAAACGTTTGTTCTTCTGCTTGTTGATACGCTAGATTTACAGCTCAGCCTCATGGTACTTTTGTATGTTCTCATATTTCATTTGGCACCAAGAAGTATCTGGGCATTGGCTGCTCTCCCATATCTTTCCAGTAAGATAGTCACGAATCATCCCATGAAGATGGAGAGCATCCACCCCTCTAGCATAGAGATAGTGGATCTAGATATGGAATGACCTCATACATCCCTTCCATTATTCCTCTTATATGTCAAGGAAACACTTGATACACTTCCACACCATGTTCCACGTCATACGGATCTCCTCGGATGCATCTAGATCAGATTCATCTAGTTACTCAGGGTCTATATGTATGTATTCTAGGAAGATAGCCAGAATTTCATTGGTAGGATCTTTCTCCAACATCATTTTTGAGGGTCTGGGATCTATGACATGAGTTCAAACCTCTTCAATAATTTATTCTTCAGAAAATTCATCCCCACTAGCTATAGTCTTCACCCTGGAAGTGGAATCACCTGTAGCCACAAATTACTGCTCACCAGGTGCCAAGGCCTGATCCACATGAATGACTAGTTTCTTATGGACAGGTAAAATGGAAAAAAGATCCCCCACAGATGTCCCAAAATGATTTGGTGTTATGGGATTTTAGTCTTATGATCACTACATGGAATGGACACCTTGGTCATCCAGGTTCTCAGATAACAGGTGTGGGTTTGCAAAAAAATAGATACTTATAATAGATAAGTGCAGCTAGGTCAAGTGCCTGGGTCATTGTGGGAACTTCTACCATAGGATATCTCTCAGTGCTTATTATCTCAATGATCAGCACTAGATCCTTATGAACAATTGGGATAGCCCGAGATTTGGAGGTCATCACCCTAGACCCTTCCACTAGCTCACCTCTAGCTGTTTTTGGCCAAAAATGGACCTCCACCTTGCTCAGCCTGAGATGTAGACTCAGGGACATATCCCCCATGTCTATCAGAACACTATCATCCCCTTCAGTAGGATCCCCTTGGTCATAACAAATTTTTTCCTAAACAGGACAAAGTTTGGTTAGTGGATCCAAATTATAGAAAGATAAGGGACCAAGAGAGATATGGGTCGAGACTTAATTTGAGTTGTTCAAAAAGCTCCTCATCAGAGTCTGTGATTTTTTTTATCTCACGTGGACTCCCTTGATGATCCACTGTCTCCTAAGATTCCCTACCTCTAGGTCCTTCATCCTCATTCTCTTCTTATTCTTCTTCTGCTTCCTCATCTTCCACCTCCTCTTTTTCTTCTTCTTCATCATCATCATCATCCTTAGGTGGTAGTTCCTCTTGGTCACACTCTTGGATGAGCATCACTTTCACCAAAAAAATGAGGATATTTATATCGCCCCTATTGGCATGAATACACATAAATGGATGTCAGATATGCATGTCGCCAATGAAAATACACCCTATCTTCCACCCGAATAAACTTTATTTATGAAAGTTGGATCCCATCTCGCTTCAATTTTTTCCACAGGAATTCCGGACTTACCGATTACCATAGTGTCTTCTAGGCTAACCATAGTGTGGGGAAGATTGAGTCTGTAGTGGGTTGAAGTAGGTATCTCAATTTTTTTTTTCAGGAGCTTCTTTGGTTGGACCACACAGTTATCTCTCGGACCACACCTCCTCAGAGAGTGGTGGTGCGGCCACACATTGTGTTGTTCCTGCCACCAAGGTTTCATCTCAAGCTGCCCCATTCACCTGGATTTCCTCTGGTCTCACTTCTCTGGTAGTAGCTTTCCTGGTTTCTCACCGTCAAGACTCCACACTTTCCGCCTTGATTTTTTGAATTCACTTTTGAAAAATTGCTTCTGGATATGCCACCACCCAGTGATCAACATACTATGTCTTCAGACTAGCATTGACATCAGTAGTGGGCATTGTTATTATTTCACCAAATATGGTAGTAGTAAACATGAGCCACAACTAGAAAAGGATACAAGGGTGATGCTCCTCCCAAACCTCTGTACACACTTTCTTTGGAATTCACTCCAGGCACCCAAATTGTCTAGTGAAGTGTGATAGAATATAGGGTTCATAAAAGATATTTCCATCAGTATAGTCCACTAACACACCACCCCTAATAATCTATAGATATTCCCTATGCTCTAGTGGACCTCATAGGCCATCCACAATCTAGACGATCGGGGTGTGGAATGGGTAGAAGTTGAAGATTTAATGATTTCCAATTTGGATCTTTATCCCTTCCTTATTGAATGTCAGTAGGAAGACCCCATCAATGTTCAATAAAGATGGTCTTAGTTTTTTTCCTAGAGGAAAAATAGCATTCATGAAGTCATATCTGCCAAGGTGAGATGTAACCCTTCCATGGAGTATCTTGAATGGTCTGCAGATTCTTCTGGGCATACCTCCTCTCGAGATGCACCCCAAGATACTATACAACCTTGTGAGTATAGGCACTTCGAGATTAACCTTATTGTGGGCTTCCATGATCCCAACCATTACCAACATCCTCAGAAGGACCCCCATTCTTATGTCCCTCACTAGAAGCAACCACCCACTTAGGAAGGTAGTAAGGAAGCTATCATATCGTACTTACAGATCCCGACTCTAATTAACACTGAAGCCCCATGACTGTTATTCTCCTGCTGCCAGGATCACCCAGTTGATCCTTCCTTACCCCCCTATGACACATTTGGACACTGTTTTCCTCGGTCTATCATCCTCAATACCTTATCCCTATTGAGGAATAGATTGAACCATGCTGGTTAGGATATGTCTTTCAAGATGTAATCAATATTCATCATCTCCTTTTCTAAGTCCAGAAAATTCAACTTGAAAATGGTGGTTCATGTCATGTCTCTCCAGATGTTCTTTGTTGGTAGGAAATCATCATACTAAAGTCCCTATATAGGAATAACTTTGATGTTATGGATGTCCCAAATACTGATACTGAACTCCACATGGTGGAATTAGAAATTATTTGTGCTAGGGGACCACTATCTGAACAACTCCAACACCAAGTCTTGTTAGCGATAAAAGAGTAATTGTGACATCTGCACAACTTTAAACAACCTGATGTTTCATAGATCTTCCCCAAACTCTTTGCATGTTTGGCACACCCAGTACACCCATGCCCATTCACTCATAAAATTCCCCCTGAAACTCAAGTCCCAGTCCTACTACCAGCCCTTTCTCTCGTCAGTGATGATGCTCTGAAAAGTTCTTTCATAGTGGAAAGGAAATTATATGTCCATCGATTTGATCCCCAAGACTATCCTGGTTTTTGGATTTAGGATGTAGATGAACATCTCCCAAATCTCCCCGTTAGGGTGGCCACTGTTTGTAATTGTATACCATGAAAGGCTATCTTCAAGTGTGACCCACAATTGTGGAGAGTCGGTTTCAAAGATCAGAATGGACACTTACTCTATAATGCGAATGTTCCATAGTGGAAGGTTATTGATCAGGATGTAATCCTTCTAAGCCTATGTTAGTATTCCTAAGAGAATATGATTATCTGAAAACACTATTCTAGTTTGGAGTATATGAGGGTTCACAATTATCTCATCCCTTATTGTAGTAAAGGCATCCTCCATCTCATCAATAGTATTTTCACCAGGCATGTCAGTAAGTCTACAAAAGAACTAAGGGATTTTCATGAAAGATTGAGGTTTGGTACACAAAAAAGCGGGATGTGCACAAGATCAGATAATGGCCATGAAAAATTTCTCTAACTCCAAAGAGTAAAAGTTTTAGAAGTTGCACGGAAAGAAACAACCAATCTTGGGGTCTTTCACACAAGGATCAATAACTTATGTGCAAAAGAGAGATCTCATATCATATAGAAAGTCAAGGTATTGTGACTGGGCCCCCCTGTGTATTTAAAGTCATGGACCAGGTCCTCCATGCATGTGAAAGGCATCTTACACATAAAAATTGAAATGTTTCATGAACCTTCTTAAACATGTTGTTCTCTTCAGAATTTCTCTTGGAACCCAACCTTCTAGTCCCCTTTCACATCATATTACAAAGGGGGGGGGGTTTGTTTTGAATTCCACTTGAGTCTACATATAGGAATATTTTAAAAAATTAAATCCATAATTTTACTTAGAAAACAACTTCAAGAATCCCAAGGGATCCATGCATAAGATTGGACGCCTGCGTGTAAGACCAAAATCCGTACACAAAGCTCTCACACCCCAATACGATCTTTCACCCCGACCACTCAAAGATGGTTATGTAAAGTGCATGGAACTTTAGAGTTTAGTGTGAAAATGGTCAAATGGAACACAAGACTCTTATGTGCCAAATGTGATGTCAATTGGCCTCTTTCATGTTATCCCTATTATGTTCTCCCACTAACATTTTTTCCTATAAATAGAAGGGAACCCTTCCCTTTTTGGGGAAACACTCTGAAAAACTATCACTCTCATGAGTGCAAGAGGACCCCTTCCATGACCTTGCACAAGTCATGAATTAAAGGTATATGATATTGTATGAAAAGTCCCATATGGGTCCACCTATGGGTGAGCCCATAAGGGATTGACCATTTCCCATTTTATTTTTTTCGCAAGGCAAGTGCACATAAAATATTCTACTTGTGTGCAAGACTTACCCCTTGTACAATACCTCTTTCACTCTGACCCCTTAATTTTTCATGAAAACCTACAATATTGCACACACCCCTTCCTATAGGCTCCATGGGTTGTCTCCACCCCAAAGCACCATGTTCGAGCCCCTCTTTCATGCAACACCCACATATTTCATGCACCTCCTTCATGCATCCCTCCAAGCTTGTGCATAGTGATTTCATAGCTCCTCATTTGGTGTCCCATGTTGTGTTGCTCTATCTAGTGCTTCTCTACATAGGTACATTAATAGATATTTCTTATTTTCATAGCTACACTAACATGGAACCCTCGACTAACCACTCCCCCACCCTATTGTTTCCTAGTATTGTTGGTACCATCCCTTCACCAATGGTTAAAGGGTGCCAGTCATGTAAGTCCATAGGGTGAAGAGTGAGTCCCTATCATTCGAGTTGTAGGAAATTAAACTGCAAAGAACCACCATCCTCAACACATGACATTAAAATATATTATTTCCTCATGAAATGCACATGGGGTTCCCCACCTTGGGCATTTTCCATGATCACTCGTCTCAATGGGTGTGAGATCTCCCTCACATGGGATGAAATCCTCCTCGTATGGAACGACATCTTCCATTGGGGAAGGGAAACCATTCTGGTGTAATCCCATATCCTTTATTGAAGGAAGTAGCACACTTTCTCTTCATTTTCACAATTTCCATATCCCTATGCTGCTAACCACGCGTAAGCCACGTTCCATCCCTCATCGATGTATCTTTTGCAATGTGAATGCCTGGTCTGATGCTTCATTTTTTTTCTCACACCGAGTATGGATCACATGGGCTTAGAGGATAGTAGTGACCATGACACTACTACTCAGAAATCCATCCTAGAGTAATCCCCAGTTTCTACCTTCATGGGCCATCTCAGTGTGTAATCTATGAACAACTGAACTACTTGGGTTTTGATTCCTATCTTCTAAACATGGTACATGGGAAGCCTCACTGAGGTTTAATCCTAACCACCTGTAAACTCTATCAACCTCTTATTAGGGGTGAATCTCCTGGATCTCATCATCCACCTTTATAGATTCCCAACCTATTCTTTCCCTCGATCCATTACATATCAGGAGGATTATGCCCCACCCGGTGGTCACATCTCCTTCAGGTCCACTTGGGCGGCTGGCCATGCGTAAGCCCCAACCACATGTCCCATTTTTACTGGTAATCTAACCATGTGTAATCCTAAACATCCCTATTATAGATATATAGAATTTTACTCCCAACTAGCTGAGATACGTAGGAAACCTCTCTGAGGATCAATCCCAGCACTGTTATCTTCACATTGGTTCTATCCCTTTCATTTCTCCCAACTCATCCAACCCTCCATCTCCATCCAAATCCTTAACCAGGACAACACATGATAGTGGGATCATGACACTCATTCAGGCATCTAACCATGTATAAGGCCCAGCCATCTGCTCCATCACCTCACCATTATCACAGCGAGGTCATACTATCCAAATGGGTCTTCTCAGTGCACAATCCCCACTCATTCATTCCCCTCTCTCAGTAGCACATGGGTCGTCTTAGTGGGTAATCCACATTCATCCCATTGATACTCTTTGCATCACCCAGGAACCTAACCATGTGTAATACCCACACAATTCATATCCATCCGACCAAGAGCGACCCTCTCGCGATGGGCCATTAGCCCTGTGTAATCTCCAAATCATACCCATTTAAACTACATGGGTTTTGATCCTTTTCTTTTAAATAGGGTATGTAGGAGTCCTCCCTGAGGTTCAATCCTAGAAAATGGTAAACGTTGGTGTACCCTCTCTTTGGGTCCCACCTCCCCGATCTTCCCTCAGTGGTGTCCAGATCAGCCTTCATATTGTGAAATCTTACCTATATGGGACACACCGCTCTTGGGTTTGTCCTCATTGGGCATTCTAATCCACTCATCCAGTAAACCTTCTAGATGATCCTTTATTGGGATGTTCCTATCTGATCAACCATCACAAGTTTTTCGATCAGTTTGATCCATCTCCATTAAACATTAAACTCACATCATACCCCATTCCAAAAATAGGAAGTCGAGGAAAACCTCTGAGACATGCCTTTGGAATAAGATACAATATGATTAATGTGGGAAGCCTTAGGTTTCTATACCTTTGAGAATCCCTATGATGAGGAATAATATAGGTGTTCCAGTGTTTCAGTGTCCAGACATGCCAACGATGCCTTGTGTGACTACTCTCTTGACTGAAGGTTACTGCTCTGACTTGAACCTTTGGAATGTCCTGATTGAAGAATCATAATTAACCAGTTTCCACAAAGAGATGACACCAAGAATGGGTTCTAAGAACAATGTCTTAATCTATAAGGGATTCCAAGACTAAGATATGATTTTTGAGGATGAATCCATAGGGGGGTCTGACATCCCATCATCAGGTTTCGATCAAAAAGAAAACATCTCTAAAGAAACAATGAATGTATCCCACTTTGGAAAGAGGGAATGTGGGGTACAATGCATCGCCAGTGAGTTTCAACCTGATGACCCAAGTGACACACCCTAGCAAAAGCTTCAGAAGAAAATATTATGATCATTGAAAGGTTTTACTTCAAAATCTAATTTTAATCTAGATTTTCTATTCTTGAATTTTAATTGAATAAAATTATTTGATAATTGATTAATAAACCCTTTTACGTTTCTTCTCCTATGGTTATACATGATATTTTCAATTAATAGAATGATTTTCCACTCTTCAACACTTAAATTAATTGAGAAAATGTTTTAAAAAAATCTAACTTCATTTCTCTCTTCAGATAAAAATATGTTTTCTTCCAAAACCATGTTTTCTAAAAAAAAATCAAAAATGATTTTAATATTTTCTGAATGATTTATTAAATTAATTTTCACCCATTTTTACTCTTTCAAAAATGTTTTCAAATGAATATTATGTCATTTTTAAAATAATTCCCTTTAGGTTTTTTCTGAAAATGTGAAAGAAATATTCTTGTCATTTTTTAAAGAAGACACTTTCCTAACCTTTTTTACAGTGCAACATGAATGTCATTTTTACTTTTACATCATGTAAAAAATTAATCCCCATCATGACCATCATTTCATTGAAGCTTCCTTTTTATGTTTACATGATATTTTAAAATAAAATGTTTTTTAAAATTTATTTTCAAATAAAAGTATTTTCAAAATGTTTTCCAAAATTAAAAGGATATCTTCCTCAAAAATGTTTTTAAAGATCTTTTTATGGTATTTCTGTTCATCAATTAAAGTAACACTTTATTATTACTCTAATGGGTATATGTTGATACCACCCTTATTCGTCCTAGGGATGGTTTGTGATTTTTTTGACCAAGGATAGTATTAATATTCACTTCCTTATTTCAATTTGTAGTCATTAACTTCCCCTTAAAATATTCAGTTTATTATAATCATTAGACATTAAATTTCCAATAAATATCTTTATAATTTATCCTAGTTATAATTTTGTCTTAAACCATGTCTCATTTATATATATGATTTTTATTTCAAATTTATTTAATTGACAGGGGAAATATTGAAAAAATTGAATCCTTTACTCATTACAGATATTTGATGTTACGTCATATTGATTAATGAATTAAATATATTATTCAATATATGAGGAATGCATTAGACCTGCAGTTATGATTGGGGACCGACATTATATATACACTTGATGCATTGGTAGGTATCATGAGAAAAATTATCTAAGATATAATTAAATGGGTTTTTACCTATAGGTTAAACCATCTTTTGAAAGGTATTGATGGTAGAGGTATCATGTTCCAGAGACATAACATCCAATAATTAAATATTTCCATCATTAAGTGTTTAGTTATTATTATCTAGGAGATTTTCACTATGATATTATATCTATATGAATTTAATTTTTAATTTATTGATTAAATGGATTTTTTATCTGTTATTTACCTTTCCATATTGATTATTCCTTATCCAGTTATTTAAATGTCATGTATGCTTAGTTATTTAACTTACCATTTTGATTATGCTTTTTGATTCATGACATCTTCCACTGTACTTAACCCTTATTGATAATTTGAGATTACCCTTATTTTTTTCCATTTCCGCAAGATTATATGAAATATACAATGTCTGATATACAAGGATATTTGAGAGGGGATAATTTTATTCTCAAAAACAAGTATATTGTAATTTGGGTTTCCAAATGTAATGTAAGACTCAATTATGTATCTAGTTTACTAAGACTACTAAACTATTTGCTCATTTGGGATAAGATTACTTGTATATTATTCTAATGTAATAAAGTAGACTCTGACTCTGGGCTATTGGGGATGGTGTCACTACATTTAATATGAATGAAATTAAATTATTAAAGTTAAAACAACCCAAAAAATCATTTTATGCTTAAAATATTTTTTTATAAAATTGGTGTTTTATTTCAAGAAAATAAGTATATTATGATTAGATAATAATAAAATATGTTGATAATATGAATAATATATTACTAAAAAATTAATTAGTAATTGATATGAATATAATAATAAATAATAGTTAACATTTTAGAAAGCTATTTTCCAATATGAATAGTTTCCACAATAATTTTTTATTTTATTTAAATAATAAATTATCAAATTTTAGATATTTAATTTTATAAAATGAATTCCATTTATTTTATGAAGCATAATAATATAATCTTAAGATGAATTTTTTGGATTTCTCTAAAATGAATGGGTTTTAGGTGAATAGTGAAAAATACTATTTTTATAAAAAACATGACTTTATGATATTATTAGTATATAAGTATAAATTTTAAATGTATGAAACCTTTTTCTAATACCAAATATTTATTCTATACGCAACTTTATAATTTTGAAAATGTTGGTTTTAATTTACAAACCCATATTTGATAATGATCATTATCCACCTTTTCAAATAACTCATTAATTAAATTATTATTGGTTATATAATAAAGTTTATTTTATTATTATAATAATCATAAAACATGTTTTCCCTTTTCTATTAAGAAAAATGAAATCGTCATTCATGCATTGTGAGACTACTGCTACCATGACATAACTTGTTTTGTTTTCCTTCACAGTCTTACAAGGATGGTATAAAAGTGGAATTCAATAAATAATTATGATATTTATATCATGTTTATTATTATTAAGTGATTTACCATATTACCCCTTTCTCTTGTTCAATATAAAATGAAATCGTCAACCATGCATATGTGCGGACTACCACCTCTATAGAATAATTGATTTTCATTTTTATTCTAATCACTGCCTTACATGTATGGCCAAGAGGATGATATTAAATGATAAATATGATTTTTATGGTATCATTAAGGTTTTGGTATTCTAAATTTGAGAACCTATTAATGATATTATCAATAAGTTATTATTTTTAATTCAATCGTTTAAAACAAGTGAACTAAGAGGATAATGATATCTTATTTATAAGTAATGACATTATATAAATTATATTCTATTTATAACCATTTAAAATACTGATATATCACTCTAATAAACACTAAATAATATCATTATTATTCTATTATAATGGTATTACAACTAAACTACCTCATAATCATCCATTAATTATGGTAGGTTCATGTTTGGGTCGGTTTAACCACCTACTTGAACAATACTATAAATTTATATAATGAATGACTATGAGAAAATATTTAATGTTATAATATTATATAAATATGTAAATATATTTTTTGGTTATGGTATGGTTATATCAATATTTTACTCATTAATTAAGAAAACACCTTTTATTCATTAAAAACCACCTAAACATGATCATCATCGATTCCATCTTCATGTTTTTTAACCAAAACTACCATGGAATTAATTATACCCTTTATAAATATCATGTATAATATATTATAGTTCATTTAATTATCTTATAATGATTAAAATTTTAACCATAATGAATAACAACACCATTTTTACGAAACTAGTTCAAAGTGATAAAGATTATTTACACTCGATATTGAAAATTGGTAAAAACTAACTAATATTTATATATATAGAATGAATGTAAATGAGGATTATAAATGGTTATAGTTATGAATAGGGTTATTATTAATTTATTTAATGAAATTAATTTAATTATTCTGGATGTTTGGTGTAAGCTCATAACAAATCAGGACCAAGGTAAGGGTTTTCATCCCAAATTCCTCTCTTTGATACATGTTTTATATTATGAATATAATTTCATTTATGTGGTGTATATACTACCTATTTGAAATATAATATCATTAATTATATTCTAGTCATGATATTTTAATTTCACTAACAATACCTATCTTTAAAGGGGTTTTGATTTGAATGTTTCTAAATCCATAAGGGTTTTCTTGGTCTTAATTCTGATTCATTGTGACATAATAAGTTTTGTGAACAATGTTTTATTTATATAGTGTATTCAATGAATATGGATATATATTTTTTCATTATATTTATATTCCATAGTATTTACTAGCCAAATCATCTTCCCTGATTCAAGTGGATATTGATTCTATTATTTCCCAATAGTAAGGATTTTTGGTAACACGACTTTCATTCATTGATTTATGATCATTCTCTTGAACATATTTCATATAATTAGGGTATATTATATTCCCTTGATTTTATTATTTGTAATTATATCATTTTTTATGGGTATATGAATTCCTAATATATAAAACCTTTGGAAAATATTTCTCACTTATTGGGATATGTTCTTTTGAAACCATCCGTCTTTTCTCTGAATGTGTCATGGTCCTGTTATCCCTTTTATTTACATGGATAAAGGTTTTAGAGTATTGTATATTGTTATTCCAATATTGATTATTATTGGTAAGTTGACTATTAATTGTTTTATCATACACCTTATTTCTCATTATGGGCAATGATCATGTTATTCCTTTTATCGACATGTGGAAAGTATTGACATTCTTGATGACTATTAGCTACTAATATAGGTTGATCAGGTATTAATATTCTATATTCTAAATTATACAAATATCCATGTTTTTATTCAGCCAAATGTTCATTAGGGAATGAAATGAAAGGTCTTTTTGTATCTTTTGGTTAATCCATTGGACTTAATCAGGCGGTGAATGGGGTCTAGAACTATATATCCCCCACAATGCATCGACGGGTCTCATGAAATAAAATGTGTTGGGTTTTGGTGCAAACTTCTTCCCATAACTGGATAGTGTCTTGGAATAAGGCCTTGAGAACATTTTTTAATTTCCTACATTATGTATTCCACCAGTATGAGATTATTATTATTGATATCCATGTTTTTATTTTTTATCATGGATATAGTATGCTCTTAGATTCAAGTTGATTATGGATTTATGTTGTTTACTTATTCCTTCTATAATATTTATACCATGTTTATACCATGATTACCTAAGATTTATGTTTTACCTTACTAATTTTTTTAGCTCACTCCTTCTTATCTTTATAATGTGTGAAATAATTTATAGGAGATGTTGGAGAATCATTATGGATTAATTAGTTTCATATATAATGGAAAAACATGTATGTTTGATACAAATAACCTTGGATTTGTTAGTTTTTATTTTTTCCTAATTCTCTAAAATTATAAAAATGAAAATATCCTTTGGATATAAGAGATGAAATAATAATTAATTATTTATAATTAATGATGGTTATGTCTATAATTTTAGAGATAGTATCAAAGAGAGTTTATAAAGTATGTGTTTACGACACCAAATCCAAGAGTGCAAGTCCAGGGCATCACAACAGATCTAGACGAAGAACCTCTGTGATTATCTCCATTAATGTTTCATGTTTCATCATATTTATCATGATCATGTTCAAGTAAAATTGTGGTATATTCACTTAGTATCACCATTCATGAATGATATAATGATCCCTCTCAACATGAGTACCAAGGGGGGAATGAAATCTTGACGTGGTTGTAAGCCCACAAAATCTTCTAGTAGGGAAACCTCAAAGGAATGTTATGATCTATCATAGAAGAATATTAAAATTATAAGGAGGATTCATACTACTCTAATTTGGATTTGTTTTTGATTATTTATACTTGATTAATTTTAGTGAACATTGTTTATGAAACCTTGCTAATAACATAGAGCATGATATCGATACATAAGAACATGATGAGGAGGGATCCTTTTAAAATTTTATTTTCTTCATAGTGTGATATGAGGATGTATTGAAATAATAAATATTCTAGGATAATAACTTGATAGTTCCACTAAACATTCAATTATCACTCGCTCAATTATCTTCTATCAATGGAAAAGTAAAAGGATTAGCTTTATCCACAGTCCACCCACTACTAGAAGAAGATGACCCACTTTTTGTTTAGGAAAATATTACCTAGAATGAAGTTAATCTAGATAAATTTATTTTACTTAATAATTAATTTCCCAGAGATAATATAGCCATTAATTATAACTCTAAGACTAAATCCATTATTCCTCCCTCAACTGACCCATTTCCACAATGAGAAATTTCTTAGCTAATAGAGTGGATTCGAGTCATCAGACTAGCTCAAGATCAAAACCACCAGTATACCTAACCATAAAACTAAAAGATTATTAGGATTTTCCTCCACTAGAAAAATAACTACCACTATTTTATGAAATTTATCATATTCTAACTATGGTTAGTTACTAGGTATGGCTGAAGATAGGTTGACTATATCAAGATCTTCTGATCACTCCCACTCAAACACTAGCTCTAATAGTAATACTAGAAGATCTTCTTGAATCCATTGAATATATTAACACTTCAATAGAAACCATGGAGGTTCTATGAGCATCAATATAACTAGAAAGTAAATGATATCATGAGTGTATGGATTTTTCCTTTCCCATGCTTAACTTTAGGAATCCCACCTTCCCAATATTTAATGGTACATAAGATCAACAAATACATCTTATTAATTTTATATCTTAATGAAAACCTATGTTTGGAAAGAGTATTTAGAAGAAATAAATCTCAAGTGTTTCATCCAAAATTTGGAAATAAATACTTATATCTAGTATAAAAATCTGATAACAGGACCCACTATCGATTGGAATTATATTTAGAAATAGTTCCAATACATTTTTGTTACAACACTGAGGTGGAATAGAAACCTTGAACTCTCAATATGTAGGCAATGTAAAAATGATAGGGTATCAAATTTCATCACCAGGTGGAATTATTTAACCTATTATCTAAATATATAACTCTAACAAGGTTAGTTACTAGAAATATTCATAGAGAATCTATGAGTTGAGTTATAGACATCACTCATACTATTGGAAAATCTTAGTGTATTTAGATAATTTTTACAATGGCACAGTGATTGAAATGTTCATTGGGATTTTCTAAATACAAATCTTATAGAACATCTTCAATATAGGGAAAGAAATATGTAAGGTATAAATGATTATTTTCAACTCAAACTGGCACTAATTTTAGTTTTGGATCTCAACTCTACCAATTATCATTTAGTAGCTCCTCCTAGGAAATAGTAATAGTAATTCCCATGTCAGGATGGGGATAAGGTATTGTACCCAAGTAAGTATTATATTTATTTTCAATGGTTTAGTTTGTGTTTAATGGAGTTGATGTTGATTCTTAGAGAATTATGATAGATTTATGATAATGCTTTGTATTTCATGCTTGATAAAACATCCATGTAAGTCCATAAGATATTTGAGATACTTCCATGTTCTATGGTAAAGTAACTTGAGGCTACAATTTGAAGAACTTGAGTAGACAAGTTCAAGAAAATGTGGAAAATTATTTGTGATGATTGATAAGATAATATTCAAGGGAAAAAAGAAAAGTGTTTATGGATAAAAGAGCACTATCTACACCATTTTTAAGTAGTGTAGAAGTGGTTGAGAAGATCTAAAATTCAGATAAAGAAATTCTAAGGTAATATGAGATAAATTTAGAATATCCTAGACTCATGTAGGTGTTTTGAGAATATAGGAAAGTCTATGTAGCTAAATATACTATTCATGAAAACAAGCAAAGTTCAAATTCACATAGCTGATTATATAATGTAGCTGAGTGAAAATACATGTATCTAAATTACGTAGAATAATCTACTACATAGTTATTTTGGATAGAATCAAATAGCTAAACTTCCTAATTAGCTGATCCAGTTACATATCCAAAGTGAACAATATTTCCTATATGAACCATTTAGCTGATTGTAGTGATGTAGCTGAAGTAAAACACATAGCCGATGTGATCCATGTAGCTGATCAAATAATGTAGTTGAACTCAACTATATAGATGGTGTGAGTCATGTATATGGTTAATATAATCCAGTTGAATTAAACCATATAGGATAATTCAATCCATGTATGTGCTTCACATAATTATTTTAGAAACCTATGTGTTTTTAAATGCATAAATATTGGAGGAATTACTAAGATCATGATATTTAAATATCATATGGATAAATAAATACTAATTATTCAAGGTATTTAAATGAATATTTGAATCACAATTCAAATGATTTTAAATGTTAGATAAATAATAAATTTGTTGACCAATTTTAATGAGATGATCCTACTACCGAAGATCATGGGGGTTCCATAATTAAAATAT
Organism: Viscum album; assembly: GCA_963277665.1. Taxonomy (NCBI): domain Eukaryota; kingdom Viridiplantae; phylum Streptophyta; class Magnoliopsida; order Santalales; family Viscaceae; genus Viscum; species Viscum album. Next base: position 1,776,773,603 of record OY728132.1, read on the forward strand.
GGAAATATTGACTGTGATAATTTTTAGAATAATATTCACAATTTTTTTAAATATAAATATATGTTTTAGGTATCAAAGAAAAATATAGATAGAAATGAGAACTCTTGTGCATATTACAATATCATCAAGGAGAAGAAGGTGTTCTGAAGCCAAGAGATAGACCTAAGTATTCAAATAAGTTTAGTATAATCTATATCACACTAGATTTAGAGAATTTTCTTAAGACCAGTAGTATTAAATCTCTTGAGGAAGTACACATATAGACCTATTGATCCATCTACCCATGGAAAAAGAGTTTATTTCAAATTGTTGTAGAATAAACTAAGGATATGAAGAAGATATTTCTATTTTGTATCCTTATTAAAGAAGATAATTATATCTTCTAGTGGGTGAAAAAAAGAAGATAAAAAGATCGGAAATCTATGTTGATTAGACTAAGACTGTATGTAGGTATAATCAATTATTTTATTTTGAAGAATCTTTGTTGGGGGTCTAACTGATGCAACAAGAAGTATGCTTTTATAAAAAAATTATAAATATTGTGTGCTGATTTTCCTTATTTTTTTATAGCACATGAGGTGATTCTATGATAAATATTCTTAAGTGGATTAAGAAACTTAAAATTTTTGAGTGGCTGAATTAAAAATAAAGTGAATTCTTAAAAAGGGACCAATGATTCTATAAGATCACAAATATTCTTGAGGTATGTTCTTATTTAATTTTTTCTTTAAGTCAGTTTATTTTGGGTAAATATGTGTTTTTCAAATGTTTATGGAGTCTTAGGGGTGTTCTGAGGGTTTAAGATATTAAATAAATGGAAAATGGATATCCATTTCATGTTCCATGGTTGTTACATAGTTAGGAGTAACCATGCACCCTAACCATGCATACATGGAGGAAGGGTGCATGGTTTAGATAAAATTGTGCAAGGGGGAGGCCAAACCATGTGGGTTTGGACATATCCATTTCTCATGGTTGGAACATGGTATGACAAACCATGAATGATACTTAGGTAACTATGTGACTTGAACCCCTCCTGGGAAGAGGTAGGTACATGGTTAGTGCACAATTTGTCAAACCATGTGACCAAACCATGCACCCTATTAAATTTTGGATTTTACCATTACCCCCTCATGATTTTATGTGTTCCACCTTATTTATTTCCCCATTACTCCTTAATCAATCATAGTGACAAACTAAAACAACTAAGGCTTCCCAATGTCCAATCTACTTTATTTCTAGGCCGTTTTGAGTGTTGTTGGTTGAGGATATAATTTCTGGGTAAGTATAATGTGCATGTTGCTTCTTTTTTTGGATTAGGGATTATAGATTTTTTCTTCTTCTTCTGAATCCCTAAAACCATCTATTTCAACCAAATCATAGGTTAAGGATTAAAGGGGGTTTGAATCTAGATTTAAGGATAAGTTTATGTGATAATTCATCAACATATTCAACTTAGGTGGTATACAAGTTATACCTCACAGTCTTGATATCGATTTGTGCAAATGAGGTTGTATTATTGGTTCCCTCTTGTTGTGCATTTGATACCTTTAGTGTGATTTGGTAAAATGGTTGGATAAATGATGAATTTAACCCCTCATGATTCTCTTGGGATGTATTTAGTATGATTATACCGGTTTAGGGCCACCCATGGGGTACACCAATATTCCCAAACATGGAAAATTGCAATGTTAAGCATAGAGTTGATTTGTGTATCCCATGAAGAATAGGTTGACATGTTAGTTTTAATCAAAAATAGTCACTAATGGTAATTGTGTCTAGTTGTTATCATGAAATAAGGGGTTGTTTGGTTTATGGTTAATGGGTTAAATGAGTTATGTATTTTGAAGGGTAATTGGTTGATTTTCAAAGGATGTGAATGATAAATGGGTAAATTGGGTTAATGTATGTAAATGAGAATGTGTTAAATGGGTTAATGAATGTGAATTTATGAATACGATAAATGGGTTGAGGTATGAGAAAGGGAATTGGGTTAAATGTTCTATACAATGTAAATGGTAAATGTGCTAATGAGTTAGATCCCGGTGATGGTTTATATATTGAATGAAAACAAAATGTGAATGGTGTTTATTTGGTTAACATGAAATGAAAATGAAATTGATGTTAATGGAGTTTGATTAATAATATGGCATAAGGGAGTGTTTGGAATAATTTTAATGGGTTATTAATAAATAAATTGTAAATGGTAAATATGTCATTAGTTTATGACATGATAATGATTTATGTATTGAATGATTTATGAATGGTGATTTGTTTTGTGTATTATTGAATACGGTTTATAAAATGGCATATGTGGTAAATGGTTAAAGAAGCATGTGCACATGTATTTTTAGTTGTGGTTTATTTTACTTGAATATCTACACCCACATGTCAAGTTAGACTAAGGCTCTAAAACGCACCACTATAATGGATGGGTAAGGAAAGGGGACTGAGGCTCTATGATTCTAACTATTGCATTTGATGAGACTTCTTGGATTATGGATTCAAGTTAATCTTGATGTATTTTTTTATGAAATTCTTATCTTTAGTGATATAGGGAACATGAATTATCCCCTTATGCATAGTAATTTACTGACTTAGGCCATTGTGTAAATGTTGTAAATTCCTAACCCATGGAAAAAGTGGAGAATAAGGACCAAGTGATTAAAATAGTTAAAGTGAATATTGTTAACTAATGGAACTTAAGTGATTTTTTGTTTACCTTTTCACTTATTTAGTTTTTTTACACACTATTTATTTATATTGGATATTTTATAGACACCATTGGTGATGACCTACTATGTTGTACTGACACCCTACTCGGACCACCATTGGGTACCCAAGAAAATTTATTATTGTGGGTCTAGACTAGGATAACGGAACCATACTAGAGGGTTGAGATGTGAATGGTTTATTCATGGATGATGATATGTACTTGGATTTAGAACCCTCCTTAATGATTCATTTGTTTTTATTATTTTTGATTTTCCTCACTTTTGGCACTGTTAGCGTGACATGGTATATTTTTTATTGGTTGTTTTTTGTACCTTATTTGAGAATGGTTAGTAATTCATGCTTATGGTTTATTTTTTATTTTTTACTTTATTTTATATGTTATCCATTGTGTCTTACTCTGTTAAAGAGGGTATATTCTCCTCACATGATCTATTATACCCTCACTACAATTAGGCATCCTCTGGTGCATGGGTAGGCATGCTTGAGGTCATGTGATGACCTGGACTGGGGAATCAATTAGTGTCTATCAGGTCAGGGATGTTAAAAATGGTATTAGAGCTATTATTTTCTATTTTACTATTATTTGGGGATGGTAGACAGGAGATTAGGATGTGTCGGGTCTATGGAATGATCTCGTTCTTGGGAGTAACTAACCCATGTATGGTGGGAAACCCAAGTACTGAGGGTGGGAATTGTTGTTCTTGATGTGTGTTGTTATACTTGAATGATATTTCACCATTGGGTGATGCACTTGTTGTGCCACATGACTATTTTATGATATTTTCTCATGATGAGTATGTTTTATTTGACTAGAATTTTTTGGTTGTAACACCCTCCAATGTTTTCAGGAGAGGGTGGACTTGAGTTCTGAACATGCTATATGTTGGAACATGAAGGGAAACGGGAGATGGGTATCCCTAGGGTTATGAATAGACCCTGTGTATTAGTGGTTTGGGTAGTGATAGTGACATAGTGTTTAGACCTTGGTGAGTTTGATGTTTTGGTTAGAGGGTTGTTCCTCATTGTACCTTTGGTTGGGTTGTGGCCTTGAGGTTGAGAGGTATCATCTAATAACATGGATGTGGTAACCCTTGTGGGTTGTGATCGGACGAATGTGTTTGGTTTTGAAATGGATGTCTTGGTCCATGTTACCATTATTGGTGGTGGTGTTATCATGGCTTATAACATAGATTAAGTAATTTATTGGTGTTCTATGAGTAGTTTGTATCAGAATGGGGGTAAGAGTGCCTCTGTGAGAAATGATTTATTGCGGCTTGATGTGTATGTATTTGATAGAGGAACAAATTATTTTTATTTTAATGACTTCAGTTTAGGGACTTAGTATCATTAAACCCTAGAGAGTGACCTGTGAGAGGGTTTGACTATGTTGTGAGTTATCTTGGGTGTGTGAGGCATAGGTGTATGTTTTGGTTTTGGACATTTGTGCTATTGGCCTAGAGGGATAAGTGGGATGGTCAATGGTTTTGGAGATGTGACTCAATCTATGATTATGAGTTGATAGTTTTGAGAAAATTTAGGGTAGCCTCAAGGGAGGTTGTACTAGTGTTGAGGGTTTCTTAGGATGTGAAGAACGAGTGGTTTCTTTATAGGTGGGATCAACGCATAGTTGGTGTCATCGAGTTCTTGGTGAAAATGCATGGTTATGATTAGGTTTCTTTCTCAAGGAGTCACTTGAGAACCTGTTGTGGTTGTAAGGTTGGTTTTGAAGGGTTAGATCATTTTCATGTGTGAACCATCTGTTTTGACAATAACTAATGGAGGCCCATATGTTGATTTAGGGTGGAGGAGACAAGGATGACTGAAGTGTGGGTGAGTGCTTTTTTTGTGAAGTTGACACTCGAGGTGAGGGTGGTCACATGGTTGTGCTTATTTATACGAATGGTTTGGTTGTTAGGTGATATGTTGAGAATTACATGAGGCCAATGAGTCTGATTAACCAAGAGGCATATTTAGATGAGTAAGTGGGTGTTTGGGCCAAGCTCTAGTGATGTTTGTATTGGGTGATCTAAAGTCGGTTTTAGTGTGTGTGGTCTCAGGAGAGTGTGAGACCTTGATGGATCTAATGAGGTCCAGATGTGGGAACGCACTGGTTAGGCATGATTCTATTTGGGATGGGTGAAAAGGTGGATCAGGATAAACATCTATCATTCTCTATCAAACCAATGTGGGAAGCGTGGCTATGCAAGAGACTGTTGGAAGATGATTGGTTCAGTGGCAGTGGTTCTAAAGGAAACATTGGTACACGACTTCTTGGTAGAGGGTTGTGAAGTAGTGTTGAGTTTAGTTGGTAACCCCACTTAAGTTAGGGTGTCCAGGAGTTGATGAGACATTACAGGAGAGTAATTACAAGAATCTCTATAGGTCAAGGTGTCTCTATAATGGGAGGTGAAATCGATGATGGATAATTGTGGTGGTGTTCGTTTATGAATTCTTAGTGTACTTTTATCTTTTAATGATCATGCCTAACATCTTGAAATCATCCCTAGTACACAGAGAAAGCTCTAGATTTATTCCTAGCATCTTAAATTTGTTTTGGATGTATATGGTACCTTTTGGTGGTTACGCTCATGGGGTGGTATATGTAGATATGGATGGTGGGGAGTACATCTTCGAACAGTTGTGGGTGCGGTCCTCATGATGGACTGGATGTCGAAGAACATTGTGGGTGTCATTCACAGAAGCCATTAATGGGAATCAAGTGGTATTTCTTTGTGGTTTTGGGGAAATCTAGAGGGCCACGTCCAAGTTTGGGGTTCATCTAGTTATCAAAGTGTGATCCATGGTGGTTGGAATTTCTAGAGGAAATCATGGTATCAAAACTCTTAAGTTAGGGAGTGATAAGTCAGCATTGGATGTGGGGAAGTAGTGCATGGAGTTGATGTGGTGACAACAAGATGCCAACAAGGTTCTTGTGACGTGCATGTTAAACTCCTCAGGAAAGGCTAGGTGGGCCATGGATGTGGTGGTCGTATGATCCGAGTATTTGTTTTGGGCCCGGGGTGGTACCAAATATAATTTTTGAGGTCTATGTTTAAGTCATTGATGGGCATGGTATGATATGGATACGGTTCATGGAAAGGGATGTTGGATTCTATATCCTCATAGAAGGTTGAGAATAGACTCTGTTGGGTGTGTTTTGGTGACCATGAAGTTTTCTTAGGTGTTAAGAAATGTTTTCCAAGTAAGTTAATGAAATGATAATAGTGATGTTGAGCGTTTCCATGATGTGTCAGCCGAGGAAAGATCATCTTGTCTAGGAAAAAGGAATAAAAGTGGTGAGTTGTAAACCACCTTTTCTGGATGTTTTTGGATTTGAAACTATATTTCAGAATTTGGGAATGGGTTTTGAGTAAGGAACTAGTCATCTTTAGTTGGTTTATGGATGTTGGGAGTGGTGATGTTAGGTGAAAGTTCCCAGTGATGATAATTATATCACTGAGAGGGGTAGGGGTGAATGAGTGATACTTTTTTATTCTATGTTTCTTTTAAAATAAAACAACCTCCTCCTCCTATTAAATATTCATTTCTCTACTAAAAAAAATTCAAACACACATCCAATGCAACACAAAATTTACAAGGTTCACTATTTAATAAGAATAGCTACATCCTTGGTATGGTTTGGAAATGATCCAAAACCATACAATCCACTAGAAATAAATACTTTGAGTATAATGAGTAGGATATGCCCTTTCACTCATGTAGTAATTTAATGACAATCCAAAAGTATTTGTGCACCCTCTTAGAAAAAATATTGTAATACAATGTTTTTGTAACACATCATGTTACCTGTGCTTATTTTCAATTCCAAAAATGTATTCAATTGAAATACGATTCTTAACATTCTTACCTGGAAAATGGTAAGAACTTCCTAGAATTTGTTATGTAAAAATCAATCTAATTTTTTGACAAAGAATACTCAGAGTATTATTCTTACCAATATTATTATTCCAATCCTATTTTTTTCAGAATACGATATAAATGAATTAGAACCACTTCAATTACTGAGCCAGATAAACTCAGAACGATTATTCTTTAGTCTGAGAACTCGAATATGGAAATCATGAAGGCAATTAATCCATCCGAATATGATGATCAGCTGAATACAATTGAAAATATGAATATGGTAATCAATTGAATATAATAAACACCAAGTATTATTATCATTTGAAAACAACATTACAATATTGTCTCTTCTCCAATGTATTCTTCCCCTCAAAACATCTTCAACAAAGATCAATACAGTATCTTCTTTCTCTCACTAAAAAACTCAGAGATTATCTATCTACTATAGTGAGAAATACCAATAGTCATAAAGAACAATGTACTTCTCCTTTTATAGGTGACCCTCGAGAGGTTTGCGTGGGAATCCCAAAAATCTTTCCCGTTCACACAAATTCAAAAAAAATCATTTTCCCTTGAAATCATGGGATGTATTTTGACTTCTTCAACTCTTTTCGAACCTTCTCAATTCTTCTTCAAAATCCATCTCCTTCTTCATACATTCATTTGAATTTCCATTCCTATTTCAATTTCTGAGTCCAATTTTCATTTACTGAGTCAGATTGATTTATTCAAAACAAAGTGTTGTACTAATTGAAATTGTAAATAAAGAAATTAAAACTACTCTTGAATTTCATACTCCACCTAGACAACATATTCATCTCCTTTTATTCATCACTTCTATTGAACCACTTATAGGTGAAAATTTTAGAGAAAATCATAGTTCATTTATCACTTCCTTAAACAATTCAATCAATCATTCAACTCAGCCTAAGTACGACTGTGCAGAGTATGATCCTTCTGAGTACGATTTTACTGGGTATAATAATTTTTGAATACAATCATTTATAAGTATGATAATTTTTCACCTGATCCTGAGTAGGATCATCCTGGGTATGAAAATTTTATTATGCTTCTGATGGATGAAATGATGCTATAATAAATCAACATCATCTCTTACTCTTCTTCCACCTAGATCCTATCAACTTGAAAAAAATCGACACCACATCTTACTCTCTCTTTCTTTCAACAATATTGTATCACAAGTTCTCTAATAAATTTATGATTTTTATGAAATAAAAATCAACAAATAATTATCGCATTTAATTTTGTCGTAGTCATGTAGACTCTGATACTTCATCAAAACAATAACTTCTTTCATATCGAATTCAGAGTGAATCTAATGAAAATAAATTCCTCATTACGATATTCTCCCATTCTATACCCAAGGTGATTCCAATCAAAACATTTTCTTTCAAATAGTTTCTTCTTGTTATGATGGAAAAAGTGAGTCTGATTATTTTGAAATCATGAGTCTGATTCTTTTTAAAACAAAGATCAATAATATTTCCATTCTTCATCTTTTTCAACATACTTTTTTCTTCAATATATTGATAGATTGACAACAAATACAACCAAAACACAACTTGGTCCTAAAAATCTCCTCTTTTGTATTTGTTTTCAATACCCACTTCAACCAGTTGAAAAAAATAAGTGGTATTTTTTTTATTTTCTCACTTTTTATTCTCTATATTCCTTTCTTACTCCCCCAATTTATTTTTTCTCCCCCTTTCTCTTATCTCTCCCCCTTAATGATAAAAAAATCAAAGGGGGCATCAAGACATGTTTTATCCCAAATGATCTCATTTACATGGGTTGTAACTTTTCATTTTTGAATTTAAAAACTTTTCTTCAACATGGGAATCACATGATTTTCTTAACAAATAACCTTTAACTAAATAACTCTAAGTATATGTGGGAGAACTCTGTGTAGAAAACAAGAGTGTATAATCAAGGTGATCAGTGTTGTCCATAGTGCAACATTCATGTAATTCTTTTTCCTATTTATTTCAACATTCTCGTTATTGGGAAAATCCATGAAAGAATTTTTTTAAAATAAAAATAACCTACACCCATCTAAAAAAACATATCATAAAGTTCAGGTGTATAAAAACACAAATTTTCAAAACCTCATGTTTTTCATAACCTCATTACTTTCTTTTTCAAGAATAGTAAGAGACTCGTTAATTCCAACATCCTTACTTCCACTCCTTCAATTCCATGCAAGTTAGAATAAGCATATAAAAATTTTGAGAATAAGGAGGAACCTCAATTGTTCCTTAAAAACAAAAATCAGACTGAGATTCCTTTCTCAGTTTTGACTTCTTCTTCTTTTTCTTGTATTTTTCATTGGTCATAATTTCTTTATTTTGTTCACCCTTCTATGATTTTTTAACAACTTTAGTCTTATCTATATAATCTTCTGTTGGGGGTGTATAATTTTTTTCATCTTTAGAAACAACTTTTTTATGATCGGTTTTTAACATTTTTCTCATGCTTTTGTTTTCTTTTAGTAAGATAGTTGAACATATTTTGATATCATGCATTGCTTTCACATATCCACAATCAGTTGATACCTTTTTGTAAAAATTTATTATATCTTCATAAGTCTATTTCTTCCTCCCTTATTTCACCATGTTTTGTGCTACCTCTAATTTCTTAGCCAATTCAATGTGTTCTAGCCAGATAAATAACAAATATTTTTTTAAACTCAACAGGTCTATTTTTCTTTACTTCCAAAACATTCGGCTTCTGAGAATTATTATGAAAATTTTGTTGTGCTGGTAACAAAAAAAGACATCCTTTTTCAAGATTTCTAGTTTGTTCACATATTTCACCAATAGTTTCCAGGGATTGAAACGTATTTTTAATCTTTACATTAACCATTTTAGGTTTCTTCAAAACAATCTTCTTAGAATTATTCTCTTGAGGGAATTGTCTCCCCTTAAAACCTTTCCATTAATAACCTATGGAATAATAGTAATATTTTTTTTAAACCAAGACATATTTTCTAAATGTCCAAATCTACCAAAATACTAGAAATACCCATAATTTGGTATTTTCCTCTGAAACTTCCATACTAGCCGGAATAGTGAAAATGTTTCTCAACCACATTCTTATCTTTATTTTTTGAGCCACCAACCATTTTGTTATCAATCAGAGTATTTCTTTTCATTTCATATTTATCAAAACTAGAAGTATTGGAAACTTTTATAGATTTAGAATGTTTAAATGCTTTTTTGGAATCAAAATATTTTATAACTTCTGAATTCCCATCATTTTTGGTCTTGGAAACATACATAACTTTACCAGTATTTTTATTTTTAGAAACAATTCCATATTTATTATCACCCTTTTAAGGTAACTTTCATTGAACCTTTTTTTGTTTCTCGTTTCAAGACCTTTCACCAAATTCGATGATAGAGTGTTGGAAACTTGTATTTATCAATTCATTTTTAGATAGTTTTTATTGGAAAAGTTACAACTCTTATTATTTTTCTTTTAGATTTATCTTTAGAGTATTATTTTAATTCTTATTTTCTTTTATTTATTTCTTTAAATCAATAATTTATTTCTCTAGATTAAACTTTTTTTCAACAAAACATTCTTGATTGCAAGTTGAGGAATATTCATCTTCCAACCTTTTGTTTTTCTTTTCAAGCCTTTTGATCTTTTTCAAAAATTATTTCCACTCTTATTTAAAATTAATTTCAAGTTGAGTTTCTTCTTCATAATAGCTACTGCTTCAAAATTATTCATCATTCATTATTTCTATAAAAATATATCCATCAACATACTGAACAGATTTTTCAGATTTTTCTTTACTTTCTTCTTCATCTTCATCAGAGCAACTACTTTTATTGTTAGAAGAAACTTCCTCATTAAATATTGAAATAAACTTGTTCTCTTCAACATCATTTGTAACATCCTCACTATCATCATCCTAAGACAAAAATATTATCTTTTTGGATTTGGAAAACTTCTTATATTCCCTCTTGGAATAGAATTTTTCTTTATCACCCTTTTTCTTTATCACATTCTTCTTCATTAACTCTTTGAGTACAATTGGAAACAAAATTCCCAAAGGATCCACACCAAAAAAATTAAGGTAATTTTCCCTCTATACCTTCCTATACCTATTTTCATATTTTTAGAAAACAAGGATAAAATATCATTAAAATTTTTACATACCTCATTTTCAGAATTAGAATATTCATCTTCTTCTTCATATTTTTTGACTTTTATTTCTTGGTAGCCTTAATAGACATTTCTATATCAACTTTTGTTTTTTTCCCTTTCATATCATTCTCCCTTACCATTTCATAAGTAATGAGAGTACTATACAAATCATATAAAGACAATGTTTTTGGATCTCTATATTTCGATGAAGAAACTTTGGCATCAAACTTGTCAGGAAGAATTTTCAAGATATTTTTAACAATAGTATAATCTTCTAAATTTTCACCACAACATCTGATAGTGATCACATTGTCATTTACTCTGGTAAAGAAGTCATCAATAGATTATTTCTCACCCATCTTGAGGTTTTCATACTTTAATCTTCATATTTTTAACTTTTCCTTCTTCACTTTTGTATTGCCTTCATAAATGTTATTCAACTTATCCCAGATTCCTTTGGTAGTGGAAACTCATTTTCCTCTTAGATACTAACTTTTAGAAAGTGATGAGAGTAAATAATTCTTATCTCTTCCATCATTCAAAATATTTTCCTTATCATCATTAGAGATAGCAGCATTCTCAACATGAGAAGGGGAACCATCAATAACATCTCTTGCAACATCATAACCAAGATACATAATATATGGAATCATTATTTCTTTATAGATATGATAATTCCTATTATTTAAGATTGGAACCCCCTTACAATTCACACAATTCAAATTCTCCATCAAAAAATAAAAATCAAAGGGAACCTACCCTCTGATACCAGTTGAAATTTCCCAGTGAGGATAATTGTATCACTAAGAGGGGGAGAAGGTGAATTAGTGATAATTTTTTCTTTTATATATCTTCTCAAATGAAACAACCTTTTCCTCCAGTTAAAGATTCAATTCCCCACTGAAAACAATTCAAACACACATCCATAAGAACACAAATATTTACAAGGTTCACTATACAATAAGCGTAGCTACATCCTTGGTATGGTTTGGAAATGATCAAATATCATAAAATCCACTATAAATCAATCCTTGGATTAAAATGAGTAGCATATTACCTTTCACGCATGTATTACTTTGAATACAATCCAAAATTACGTGTGCACCCTCTTAGAAAAGATAGGGTAATATAGTGTTTTTTTAACAACTCATGTTACTTGTAATTATTTTCAATTCCACAAATATATTCAATTGAAATACAATTCTTCACTTTCTTACCCAAAATATGGTAAGAACTTCCTGGAATTTGTTATGTAAAACTCTGTCTTATTTTCCAAATCTGATTCCTCCAAGTATGATTATTCCCAATATGATTCTTCTAGTCCGAGTTTATTTTTAAAATATGATAGAAATGAATTAGAACCATTCCAATTCTCGATCCTAATAAACTCAGTACAATTATTCCTCAATCTAAGAAACTGAATAAGGAAATACCAAAGATGAGTAATCCATCCTGATATGATGATCATCCAAATACAATCGAAAATATGAATATGGTAATAAAATTAATATAATAAACACTGAGTATGATTATCAGATGAAAACAACATTGCAATATTATCTCTTCTCTTACGTCTTTTTCTCGTTGAATTGTCTTCAACAAATATCAATATAGTATCTTCTTTATCTCACTGAAAAACTCAGAGCTTCTCTCTCTACTGTAGTGAACAATTCCAAAAGTCATAAAGTACAAATTAATTCTCCTTTTATAGGTGTCCCTTGAGTGGTTTGGGTGGGAATCTAAAAAATCTTTCCCGCTCACACAAATTCACAAAAAATTAAGTTTCCCCTAAAATATCAGGATTCATTTTGACTTATCCAACTCTTATCAAAGCTTCTTGATTCTTATTCAAAATTTATATCCTTATTCAAACTTTAATTGGAATTACCAGCCTAATTTCAATTGCTGATTCTGATTTTAAATTACTACGTCAGATTGATTTCTTCAAAACAAATATTTTTACTAATTGAAATTGTAAATAAATAAATAAAAAATGCACTTGAATTTCATAATCCACCTCGACAACATATTCATATTATTTTCTTTATCACTTATATTGACCCACTTATAGGATAAAATTTGAGAGAAAATAAGAGTTCATCTATCTCTTACTTCAGCAATTCAATCAACCATTCAACTCATCTTGAGTACAATTTTACAGATTATGATCTTTCTGAGTAAGATTCTATAGGTATGATCATTTCTAAATATGATCATTTCTAGTTATGATCATTTTAAACCTAATCCTGAGTACGATCAACCTAGGTATGAAAAGTTTTTTATGCTTCCTTTGGATGATCAAATGATATAGTAAATCATCACCATATCTTACTCTTCTTCCACCTGGATCTGATCATTTTGAAAACAATCATCACCACCACTTAATCTCTCTTTATTTCAACAATATTGTATCACAAGTTCTCTAATAAACTTATTATTTGTATGAAATAAGAATCAGAAAATCATCATCACATTTAATTTTATCATAGTCATGCAGAATTTGATACTTCATTAAAGCAATCAATTATTACATATCAAATTCTAAGTGAATAAAATGAAAATCAATTCCTCATTTAGATCTTCTCTCATTCTAGACTGAAGGTGAGTCCGATCAAAACGTTTTCTTTCAAATAGCTTCTTCTCGTTACGATGTACAAAGTGAGTCTGATTGTTTTTAAAGAGAAATTATAATTCTTTTAAAAACAAATATCAATATGATATCAATTATTTATTTTTTTAACATAGTTTATTTCTTCAACATATTGATTTATTTACAACAAATACAACCAAAACAAAACTTGGTCCTAAAATTTGGAATATTTTTGGGTGTACTGGAACATGATTATGGTTTGGAGGGTAGTGAATTTTGTGACGGTGGAGTTTTATCAGAGGTTTGGGAATGATCTCAGTAGAAGCATTATATGATAATGATATACCTTAAGGGATAAGGCACCAGCGGCAGGTGAAAATGGTAGCATGTCATCACTGGAAGATGTTTGTTTGGAACAATCAACTTAAAGGTAGTATGACATGATATGGTATAAGGAATGGAAGGGATGAGTTAAGATCCACCTCTAGTTTTATGTTCTTTGTGTAAAGAGCATTTTCAAAATGAAGTTAAAATTCAAAGAGGTAAATTTGTTCCTAGTCCACAAATAGAAGGTATAAGTATGTCCTTATGGGTAGTTTTGATGGTAAGGTTGGATTACAATAATGGGTGAAGCCCTTATATATGTTTGGTCATGGTGAGTTAGGAAACATGTTTGCTATGCTGTGAAACCTGAGTTTAAGTTCTTGTGATATTTTTCATAGTGGTGGTTCTAAACATTGGAAGATGGTGGGGGTGAGATAAAGTGTATGGTGAAGAGCACCACAATGGGAAAGTGGATGGTTGATGATGTGAATGTTTTTTAGGTTATATAGACTCAACTAAGTACCTATTTGGTGTTTTGGCCTTGATAATGAGTGTTGGCTTGTATTTGATCAGTTGAGTGACTTCAGTACATGGTTGTGTTTTGGATTTTTGATTATGGAATTAGACTGCTGTCCCTTGAGTTATGGAATGATACAGGGTAGGATGATTTTCTAGAGCATGATACACAGTGGGGATTTGGGAAATATTGGATTAGAGGATTTTTGAGATCTATTTGCCTATATAATGAGCACTAATCCCATCATTAAGAGAGATAAATTTCCATAAGAAAACATCTTTACCCTGGTAATTCAATGAAGTTTGAAAGTGGTTCGTGAGGAGGATTCCACAAAAGGAGAAGGAGTTCATGGGAATAGTTCACAGAGGGGTTTTGTGGGGATCTGAATCTCTAAAAGGAAATAGGCTGGTGAAGTAGAAAACAATTAACAGAAGAAGAAGTGGTCCATAGGGAGAAGCGGTCCACGGAAGCGAAGGTGGTATGCGGAAGTAGTACACAGGAGAGATTCATGGAGACAGTATGTGGAGATGGTATGTGGTAGTGAAAGTGGAAATATTTCACTAAAGAGGTGGTCTGAAAATCATATACACAACATGGTTCGCGAAAGAAGAAGGTGGTTCACGAAGAGAGTTAAACAGTCCTCAAAATCAATTTTCGCTAACTAACAGTACATAGAAAAGTGGATTTCATCTATAGGTGAAAAATTAACTTCAACATAACATCCATTTATAGTTTATTATTCCTACATTCATGCAAATGAAGGGAACTAAAAGTCTATAAACTCTATGTAAATCCCTTCCAAGAGCAGTGAGAGAAGGAAGAGGAAGACAGTTATCCTTCCCACTAATAGTGAGATATAGGAAGAGACATAGGGGGTGTCCCTTAGGGATGTAGTTTGAAAACCCTAAACCTTGTAAAGGCAAAGATCCTAAGAATAGAAGCGATCAAGCCTGAACCTTGTAATTATAAGTGAGATTTAGTGAATTTGGTACATTAGCACATCATCATTGTATACTCCTTGGACATATTACAGTGAGGTTGAATCAAGTAAAATTTCTATATCTTGTGCATGATTTCATTTCTATTCAAATATTTCTATAGGAGAAAGAGAGAAGTGTGTTTTATTTAACAACAAAACAAGATTCGAAGGGGAATTAGTTTTAATCTGTCATACCCTGATTCACCCCCCTCTCAGGGTATTTGACATAGTGGACCTAACAATTTCCAGTGAAGTTATTGTGGTTAATGTTTGGTTTGAGGTTGATGTGTCCTTTGAGGAGTATTTGATTCATTTTGTGGATTACAGTGAGAATGTTTTGTGAGGTAAGGTTGTTCCTTGGGTTGAATGTTATGGTTTCTTGGTAATGTACAAGAAGTGAGTTGGAATAGGGAGACCAACATGTGAGTCGAGTGTCCTGATCTCTTTTTCTATGAATCTTAGTGATTCTTGGGAAGATCGGTTTATGGTTGAGTCATTATAAGGTGGAGAGATTGTAAGATCTTGAAATTTATTAAGCCATGTTCTTGTTTATGTTTTGGTTTAAGTATCTTTTTTTGGTAAATAAGTTTTTATCAAATGTGTAATGAGTCTTAGCAGTGTTCTAGGGGTTTAGGACATGAAATAAAGGAAAAATGATCATCAAGTACATGTTTCACAATTGGAGTACTATTAAGAGTAATCATGCATCCTAACCGTGCATGCTTGGAGGAAGGTTGCACACTTTGGATGAAACTGTGAAAGATATCAAACCATGTGGGTTTGGATAGAGCCATTCCACATGGTTGGAACATAGTTTTTCAAACCGTGAGATATCCCCAGGTAACTGTGTGAGTTGAATCCCTCTTGGGCAGAGACAGATGCAAGGTTTCTTCATGGTTTTTCAAACCGTGTGGCAAAACCATACACCCCATTAAAAGTGGGATTTTACCATTTTTCCCATCGGGATTTTAAGTGTTCCACCCGATTTATTCCTCTATTCCTCCTTCAAAAACCTTAGTGATGAACCAAAATGACCAAGGCTTCCCAAGGATTGATCTCCTTTGTTTCTAGGCCCTTTGGAGTGTCGTTGGTTGTATATTGAATATATGAGTAAGTGAAACGTGCCTCTTACGTATCATTTCCATATCAGGGCTTGTAGATTTTTTATTCTTCTTTTAAATCCCTAAAACCCTCTTTTTAAAAAGGATCATAGGTTGAGACTTCAATGGGGGTTTTAATCTATAACTAAGGAAAATTTTAAGTGAGTATTTTTCCATTTATTTGAGGTAGGTGGTCTATAAGTTGTATCCCATACTCTTGATGTTGATTTGTGCATGTGAGGTTATGTTATTGGTTCCTTATTATTTTTAATTTTATTTCTTTAGTGGGATTTGGTAAAATGGTTGGCTAAATTATGAATCAAACCCATCATGATTCCCATGGGATGAATTGAGAGTGATTAGACTAGTTTAGGGCCACCCATGGGGTGTGACTATATTCCCGAACATGGGAAATTATTATGTTAAACATAGAGTTGATTTGTGTTGAATTAGAGATCATGTTGAATAGGTTGACATGTTAGTTTGAATGATAAATAGGCACTAATGGTAATTGTGTCTAGTATTTAGCATGGAATATGGGTTAATTTGGTTTAGGGTTAATGGGTTAAATTACTTATGGATTTTTAAGGGTAATTAGTTGATTATCTAAGGAATTTTAATGATAAATGGGTAAATTGGGTTAAGGTGTGTAAATGGGAATGATTTAAATGGGTTAATGAATTTGAATTGTTTAATATACTAAATAGATCAAGGTATGAGAAAGCGTATTGGGTTAAATGGGATATGAAATATAAATGGTAAATGTGCTAATGGGTAAGAACATGATGAAGGTTTATATGTTAAATGAATATGAAATGTGAATGGGGTTTAATTGGTTAACATGGAATGAAAATGAAATTGATGTGAATGATGTTTGATTAATATAATGGAATAAGGTAGTGTTTGGAATAATTTTAATAGGATAATGATAAATAAATTGTAATTGGTAAATATGTCATCGAGTTATAGTGTGAGAATGGTTTATTTATTTAATGATTTATGAATAGTGATTTGTTTTGTGTATTATTGAATACAGTTTTTAAAATGGTACATGTGGTAAATGGTTAAAGAATCCTATGCATGTGGCTTAGTAGTTATTGGGTATTTGACTTCAGGATCTACATCCACGGGTGGGGTTCAACTGAGGCTCTAAACCCCACCCCTATAATGCATGGGTTAGAGAAGGGGACTGAGGCTCTATGCCCCTAATAGTTGCATTTGATGAGACTTCATGGATTGAGGCTCTAAGGAATGTGTTATTTATTTGTTCATGAAATGTTTATCCCCAATGAGATAGAGAACTTTACTAATTATCTTATGCATAGTAATTGACCAGTTTAAGGTGTTATGTAAATAATATAAATATCTAACCCATGGAACTAGTGAAGAATAAGGATCAAGTGATTGAAATTGTTAAAGTGAATATAGTTAACTAATGGAACCTGTGTTTTCTTTACTTTACCTTGTCATTTATTTAGTTTTTCTATACACTATGTGTTTAGACTAGATATTTTGTAGACACTGTTAGTGGTGGAATACTGAGTTGTACTCACACCCTACATAGTCCACCATTGGGTACCTTAACATATTTATTGTTGTAGGTCTAGAAAAGGGAAAGTTCCCTATACCATAGGGTTGAGTTGGGAATGGGTTTTTCATAGATGAGGATCCGGACTTGGAGTCTGGACCCATCTTAGGAATTCAACTGTTTGACTTATTTTGGGTTTTCCTCACTTTTGGAATTGTTATCATGACATGATATAATTATTATTGGTTGTGTTTTGTACCTTATTCGAGAATGGTTGGTAATGCATGCTTCTAGATTATTGCTTATTTTTTACATTATTTCATATGTTATCTATTTTGGATTACTCTGGTAAAGAGGGTATAGTCTTTCTATGTGATCTATTAGACCATAGCTTCTAATTGAAAACCTATGGCATACGGGGAGGCATGCTTGAGGTCATGCGGAAACCTGGCTCGGGGCACTAGTTAGTGGATTTCGGGTTGGGGTCATTACAGATTCACCCCTATCATGTTCCATCGAGCTTGGGGCACTTCAAGTGGTATTAGAGCCGAAGTTTCCCTCTAAATATCCCCAGGAGAATTATGATAAATGGATAATATTACCTCTTTTAATGGTTGAGGTGTTCCCACATTTTATGGGAAGAATTATCATAATTGGAGGAACATGATTCCACCCCACCTTCAATGTGAGGGATGCTGCAATATTTGGGTTTCAACCCATTATTGATGAAGAAATTTTGAATCAATTATACAAAATGAATATAGATTCATATGTAAAGGATCGAAATTTTATCCATATGTCTCTATTACAAAAGGTGTACACAAAGGTCATGGGTCTCCAAATTACCAAAGAATTCTGGGACAAATTAAGATAATGTTATATAGGTAATTTCAAATTCAAGGAATCCAATATTAAAGTTTTTAGGAGTCAATTTAAATATATAAATATGAATAATTATGATACTATTGGTGAATAATTTACCCAAGTAAAATAGATTGTGGGAAACTTTTAAGTATTTGGGGATAAGATATAGAATTTCATCATTATCAAAAAACAGATGATGAACTTTCCAAATTGGTATTATTCAAAAATATCTAACCTACAAGAAAGATAAGACATTACAATTTATGAACTGCACAAAATACTCATAGATTATGAGATGAGAAAAGAACCTACTTTTAAAAGCAATAAAAAAAGATGAAATAACTTTTAATGCCATGCTAAATTGAAAAGTCAAAGAAGAAGAGGCTAAATAATCTAAAGAATTGAATAATAAGAATGAAAAAGACATATACCAGATTATTACTCTGTTATAAAATAAATTCATAAATTTTAAATTGAAGGGAAATAGTAATCAACCACTATTGTGTTTCAACAGTGGTGACCCTGGTCATTTTTTCAAATATTTTTCAAGGATTAAGGTTGAAAAATTAGAATCAGAATCATATGGTGAGATACCTCACATTACAAATGGGGTAAGAAGAAAAATAATCACTTAAAAAACAAAAGGAATAATTTAATTATTATGAAAAATAAATATTTATCATCATTTATTCTTTAGATGATGAAGTGGGTTTGTTTTATCATGTGAAGAAAGGATCTAATTCATTAAGTGGTTTTGATGATGGAGAATAAAGGATATAACTTGAGTTTGAAATGAAAGATAAATTAGAATTCTATAAGGGAAAAATAAAATATCTCAAGAAGAAAATGATAAATCATTAAGAATAAAATTAAATGGTGGCTATTGAGAAGAAAAAGACAAGTAATATGGGATAATCCTATATTTATGAAATCAAGATTCACAAATTAAAGATAGTTTAACAAGGAAAATTGTGTGTGATCTTGAAGAGAAACTAAATGCAAAGGAAGAATATATATATGAGAATCAAGCCATATGTCACGCTATTCAGCATGATTTGAACATGACCTGATAAGTCTTAGAAAAATTGAGATCAAAGGATAATCTTGTCAAAATTATGGGAATAAAATTTTAAGTGGGCAAGGGAAATATGATCTTGATCAATTTGAAAATAAATATTTCATTCCTCATAATGCAGGTACTAAAAGAAAATGATTGGGGGCTTGGTAGAAGGTGACTGAGAGTAAATCATCCACATTAAAGGAAGGGAATAGTATTCCAAGGAGGTGACAACCCCCTAAGAAAATTAAGACTCAGTTTTCAAGAGGACACTAATAAAAAAATATAGATGGATCTACAACCAATCTGGAAGAAAAAAGTTGTAAGGATTTATCTACTACTATGGAAGGAATGGAAAAAAATATTTTTCTTTTTGGCTCAATATGTATTTACTAAGAAAGTGAAAAGATCCAATTAGGAGTTTTAGTGAGCATCCAAGGAAGAAATATCATAGGAAACAAACTATTACCATATCTACACCACAACTATCTACATAATTTTTTTTCAAGATTCTAGAAGAATTTTGTGGAATATGTAGTTAGGAAGGTCATAAGGAAAAGGTATACATGAAACACTTTTTAGGATAGGTTTTATAACACCCCATGATTTTTATTTGTCTCCTTAATATGTTTGATATCATATACAACATGCAACACTGATCTTAATGAATCATGAAATAACATTTTTTAAATATGAAAGTTATAAACTATTTATTGAATTGGAGGGTATAAATAGTATTAAAAAATTATGAAATACATATAAAGTACATAATAAATACAAATTCATTGATTAATTATTCAGAAAAAAGTACTCTATTTTTAGTAAATTTATTTTATGTTTCCAAAATACTTTTTCTTTAAAAATAATTTTTATTACTTTTTTTGAGAAATCAATTTTAATTAATTTCTAGAACTTCTTGAGATTTTATTTGATTAAATTAAATTAATTTTTTAAATAATAATATTAAAATTATCTTATGGTTAAAATTTTATATTTTTCTGAAATGTTTGATTTTTTAATGAATAGTTAAAATACTGATTTTTATTTAAAATTGTATTTTATTTAAAAGAAATTACAAATTAGAATTATTTTTTAGACTAGTTTTAAAATTTAATAAGTTTATTTAAATTTAGAACGATATAATTATTATTTTTTAAATTATTTTTATACATGAATTATGTATAAAAACATTTTATATTTAAAAAGACATTTTTCTGAAAAATTGTTTTCGTCACATTTTTCTTATTTGATTTTAAATTAAATTCTTCCAGTTATGTGTTTTTAATTTTGAAAAGTGGGTCAAATATTTATAATCATGGGTTCCAAATTTGTTAAATATTTACATTATATTTTTAGTCATTATGAATAGTAAGTATAATAATTTTTGTTACTATGGTAAAAGTGTGAATCGGGTAATTAAGGGTTAAAAATAATATGATAAGGACTATAAAGTAAACCTAACACTTTCCTTGATTTTATTTTATGAGTCCATTTGGACAATACTCATCTATGATTCAGTTATATGGACTTTTGTTTCCATTTGAATGTAATTATGACCTTTATAATAATTTATGTAATGAAAATTAAAAAATGTCACACCCTTGTTTTTAATAATTATATTATTTTTAACCTAGAGATAAATAAATTATTTGTTTGTCTATAAATATTAATTTTAATCATAAATGATTTATATTAAAAATTATAATTTATTTTTAATTTTTATATAATTAATAATTACCTTATATACTTACACAACACTTATGTAATAATTATTCAATTAATGGAAAAATCAAATAAATGATATTAAAAATATTAATATTAATATAATTTGAGATAATTAATTTTAACCAAGAATTTTATAGATTAATATAACATTTCATAGATGTATGAAATTATTATATTCGAATTTAATTTTTCTTCTTGATGTATTTAAAGTCAAATTAAATGAACAATATCAAAATAACTATAATGATAATTTATAAAAATAATATTTTATAAAATTATTTAAAATTTATGAATATATTATCTTCCACCATTTTCATTAAATATGGTTTAAAAAAACATCCAAGTTCTATTTATGAGTCACTTTTCTATTTATAGTAACATTATTAACCCTTTGTGATTAAAACAGTGATTACCACGGTTAAGGTAAAAAAATATTAACTTAGAGTTTAATAAAAAAGATATGGATTAAAATGATATAAAAAATTTTATATATTACATTTGATGATGTTATTTAAACCCTATACACTTTTTCTTCTAATTAATGACCATTTAAAAGCATTTGGATCTAGAATAGTCTTATTATATTTTAATTTTTTATGAAATTCCAAAATTGCCCCTCTCCTCAATTATTAAAGGGAACCTTCTACCTCGCTTATTTACACCACTTTGAGCTTTATAGATCAACCATACCCAAAAAATATTTCTTATTAACTTCCTTATACACATTATAGAGGTGTTGGTCTCCCCAAAATACCAAATATTGGGTCCTTAGAAGGAGATACAATTGAGTTCTTCCAAAGAAGAGGTAATTACCTTAACCAATCACTTTCATTTTACTTCTTTTTATACCTATTATAAATCTATGGTATTTATCAACAAATGGTAAAATAAGTATACTAAATATACTGAAATCTTATCATTATTATTAAACCCCCATTATCCACCCTTATTCCCATTAAATGGTAAGTGAAAGTATCACTTGTGTGTATGTACGAATTACTGTCTCCACATATCGATACAATTAATTTTTCATCACCATATTTTATGGATGGGAATTATAATGGGTTTAATGTTTATAAATGATATTTATAACATAATTATACTTCTATAATTATAATATCATATCTACCTTCTTACCTTCAAATCCATTGGGAAACGATAATGTCGCTTGTGCATACGTGCAGACTATCACCTCTACAAAGTGATGTGATTCGTATTTTGTTTATATTTCACTTATATGGTAATAAGTATGTAATTTATGAATATATATGATTTATATAATATAATTATTATTATTTATATTTTAATTATAATTTATCTTTCTTTAATTCTATCTATCGAAAAGTGAAAACAACGTTCATGCGTACATATGACCTACTCTTTCCATGAATGGTGTAATTAATTTTTATCTCTAAATTTTAGGGATTAATCTAAATACATATATAATGAATATAGTTTATTTTTATATCATTATCAAACTTTTATAGATAATTTAATCATAATCAAATTGTAAGGACTGAAACCACTAAACCAAAACATACATGAAAAACTAAGTATTTATTACCTAAAACAATGATTTATAACAAAAAATTGTTAATAAATGGGTGATAAAATATTATAAGTAATTAATAAAAGGTATGATATATATAAGTATGGTTTTTTAATATATGTATAATAAATCTGTATTTATTATACATAATTTTCAAAAATTTACAAATAAAATTGGACATGAGGTAAGGGTTTATTTTACAATCTCATCATTATTGGAGATTGTTTATGTTTATGTGACCACTAGGGAAATATTTTTATTCAATTTTCGTGTTATCTTTAAAAAATTTTAAAGAATATTTTTATTCCTCTCCAATTATTTATTAATTATATTTTTATCAATGTTTTACTTTTTAGAAATTTTTTGAAATTAATCTTCTTGCGGTTTTATGAAAGATGTAATTTTTAACCTTTTTATAATAGTGTGAAAGAAATGTGTTTTTAACTTATACAACTTGAACTGATTTTACCACCATTAAGACTAATATTTTATTTTAATATTCCTTTAAATTTTATTAGTTTTTTTTCAAATAAAATATTTTATTTATAACTGATTAGTTTTTTAAAAAAAATAAGTGATTTAAAAGTGAAAAGGATATTTTTCTCAAGAATTTTACAATGATATTTTTAAAGTATTTTGATATAGGTCAACATAATTTGTTGAATCTTATGATTTACTAATGTTATTCACTTATTATACCATATATTTTATTTTATTGGATTTTTTATGATTATTTTGACTGGGGATGCACCAATTTGATACTATTCACCTTATTACTGTGGATAGTTTATGATTATGTTTATAAATTAGGATAATTATTAACATTTAATTTTATAGTTTCAATATTAATGTTTATATTTATTATGTTTCACCCCTTTCATATGATTAATTCATTGGACTTATTAAGTGATGGTTAGGGCCCACTGTAGCCCCTCAATGCATCAGTAGATATCATGAGATGAACAAGATTAGGTTTTGGATGAGTCCTTACCCATTTATTTTAGGATGTCTTGGATAAGGCCTCAATGGTAAGTTATGTTTAAAATTTCACATTATATCATTATGAAATTATTTATTGATTCCATGTGATTATTTTACTTTTAATAATATCCATGGATGAGTTTATAGTTCTTTTTATTTATTTATATGGAATTATTTTGACAATTATTTATTTTTGAAATATTATTAATTCATTATTAACTTCCATTGTATTCATACCCTTACTAATAATCAAATATCCACCCTTACTTATGATTATTTTTTCTAGAATTATAGGAAGTGTATTATGATTGATATACAAGTATTTTCTAAAGGGAATAACGGTACACTCAATGAAAATACTATGTTATGTTATGTTATTAAATGTAATGTAATATTCAACTATGTATATAATTTTCCAATACTACTAACTATTTTGTCTTTTAGGATTCAATTGGTTGTATCTATTTTTAGTATGATAAAGTAATCACTAAATCTGGGAAACTAAGGTCAAGGTATTTAAAGTGGGTATTAGTGTAAGTATAGTAGAAACCTTGAGAACTAGATTTAAGAAAACATAAATTATGTAATGTAACCTTATGGAAGACTTTGATAATACTCCAAAAGAAACCAAGATTATGATTCTATGATTTTTTATACATAATTTTCAATTTATGTTAAGTGTTTCTGTAGTTTTAAAATTATACATTATGATTCATAATCTAATCTGATATATTCTATAATTTAGAAATAACACCTAGAATAAAGAATAAGAACTATATCAATGCTTGTAATCCATGTTGGGATTGTTAACCTAGAAAAGATAATGAGGTTGGAGCTAGAGATATAACCGAAGATAAACAAATTATAACTAAATTAAGACATCTGACTCATGTTATAACCAATAATCTTGCCTGTATGGAGCAGCCTGCTGATCAACAATGTGGTGTAATAATGTTATAATATTTCTTGAATCATCATCCTCCTTCATTCAATGGAACTCCCAATCCATTGTTATTTTAAAAATGAATAAGTTCCTTAGAGAAAAAATTTCTCACTTTTGGAAGTAATTAAAATGAGAAGGTTGTTATGGTAGTTAATCATCTCTTAGGATATATGGATCAATGGTGGCCATTTATTCAAAATAATAAGGATTATGAGGGAATAACAAGCATAAAATAAAAGTATTTAAAGGAACTTTTCTTTGAAAAATATTTTCCTGATGGACAATGAGAAGATATGGAGAGATAATTATAAAATCTAAGACAAAAGAAGATGGAAATGTTTCTAAGTATAAAGCAAACTTTAAAAGATTTTCAACTCATACAAAAGACTATGCATGTAATCCAAAGAACAATATTGGCCATTTTTTATGATATTAATAAAATCCTTTGAAGGTCACTAGTATCCCAAAAATTCTCATCATATGTGTATATAATATCATATGATATCAACACAGAGAATTATTTCTCTAAATCTTATATGTTAAAAGGAAATCAAGGTAAGAAGAAGGATACTAAGCACTGTAAAAAGGAAATAAGAAAAATGGGAATAAGGTAAGGGTGGTATTTACAACTTACAAAAAATATTGAAGTAAACACCATAGAATATGTTTACTAAGAATGTGATTTTGATATAAGTGTAGAGATAAATTCCATTAGTATCATGGTTAAAAGGCCATAAAGAAAGATTCCAATGTCCAATGACTCAACTATAATGATATGGGATACTATGAAAATGATTTCCCTATGCATTAAGGGAACTTTCCCCAGAAAATTCCATGGGATATAATCCAAGATTATGAGATCATAATAACTAAGGTTGAAGTTTCTAATGATGTGGTGGTAGGATCTTTAATCATATCCTAAAATTTATCCATTGGTTTATTTAATTCTAGATAATCACATTATTTTATATCTTATAGTTTTTCTAAGAAAATTAGATATTTCACTCACACATTAAGAATGGTTTTATCAGTCAAGAATCAATGTGGAAGTCTAACAGAAATAAGGATGTTTCATTTAGTTACCATTATGGCACATAAACATGCCCTATTTTCTGAATTTATTATTATACCCATGGTTTATTTTGATATAATCTTTGGTATGGATTGGATTTCAAAATATAATGAAAAAAAATATTTTAAATAGAATGAAATTATGATTCATGATGATTATATGTAATTCCTTATCTTTAGAGGAGAGACTTAATCAGATTCACGTATAGATCCACACCTAATATCTATTCTAAATGATATTCTTGGGGAAGAAGAGAAGACAAAATCTAAATATGGAAAATGTAACCATAAAATTTATTAAGTACCTATCATGTAGGAATACATTTATTTATTCCCTTAATAATTACCTAGAAACTCACTAGAGTGTGAGATTGAGTTTTTCATTGATTTAATCCTTGTTACAAGACCTATATCAAAGACTCCTTATAGAATGTACATTGTGGAATTGGTGGAATTGAAGAAAAACCAAGATGAGTTTTTTAATAAGGGATCTATACACCCAAGTGTTTCACCTTGGGGATCCCCTATTATTTTCATTAAAAATAAAGATATATCCATTATACTACACATTAATTATAAGGAAATAAATAATATTAAAATAAAGAACAAGTATCCTCTACCTCATATTGATGACTTATTCAATCAGCTTCATGTATTTAATTTTTTTTTTAAATATTGAACTTTATTCTAGATATCATAAATTATGATTAAATAAGTAATATATTCCAAATATAGAATTTTGAATAAGGTATGAACATTATAAGTTCACAATAATTCCATTTGGATTGACTAATGCACTCTTTATTTTCATGGATCTAATAAATAGAGTGTTCAAGGAACATGTTGATGATTTTTTGTGGTATTTATTTATGAAATATTAGTGTACTATAAGAACTATGATGAATAATATAATCACTTGAGGATCAATCTTGAGACTCTTAAAATAAAATAGTTATATGGGAAACTTAGTAGGTGTGAATTCCAGCTTCAAAAAGTTTCTTTTCTTGGACATATTATCTCCAAGGATGAAATCTTAGTTGATCCTATAAAGAAAAAGGTTTTCCAAGAATTAAATACATCAATAAAAATATTTTAGGTATGTGGTTTCATTGTTTTAGTGGGTTATTATTAGTTATTCATTCAAAATGTTTCCCAATTGGTTAACCTGTTAACTAAGCTTAATCAAAAAGGGGTTAAGTTTATATAGAAAGAGGAATGTGAATAATGTTTTGAATAATTGAAGAAAATATTGGTTAATGATCATATTTTAACTCTACCATCAATAAATGATGGAGTTGTGATATATAGTGATTCATAGAATAAAGTACTTGGTTGTTTTCTTGTGTAGAATGATAAAGTTATTATCTATGCATCAATACAGTTAAATAATCATGAACAAACCTGTATCACTCATGATCTTGAGTTAGAAATCATAATATTTTATTTTAAGACATGTAAACATTATCTATATGGTAAAATATGTGAGATATACACTGACCATAAGAGCATAAAATACATATTTTCTCAAAAATAGCTCAACATGAGGCAAACATGATGGCTCGAGTTACTCAAGGATTATTATTTCTTGATACACTACCACCCAAGGATGGAAAATAAGGTATTATATGCGTTGATCAGTAAGGATCATGGATTTATGACTAAAATGAGTATCAATAGGGATCCTATGTTATTTGATTTAATAAGGATGGATTTGGGAATTATAAAGGAAAGGAAAACATCACTTCATTTTCAAATTATTTCTAAACTATCATTATTATAAAATATAACAAGTTCTTAGTTTTATGATGATAATTTTCAAAAGAAAATTAAATCCATAAATTATGGGAAACTGTAAAACTTTGTATATGGAGATGGTGTTATGAAATTTAGAAAGAGACTATGTGTTCCATCTATACCTAATCTGAAGAGGGAATTATTAGATGATGCCCATAGATCAAGTTTC
Source organism: Viscum album (assembly GCA_963277665.1). Taxonomy (NCBI): domain Eukaryota; kingdom Viridiplantae; phylum Streptophyta; class Magnoliopsida; order Santalales; family Viscaceae; genus Viscum; species Viscum album. Next base: position 1,776,801,570 of record OY728132.1, read on the forward strand.
TTTATACACCCTGGAAGCACTAAGATGTATAGATATTTGAAGAAACATTTTTTTGTGGGATAATTTGAAGTGGTAAATTTTTTATTATGTGTAAATATGTTTCACTTGACAATGGGTGAAGTCCAAGATATAGAATCCTAGAGGATTCATGAAACCTATTACAATTCCTGTATAGAAATGGAATGAAATTACTATAGAGTTTTTCACTAGGTTACCAAAAACTCCTAAAAAGAATTATTCTATATGGATTATTATTGATTAATTTAACAAATATGCACATTTCCTTACAATAAGAGAATATTTTCCTCTATAGTTCCTTTAATAACTCTATATTAATGAATTTTTAAGACTTCATGGTGTACTTATTTTAATTATTTATGATCATGATCCACGATTTACATCGAAATTATAGAAGTATTTAGAAGTATCTTAATATCGAGCTTCATTTGAGCACCACATATCATCCTCAAACCGACGATCAGTCATAAAGGACTATCTAAACTTTAGAAGATATGTTGAGGTCATTCTAACTTGAATTTCAAGGTATGTGGGATAAGTATCCACCTTTATTAGTGTTTTCCAAAAACAATTTCTTCAATTGAAGGATTAAAATGGAACTGTATGAAGCATTATATAGAAAGAGATATTTTACTCCAATTTGTTGGGATGAAGTTGGTGAAAGTCAGGCTGTATATTTTTAACTTGTACAGGAGACAATGATAAAGTTAAAAACTATTCAAAACCATATCAATGTAGCTCAGAGTAGTAAAAAGAGCTATGCTGATAACTGGAGTAAATACATGGAATTTCAAGTGGGAGATCATGTTTTCTTAAAGGTATCTCTATGGAAGGATGTTATAAGATCTGGTAATAAAGGAAAATAGATCCCAAGTACATCAAACCTATTTAAATCTTGAAAATAATTGGAGTTTTGGATTACCATTTGGAAACTACACCTAACCTTTCTAAAGTACATGACGTGTTCCATATCTCTCTATTAAGAAAGTACATTCCTGACATAATGCATGTGATCAATTCTAAAAAATAGAACTGGAACCTGATTTATCATACTGTGAAGATCCTATCCAGATTTTGCAAACTAGAGAATAAGTTTTGAGGAATAAGAAAACTTGGATGGTAAAGGTTTTTTTGGAAAAAATAAAAAGATAGAAGATATGATGTGGGAATTATAGGAAATTAGGATTAAGAACTACCCAAATATATACATGATGTGATATTCTGTAAATTCTTAGGATGAATTTTTTTTGAAGGAATAATTTAACACTCCAAGAATTTGTAATAAGTCTCTATATCTTTTCTATAGTGTATACAACATGCAACACCGAGCTTAATGAACCACAAAATATTTTTTTAAATATGACAGTTATAACCTAGTCATTGAATCGATGGGTATGAATAATATTAACCAAATTATTAAATACATAAAAATTACCTACTCAATACAAATTCAATGATTAATGCTTTGAAAATAAGTACTCAATTTCTAGTAAAGTTATATTATGTTTCAAAAAATTGTTTTCTTTAAAAATGTTACTTATTTATTTTTTAGAAACCATTATAATTAATTTATAGAAATTTTTTAAAATTTATTTTATGAAATTAAATTTATTTTTTAAATCATAACATAAAAATTATCTTATGGATATAATTTGTAATTTTTCTAAAAAATTTTATTTTTATTGAAAATTGTATTTTATTTTAAAGTGATTATAAATTAAAATTATATTTTGGATTAGTTTTAAAATTTAATAAGTTAATTTAATTTTAAAATAATCCAATTATGTTTATAAATTATTTCTATACTTGATTTATTTATAAAAACTTTTTATATTTAAAAATATATTTTTTCTGAAAAACCATTTTTCATCATGTTTTTTCAGTTTGATTTTAAATTAAATTCTTTCGCTTATGTGTTTTGAATTTTAAAAAATGGATTCTATATTTGGAATCAAGGGGTTCCAAATTTGGTAAATATGTCTCTTTTATTTTTAGTCATTATGAATAGTAACCTTACTAATTTTTGTTACCATGCTAAAAGGATAAATGAGGTAATTAAGGATTAAAAAAATATGACAAGGACTATAAAATGACACTAAATATTGAATTAATTTTATTGTATGAGTCCATTTCATTAATTATCATTTTATATTATGTTATATGGCCTTTTTCAATTTAAATTTAATTAAGACCATTATAATAATTTAAGTAAAGAAAAGTAAAAAATGTCCCACTCTTGTTTTTAATAATTAAATTATTTTTAACCTGGAGATAAACAGAGGATGTGTTTGATTATAAATATTAATTTTAAATATAAATAAATTATATTCAATGTTATAATTTATTTTTAATTTTTAGTTAAAAAATAATTACCTTAAATGCTTACACAATGCTTATGCAGTAATTATTCAATTAATAGAAAAACCAAATTAATTATAATAAAAATATTAAATGTAAGAGATAATTAATTTGATCCATGTATTTTATATTTTAATAAAACATGTTAGTGATGTATTAAAATATTATATGATAATTTAAATTGTTTTCTTGATGTATTTAAAGAAAAATGAAATAAATAGTGTTAAAATTGACAATAATGATATTTTATCAAAATAATATTTATTAAATTATTTAAAATTCATAATAATATTATATTTTACCATGTTAATGGAATAAAGTTTAAAAAATCATCCATTTTCCATTTATGTACTAATTTTTCATTTATAGTATCATTATTAACACACTGTGATTAAATAGTGGTTACTGTGGTTAAGGTAAATAATGATTAACTAAGAGGTTAATAAAAAATAAGGATTAAAATGGTACCAAAAATTAACTAAGTTTAATTGGATGATTTTATTTCAACCCTATATACTTTTTATTTAAATTCATTAACATTTGGAATCATTTTTCTCTTGAATAGTCATATTATATTTTAATTTTTTATGAAATTCTAAAAGTTCCCCTCACCTCAATTATAAAAGGGAACCTCCTCCCTCACTTATTTACACCACTGTTAGCTTTATAGAATGACCATACTATCTAAAAATATCTTCTCATCTAACTTATCCACATTATATAGGTTATGGTATCCTCAAAATAACTATTCTAGGGTCCTTCGGAGGAGATCCAAAGGAGTTCTTCCAAAGAAGAGGTGATCTCCTTAAACAATCACTTTCTTTTTACTTATTATTATAACTCTTCTAAATACATGGTATTTATTATAAAATAGTAACATCAGTATAATAAATATATTTAAATGTTATCATGATTATTAAAACACCATTATTCACCCTCTTTCCAATCAAAAGGGAAGTGAAAGTATCACCCGTGCGTACATATGGATTACCGTCTCCATGTAGCGATGCAATTCACTTTTCATCACCATATTTTATGGATGCTAAATATGATAGTTTTAATTTTTATATATTATATTTATAACATAATTATACTTATTTATTTATTATATCATATCTACCTTCTTATGTTTGAATCCTTTGGTAAACGATAATGTCGCTCGTGCGTATATATGGACTACCACCTCCACGAAGCGATGTGATTCTCCTTTAATTTATATTTTACTTGGATGTTAAAAGGTGCATATTTAATGAATACATATTATTTATATGATATAATAATGATTCTTTCTTTCTATATTATTATTTACCTTTATTTATCTTCATCTGTAAAAAATTGAAAAAAATGTTCAAGCATACGTATGACCTACTGTCTCCATGAAAGGAGTATTTTTTTTTATATATATAACTTTTATGGATTATTATAAATAACTATATAATTAATATATATGATTTTTATATCAATATTAAATTTATTTATATTATGGAAAATTTATCAATGTGTAAGGACTCAAACCACCAAACCAAAACATATATGAAAAACGAAGCAGTTATTACTAGGAACAGTGTTGTTTAACAAAATTTTTAATAAACAAGTAATAAAATATTATAAGTAAGTCATAAATGGTATGATATATATAATTATTTTTATGGAATATTTTATAATAAATATATATTTATTATATATGAGTTTTGAAAATATACAAAGGAAATCAAACTTGAGGTAAGAGTTTATTTCACAATCTCATCATTATATGGAATTCTTGATGTTTTAGTCCCCGGTAAGGGAATATTTTTATTCCATATACATATTTTATTTAAAAAATAATAAATAATATTTCTATTACTATATTATGATTTATTAATGTAATTTTTATCCGTGTTTTAAATTTTAAAAATTTCTTTGAAAGGGATCATATTTTTATTTTCTAAACGAGGTACTTTTTAGCCTTTTTACAATAGGGTGAAAGGTATGTTTTTTAACTTATATGGAATGAACAGTTTTCCCACTATCAGTAATAGTATTTAAATTAAATATTCCTTTATAATTTTACAAGTTTCTTTCCAAATAAAATGTTTTCTTTTATAATTTCAATTTTTTTCTAAAAAAAGTTATTTTAGAGTTAAAAGGGTATTTTACTCAATAATTTTACAATAATATTTTTAAAATATTTTCATCTATGTCAACATGCTTTGTTGAATATTATGATTTACTAAGTTTATTCTATTATGATACCATATACGATATTTTATTAGATGGTTTATTATCATTTTGACTAGGGATATACCATTTTGAAACCATTCTTTATATTACTCTAGACAATTTATGATTATGTTTATTGATTGGGGTAATTATTAAAATTTCATATGACAGTTTGAATATAAATTATTTGGTTGATTATGTTTCACCCCTTTCATATAAAGAGTTAATTGGACTTAGTAAGTGATGGTAAGGGCCATCTATAACCCCTTGATGCATCAGTAGGTATCATGAGAATAACTAAATTGGGTTTTGACCGAGGCCATACCCATTTATTTTTAGATGTCTTGTACAATGCATTGATGATAAGTTTCATATGTACGACATTATTAATTCCATCATTATGAACTTATTTATGGATTCCATATGATTATTTTACTTGATATGATATCCATGTATGATTTTCTAGTTCATTTGATTATTTATATGTCATTATTTTGACCATCATTTATTTTTTTCCATATTATTCATTTATTATTATCTTTCATTGTACACATACTCTTACTGATCCTCAGAGCTTGTCCCTTTCTTATATTTATTTTCTCCTAGGATTCTAGGAAGTGTATTATGTTTGATATAGAGAGATATGATAAAGGGAATAATGGTTCACTCAAAGAAAATTCTATGTTGTGTTATGTTTTCAAATATAATGTTATATTAAACCATGTATATATTTTTTAAAGGATATTAAATTATTTAGTTATTTAGGATGTGATTTCATATCTAGTGCTAATGTGTTAAAGCAACCATCGACCTAGGGCCACTAGGGTTGTGGTCATTACAGGTCACTGCACTTTTAAAGGGAATATGTTTCAAAACCAAAATAGTGATAAGTCGTGTGAAGACTCTGAGAATATAGGTAATGTTAAGAAAGAATACCTAGTTGATTCTCTAAATCAATTGAAATTTGATAAAATTTTTAAGAAAGTTGAAAAACTTACAAAGGATAAAGGAAATAAATTGGATTCATAATGTAAGGTCAAAATTGATGAGAATTTATCTACAATTAGAAACTTAAATATTTAAAAGATTGAGTTATAAAATAATATTCCATATAAAGAAGAATATTATAGAAAGAGTCCAAAAAATCATCTGATACTAAAATTGAAAGAAAATAATAACCTAGGTTGATAGAAATATCTTATCTTTAATTTTGTTTCTAAAAAAACAAGAGCTCCCCCATTATTCCCTATTATTTTTATTGGTTAGATAACTTGCAGGTAGTTGAAGGAGTGTGTTGAGTACCATATATATTGTACAATAAATAATAAAATTAAGGTTTTCACTATAGGATATAATTTATATATTTACCTTCATGAAGTATATTAACTTCCATGAAATTGAAGAAAATGGGTGTATCCCTTCATGGGGAGTAATATGAGAATATTGTTACCAATGTGTTTTTTTCCAGTAAATATGGAATTTTTGAACAACTGAGAAAGTTTGATTTCAAGTTATAAGAATCAAAATTACAACCCTTAATTATTATCATAGCAAATTCACTTATTAAGGGGGTGTTTATTATCAAAAAATGACACAATCGGGGAGTTACATGACTTTTACATGAATTTTTTGACGGTTTATTTATATTTTTATAGGTTGCATGATTTTTTCCAAAATTATATATTTTATAAAGTCCCTATTTGATAAATAAAGAGTTCTTGAGAATGGTATCCCATGCATGGTAGTGTATGGAAAACATTGAAAACCTTGGTTATTTATCTCTTGTTTTATACATCGGGATAGTCTATATAGACTTGGACTAGACCAACTAAAGAATCTTTGCTAAGATAAAAATTTAGTCTTATCTTTATTATATGAAAATGGGGTAGTGAATAAAAATTCCCTCACATTGAACCTTTATATTTTTTTTAATAAGGGGGAGAAAAAGAGAATCCATCCATGTACACATATTGATATTGAGGATTTAATTTCCAAAAAATTAAAAGGGGTATATTGTTGTGACCAAGTAAGTATTTTATTTATTGTTAATGTTTAAATATGTTTTTAGTAGAGTTTTTGTTGGTTCTTAGAGGATTTTTATATATTCATGAGAAGTATTTGGATATCATACTTGATAAATCATATAATTCCATTAGATATTTGAGATATCACTATTTTATAAGTAACGGTATCTTGAGGCTAAATGTTACAGAAATAAAGTGGATAAGTTCAATAAAATGTGGAAAAGTATTTGTGACAATTGATAAGTTTATCTTCATTGGTAGTAAAGACAAGTTATGGAAGTCTAGAATGTTGGATGAAGAAGTTATGAGTTAATTTAAGGGAAATATGGAATATCTTAGATTCATGTATGAATTTTGAGTATCTAGAAAAATATATGTATCTGAATGTACTATGTATGTGAATATAAAAATTTCAGATTCACATAGACGATTCTATAATGTAGTCGAGTATATATCCACATAGTTTAATCACGTTGGTTAATCTATTACATAGGCATTTTGGACACAATCACATAGCCAAGCATCCCACATATCCAATCCAAATATGTAGCCAATGTAAACCATGCGGCTGATGAGAACCATATAAATTATTATAGTTACATAGTTGAAGTGAACCACATAGCCGATGTGAGCCTTGTATCTGATCTAGTGAAATAAATAAAGTGAACCACATATCTAATGTGAGTCACATAGTTGATTGATATGACATACCTGGAGTGAACCACGTAGGAAAATCTAAGCCATGTATGGGATTCACAAAGTAATTTGAGAAACCTTATAGTATTTAAATGTAGTAATATTTGAGTAATTTCTAAGAACTTGACATTTAAATATCATCTAGAAAAATGAACCCTAAGACTACAAGATATTTAAATGAAGATTTAAATAGGAATTAAAATGAGTTAAAATGATATAAAATCAATAATCTATTGATCAATTCAAATGGGATGATCCTACTATTGAAGATCATGGGATTTCCATAATTCAAATATGGAAATATTGACTGTGATATTTTTGAGAATAATATTCATAATTATTTTGTGAATATAAAAATATGGTTCAAGTATTGAGGACAAATATAGATATAATTAAAAAATCCTATGCATATTTGAGATCATCAAGGAGAGTATGGTGAGATTAAGATAGGATATAGACCATAGTGTTTGAAGAAGTTGAGGATAATACATATGGATCTAAATCTAGATAAGAGTATTAAGAGAAGCAATGCTAAAGCTCTTGAGGGTGTACACATAAAAACCCATTGATCCATCTAATCATAGAGAAAGAATGTATTCTTAAGTGGTGAAAAAGTAACCTAGTATATGTAAAAGAAATCTCTATACTAGATTCTCATTCAATAAGAGAATTATATATTCTAGTGGGTGTTAGAAGTGGATGAACATGGTGGGACTCTGTGTTGATCATTTTGGTATTATCTGTAGTTTTAATCACTTATTTTATAGTAAATAATCTATGTTGGGGGGTCTAAAAAATGAATTAAGGTGTAGGTTTTTATATCAAACCTTATAAACATTATGTATTGATTTCCTTTAATTTTTTATTATACATGAAGTAAGATTGTGAGAAATTTTCTTAGGTGTGTTGAGAAGGTTAACAAGTTTTATAGGTTGAATTAGAAGTTAATAGAATTCATAAAAAAGGACTACTAATTCACCCCCTCTAGGTGGTCCATACGTATTGAAAAAATTCAGAAGGAATGGAACTAATAAAACTTCTAGGATAGGAAGAAAAATTAAATTACTTCTAAGAAAACGAGTTCCGGGGTATATTTTTCCACCTTAGAAAATAATCTAGTTATAATTCCAAAAATCAAAAGGATGAATATGTTTGATCTTAATAATTACCCCAAATACTTCCTTGTTCATTATATTTTATAACACAAAATCCAATAATTATTTTTCTTTATATTATTTCTTAGAAGATGATAGACACTAGGCATGTGAAATTTGGTCACCCATGGATCAAGTGACTCATGTGTCTGCCACCCCACTATATGAATAAGAAGAGTTATAGGATGTATTGTGTATAAATGTATAGAAATTAGATGATTTTATGACTATAAAATAGGTTAACTATATGCATTACATCATTAGGGCGTGACTAAATCAGCTATGCATGGCCCCAATCACCCTTATAATACTCGATGTTATGTATTTTTCATCATTTTTCTTCCAATTATCGATTCAACAAGTGGTGATATATTAGTGAATAGAAAAAATAGCTTCCATGATTACTTAAGTTAGTCTTGACCCTACCTGAGTTCCCCCCCAACCATTAGGAAGATGGGAATTTTCCCACCAAATATAATTTTTATTTGATGAGGATCCACAATATGGTTCTATTAACTTCATCCATTTGATAGATCCCTTTACGAATGAAGGAGACTCATATGAAGTAGAATTACCCACCAAAAATTACAAAGGAAGTCATAGAATTTGGTGAAGGTGAAGCCATGGTGGACCTCGACATTCCGGTTTTATTCCCATCAAGATTATATATATGATCGAGACTCGAAGGTAGGAACTTTAACAAGCTTAACGAGAGAATAGTTCTGATCCTGAGTCTTTTATGACTTGATCAAATCTGATCATATTGGTGGATATATTATTAGAAAGATATAAAATCGGTCAATTTTAGGACATGGGAAGGTAAAATCAGTCTAACCATTAAATGAAAAGGATGACCATAAATTATATCCCAGAAAATGAGTCGCCAACACAAGTAGCTCTAATCCCCAAGACTCAATCTTGGGAACAACCACATGGTAGGATTCATATGTATCTAACTCAAAAATATTGTGTATTAAAGCATCTCTCATTCATCCCTATCAGACTTTTAATCCTATTTTATCTTCACCTATCTCACAACATAGGTAAGTCTTTATTTTCACTCTTTTAAGTCCTCTAGAGTTTGAGACTAAGGTGGATAAATTTTAGACTTACCGAATAGAAACGGGTTCCACTATGTGTTACATGATAATTTTATTGACTAAAAATACTGAGAAACTTCTATATAGAGACACATAAAGACCTTATATATTTTGGGTAAGCTTTATGACATCAATATTTTTTTAGCCACAGTTGATAATGGCCCCAAAATCAACCTCATTCTGATCTATACCCTCTACCATTTTGTATATAGTGAAGATAACTTGTCTTTATCAAACCTAATGATCTAAGGATATAATGAGAGAGAAAAAAGCCACTTTGGAGGATAATATTGAAGACCCAATTTAGAGATCTCCATTCTAACTCAAAATTCATGGTGGTCCATAAAGATATGAATTTAAATGCCTTTATAGTAAGTTCATTGCTCCATATGCATGTAGAAGTTCCCTCATCATGAGATCAATATCTAATATACTTAGTTGATGGGAATGTTGGAATGATATATGATGAAATATATCCTTATGAATCCTATGAATCACAATACATTTATGTGAGGTACTACAATAGGGAGGGGAAGAAGGAATTGGTGAATGATGTCACATAAATTACCACACCTAATGGACTAGAAGGTTTCTACCATCAATCTATGGAGTGAATTAGATGAAATTATTATGTTTCCCATCAACTATGTTAAGGTAAATCCCTAGATCTAGGTAGTTATCAACTTGTGTTAGATGATGATACTGACCCTATGATCACCTTTCTCTCTTAATATGACTATAAAGAAAATTACATTAAATAAATTTCATCAAAAGATGAATAGATTCCCATGTAGTTTATGAAAATCAATATGGCTTCCAAGAAACTTTACTTAAATGCAGGATTGAATGATATGTGTTAAACACAACTAAGTCTCTTTGACTAGTTGGATATAAATCCTCAAAGAGGATAATGGGGTTTAGGCACCTTTTACTCCCTTCATATAGTATAATATATGCCTGGAGAACCCCCACACTCTTCAGATAGGTGTGAACTTGATTGAAATGATGAAACTACCACAACATCTATTGGACCTCAAGAGACCAAATTTTATTTCATTCTAGATAGTGAAGAAAAGAATACATTAATTATGCTCCATTGGATTTCATGAAGGTGTCTTGACCACCATTGACGAGATCCAATAAGTGAATATAGGTACTAAAAGAGACCATCAACCATCACTAATTAGTGCTTCCATGACCCTAAAAGAACAAGAAGAATAATTCTCCTTCCTTAAGAGATATTGATATGTAGTTTGATTTAATTAAATATAGATAAAAATGTTACATCCAAAAGTATCCATTAACCATTTGGGATTAATAGACATACTCCTTTACTATAAATTTGAAGTAAGTTGAATGAATATGAGATACACTGCTAAGTTAGATGTTTAAATTGATAATATGATTAAATCTAGATTCATTCAGAAAGTTAAATACTCAAAATTTCCTCCCAAAATTTTCCTTATTAAGAAAACGAATATAAAAATTAGGGTCTATAATGACTTTAGAGACTTAAATTTCCATTCTCTAAAGGATGATTTCCCAATCCTGATCACAGTGTTGTTAATCAATGTAATACCCAATTTACATGCCATATCATTAATTTATGGGTATTCTAATTAAATAATTTTTTATATAGATATTGAGGATGAAGATTCCACTATATTTAGTGTACCTTAATGGGTATATTTATATTGTATAATTCTTTTTGGATTGGAGAATTCCAACGCTACTTACTAGTATTCAATGCACCATTTTTAATTAATTTCTATAAAATATGGTGTAGAGATATGTAAATGATCTATCAGTTAAATATCATCATAATAATTCAAATAATAATAATATTGAATTATTTTTCAATAAGATACATACATATAACTTGGAAATGAATCCATTTAAATGTTCCTTTAGGGTGGAAATAGGTAAGTTCCTCATCTTTGTGGTATACCATCACAACTTTGAGGTCAATCAAAAGAAAATAAATGAAATAATAAATATTATACCTCCTCAAAACCTTTAATAGTTGACAAGACTCCAAGAAAAACTCACCTACATATATTTTTTCATTTAAAATATCATCAATAAATGTTTACCCTTTATGAAGATGATGAAGAAAGGTGTGACATGCTAGTGGGAGGAATACTTATAGATTTACTTCATCATCCACAAGTATAATCTTTTGTATCCTTCAGTATTTATTCCCTTATAGAAGAGAAACATATCGCCCTATATGTGGAAACTGTGGAGTGTTTACTTGGTCACTTCCTTTCCCTGAATAATGATATAGGAAAGGAGAAAAAAATTATTACCTTATCAGGAAAATTTTACAAGTTAAGTCTTGATATACAGATTTCGAGATGAATTGTATTGCACATATATTTTAGGTGGAAAAACATTTTAATTACATGTATCATCATACAGTATAATTATTTTATTATGTGGACCTACACAAATATATCCCCAGTCTCCCCATATTGATGGAAATATTGGCATGATGGGTTGTGATCCTACAATATTTTTTCATCCTCTTTATTTCTAATAATTTGATCAATGGAAAAGAACTTGTACATTTTCATATAGCATAACCTACCTTGGAGGATATATCACTGGAAAAAAAACTACCCAGAGAAGAGATTTTCTATATCAATGAGAATTTACAAAAATGAGAAATGTACTTTGAATGTGCTTCTTGAATTCTAACCAGGTGAAGGATTGAAGACCCGAGGCTTAACTGGGTCAATGTGGGGATCATGTTCATCTCCCATATAATGTAATTTCTACATTATTTTTTCCTATTATAAAAATGGAGTATAAATATTAATACTGAATATCAAGCCCTTATCATAGGCTTTATTCTTTCCATGTATATAATAGTTACCCGATTTCATTTAAAAGGAAACTTGGAGATGATGATCATGTAAATAAATGGTGACTATGAAATTAAGAAAGAATATTTAATTCCCTTGTTTTAAAATATAAGGAATTAATGGATAAATTACCTCTAGATCTATATTTCCTCACATACCATGTTTATAAAATTTATAAGATGATTCATTGGAAAATGCAATAACTACTGTAACGCCCCGACCCCAGCTACCCAGAGTCGGTGCATTAATTACATAACATTGGCATGATCACAAGAAAGATCAAATCTCGAAAGACCGATTGGTTTAGTAGCCTTGGAAACACTAGATATATTCATAAGTTTTACATTACATCATAAAATGAAAAACTAATACAACAACATAATGTTTCCACAATCCACACTATTAACCCCTCATAAAATCCCTGCAGGTCATTCATAACTTACTTCTTCACATCCTGGGAAAAATAAAACATAAAAAAAAAGGGGTGAGCTCAAATGCCTAGTAAGGATAACAATAAAGTGGAAACTTTCATAAATAAGAATAAACATTTAAGGCAATGTATAACTAAAACAAAAGCCTTTTAAATACGAACTTTCAACATGGTATGGCATAAATAAAATGAAATAATGCCATTTACTTATTCACATGGATATTCTACAAAATGAATAATCACATGCAAAAATCAATAACCACTTTCATAATGTTGGAATGCATAATGCCAGACTATCATAACCACATAGCCAAGGCCTCGTGCCAAGACTACAAATAAGATTTTGTCAAGGCCTTGTGCCAAGACACTAGTTTGTCTCATGAGACCTACCGATGCATCGAGGAGCTATAGCGGGCTCCACCCGTCACTTATTAAGTCCAATGCATTCCCATATGAAAAGGTTTAAACATAACATAAACATTCGTATTAAAACTAGCATACGAAATGTCAATAATTTCACCATAAACTATGAATGGTATAAAAATAGCACATCCACTGTCAAACATACCACAAAACCTTCAATACAATATAGAAATTTTGTATCACAATAAATCAACTTCAAATAAGCGTAAAATCCATCAAAGGATGTTGACATAGATGAAATCAAAATTCTTTTTTAAAGAAATATCTCCTTTTATTTTGAAATCATTTAAGATCCATATAAAATAAAACATTTTCTTTGAAAATATTCTTATAAGATTGTAAGGAAAGCTTTGAAGATTTTATAACGGCGTAAAATAACCGCACCCGCCGTATAAGTTAAAAAAACATTCTTACCTCAATTCTGTCGAAAAGGTTAAAAAGGACCTTGTTTTGAAAACGGCGGAAAGATTCCTTTATAAACCTCTTATAAAAGTCAAAAAGGGTATAAATGACTTTAACCCATATTCTTGTAAATAGTAAAAAATGTTTTGAAATACATTTTTAAGAAACATGGATGTGGATGATAAAGAGATCCCAGTAGATTATTACATATAAACAACCTCGGATAATGAAGAGATTGTGAAATAACCCTTACCTTGTACTTTTCCTTGGTTGGGGTAGGTTAACCTCCTTTATAATGGTGAAATAATTGTTATTAAATTATACAAGAATCATATATATTAATATGATATCATATATGATCTTTTAACATTGATTTATTAATAATATCTTAGAATTATCATCGTTTCGGGAGTTAACTTACTCATTTTCTTTTATATGTTTTGTTACATAAGCCATGTTTGTTGTATCTTATTCATATCCAGAATGATATACAGTCCTTAAACATCATTTTTAAATCATCAAATGATAATTATACTTGAATGGATACGATGGAGAATGAATCTCATCGCGTTCGTGGAGACGGTAGTCCGTACGTACGCACGAGCGACAATATCATTATTTTGATATTAAAATAATATATAAATGAATGGTATATCATATATACAGAATCATTAACATGTTATATTTATTATTTACATGAGTTACACATCATTATTATACCCATCCAAATAATATTATATTGAATAACAATTACACCACGACGTGGAGACGGTAAGCCGTACGTACGCACGTATGGTGACATGTTATTCAAAGGGTGGATAGAATACTGAATATGGTTGTACCATACTTATAATAACATCACAGTATATGTGAGATACTGGAGTTATTATTTTAGAATGGTAAGAACAAAGGAAGAAGAAGTGGAAGAAGAAATGAACTTAGAAAAGGGTGGTGAAATCATTACCTCTTCTTCGGGTTCTTCCTTTTGATTTGATCAAAAGGGCTCCTTAGGTTGGCTTTATGATCAAAATAAGGCCTCTAGGTTGTAGTGAGGGATGTTGGGAGAGTATTTGGGCAGAGTTTGGCCGAACCAAAAGGCTTTGAAGGTGTGAAGAAATGAGAAGGAGGAGTGCCCTTTTATAAGAGGGGTGAGGGGCACCTTTGGAAAAGCTAGAAATATTAATTTATAATAAATTCATATTCGGTTTCTAATGACTCCAAAGCTTATTATTCAAAGGTTAAGGTGGGGATAGGTCGAAAACCACTCAACCAATAGAATTTAGACAGGTTTGGGTACTTATATTAACCTTATCTTTAAGTATTAACTCTAAGTTAATTAGTTTCACTTTTACAATGTCTCTTTGTATTTTTATATAATATGGTTAATAAACTTACTATATACATCCAAGCGACCCCCAAGTGGTCCATTAATGATTAACCTATCATAATATAAGTCTATTGGCAGAACCTTAGATTTTTAGGAATTTAATATCAATTAATAATATAATATTTTTTTAAGAACTCTTTTATGTCAATTTTGACACTATTCAATAGTTGATTTTTGTGAAACTCATAACAGATTGATTACTTGGAACAAAGTCCATTAAATCAATCCTAATATATCATATTAGCCTAGAAAATTAGTTTAATTCATTAAAAGTTTCATATTATATTTATTTGGGTATTTATAATATCAATTATTTTAATTTTTCACTATTTTAGTAATTACTGCATCATCATTGTGTCATAAATAAAATAAATTATTTAATGTCTAAAAATTATAAATAAAATATCATTATGTAGGAAATCTTTTTATCTTTCTAATGAATATTTATAATCTAAAATCCAACATATATAACCCTATGTAAAAATTGTTGTTCTAAAAGATATATGCTTGTGTCATTTTTGTATTCATTTTAACTAAATTAAAATAAAGTGTCATTATCACTTACAAGTGGATCCATGGGGTCCCAAAATTGACACAAAGATGTCCATGGTCGACCATCTATCAACCAATAGGGTTAAGACACGTTTTTATGGTAATTTAGTATTATTATAATATTATTTTTTTAACCCTTATTTACCGGATTTACCCTTAACCATGGTAAATAAAATATTTACCGCAGTAATTATTCAAAATGTCTAAAAATAAAAGTTACCTATTTACACAATTTGAACATCCTGATTCCAAATATGGAATCCATTTTCCTAAATTCAAAACACAGAAGTGGCAGAAATTAATTTAAAATTAATTCCCGCTGTCAAAACAAAAAGCGTGTTTTTAAGAGATAATAACTATCAAAAGATTGACACTTGTTTATGTTCGGTTTAATTGTAAAATTATGTCCAATGACCAACATTATATTAAATGGTAAAAATATATTCTAAATATACTTTAAAACTACTAAAATTCATAATTTATCACTATTAATTATTTTGATTAAAAAAGTTGTTTTTAATTAAAATTTAGTAATTTTCACTATTCATCAAAATATGAAAGTTATCCGAAAAGTACCAAAATTTCACCTTAGGCTAAATTCGATATTCCGAGTCCAAAAATGAAGTCCATTTTCAAATATAAAATATATATAATTTCAAAAATTAGGTATTACTATTCACAACGGCTAGTTTAATTAGTTGTGGTGTGTGTTAGAACTCGAGGTTGCGTACAACACACGCTATCGCATTATTCAAAGGGAAACGTACCGTAGAAGCTTGGGGTGTTACATTCTCCCCTCCTTCAAATAATTGCGTCCTCGTAATTTCTAGGGTATTACTGCATAAAAAGACTCGGGTGGTTCTTCATCATAAGTTCCTCGGGTTCCCACGTTGCCTCTTCCATCTTATGATTTCTCCACAAAACTTTTACCAGACGCGTCGTCCGGTTTCTCAGTACTTGTTCTCTTGTATCAAGAATCTTGACGGGCTCTTCACAATAAGATAGATCGGGTTCCAGTTCTAATTCCTCATAGGTGAGTACATGCGTTGGGTCAGGCATGTATTTTCTCAACAGAGATACGTGGAACACATCGTGAACTTTGGAGAGACTTGGCGGCATTGCCAATCGGTAAGCTAGAGCCCCAATTCGTTCTAGAATTTCGAAAGGTCCGATGTACCTGGGACTCAATTTACCTTTCTTTCCAAAACATATGACTCCCTTCCATGGAGATACCTTTAGGAAAACATGATCACCGACTTGAAATTCCAAATCCTTCTTTCGATTATCGGCATAGCTCTTCTGCCTACTTTGAGCTGCTTTGATGTGATTTTGGATTACTTTCACCTTTTCCACCGTTTCCTCCACCAGTTCTGGGCCTACAAGTTTTCTTTCACCAACGTCATCCCAACAGGTTGGTGTACGACATCTCTTTCCGTATAACGCTTCATATGGTGCCATCTGAATACTCGAATGGAAGCTATTGTTATAGGAAAATTCTACTAGTGGTAAATATTGATCCCACATACCCTGAAAATCAAGTGAGCAAGATCTCAACATGTCTTCTAAGGTCTGAATAGTCCGTTCTGATTGTCCGTCTGTCTGAGGGTGGTAAGCAGTGCTCAAATGAAGTTCAGTATCCAGGGATTTCTGAAGACTTTTCCAAAATCTTGAAGTAAAACGGGGATCACGATCAGAAACAATCGATAGGGGTACTCCATGAAGTCTCACAACTTCATTAATGTATAGTCTTGCTAGACGTTCCAGGGGTAGATCTTCTCTTATAGCAAGAAAATGTGTTGACTTGGTAAGACGATCAACAATAACCCATATTGCATCGTTCCTTATAGGAGTCTTTGGTAGCCCCATGACAAAGTCCATTGTAATATTGTCCCATTTCCACTCTGGTATGGGAAGAGGTTGCATGACTCCTCCAGGCTGTTGCCTTCCAGCTTTCACTTGTTGACAAACCATACATCTTGACACAAAATCAGCAATCTCCCTCTTCATGTTGTCCCACCAAAAATGTTCCTTCAAATCTCTATACATTTTGGTGCTCCCAGGGTGTATAGAGAAATTGGAACTATGAGCATCATCCAGCAATTCCCTTTTTAGATCAGGTATATTGGGAACACAAAGTCTCTTCCCGAATTTCAAAATTCCACCTTCATACGCAAAGTCTCTCAATCTCCCATCATTCACAGCTTTAATCTTCTTTTGGAATTCTTCATCATCAGTCTGAGAACTCTTAATCCTTTCTAGTAAAGATGGTTTGGCAACCATTTGAAAAAGCATTGATGTTTCACCTTCCCTGGTTATTCCCATGTCCATCTTCACTAGCTCCATGAAAATTGGATCCCTTTCAATTCTCATATTGTTCAAAACTCTATGGTCTTTTCTACTCAAAGCATCTGCCACCTTGTTTGCCTTCCCTGGGTGGTAGTGTATCGTGCAATCATAATCCTTGAGTAATTCAAGCCATCTCCTTTGCCTCATGTTGAGTTCTTTTTGTGAGAAAATATACTTCAAACTCTTGTGATCAGTATAAATCTCACATTTTTCACCATAGAGGTAGTGCCTCCATATCTTCAAAGCAAAGATCACAGCTGCTAACTCAAGATCATGAGTAGGATAGTTTTGTTCATGAATTTTCAACTGTCGTGATGCATAGGCAATAACTCTATCATTCTGCATAAGGACACAGCCAAGTCCTTTCTTTGATGCATCACTATAAATAACGAACCCATCATTCCCCGATGGTAGAGTCAATATAGGAGAATTGACTAATCTTCTCTTCAGTTCTTCGAAACATTCTTCACACTCTTTTGTCCAAACAAATTTAACCCCTTTACGTGTGAGCTTCGTTAATGGGTTAGCCAATCGGGCAAAATTCTGGACGAAACGTCGATAATAACCTACCAAACCAATAAAACTACGTACCTCAGTTATACTCGTAGGTGCTGGCCATTCTTGGATTGCCTTGGTCTTAGAAGGATCAACAGAGATTCCATCTTTAGAGACAATATGGCCAAGAAAAGAAATCTCCTGAAGCCAGAATTCACACTTGCTAAACTTCCCATATAATTCATGCCTCCTCAGAGTCTTCAAGATAATGCGCAAGTGATTTTCATGATCTTCATAGGTTTTGGAGTATACCAAGATATAATCAATAAATACCACCACAAATTCATCCAGATACTCCTTGAAAACTCTATTCATTAGATCCATGAATACAGAGGGTGCATTAGTCAATCCAAACGACATTACAGTAAACTCGTAATGCCCGTACCTGGTTCGAAATGCTGTCTTCGGAATGTCTTCTTTCTTTACACACAACTGATGGTATCCAGACCGAAGGTCAATCTTTGAAAAGTATTGAGCTCCATGCAGTTGGTCAAATAAATCATCAATACGAGGTAGGGGATACTTGTTCTTTATCTTTATAGCATTGATCTCCCTGTAGTCGATACATAACCTCATAGATCCATCTTTCTTTTTAACAAAAAGAACAGGGGCTCCCCATGGAGAAACACTAGGGCGAATAAATCCCTTATTACTCAATTCCTCTAGTTGTTTCTTTAGTTCGACTAATTCTACAGTAGCCATTCTATAAGGGGTCTTCGATATAGGCCTTGATCCAGGAATCAAATCAATGGAAAACTCTACTTCTCGTTCTGGAGGATGTCCAGGTAAATCTTCTGGAAATACATCTACAAACTCTTTCACAACAGGTACATCCTCTATTTGAACATTCCTTTCCTCACCGACAGTTATTTCATTCTCTTCCTCCCCAATAATTGAATTAAGTTGAGCTACTGGGGGTGGATCTAAATAAGAATTAGGTGGTGACGATTCTGCTCTAAAAATAAGGTGTTCCTTATCATTATCATCAATAATCGTAACCTCTTTCTTCTTACAATAAATCTTCGCATCATAGTCCGAAAGCCAGTCCATACCGAGGATTATATCAAACTCAATCATAGGTATGACGATGAGATCAGCAGATAAAGAAAATTTATGTGCTCTAATGGGGACTGATTCGCAAAACTTTGTTGCAACGATACTTCCCTTAGGTGTTTTAACTGACAACTCCCTTATTAAATCAAATTGGAAATATCTAATTTTCTTAGCAAACTGGGAAGATATGAAACAATGCGATGATCCAGAATCAAATAATGCATTTGCTAAACTTGAGGAAACCATTAAATTACCTGCCACCACGTCTTTCGGAGCTTCTACCTCAGCAGTAGTGATAGCATAAGCCTGGCCTTGATCCCTTGGCCTTTTTTGAGGTAAGTTCTCCTGACGCTTAGGACATGCATTTGCATAATGCCCCATCTCCCTGCAATTGTAGCACTAAACGTTGGTAGCTTCCTTCTTCCCCTTGCAATCATGAGCTTGGTGGCCTTTTTCACCACACTTGTAACAGACTCCCATTCCCTTCAAGCAAGTACCAGGATGTTTCTTCACGCATTTACCACAAGATGGATATTCAACCTTTCCCTTCTTCCCCTTATTTCCATTCCCAGATTGATCAGAAGGTCTCTTCTTCTCTTGCTTTGCTTTAAAGTCATAAGACTTAGAGAATTCCTTTTCGGTCTTGATAGCACATGAGACAATGTCTTCGTACGATGAAAAGGATTGTGAGACTAATGCTCGACGGAGAAATGGTTTTAACCCATCAAAGAAACGATCAATCTTACTTATTGGGTTGCGAATATAATCACCAGCGTACCTCGCTAACCTTGTAAAGTTAGCCTCATACTTTGTGACATTCTCATCCTCCTTTTATCTCAGACTCAGAAATTGTCTTTCCATATCTGCTCGATGGTCGCGAGGAAAGTATTTTTCTAAAAACAGATCTTTGAACTCCCTCCATTCCATGTTTGATACTTCATCATCTTCCTTCATGTTTTGAATCAATGACCACCATTGATCAGCATCTCCAGTGAGGCGGTAAACTGCCATGGTAACTTTTTCCCTTTCACTACTCCCCAAAGCCTGAAATATTTTCTCTAGGGAAAATATCCATTGCTCAGCTACTAAGGGATTTGTACTCCCATTGAACGTTGGTGGTTGTTGCCTCATGAATCGATCTAACATTGATCCTCCACGCTGCGGATCAGGGTGCTCCATACGGGTAAGGTTATTATTCATAACCTGAGTAAGTTGTCCCAGTACGGTGATTAGCTGATCAGCACCGGTTGCATCACCAGCCCCACTATAATTATCTTGAGTAGGAGGGAAATCCCTACATGGAGTACGTGCATTGATACGGTTTCCATTTCTTCCACTAGGCGCCATTTCTAAAAAATGGCATAAACTAGATCAGTTTATGCATCAAAATACATAATCCCATACTTATAAAACACTAAACATAAATTGAACTATTTATGGATATAATCCATAATCATAAATATGTTTTCTTTGAGGAAGTATATACTCATAAACCCTTCATAATGATTTGTAAAGAAAGTGAGAGTTATCCAAAGCATATCCCCCGGGAGTGTCGTAACCAAGAGTGCAGCAAGGCCCGTTGTCGTGCACCAGTTCCCGTTCGAGTCTAGCTCAAAGCGGTGTTTTCGGGTTTTACCCCTAGGTACATCTGTGCCCGAGCCGCCTCTACCTGCTCGTATCCAGACAGGGATGTATTACTCGGAAAACTCACAAAGTCTCTACAATACCAAAATTCTAGGAAGTTCTTCTATACTAATCCTCAAAGTTCATCTTAGGTCTATGTGCTCTAATCAGAGTTTATCTAAATCTAGCTTCCAAGGTTTGTACTAAACTTCCTCTGATACCAACTGTAACGCCCCGACCCCAGCTACCCAGAGTCGGTGCATTAATTACATAACATTGGCATGATCACAAGAAAGATCAAATCTCGAAAGACCGATTGGTTTAGTAGCCTTGGAAACACTAGATATATTCATAAGTTTTACATTACATCATAAAATGAAAAACTAATACAACAACATAATGTTTCCACAATCCACACTATTAACCCCTCATAAAATCCCTGCAGGTCATTCATAACTTACTTCTTCACATCCTGGGAAAAATAAAACATAAAAAAAAAGGGGTGAGCTCAAATGCCCAGTAAGGATAACAATAAAGTGGAAACTTTCATAAATAAGAATAAACATTTAAGGCAATGTATAACTAAAACAAAAGCCTTTTAAATACGAACTTTCAACATGGTATGGCATAAATAAAATGAAATAATGCCATTTACTTATTCACATGGATATTCTACTAAATGAATAATCACATGCAAAAATCAATAACCACTTTCATAATGTTGGAATGCATAATGCCAGACTATCATAACCACATAGCCAAGGCCTCGTGCCAAGACTACAAATAAGATTTTGTCAAGGCCTTGTGCCAAGACACTAGTTTGTCTCATGAGACCTACCGATGCATCAAGGAGCTATAGCGGGCTCCACCCGTCACTTATTAAGTCCAATGCATTCCCATATGAAAAGGTTTAAACATAACATAAACATTCGTATTAAAACTAGCATACGAAATGTCAATAATTTCACCATAAACTATGAATGGTATAAAAATAGCACATCCACAGTCAAACATACCACAAAACCTTCAATACAATATAGAAGTTTTGTATCACAATAAATCAACTTCAAATAAGCGTAAAATCCATCAAAGGATGTTGACATAGATGAAATCAAAATTCTTTTTTAAAGAAATATCTCCTTTTATTTTGAAATCATTTAAGATCCATATAAAATAAAACATTTTCTTTGAAAATATTCTTATAAGCTTGTAAGGAAAGCTTTGAAGATTTTATAACGGCGTAAAATAACCGCACCCGCCGTATAAGTTAAAAAAAACATTCTTACCTCAATTCTGTCAAAAAGGTTAAAAAGGACCTTGTTTTGAAAACGACGGAAAGATTCCTTTATAAACCTCTTATAAAAGTCAAAAAGGGTATAAATGACTTTAACCCATATTCTTGTAAATAGTAAAAAATGTTTTGAAATACATTTTTAAGAAACATGGATGTGGATGATAAAGAGATCCCAGTAGATTATTACATATAAACAACCTCGGATAATGAAGAGATTGTGAAATAACCCTTACCTTGTACTTTTCCTTGGTTGGGGTAGGTTAACCTCCTGTATAATGGTGAAATAATTGTTATTAAATTATACAAGAATCATATATATTAATATGATATCATATATGATCTTTTAACATTGATTTATTAATAATATCTTAGAATTATCATCGTTTCGGGAGTTAACTTACTCATTTTCTTTTATATGTTTTGTTACATAAGCCATGGTTGTTGTATCTTATTCATATCCAGAATGATATACAGTCCTTAAAAATCATTTTTAAATCATCAAATGATAATTATACTTGAATGGATACGATGGAGAATGAATCTCATCGCGTTCGTGGAGACGGTAGTCCGTACGTACGCACGAGCGACAATATCATTCTTTTGATATTAAAATAATATATAAATGAATGGTATATCATATATACAGAATCATTAACATGTTATATTTATTATTTACATGAGTTACACATCATTATTATACCCATCCAAATAATATTATATTGAATAACAATTACACCACGACGTGGAGACGGTAAGCCGTACGTACGCACGTATGGTGACATGTTATTCAAAGGGTGGATAGAATACTGAATATGGTTGTACCATACTTATAATAACATCACAGTATATGTGAGATACTGGAGTTATTATTTTAGAATGGTAAGAACAAAGGAAGAAGAAGTGGAAGAAGAAATGAACTTAGAAAAGGGTGGTGAAATCATTACCTCTTCTTCGGGTTCTTCCTTTTGATTTGATCAAAAGGGCTCCTTAGGTTGGCTTTCTGATCAAACTAAGGCCTCTAGGTTGTATTGAGGGATGTTGGGAGAGTATTTGGGCAGAGTTTGGCCGAACCAAAAGGCTTTGAAGGTGTGAAGAAATGAGAAGGAGGAGTGCCCTTTTATAAGAGGGGTGAGGGGCACCTTTGGAAAAGCTAGAAATATTAATTTATAATAAATTCATATTCGGTTTCTAATGACTCCAAAGCTTATTATTCAGAGGTTAAGGTGGGGATAGGTCGAAAACCACTCAACCAATAGAATTTAGACAGGTTTGGGTACTTATATTAACCTTATCTTTAAGTATTAACTCTAAGTTAATTAGTTTCACTTTTACAATGTCTCTTTGTATTTTTATATAATATGGTTAATAAACTTACTATATAAATCCAAGAGACCCCCAAGTGGTCCATTAATGATTAACCTATCATAATATAAGTCTCTTGGCCGAACCTTAGATTTTTAGGAATTTAATATCAATTAATAATATAATATTTGTTTTAAGAACTCTTTTATGTCAATTTTGACACTATTCAATAGTTGATTTTTGTAAAACTCATAACAGATTGATTACTTCGAAAAAAGTCCATTAAATCAATACTAATATATCATATTAGCCTAGAAAATTAGTTTAATTCATTAAAAGTTTCATATTATATTTATTTGGGTATTTATAATATCAATTATTTTAATTTTTCACTATTTTAGTAATTACTGCATCATCATTGTGTCATAAATAAAATAAATTATTTAATGTCTAAAAATTATAAATAAAATATCATTATGTATGAAATCTTTTTAGCTTTCTAATGAATATTTATAATCTAAAATCCAACATATATAACCCTATGTAAAAATTGTTGTTTTAAAAGTTATATGCTTGTGTCATTTTTGTATTCATTTTAACTAAATTAAAATAAAGTGTCATTATCACTTACAAGTGGATCCATGGGGTCCCAAAATTGACACAAAGATGTCCATGGTCGACCATCTATCAACCAATAGGGTTAAGACACGTTTTTAGGGTAATTTAGTATTATTATAATATTATTTTTTAACCCTTATTTACAAGATTTACCCTTAACCATGGTAAATAAAATATTTACCGCAGTAATTATTCAAAATGTCTAAAAATAAAAGTTACCTATTTACACAATTTGAACATCCTGATTCCAAATATGGAATCCATTTTCCTAAATTAAAAACACAGAAGTGGCAGAAATTAATTTAAAATTAATTCCCGCTGTCAAAACAAAAAGCGTGTTTTTAAGAGATAATAACTATCAAAAGATTGACACTTGTTTATGTTCGGTTTAATTGTAAAATTATGTCCAATGACCAACATTATATTAAATGGTAAAAATATATTCTAAATATACTTTAAAACTACTAAAATTCATAATTTATCACTATTAATTATTTTGATTAAAAAAGTTGTTTTTAATTAAAATTTAGTAATTTTCACTATTCATCAAAATATGAAAGTTATCCGAAAAGTACCAAAATTTCACCTTAGGCTAAATTCGATATTCCGAGTCCAAAAATGAAGTCCATTTTCAAATATAAAATATATATAATTTCAAAAATTAGGTATTACTATTCACAACTGCTAGTTTAATTAGTTGTGGTGTGTGTTAGAACTCGAGGTTGCGTACAACACACGCTATCGCATTATTCAAAGGGAAACGTACCGTAGAAGCTTGGGGTGTTACAACTACCCTATCTGATCTAGATCCGGATGAAGTGGTGATTCACATTGCACATTGTAGGGTTTTATTTACATTCATCAATAATGGTATAAAGGTGATAAAGGTGGTTAATGTCACCTCATACTAATGTAATAATTCACCCAAACTGACTAATTCCACAACTGATTAGATGTCTACCAGAGTATATTATCTCTAAAATAGGACTCTCCAAAAAGATCAAGATATGAAGAATTAAATCTATTGTTCTGAAGAAAATTGTGTCCTTTTGATGGAAATAATTCTCAAAAAGTCCTCTAAAATTTAGAAAATGATCAAGAATGATTTCATGAAGTTCAAAAATAAGTTTCATGCATCGAAAATCCATGAAAATATCATTTACCAACCAATGGATCTATTGTACACTATTAAGTACTCCTAACCATTCTTTATATGGGGGATAAATTTTATTGGCCCATACCCTCCAGCTATATCCAAATATTTCAAATTTATTCTCACAACTACTGAATTCCTTTACAAATGGGATTATATTGTACCTTTTAAAGAGTTTAGAATAAAGGTTTTCATAAACCTCATGAAATCCAATATAATTTCTAGATTCAAAGTCTTATATAGGATTTTTATTTACAATGAAACTGACTTTTGTGCCTCTGAACTGAAAAAACTATACCAAGAGTACAATACTTAGTATAGTAATTCATCCAACTATAATATAGCTTCAAATGGGTAGATAGATACCTTCAATAAAATTATTTCCAATATACTTCAGAATATGGTGGGTAAGGACAATAATTCCTATCTAGATAAGCTCATGTATTCTTTGTGGGCTTATCACACTATAAGCTGTATTTCCACATAGGAAATTCCATAATCATTATTATATGAGATAGAGGTAGTTCTTACCATTGAATTTCAATTTCCTTCACTCTATATTTCTAATTAGAATAAGATATATGAAAATAAATAGTCATATATATGAATTGAAAAATTAGAGAGACTTGATGATAAAAGGTTATGCACATCATATAACCTCAAATTCTATCAAAATCGTGTCACATGATCATTCAATAAGAAGGTTTTCCATCAAATTTTTTATAAGGGGAATTTGAATTTTACTTGAAAATGCCAATGATACCTATAAATAAGTGCCAAAATATTGAGTAGAAATGGGAAATACCATATGTTATACATAAGTTCTACACCAATAGAGATTACTCCCTAATCACAATGGATGGAGAGTGTTTCATGCCTACCACCAATATAAGGTTTCTCAAGAAATAATTTTCATATCTCAACATAAAATTCCATTCCATGTGACTTTAAGATATTTGGAAGTGGTCCTTATCATATAACCTTAAACTAAAAGACACCAAGGTCCTCATCATATGAACTTAAATTGTATATCATTATCATACATATCACTATTTATTAAATTATATGAAATTAATTTCCACCCTATATAACCAATAAAATTCTTGGAGTAATCTATTTATACAACTTTATTTCCTTACATGACAGCCAGATCCTATAAGTCTTCCAAGTGAAAGATTTTCCCATCCATAGTCCTACACTAGAACAAACTAAAACAATTTCACCCCATACTTGTGAACTATATGTGGCTTGATTCATGTTATAATAGGATATGTAGTGATATCTAGATCACCTATCTTATACCCAACCATGAATTTAATTTTTAACAAAATTATTTATTCCATCATAGTGATTGAGTTTTTTCATTCACATCAGGTCTTCCAATGGACCTATATTTAGAAGGAAACAATTTATTTTTTCTTGTTACTAAGACCTCATCAATTCATGTTAGGTTTCCTTAGATTTCTCACCAAGTCACTCATAATTTCACCTTACTATGTATATGATATAGATAAACATAGATAAATATTCATAGAACTATGTGTGACTTGATTCCTATAATCATTGGATATATAATAACATCTAGATCACCTATCTAGGTCCTAATTTTAAATTCAATCTTTATCAGTTTCTTACTTTTTATTGGTGTTGATACCTCACCAATTCTTGTTGGGTTTCCTTTAATGACTTAATAATATATTTTAACCATTCCATCCCCAATGTGTATGCATCAAATCAATACTGAGACCCTTTCCCAATTCATTACTACATTAATTCAAACTTAAAAACATATCATTCTTATCTCATGATGCTAAACTACATGACATGATAGTCCACCCCACATAACCCTTAGATTTGTTGAAGTAGTTTGTTCATGTGACCTTATTTTCTTACATGAGAACCAGATCTATGTAAGATTCCTTAGTTCATGGTTTTCGCATTTAGAAGCCTATGTTAAAAAAAGGCTCTCACATCCAAGAACTATGTGTGGATTGATTCTAGTTATTCTAGGGTATGTAATGACACCTAAGTTTGTAACCATGGTATAACCAAAAATATAATTCATCTAAACCTACCAATCCATCCTAATACTTGGGTTTACTAATTCATGTCAGGACTTCCTTCATAATCTTTAGCTTAGGATGAAATATTTTTGACAATTTTCTAAGAAATGCATGTTTTTTATTCTTATTATAATAGGATACACGATAAAAAATAATGTTCATATTATATTACTAATCATGTTCTAGTGTTCAGCCTCTACCCATGTTATGTTTTTTATCCATGTCCTAACACAAGGATGACATCATTTCAATCTCACATACATATGATCCATATTTTCATAGAGGCCTTTTATAAGAACTATAAGTGGATTGATTTCTAAAATAGAAGGATATATAATTATTTCCTACCATATAAAAAATTTCATTCTCATTGAAATCCCTCCCAGTGTATGGTTTCCTTCATTCATGTTGGGTCTTTCTATATTTGACTCTATACTAGGATGGCATGTTCTTTTAATTAATAGAAATAAGTGTGGATTAATTTGTGTTATTTTAGGATATATAGAGATTCCTAAACCATCTATCCCAAACTATCCATAAATACTTATCCACTTCCCTTTAACATTCCATAATGATCTAATATAGATGGGTATCAAAACAGAGTGTCCCAATTACATTCTAAATATTTTATTCTAATATACCATATTTTATACCTTGATTATATGAATCACCACTAATATTCCATGAATACTAATAAAGAATATATAGAATTTTAAAAGACCAATATATTTTGTGATTGATGAGTACACTACATATCAGCCAACTTAAAACCAACTGAATTCATGTTTCTATATAAAAGGAGAAGATTTTGTAGCACTATATACCCCCAATATCAATATTGTGGAACCTATCATTCAAATTTATTCAGAAAACATCCCCAGTATTCTTATTTAACAAGCCCTTTATTTCGAGTATGGTCAACTAATTCCATAGCCTGTCCATTTTCATTTCATGATTTATTAATTTAGATAACAAAGTTACAATTTATACAACTTCCATACTTGGTTCAAAAGGTTTTAAAATACTTACAGTTTCTAAACCCCCATTTGGGTTTTCACACCCCCCATTAGTTTGAGCATTATGATATCAAACTACATGAACCTATCCCATAGGCCATCTATAATAGTATGATAAATCAATCCACATTGGTTTTATGTAATTACTCTGGTTTCTATATTTTTATCCTTTGAATATTTCTATATATATCACTAGATTTTTTTCCTCAGAGTTGGTGTTGTCTTTGGGATGTTGTGGGAAAATGAAAACAATTTTGTAAAAATATTAATATATATTAAGGTATGTGTGTTCATATTTTTTATAAAAAATGTTTTTCCCATTGATCGGGACCTTGGATGGGAAATTCAAGACCACAGTTGTTTCATGAAAGTGTGTTTTACCCTTGGCGGGACATATGGTTGTTCCGCATTGGAAGTTTCATGGAAGTTGGTCATTTGTGGGTGTGTTAAGTAAATTAAATAATTTATTTATTTATTTTACTTAATTTCTAAAAACCTAATTCCATATATATATATATATATATATATTTCATTAGGATGAATCTACAAGGTTATCCACATAACCTTGGGATATTTGGGAGGAGGAAGTTAGACCTCCATTGGAATTGATGACCCAAGAACATGGATCATCGACAACGATCAAGGAGAATCATGTGACGAATGAAATACATCACAAAATATTAAACCTAATTATAAAAGGTATTTTTCTTCACAAAAAAATGATCCATTCTTGAGGTAGGGATTTTTATTATGTGCATTTCTATCCTTTAATTTAATTTTCAAGAATTAATTTCATATATGCTTACTTTTCCCTCGATTTATTTTCTTCGCATAAGCCTAGTATAAATTAGTATTCTTGAACCTAATTTATTATATCCTCTACAACCATGATTAGCCCTTTTGTTTCTATAATATGTATGTATTGTCTAAGATCTCATTATACAATAATGATATCGCTTCATTATTGTGCTTTTCCCACCATCATTATTTTTTTTATTCATCATTGACCCATAATTTCATGATTCAACATTTATGGGATTTATTTGAGAATGATTGCACCCCAGATTTATAAAGGTTTCACAAATGACTTAGTAATTGAAATTTTAAGAATATATCATGATGGTTTTGTGGGTTTTGGTGATGGATATAAGGAACATGACTCAAAACAGTGGTGAGAGGATTGACAGTTTCCACTCAGGTAATCAAAATCCTATTTTCCACCCACCAGAGTTTAGGAAATAATGATCAAAGATTGTTCCCTTTGGATTTAACCATTATAGTTATGTCAAATAGAGGATTAATTGGAAATAATAGAAGATCTAGTATTTTTATGATGACTGGATTCACTATCTATGAAAAACATGATTACGTGTTATGTATCCTGGAGGAACACACACCATGATTCTTGGGATATCATAGTGGTAGGGTTTCATACCAAGTTCAATATTTCATTATTTGTATTTGAGCCCACATGATGCATGTCTAAGCCCACTCATCATGTCACTCTACTCGAGCATCCAACCTGTGTGTCGATGGTTCAAACCTAGGACCCTAGGTGAGTAGATACATCATGGACCCCAAAAGAGACACACAATATGGAGGAATATATCTAGTTGAGACATGTATCGTGAGAAAATTCCCATGACCTTAGGTAAACATATATATTGTTTCCTCATATGTACATTCCTTGTGGAGCCACATGGCCAACCAAGATATGTTTAGAGGAAACACCCAGGTGTCTAGGAGAAGTCACACACCATGTGACCCTATGTAAACACCATGTACTTTTTAAATGAACTTATATATTGTGTATAACCTTCTTTAAGACTTGTATTTGGGTATGACAGTAGCCTATGTCGAGTATTTTTCTAGGTAGGATGTGACGGTGGCCTTTATTTCTGTATTATATTTACAATACAAGGTGATATAAGTGAGACGCTTCTTCCAATGATGTTTGGCCAATGTTAGTGATCGGGTTTGATCATAGGAGTGTTATCGGGGTCGGTACTCTCCAATATCTATAGATGGTCGGCCCCCATATCTATTATATGGGTATAGATATATATCACTCACATTACATAGGATTTACATCCTTTATCCATAGAGTGCTACTCCACATCATTGAGCTCTGGTGGTGAGTGATCCCTTCATTAGAGTTAGTTCTTCCTCAGTTATGTCACACAGTGGAGAGGTGTGGGTCCTATATACTCCTTTGTGAGAGATTAAAAATTATACTTTTCTAATATATTAGACAATTGGATCTATAGATAGACTCATAATAATTCTTATCTGACTATGGAGATAATGATACCCTTTTTCTCTATGCTTGGGTTTCTTTATGAGTATATCTTTTTTTGGTCTTCTTTATCCTCTTTCTTTATGGGTTGAGATGACTATTTTTATTTTATTGATACCTTATTTGTTTTTTGAAAATCCTACCATGTATATATATACTCACCCCTAAATGGTCCATTCCCTCATGTGTTGTGCCTTATGTAAATGATAGGCATATTGGTGGTGACTTCTATGGATCTGGTATTAGGGGAGCATAGTGATACTTGGAGTTGATGAAAATGTTTTATGGTTAGAATTGGATATCGTGAACCATGATCTCTTTAGTTTTTTCCCTTTCCCAAAATTTGTTAGGTTGGTACCTCATTTTTTGGTTGCGAATGTATTTTTCCCATCTTTGTATCTTTTGTATTATCTTGCTACACTTAGATTTTTTAATAGAGGTTGTTTTATGCATTGATTACACTCTAGATGACTTAGTATTTTATTATATCTCTATACTATTTCATGGATATATTTGTGTTCATGTATAAAATTATTTTAGGATTAAATATAAAATTTCAATATTTAACATAATCTGTGCTTTCCACCAACCCTTGGACTATTGGAGGTGGGATTGGGGTGTCACTCTCATCATAATTATAACCCATGAAGGGACCTGGTAGGACGGATCATGACATAGTGGTATCAAAGGTGGTTTATCCTCAAGTCGGTATTTGGATTTGGACATGTTGTGAGGATTGGTTTGGGGACTTAGGGAAATGATGTCAGAGTGTCTAGAGTTTGGATCTTGGGCTAAGGAACCTAGTGTTGGTGCGGTGGTCAATGTATCCATACACTAATAATCTTAATACATATCTGTTGACTTGTAACACAAAGGCATTAGTTTTTGGTAGAACAATTTTACATGCATCATATAAGATTGGTTATTTTGATTTTCATGTCCTTGAATCAGCTCCCCAAATATCCCTATCTAACTGTGGTATATCTAGTTAACTTCTAGGATGAATCTGTGATGACAGCTAGTTGGGATACCAATATAGGGTTGTGAAGATGACCAATTTAGTTATAATGCCTTGATTCAGGTACTTATTATGAGTTAGTTCCTCTATGTGAGTATAAAGTAGTGATTACACCTGATAGGAATCACATGGATCCACCACCTCCAGTGGTCCAAGTGGATGATCAACTATGTTTTGGGTAACCAATGGATCCATAAGGTTAGGATGATGAAGAATAAAGGTTTAACACATTATATGAGTTCCATCATCTGATACCACTCATTTTTTTTAGTGATTCAGACCCTCAGGTAGTTGTGGATTGGCTCGAGGCAGTGGTCTAAGTTTTCTAGCTTGTTCAAACCCCAACTAATTAGATGGTTGTGCAGGCCACTAGAATTCATTTTGGAGAAGCAGGACACTGGTGGGGTCTAATCACTTAGATCCATGATGAAATGATTCTCTCATGATTAAAATTTTAAAAGTTGTTCCACAAAAAGTACTAGCCTTCGGGATTTTTCTATTTGTGGATTCAAGATATTCTTAAGCTGAATCAGAGTGATATGTTAGTTAATAAGTGTACCTAAATTATTACCAATCTCACATGATAATCTCTCTATATGGTACATGATAAATACTTCCTAGTGTGGAAATTTGAGAAGAACCTTTATAGATACATATGATCTATCATAGTCTCATTATAAAATCCCACTTATTCAGAGTACTAGAGTGATATTTGGTTATAAAGAACATTCTAGTAGAGGGAGGTCAGTCGCTAAGAGTTGGTAGTGGATATCATGGGGCTGAGTGTAATGCCTTGTTATTTTTCTGTTAGCTACGTTTTAACCTTTGTTTTGGTTTTCCTTTTTTATTGGTTGAGTAATACCGAGAAAGAATTGGGAGGATACCTTTAATGGTGAAGTCAGGGATTTTTTGTAATTTTTACCATAAAACCTACAGTTTTTTCTATTCACTAGGAAATTACATGACATTTAATGGGAATACACAATGTGTAATGGCTGATGGAAAGAACCCATAATTGGATACACAATGTGTGAATTTTACAAACCATGTAAAGGGTACATGTCATTTAATAAAAAATATTAGGTTTTTAATAAAAAGTTATTGATTTTTTGGAATATGTGGGACTCGAGGATTACATGAAGTGTAATTGGATAACACAACATGTAAATTATTTAGGTCTAGTTTTAACCAAGAATTTTAACTGTTATCATTTTACCTGTAAAATATTCCTTTCTCATAACCCAGAGGCTATTACTAGTTGAATTTGAGTTACTCCCTCTCGTTCGAATCACTTAATTTAGTGATTGATCACCATTATAGTCATAATTCTTCTATTCAGGTATATAATCCTCTTAGTTCTTATTTGGTTTTGGTTTTAGATATGATTTGGATTTTCATTTTTGATTGGATATTGTTTTATATCAATCATTTTTAGTTTATTTTCATGTATCGTCTTTTGAAGGCCTTTCTCTTGGTTTTTTGTCTCCGTTGTCAAAATAAACTAGGTATTTTTCATTTTTTGGTTGGTGTTTATATAAAATGGATTAAATTGATGAATTTCATGTTGTTATTAATAAATTATTTTAGGTTGTTCATTTATTTTAAGTGAAAAATTGTTTCAATTGATTTCTTGGAAATGAAAATGTTTTCAAAAAGGGTTTTTTCTTTGAAAATGGTTTTTCTTGATTTGAAAATGGGTTTTAAAACTCTAAAGTAGATTGGATTGTATTTTATTTTTTTTATGAAATTATGAGCATGTTTTCTAGAATGTATTGTATAATTGTGCATTGGGAACCTTGGGTTTGTTGGGAAAGAGAAACGAGAAGCCTTTGTGTGTGTTGCACCACTTAGAGGTAACCTTTTGTGATATCGACTGGTAGGACTTCATATCTGTTTAATTCAAAGTATGCCAATTTAATATTTTTAGTGTCTAGTATATAGTTTCCCATAAGGTAGATCCCAATTTGTGAGGTTATTTTTCATTTATGGTCATTTATTGTATGATTATTTTTATCAAGTATTTTTCCTCGTAGGTTTTTAAATATGAGGTTGTATCACATAGCTTTGTATGATAGGTTGTTTCAGGGATATGTGTTTACATGTATGCCTATTAATTCATGGATGTGCTTTACTATTTTAATCACTTATACTTTCAATATTTCTAGGTTGAGGATATGAAATTATTTTATGAAAACTGTAGGATGAAAAAAAGTAAAAATATTTATAAATGGTTTTGATTTATAAAAATTATTTGTAAAACTATTTTTTTTAAACTATAATTATTTCATCCTTGATATTAGATCTTGTATAGAAACTGTGGTGGTATCCTGCTGGGATTTGGATCACACCCGACTTCTTCCTTTGGGTGTTTATAGATGTTTATTTGCAGGATTCAAGTAAATGGAAGGACATCTTGTAGTACATTGGTTTATATTATTTCAATTTATTTTACTATGGGTTTGTATAAAGCTGATTGTTGGTCATGTGGGGATTTGACTTATATTCTAATTTAGCCTATTTGGCTTGGATTGTATGTATTTTGTGGTATCTTATCTATTTCTTCTTCATAATCTGATTGTATGTCTTGTTTTTCTTATATTTAGGAATAGTTTTTGATATCATGTTTTACCCATATCATGTGACGAGATAGTTTGGATGTCTTTTCTAGTTGACCTGTGTTCATTTGTTATAATTTGGCATCAAATGGGTTGTTCATCCTGAAGTCTGTTAGCACTAACTGAGTTTGGTCTTATGTCTTGGGTAAAGAGGAGTTAGGACCATCAGAATTCAGATAGTTGTTATAGAAAAGAGGCCTAGCTAGCTCACTTCTGTGACTGAAACTAAGTTACCATAGGTGGTTAGGTACTTTTACCAGGTTTGATACTTAAAGTTTGAGATCATTTGAATGAACTATATGGGATGTTTATTTTAATTGAAATATTCTTTTTAATTAAGTTTTTTCATTGATATTTTTTTATTTTCTTTAAATTATTAATGTTATAGCGATTTATTATCAATAATAGAGGTTGGTTCTATGATTTTGGAATTTTCTCATGAATGAATGATTTTTGTCTTATATTATAAAATTCCTATGATAATAACTCTTTAAAATTTGAGAGAAGAACCTACGAGATAGGTTCTATATGAAAATCCTAAAATAGACCCTAC
Organism: Viscum album; assembly: GCA_963277665.1. Lineage (NCBI taxonomy): Eukaryota > Viridiplantae > Streptophyta > Magnoliopsida > Santalales > Viscaceae > Viscum > Viscum album. Next base: position 1,776,836,688 of record OY728132.1, read on the forward strand.
TTTGGTCGAAGTTATTATTTGTATTGTTCATACTACGGGTCAAGTGGGTGTTGAGAACCCAAGACACATAGTGGATCATGGATTAGAATTTACTAAGCATTATCCACCCATATTTCATGGTGATAAAGGACCCTTGGAATCTGAGGAGTGGCTTGAGATGATAGAGGGTATCTTCAACATCTTAAAGACTAATAAAGACTCTAATGTGTGTTTTTCCATGTATATGCTCAAGGGTATGGGAATGAGAAAGTAAGACTATATTGTGAAAGTTAAGTTTCACAAGGATTTTACTTGGGCTTCCTTAAAGAAAATATTTAACCATGAGTTTTATCTAGAGATATTTCATGTAGTAAAGACATGGGAGTTTCTGGACTTAGAGGGATCATATCGTTCTAGAGCATTCTACCTATTTTTTCAATTTTATGCATCTAGAACTGGTGCTTTTCATTAATGAGTACCTGATTGATCTAAGGTTTGAGTTAGGATTGAGGCCTTATATTCAGTCAATTTTGATACTCTTATTACATCCAACCATTGTGGAGGTAGTTTACAAGGTAGTTTTAGCTACAGCAGACATAGTTGGGGAGATAGGTTTGGTCAAGGCTTTAGTTGGTTCAGTGGTTTTCTAGGGTGTACCTTCTAGCCAGAAAAGGAAGTGGGAGAGTGGTCAGTTTTTCTTAGGACCAGTCTCAAGGGCGATGATTGGGAAGCAATAGGTTTTCTTCTACCAATGTGAAGGTGATTTCATACCAATCCTAACTATGTAAAGGATCCCAAAACTTGTTATATTTGTGGATTATCTTTCTATCTACAACACTTTTTTTGAAAAGATATCTTAGGGATGTAGGGTAGGATCCACTCTCACCAAGGGTTAAAAATTATCATGAATATGCTTCCAAGGGTGGTGGTTCTAATACTTAGGACAAGGGAGATGTTCATGTGGCTAATACTGGAAGAATTTACATAGTAGAGTATACGCAATAGGTATCTAAAATAGGACTATATATTGTTAGAGGTATGATGTTTATCTCATATTCTATGGTGTTAGCTTTGTTTGATATGGGTGCTAATAATTATTTTATATCATCAAAATTAGTTGACATGTTCTGCCTATGTTCATAACTTATTCTATTCTTGTTGGATCTTTACATTCCTTTAGAAAAGAGGTTTGAACAAGGTTTTAGATGTCCCATGTTTCGGGTGATGATAGTCGACTTTAAGGTGGAGTGGGAATTATTAGTGATCGATCTTGACATCTTCAACATGATTATTGGAATGTATTGGATGATCAGTGTTAAGGCCCAGATATACTATTATCATCATCGAGTTCATTTATTATCATATGATGGGTTCACTCATGTTTTCCAAGGTGATTGGGACTCTAGATTGGGAAGGGTAGGGATTGTTGTTCCATATTATGGGGTAATATCATGCCAGTTATTAGAGATTTTTCTTGATATAGTTGACCCTTTCTTAGGTGGTTGACTTGATACAGTTGTCTGTGAGTACCCTTAGGTATTCCTAGATGATTTTTATGGTTTTCTACCACACATAGAGGTCAAGTTTACTATTTACCTTCTCTCTGGTACAATGTATGTTTTTATACCATCTTACCATATGAAACCTATTGAGTTTCTATAATATAAGGTACATATTGAATACCTAGAGGCTAAATGATTTATTTGTCCTACCGGGTCAATATGTAATTTTCTTGTCCTATTTTCTAATAAGGTATATAGGAGCCTTAGACTTTGTATTGATTATCAAAAGTTGAATCAAGTGACTGTTAAGAACAAATATCCTTTTGCAGGGATTTATGATATATTTGATCAGCTTATAGGGGATCATTGCATTTCTAAGATTGACCTACGGTTAGGGTATCATTTATGGAGGTTCTAAGAAGGGGATATATCTAGACAACATTTAGGAGTCGATATGGGCATCCCTAGTTTCTTTTTATTCCATTCAGCCTCACTAATTCTCCTGTAGTGTTTATGGATTTGATGAACAGAATCTTTCATCGGCTCTTGGACTCTTTTGTTTTTGTGTTCATAGATGACATTTTGATGTACTCCAAGTTAGAGGAGGAGAATATGGACCATTTGGATATCATTCTTTGAACCTTGGAAGAAGATTGTCTATATGGTAATATTTCCAAGTGTGATTTTTGGATATGAGAGGTGAAGTTTCTAGGACATGTGATATCTGAGAGGGGAATCTTAGTAGATCCAAAAAAGGTACAAGAAGTTATTTTTTGGGAGAAAACTAGAAATGTGTTTAAGATCTAAATCTTCTTGGGTTTGGATTGATACTATAGATGGTTTTTAGGACTTCTCCAAACTCACTTCTTTGATGAAATATTTAACTTTTAAGGGTCTAAAGTTTGAATGTAATGACAAGTATCATAGATATTTTGAGGGGATGGAGGTGAGATTGACTTCAACGCCATTTTTGATTCTTTTGGAACTGGTTTTTGGTTATGATATTTTTAGTGATACTTATTGTATAAGTTTTGGATGTTTCATGATGTAGGGGAAATAGGTTGTGTTTTATGGCTCTCACCAGTTATTCCCTCATGAGAAGAACTACCCTACCCATGATCTTGAGTTAGAAACTATTTTTCATACACTCAAAATGTGGTGTCACCTTCTCTTTGGGGATTTTTATGGTGTATTCTGATCATAAGAGCCTGAAATATATTTTTACTTAGAAGGATCTAAATTTGAAATAGATACATTGGGTAAATTATCTTTAGACTTTTTATTTTGATATTTATTATATCCCTGAGAAAGGAAATGTGGTTTCCAATGCATTGATCATAAAATTACCAACATAATCCATGAAGGAATTGGTTGAGGAGTGGTATTTGAGGAGATTTTTTTCTAAGATGAGATTGGAAGTGAGATGGGTATAAATGTGTTCTTGGATTTGATGAAATATGAATCATCTTTTGATGAGTGAGTTTGACTCTACATATTGATAGAAATTGAGTGTCAATGATTTAGTGAAATCATTTATAGTGGGGATTCCTTATTTGAGTGGTCTCAATCTCCCAGTGGAGCTTTGTGATTTCATAGTGGGTTGGTTTCTTTGTTTTCCTTGAGATATGATTTGTTGGAAAGTGGACACAATTATTGTTGGTATATTCTCCATGGGGCTACCAATATGTATCATGACTTGATGTGTCTATTTTGGTGGGAAATGATGAGATGTTAAATAGATTATTTTGTTTCTTGGTACCATAATTTTCATCGAATTAAGGCAGAACACCAAACCTACAAGGCTATTACAACCTTTACCCATTTTGGTATAGAAGTGGGATGATATTAACATGGATTTTTTTCATTTTTTTTCTATGGAATCCTAGTGGTAAGGATTCAATTTGGGTGATCATTTATCCAATCATGAAATAAGTTCATTTCTTACATATCTAAGAGGCGATGAAAGTGGAACATCTTGGATACTTTTATGTCTAATAGATTGTGAGACTTCCTGGGGTTCCCTATACAATTGATTTTGATAGGTATCTAAGATTCAAATCCAGGTTTTGGAATGGGTTTCAAGAGTTGATGGGTTACCAGATTAAATGAAGCATTAATTATCATTCATAGATGGATGGACAGACCGAGAGGTCTATCTAGGTTCTAGAGGATATGCTCTGGTCTTGTGTTCTTGATTTTGAAGGATCTTTGTAAAATAAATTTCCTTTGGTTATGTTTAACTATAAAAATGGTTATCAGGATTTGATACAAATGGTTCACTTCGAGGCTTTGTATGGGTGGTCATGTAGATCTCCCTTATGATGGGAAGAGTTCAGAGAGTGTTCCTTGGTTGGGATGCGTGCTGTTCCATAGATGATGGAGATGTTACAATTGATCTGGAGGCATTTGATCATGGCATAGAGTCATCATAAATCCTATGATGACCATCAGTGTTGAACATTGGAGTTTGAAATTGGTGATTGAGTATTTCTTAAAGTTTCACCTCACTTAAGACATCACTAATTGGGTTATAAGGGTAAGTTGGTACTATGGTTTGTAGACCCTTTTGATATTGTTGGATCACTAGGGAGGGTGCAATATCAGTTACAATTTTCATATAGTTTGATAGATGTCCATGAAGTATTTCATGTTTCCTAGTTGATGAGGTATATACCAGATACTTCCCTTATGATTAGATGAGAGGTTGTTGATCTTAAGCCTGATACCACTTTGGTTGAGCAGCGATTTTATATTGTGGATGATTAATATAAGGTGTTTTTTAGTAAAAATCCCCCTAGTTCAAGTACTATGACCAGTGTGGATAGGATATCCATGATACATGGGGGAGGGAGTACTTGATGAGGTAGCAGTGGCCTTCTAATTTTTTAGATCCAAGATCTTGAGGGATTTAGGGGGTAGAAAATGTTTATGGTGGGGAGATCATAACAACTCGTTACCATTCTGTTAGGTGTGTTTTAACCTTTTTTTCTATTTTCATTTTTCATTGGTTGAGAAGTGATAAGAAAAAATTAAGTGGTTACCTATAATGGTGAATTCGTGGATTTTTTTGTAATTTTTATCATAAAACCAGCATTTTTTCTATCTACTGGGTAGATGCATGATTTATAATGGGAATACATGGTGTGTAATGGCTGTCAGACAGAACCCATGAATTGGATGCACAACATAATAATTTTACATGCCATGTAAAAGGTACACATCATGTAAGTACACATCATGTAATAAAAATATCATATTTTTTACAAGAAACAATGTTTTTTTATGTATGTGGGACTCGAGGATTACATAACATGTAATTGGATTACACATAGTGTAAATCCAGAGGGTTTATTTTAACCAATAATTTCAAATGAAATTTTCATGTCATTTTTACAGGCTTCCTTTCTCTCAACCTATAGTCTCTTCCTAGGTAATTTTTGGGTGACTCCCTCCCATCTGGATCACTTCATTCAAAAATTGATCCCCATTTTGGTTGGATTGCTTCTCTTAGGGTATGTAGTCCTCTTATTTCTTCTTTTGTTTTAGTTATGGCTATGGTTTTGATATGTATTTAGGATCGAATAGTGTTTTCTATCGATCCTTTTCTGGTTTATGGCATGGCTTGTCTTTCAAAGTCTGTTCTCTTGGTTTCTGACCACCATTTTCAAAATCAACTATTTTTATACCTTATTGATATTGGTGTTTCTATAAATTGGGTTAATTTTATGAATTGGATGTTGTTCTTGATAAATTTATTTAGGTTGTTCATTGATTTTAAGTGATAAATAGTTTCAATTGATTTATTATAAAGGAAAATGTTTTTAAAAAGGGGGATTTCTTTGAAAATGGATTTTTTTTATTTGGAAATGGGTTTTCAAACTTTGGAACAAATTGGATTGGCTTTAAAAACATTTTATGAAATTGTGAACATGGTTTTGAAATTTTTTTATACAATTTAAAATTTGGAACCTTGAGTATGTTAAGAAGGAAACATGGGTATCCTTAGTGTGTGTTTCACCACTATGAGGTAACCTTTTGTGATATCAACTAGCTAGAATCAATATATGTTGGATCTAATGTATACCAATTTAGTATTTTCAGTGTCTATTACACAGTGTCCCATATGTATCCCAATATGTGAGGTTCTTTTTCATTAATGGTTATTTCTTTCATTATTTTTTTATCATGGATTATTTCTTACACGTTTATATATATAAGTTTGTATCACATAGCTTCACATGGTAGATTGTTTCATGGATATTTTTTTACCTATTAACTCTTGATTCATGGATATGATTTTATATTTTTATCACTTCTACTTTTTATATTTCTGGATTGAGAATATGAATGGATTTTATGAAAATAAAAGTAAAAAAGAGAAAAATTATTTATAAATGGTTAGGATTTATAAAAATGATTTTTAAAACAATTTTTTTTAAGATAAATTTTTTGCATTTTTTATATTAGAAATTTTATGGAAACTGTGGTTGTATCCTACTATGATTTGGCTCATACCCAACTTGTGCCTTTGGGTATTTGTAGATGTTGTTTTGTAGGATTTAGGTAAAGGTAAGAGCATCTTGTAGTATGCTAGTTTCTCTTATTATTGTTCTTTTGGTATGGGTTGTTCTGGTGGTGACTCTTGCTCATGTGGGGAAATGAATTACTTTTTGGTTTAGCCTGATTATCTTGAATTATATCTCTTTGGTGGTATATCATCTATTTATTTGTTGTACATCGGTTTTATGTATTGTTTTTCTTATATTCAGGACTGGTTTTTTATATCCTATTTTACCGATATCATGTGATGGGTTGGTTCAAGTGGCTTATCTAGTTGACCCAAGTTAGTTTGTTACACTAAATCATCAACAGTGCCTAGTAGGTTTCATTAGTTGGGGTCTCAGTGTAGGATACATACTCATGCTTGGACTCAGACATGTGGTTCTACCTCATAAGGTTCGCATATGATTCAGTCAACCTAGATATGGGTGAGGTCACACAGTGCATGATTTACCAACTCATCATGCTTTAGGAATTAGTTAGATAGTGAATGGACCTCCGTAATAGAGGTAGATACATGACCAGGGATCTCCAAGGCATAGTTAGGGTATCCCCCAGGGAGGCTATGACAACCCATATATTTAATATGCCTTAATTTATGATTTATTACATAAATACACACTTAATAAAACCCTATAAGATCACGAGGACTAGCATATTTTAAAAATTAGGTATATAAAACCACAACTAGAAAATATGGATACCGCCACAATTCTATTTCCATAGTTTAATTAACCATGGCAGTAGAGAAGTATTCCACCATGGGTTTTATTTTCACTGTGGCCACATCCCGCTACCCCAACCCAAACCTCCCTGTCTCTCATGATCCTCTCATGATCAAATCCCTCTCCCTACGTCGCACGATCGAATCCCTCTTCCTACCTGCCACGATCGAAGCCCTCTCCATGTCTTCCATGATCAATCCTACCTTCGCCTTTCCCTACCTCTTTTGTAATCAAACCCTCTCTAGAACTATCGAACCCCCCTACTGCTCTCGTGAAGAACCCTCTCTCAAGCGATCACTCCCTACTCTCGCAACATAGTCTCACGCAAAGGAATCCTACCCATTCTCTTCTCTCACGAAATCCTACCCTCTTCAGATTTTTCAAAGGAACCCTACCTTCCCCTGCTCTTGTGGATGAACCCTATTCGATCCCTTCTATCGTGATTAACCCATTTCAGTAGGTGAACTGGTAAGAGTTAATCTAAACCAAGGATACCCTAATTTGAACTTTTTTAATTTGATAAATGCTACCATTAGTTATTATTAGAGATCCATTCAATTGGAAATGTTTTTTTGGTTGAAGGTTTATAGATTCTGATTTGAGGAAGCTATTGTTTGAGAATTTATGAGAAGAAATTGTTTGATATATTTAATTTATATGATTATATTTGAATTTTTTTCTAATGCTTTAGTTATATATAGTTATAATGATGGAGATCATTATATCTATGTGAAGAAGTTTTGAACGTATTCTAGAATATTTTGAAGTGTTATAGAGGATCTAAAAATTTCTAGAAAAAATTGTAAATTCTTTGTATCAGGATATTGATAAAGTGAAAAGGAAATGATAGGTAATATATTACCTTGTTTTATAAAATTGGAAAAGGATATTACCACTAAGCTAACATCCATCAAAATTTCACAATATTTTTGAAACCTCATTACCACCCAAACAAATCCTACATCTATTTCTCCAGTAAAACCGAAGAGTCCTTAGAAATTTATCCTTTAGGGTAAATTTCTATATTTTTAGAACATTCTTTACAAATCCTAACAATCTTAAACCTAAAGACTACTTCAATGGATTCATGGTATCCTAAAAAACATTGGAAAACATCACCCACTATACTTATACTATATTTAATGTGGCCCTCCCCCTCCCCCTCCCCCTACCCAACCCCTCCCCCTCCCCCACACCATCCCCCTCCCCCCTGCCCAGCCCCACCCCCTGCCGAGCCCCTCTCCCTCCCCCAGCCCCACCCCTTGCCCAGCCCCTCCCCCTCCCCTCCCTGCCCAGCCCCTCCCCCTCCCTACACACCATCCCCTATCTTATACACGTATTAAAACCCAATATTCTTAGAAAACCCATCCTTAATATATAAACCCCATGTTCCACTCTAATTGTTTCATGCTAATATTATGCATTGCACACAAATCCAACATTTGAATCATTTTCCACTATATAAGTATCTAATAATGATTCCATTTGTACATATTATTATATTTTCAGTAGGATATAAAATGTTACCTTCATGTGTATCTCATGTATTTTAGTATCTTATTTATAGATAATTTAAATTGATGATTATGATTTATTCATTTAGAATATTTACCAATATCTAGAAATCTAGGAACTTGCTAGTAACCAAGGTTGATCTATCATGGTGTAATAATTGATAGTAAGAGATTTCATTATGTATTATCTTAACATGACATAAATATTAATTATTTGATATGGGTATAGTTATTATATGATTATAATTTAGATATCTCATATACATTAGTAAATAATAATGTTATAGTTTATGCATTAAATCTGAACATTTACTTATGTTTATCAAGAAGCATGTAAAGAATATAATCCTATTAATGAGTCTATATACTAATTTTATTAAGCATAAATGAGTTTCAATATTTTTATTTACAATCAAAAAATTTACTAACTATTTTTTTATTCATATTAGAATGGATAGAAGCTGGGTGTATAATTTTGATCGGATCACTGATGAGTTTTAGAAGGAGTTGGAATATTTTTTTGGATTTTGCATTCTACAATGGTTCTAATGGTGGATTGATTTGATGACCATGTTTTGATTTAATTAGAATAACATGGTTAACACGTGAGTAAATAAGTTAACACATCACTAAAAAATGTTTTCAAAAAGGATATCATGTTTGGTATCACAATGGAGAAAATTTTCAAACAAAGAATGATGTTGATTCAGTTGAAAGAATCAGAATGGAAAATTTTATTTACGATTGGTTTCCATTTTCTTATAAAGACAACACTTCATGTAGAGAAGTGGAAGAGGAAATGAATACGAGAATATAGTTTTCATCTAACGATCAGAATGATGATGTTGAGTGTGTTAGAAAGTTGTTAGAAGATGTGAATACCCCAGTATACCAATCATGTGGAAAAATGACAAAACTATAGTCTTTAATGTGACTATATCATGAGAAAATAATGTTTGGATTTAGTAATACTGTGATCGACTATCTACTACCTCTTTTTAAGGACTTTCTACCTGATGATGAATGTATTACTAAAAATGATTATATGGCATCAAAGTTAGTTGAAAAATTTGGATTTTCAAGTACTAAAATCCACGCATTCCCTAAATATTTTTGTCTATTCTAGAAGGATAATGTCGAGTTAAATGAGTTAAAAAAATGTCGTACATTGAGATGGAATACTAATAAATATGGAACTCAATCTCGTGTACCATAGACAGTGATGTGGAACTTTCCATTGATTCCCAAACCTCAGAAACTTTTTATGTCTGAACAAATGGATAAGAATATGAGATGGAATAAAGATGAAATAAATAAGGATAATGATGATATAGTCCATCCTACTGACATGTTATCATAGAAAAAATTTTATAGGTTACATATGGATTTTGTAGCTGACCCAGAGAATGTTAGATTGGGAATGTCATGTGATGGTTTCAACCCATTTAAGCAGATGCATACTGCACATTGTACTTGGCATGTTTTCATTCATATTTATAATTTTCTATCATGGATGTGTATGAAAAAGCCAGTTACTATCATGATTATATTGATTTATGGACCCAATTATCTTGGAAATGATATTGACATATATTTGCAACCATTAATTGATGAGTTGAAGGAGCTTTGTACTGTTGGGGTGCAGACATATGATAAATTTAGAAAGGATTACTTTATGTGTCATGCAACATTATTATAGACAATAAATGATTTACATGCATATAGAATGATGTATGGTTGGAGTAACAAGGAGATGTTATCTTTCCCTATATGTATGAAAAATACACATTTTATGAGATTAATGTTTTTATGAACTTTCAGTTTCATAAGGCATCGACGATTTCTACAAATGGATCATCAATACAGAAAAAATCGAAGATAGTTTGATAATTCCATAGAGACAGATGAAATAACTCAATGAATTTTAGGGGGTGATATCCTTAAATAACTTGACAGTTTGAATTTTGTTCTTAGAAAGGGCCAGTTAAATTCCAAAAAGCGGAAGAATATTCCTTTTAATTCCAACAATAATTGGAGAATGAAAAGTATATTGTAGGATTTTCCATATTGGTCATCAAATTTGCTGCATCACTGCTTGGATGTAATGCATATTGAGAAAAATATGTGTCAAATGTTACTTGAAACACTTTTAAATGTAAATGGAATGACAAAAGATGATTTGCTCTCATGTCATGATTTAATGGATTGTGGTATAAAACCAAGACTTCATCCTAAGTTAATTGGTCAAAATCAGTGGAAAGTACCTTTTTCTTGTTTTTTGATGACAAATGTAGATAAAAAACAATTTCTTCAATTCTAGGAAAGTTTAAAGGTTCCAGATGGTTATTCTAGTAACATTTCAAAACGATTAAATACACGATATGTGAAACTAAAATCCCTTAAAAACTATGACTACCATGTCCTATTGCAAGAATTGATTCCTATTTCCATTTTATATTTACTATCACATAATTTCGGGGTCACTGTGATTATATTATGTCACTTTTATCAAGATATTTTTGCTAAAATATTGAACAAAAGTGTTGTGAAAAAACTACAAAAATATGCACTGATCATTCTTTTTGACTTGGAGAAAATATTTCCCCCCATCATTTTTTACATGTATGTTACATCTGACCATGCATATTCTAACAAAAATTCTTTTTGGTGGTCCTGCTTATAGTCATTGGATGTATCTAACAGAAAGAATGATGTTTAGATTGAAATATTATGTGAGAAATAAGAATCATCCTGAAGGATCAATTGTGAAGGTCATTTAGCATAGGAATACATAGATTTTTTATCAATGTATTTGACTAATGTCACCACTATATCTAATCGGCCCATGAGAACTGAAGATGAGAAGTATGATCCCATTGATCCAAAATTTCCATCACTGCCCAAAATTGGAGGGATATCTATATCATACAAGTTGTGTACTTTAAATAGGGATGAGTGGTAAATGGCTCATCGTATGGTATTATTTAACTATGGTGTGGTTGACGATTACATCAAGTAAGTAAAATTATTAATATATATATTTTTGTTGTGTATCTTTTTATAGTTCCTGGTATCATTAAATTTTTATATTTGTAGAGAGCATAGTAAAATTATAAAAAGAGCACATCAATCTTTATCTATTAATAGGCAGGAGCAATTACACAACAAAGAATTTACTATTTTGTTGAAGTCAAAGGTAAAAAATTATTTTTTTACATTTCCAAATCATTGTTAGTTGTTCAATATTCATTTTTGATATATTTCAGGTGCAAATTTTACAGATATATGATGTATCTGCTAAAATAAGGGCATTTTCATTTGGTACGAACAATGTGGTTTGTGATTGTAAAGAAATGGTTGTCAATGGTTTTAAATTAATTATAAATATTTGGGCAACAAATATGGAAACACATCATGACAGTGTCATGATAAGTGCTACAATGGATTGTTATTCTAGTGCATCAGACAGACAAACTCAATCAGAAAATATGTCGTATTATGGGGTTGTTGAGAGAATATTTTTATTAGATTATTATTAACATGGTCATGTCACTATGATGAAATGGAAGTGGTTTGATTGAATGAAACGACAATGCTTTCAGTTTTAGAGTGATTGATAAGAAATGGTAGCTGCGAACAGATGAGCCTTATATTCTTGCAACACAATATAGACAAGTATTTTATGTAAATGACCCTTTAAAACCGCAATTTGGTGTTATTGTTGATGTTATTCCCAAACAAATTTTTTATGAAGGATTGGATTATGGTGATGTTTTGGTGGTTGGTATTCAGTCAAATATATCATTCGATGATACTGATGATTCAATTGTGAGAATGGATTGTGAATCGAAAATTATAATAGAGAATGCCTAGCTTTACATGTTTCAAAGTATTCAAACTATATTATTCTGACCCGATGCATGTTTTTTTAAACTTTTAAAGTAGTATCTTATTTTGTTTTGTAATGTTTTTATTTAGAGATTAAACAAAATAATGAAAAAAACTTAATTGAAGATGTAAAGTTTTGAAAAATAATATGAATTTTCTTGGCATATTTATAGTTTTTTAATGCTTTGTTATAATTTTAAAATTTTCACATCACTTTTGGAATTTACAGATTATTATGTCTTACGAGGAGGTTTGGAGAAAAAAATAGAGGAAAACGATCACCGACTTAGAGAAGATAGCCTGACAAATATGATTGTTTCAGTGAGTACCTTATTTATTTATTGATTATGTATGAACTTTACAAAAATCATATTTAATATTAACAAGAATCATGGAGGAAACTTGCATTCAATGAAGATGATTCGGGCAATCCAGAGTATAGGACCAGCCCTACATGCTGCCCCCCTACATGTACCACCCCACAGTCCATGGCTTTACAATCACCGAGATGGTTTCCTCTCATCATTCCCCTCACTTATATGCCTTATCCATACATGGGTGGTCATCCTTTTTATCCATTTCCTCCTCTTACCATGCATGGTAGTACATCTCCTTCTATCCCTTAGCATTTTTACCCTTATCCACCTTTATCTCGATAAGGTACACCTCCATTGGTTATGTCCCTTGTATATATGTACCCTCCTACCCAACCTCAGCATCCACAATCTACTATGGAGGACACTTCTCCAGTTACTTCCCCTCAACATAGTGCGCATCATTGAGCAACAACAAATAGTGCTACTAAATGTTTAAAAGGTAACGAAATTAATAATTTTTTATTAAATTTATGTTATATATGTGTAAAATATTTGTTTCTTTTTTTAAGATCATATTCTAATAAAAGACATGGTCGTACAAATATTCATAAAGTGTGGAATAGACACACATAAATTATGGTTTAGTATAACAAGGAAATGAAAATTGTTGAATAAAATGGTAAAGAATTGTAAAGTTTCATGGGGACACTTAGAAGACATAGCAATATTGTTCTGGCTCAACGAATCGACTGGAGAAAAGTTGGACAAGAAATAAAAGACATGTCTTGGGCAGAAATTTTGGTAATATATTTTTTAAAATTACTTTTCAATTTCTTTATAAAGTATTATTGATAAATTTTTTTGAATAATAAACTTCGCTATAACTTCCTGGATGGTCTCCACGCTAAGAGATCTAGGTTAATGGAACTAAGGGAGATGTGGCGGGCCTACAAGCATGACCTACATGTTAGCTGAAAAAAAAGAGGTACTCCTCTTGAAAATAAACTGATCTTCAATGAATGCCCAATTTCACAATACAAAGAATTAATTTTATATTGTAACTGTTCCTATTTCAAGGTAATTTACAATCTTAATGTTTTTTATAAATTGATTTTTTTCATTAATCGTAGTTTTCTGTAGTGGATGATTTTATTAGATGTTATTGTGTTCAGTTTTAATTTTCAAACATGGTTATTTCAGTTATGTTTTGAACTCATTGAATTGTTAAGTTGAAATGATGATTTTTATCCCTTTTGGCTTGTTAAAAGGCTATTTTACTTTTTTTACTAATAAGATTCATCTGAAAGAAACATAATAAATAAGGGAACTATGATATATAATCATACTTTGGGGTGAACTACACTTCCAGATCATGAACTGTCACAGGTAATATATGATTTAACATTGAATATACATTTATTTTTTCATTGATTTATGTTCAATTCTTATGTAGAAATGAACATTAGATTTTGAAGGATGTGTTCCTCGATCATTATTGTTTTGTTCTAGTAGGAAAAAGAAATATGGAACTGTTGTGAATCATAAAACGCAAGAAATAATTGTAAGTTTTTTTTTAAATTTTAGCTTTTAGTATGCAGTTTCTTTCACTGAGAATTCTATGAGTTGTGTTTTTCTCATAGGGAATGAGAATTCTTCAGTCAATTATATCACTTGTTCCTATGGTATTATATAGGACAATATATTATTTTCCACTCTCTTTAGTATTTCTAATGATAATTTATTAAGATCAATTCTTGATAAGGTTTAAAAAGGACATCTAAAATCCATTCAATCTAGAATAGTGTTTAAGGAACCTTCTCATTTCTTTTATACTAATCATATAATCATGTTTCTATATGGAGGTTTAAGGAATATTTAGACTCTCAAACAGGTCCATAACCACTAATAATATATTTTTAAACCCAAAAAACATCCCAAGATACTAATATAAGTTATACAAACTCTTAAAAGTAGTATAAATAATATAAAAGGACATATGCTACTTATGTTTTGGTCCATATTTCATCAAAAAATGAGGTTGTAGACATTTTACTCATAACAAGTATGATAATTTCAATGGACATATAGATGCACTTATTTATTTTTTTGATTATTTATTAAAATGGTAATGCCCTTTTATAGGATTCTTTTCAAGCTCTAATGGAAAAAGAACCAGACACATTTAGACCAAATGATTATTTACATCAGGATCTTGGCAACGAGCACAGTGGCATATTTCATTGTAAACTCAGAAAGAAAATATTTCCATCTAAATATTGATCATTGGGTATTTTATCTTCTTGAAATATTGTAGGAATGGTTATTGAAGAACAATTACATGCTAACATTGAGACAACAAAGCAAGAAGTTAGACAAGAGTCTCAAAATATGAAAAAAAAAATAAACAATTTTTCAAGTTAATATTAGCTATATGCTCTTCAATTCCACTAGAGGTTGCATCAACAGTGGATGGGTGTTTATTGAGTTTGCACTCGATGTATGAGGATGCAAATTATTGTGTAGATGAAGATGCTGCTGATGGTGGAGAGGTTGAAGATGTTGTTGATGGTGGAGAGGATGAAGATGCAGCTGATGGTGGAGAGATTGAAGATGTTGCTGATGGTGATGATGATACTTTTGATGGTGGTGCACACGTTGATGCTATTGATATTGGTACTGATGATGATGAGGATTCAGATGACATTTTGGAGTGACATTATTGACAGTTTTTGTATCTATAATTTTGTTTTTATTGTTTATAAAATTTCTGTTTTATATGTATTAGCTGTTTTTTTATTTATGTGGAAATGATATGCTGCAATGGTTTCTGGAATTCATTGTAGGTGTATGTGTATGGTGTATTTGTATATTGTAGGTTTGTACAGGGGGGAGGGGGGACTATCGGGGTGAACTAGCAGGGGGCAGGACTAGAAGGGGGGAGGGGAAACTAGCTAGGATAGGGGGATTGGCAAGGGCAGGGGGGACTGGCAGGGGCAGGGGGGACTGGCAGGTGCAAGGGTACTAGAAGGGGCAGGGGGTGGGGGTGAAAGTGGAAGGGATTTGGATTCAATTCATATAAATGTTATATAATCGATATTCATTTCTATAATAACACAATCAAGCCTCGTTTCAAAATTGTTTTTTTAAATTTATTCTCTATGTACCAGGGATTGGGTACAAGAACATATAAAAAAGGAAAATAATACATCAGTGATCTCCAAAATCACAAGAAGGAATTTCTATGGGTCGACGATGATGATGGAAATGCAATTGTGCTTGCATTCAGCAAGAAAAATATAGAAGCTATAAATAATTGGATTCGGCAGTTTGAGGTTTGGAATTGACTTTGACAGGTGATTTCTAGGGTTGTATGCATATTACCTTATTATATTATCTATTTCTGCAGGCTGGAATTTACCTTGATCAGAAGAATAATCTTATCAATTATAGTGACTTTTTGAACAAAGATATGATACTATTTTCAATGGAAGACCTTCAATGGTCAATTCCATCAATGGTCAATGGATTGAAGACAGGAAATTGGAGATTCACTTCTTCTCTTTCAAGATGAATTTAGTAAAGAAGACAAAAATTTTCAAATTATCTGGTTATGTATCAGAACACTCAACTTATCACCATGGGGAGACCAGCCTTACTGGTACACCAGAGAAAAGTATGCTTACCCTCAAATCCCATTTTTCATTTTTCAATAACGATTTTCAGGTATTTACGTTGTTGTTTTCCTTGCAGTTATTGAATATTTCTTTCAATTGTGACTTACTCAAATGGATCAAAGGCCTTAGATTATTATTATTATTATTTGAAAAGAATACCCTTTTAATGGAAGAAGGGGGAAACCAGACAGACTTCATGACATAACACATTAACTGGCCTGAAGATCATAGAAAAGAAAAGTCAGACTGACAACTTAGAAATACCCCTACCCAGCAATTAAGACATGATAAAGCTCTCACCCAATGAAGGAGTGTATAGAAAATAGGTGTCCTGTGATGAAGCACAGTCTCAATCCAATGGCATCGCCATACCCTCTCAAACATCCAAATTCGTAAAGCCTGCACAGGTGAAACGTCAGCTCTGAAACCTTATAGGGCCTGAACCTTGTCATCACGTCTGACTGTGTCTCTAATCTTGAGTCCTGAAAGCATTCCACACAACAAAACATATTCATAAACAAAAATGATAAACCACTGCTAGAATAAAAATTAGAGAAGCCCTACCACTTCGCAAGGCACCTCTGCCACCACAATCGCAGAAGATCGAAGAGAAAGACGAGCCAAAGAGCGTTAGTCGGTTCTTCATCACCTAGGACAGAAAGACCAAACAACACATCGATGGAGCATCACCATTCAGGGGATCCGAGTCAATTTGAACAACATCTCCACTCTGAGCATGAAGTTGGTCAGATCAAGGTTGTAGAAGAACCCTCCCCGGATTTCCCAAAGACTGAAGCACAAGAATCAAAGGGCCCACAAGAAGGGAAGCTCCGATGAAAAGGATGCCACAAGAATATCATCACACTTCCAAGAAAACCACTCATAATTCAAGCTTAAACCAGAAAATAAACCAAGATATAAAACAAAAAATCCCCCCCTTCAACCGCTTCGAAGCCGTCACCACACCACCCACAGAAGACATGTCGTACCAGAAACAACGATGGTCCACACCAACACTGGTCCAAAGAAGCCAAAGTGAATCCCCCAGAAGGAAACGGACCCGCCAGACCACACCAACACTGACCCAAAGAAGTCAACTTCGAGTCCTTGGAATCAACCGAACCAGTCTGTTGCAACATCCGAAGCCGCTGCCTGGAAACTGGTGCATGCTGGATCTGACGTTGAGCCGAGAATAGAAGAACCCACCAAACCAGATACACGCTAGATCTAGCGATGATCCGAGATCGAGACACCCGATGCCAAAAATCCATGCTAGGAGTCGTCGAGTCAAAGACGAGGCCTCCGTGATCGATGCGGGAGCAACACCGGAAAACGAACCCGGCTGAAGGAGGGAAGAGATGGAAACTCAGGGAAACCCTAGTCATGAGAGAAGGGAGTGACATTGCCACTCATAGGCACCTCCAAATAATATCCTATACTTCTTTCACCTGTGACTTGAATTTTATTAGAAGATAAAATTAATATTGGATCCTCTGATGTTTGGTTTATATATAATGCCTATCTTTTACTAAAATATCTTACTACTACTACTATGCAGAGAGTGCTCTTGGATAATCTTGAACTGGATCTGTTGAAATTGGATAACAAGGATCAGTTTATTCTTGGGGTGGTGAATGGGGAGATCATTATGAGTAGTAGGAATAGGGCATAAAATGGGTAAAAAATAGTGAATCATATCTGTATGTCCTATATTTTCTTATTTCATTCCATTTTTGTTTTGTGTGTTGAGGTTTTTTTTCATGTTTATCATGAAAAATATATGGGATTTTAACTTATTATATGTTGGTCACATGTGGATGTTTTTCACTGGTTGAAGGAGTGGGTGGCTAATAAGATTTATGGATATAAAGGGAATCTTTTATCCAAGGCGGGGAATATAATTTTAATCTACACAGTGTGAGTTTTTATCTGATCTGGTGATCTATTTGATGGAACTTCACCTAAATTTGACGTTTTTGAGAGCTTCAAAAGAGACTTTCTCTAAGGTGATGGTAGATATGGTCCAGCATCCTTCTAATCAGGGAATAATATGCACCTTTCTAATATCTAAGCATCAATGGTAAATATTGAATTTTTTTTTGATTCCATGCTAGTTATGATGAAAGAAAAAATCTTTTATTTTTAGTTCTTGGTGCATTGTGATATTCCTTATTTTATCCTATCTCCCCATGTTAAAAATTGGTATATTGACTTGATTCTAATACATGATTCTCTTGACCAAGAAAACATTTCGAGCCTTGGGGTTTTTAAATAAATATCCATGTAATATTTCATATTAACAATACTGGTTTTTTTTATAACATTTTGGCTCAGTGGGGGTGGGGAACTAGGGGGGACTAGCAGGTGGGAGGGGGTGCAAGGGGAGGGGGTGTAAGGGGTGGGGAAGGGTCAGGTGGGACTGGTAGGGGTAGGTGTGCAAGGAGGTGGGGTAGGGGCAGGGGGACTGGCAGGGGCATGGGGGATTGGTAGGGGTAGGGGTGCAAGGGGGAGGGAAAGGGGGGATTGGTAGGGGCAGGGGGGACTGGCAGGGGAGGGGTGCAAGGGGTAGGGGGAACTAGCAGGGGTGGGGGAGAAAGGGGAGGGGGGAGGGGAAACTGGTAGTGGGGGGTGGGTGTTTGGACCAAAAGGGGCCTAGATACCCTGATAGGGGGGTTGAATCAGGGTATGGATATTCTATTTCAAAATTCTTCCTACCACACTTGATCTTGACCTCTATATTATAAGGGTCACTTTGTTTGCTCTTATGTTGTTAACATTTATCTACTTCTTTCCTTATTTATCTTATAATGATGCTTTAGATGCAATGTAGGGAAGAAAACATGTAGAAACAGAGATTTTTTACTTGGTTCACCCTCACTGGGCTACATCCAAGGAGCATACAATGGTGATGTGCCACTATACCAAATCCACTAAAGCTCACTGTCAATTTAAAATGTTCGAGCTAGATCACTTCTATGCCCAGGATCACTACCTTTACAATATTTAGGGTTATCTCACTTCTTTACCAAGGTTCACTCCATGTTCCTCTCTCTATGGAACTCTGTTGCTAGAAAGGATCACCTTCTTCCTCTTCCTTTGCTCACTACTCTGAAAAGGATCCACTCATAGTTTATAGACTTGTAGGTCCCTTCATTATCACAAATGAATGCATCTTCTTCAATATGTATATGATCTATTGAAGTTCCAATTTCATCCACTAATGAATAAAACTTTACCACGGGTGTACCAGGAAATCTTCTAACTTTCACACATCCCTATAATGATCAGTGCGCTTCTCCAAGCTCATCATGATTCTCTATGCTTTAGAACACTTCTCTAAGCATGGTGTCTAAGTGCCACCTTAAAACTTGTGTGACACTCCATTTTCCAACTCAGAACTTGAGCGACTCACACCCTTTTACACCCAAACAAATATTGGAATGCAACTCTCAATTGGAGCTCTAATTTTCTCTAAGTATTGAGCTTCTCATGAAATGAGGATGGGTAGCCCTATATTTATAGGCATTTTGGGCAACCTAAGTTCTGATGCACAAGTCTCCTCTTGACGTGTAAGTCCAGCCACCCTAGTCTCTGTCGCCCTAATCACTTGCGCTCCCAAACTAAAACTTGGGCGTCCCTCTTTCCTTTTCCATATTTTTATGTTATTATATTTAAAAACATATGGTGCGCAAGTTTCCATGATTCCAAGACCCCAGCGCACAAGTCCCTTTTCCGAAAACACTTTTCTCCATTTGTCAATTTTGAGGCCCAAAAATTTGGAAAACACTGGAAAACGATGCCACCTTGTATCTTCTATTTTTGTACTGCCTCCAGATCATCCATTAATTTGTTGAGGTTCTTATTTCAATCATGGATAGCCAACAACATCTCTTGAACTCGAAAAATCACCATGTAAACCCCCTATGTCAACAAATTTGTACTTCTTGGTCTACTTTTTCAACAAACACAACACGGAGACCCACTTTTTCAACAAAAACAATCACCAAAAAAATTCTTCAATGATACCTTGAGGTATTTTTTCCAAATATTAGGGAACTAGGGGGAACTAAAGTTATTTTTTTATACCATATAAATGGGGGGGACTGGCAGGGGTAGGGGGGACTCACAGGGGGAGGGAGACTGGAAGGGTGGAGGTAGGGACTGGCAGGGGGAGGAGGTACAAGGGGTGGGGGTGCAAGGGGGAGGGGAAAGGGCAAGGGGGACTGAAAAATGTGAAATAGAATATTGAATGGTGATCAAATTGTAGATTATATTTGGTATTTGCATATCCCTGATAATGTTTACTTTTCTCCATGCTTAAATTTTAGATATTATATTTGTTTGGAATTAATGTTATGGAATTCTAGGAATGTGCATGTTTTATGCCATGTTGATATCATTTTTAGTGTTGAGTTCATTTTCAAGTTGTGATGGACACATTACATGTTTTTTTGTTGAAATTCGATTTGAATTTTAATTAGTTATATTCATGTGCACTATCAAGATGAATTATAATTTATAAATCCTGAGTTTTCTGTTGGTTTCAACTATTGTATATATGGGAATAAGATTATAATAGGTTGTTATTTCCTGGTTTACAAGTGATTCAATTTTGATACCAAGTTTTTTCAGCAATGATAAAGAGGAAATAGTCTTGGGATTGGAACCTATCACTCAGGGGAGTATTATACCTCATTTAATTTTCTGATGTCTCTTCTTTCCACTTAAATTCATAACGCATGCTGAGTTTATTTGTAGAAACATTTTAATTAATTTTGTGTTAAATTTTTCTATTCACAAACCCGACTATGTGTGTATGTTCCATCAGTTGCATGTGAGGACCACTACTGAAGGGTTATTAGTGAGTTCATGATGATGGAAAAGGTCCTTATAAATTGATTATTTGTTTCCATATTCTTTTACTATAGGTTGTGTGTTTATAGCATACTGCATCTGAGTATGAATATGTTTGATTTACTAGATTATTTTTATAATGGTCTTTGTCACCCTTATTTTTTCTCAAGTCATTTGGTATTGTAGTGGATGAAGATGGATGTTTATATTTTTTATCTGAAATAAATCAAATTTTTCTCTCTAGGGGTGCAAGGGGGGCATGGGTGCAAGAGGGGTTGGGGGAAAGGAGGAAGGGGGTAGTGTGCAGGGGGTGAAGGTTGGGGGGGTAGTGTGCAGGGGGTGAAGGGGGCAGGGGACAGTGTGTAGGGGCAGAGAGGGGGAAGGGGTGTGGGTGACGGGGGGGGGGGGGGGGGGGGCAGTGTGCAGGGGGTGAAGCTTGCAGGGGCAGTGTGATGGGGGGGAAGGGGGTGGGGGAATGTGTAGGGGGTAGTGGGGGTGATGGGGGCCGGGGGCAGTGTGTAGGGACGGGGAGGGGGGAAAGGGGTGTGGGGGTGCAGGGGTGCAGGGGGAGGGGGAGGGGTGGGGGTGGAGAGTGGGATACTGCAGGGGGGGGGGGTTCTAGGGGGTGTTCGAGGGGGACAAGGGGGCTGTCTGGGGGGGGGGGGGGTTAGGAGGGAGGGAGGTTGGGTGCAGGGGGGTGTTCAATGGGAATGGGGTACAGGGGGGTGCAAGGGGGATGTTCAGGGGGGTGGGCTACTGTAGGGGGTGTTCAAGGGGGTGGGCTATTATAGGGGGTGTTCAAGGGGGTGGGCTACTTCAGGGGGTGGGATACTTCAAGGGGGTGGGATACTGTAGGGGGTGTGCTCTAAAAAAATAATGATAAACCCATCAAAAAATATCATAAGTCAATTCCCACAATAAAAAACACAAAATAGAAATGGACTTAATACCTCATCTAAAACAATAACAAGATCTATCACTAAAAAAATCCAATCCAATTAACCCAAGTCTTAATTTATTTATAGAATAAATTCACCTCTTTGTACGAAGATGTTTTTATAGAATACTGGAACAGAGTTTGAATATGTTCTCTTAACTGGATTTTTGTTGATAACGGGCTTTATCACCCTCATTTTTTTCTTAATTCATCTGGTACTATAGTGGATAAAGATGGATGTTTATATTTTTTTATCTGAAATAAATAAAAAATTTATCTCTAGGGAGTGCAAGGGGGGTCGGGGGCATGGGTGAAAGGGGGGGTTTGGGGGAAAGGGGTAGGGGGTAGTGTGCAAGGGGTGAAGGTTGGGGGGGAAGTGTGCAGGGGGTGAAGGGGGCAGGGGGGCAGTGTGCAGGGGGTAGTGGGGGTGAAGGGCGCAGCGTGTAGGGGGCAGAGAGGGGTGCAGGGGGAGGGGGTGGGTGGGATACTATAGGGGTGATAGGGGTATTCAAGGGGGCAAGGGGGATATCCAGGGGGGTTTCCAGGAGGGGGGTCGGGTGCAGGGGGTGTTCAAGGGGCATGGGGTGTAGGCGGTGTAGGAGGGTTGTTCAGGGGGGTGGTCTATAGTAGGGGGTTGTCCAGGGGGGGGGGAAGGGGGCTGCCAAGGGGGTGGAAGGGGGTGTCCAAGAGGGAGGGGTGTCCAGGAGGGGGTTGTGGGAATGGGGGTGCAGGGGGTGTTCAAGGGGGCTATCCAGGGTGGGAATGGGGTGCAGGGGGTGTTTAAGGAGACTGTATAGGGGGTGAAATGGGGTTGTCCAGGGGGTCCAGGGGGTGTCCGGGGGGGGGGGGGTGCAATGGGGCATGGGTGTGCGGGGGGGGGAGGGTGTTCAATGGGGTTATCCAGGGGGCATGGGGGTGCAGGGGGTGTTCAAGGGGGTTGTCCAGGGGGTGCAGGGGGTGTTCAAAGGGGGGAAATGGGTATGTCTAGGGGGTGCAAGGGGGAGTGTTCAAGGGGCTATCCAGGGGGTGCAAGGGGCTGTCCAAGGGGCATGGAGTGTAGGGGGGGGTGTCCAGGGGGTGCAAGGGGGTTGTCTAGGGGGGAATGGGGGTGCAGTGGGTGTACAGGGGGTGCAAGGGGGTTGTCCATGGGGGGAATGGGGGTGTAGGAGGTGTCTAGGGGGTGCAAGGGGGTTGTCCAGGGGGTGTTCAAGGGGGTGCAAAGGGGATATCATGGGGGCATGGGGGTGTAGGGGGTGTCCAGGGGGTGAAAGGGGTTGTCCAGGGGGCATGGGGGTACATGGGGGTGTTCAAGGGGGTGCATGGGGGATGCATGGGGGGGTCCATGGGGTGAAAGGGGGTGCAAGGGGGCTATCTGGGGGGGTATGGGGGTACTAGGGGGTTGTCTAGGGGGACTGATTTTTTTATACCATATAAATTATATCTCCATGGTTTTAACCATGGCAGTAGGGGCCTAGTGCCGCGGTTTTAACCATGGCAGTATGGGCATAGTGCCATGGTTTAACCATGGAATTAGTTGTCCTATTTCCATGGTTAAAACCATGGAAGTAGGGGCCTAATTCCACAGCTAAACCCGTGGAAAGATCCCCCCTAATGCCACAGTTAAACCATGTCACTAGGCCCCTACTACCATGGCAATAACAGCCATGGTTTTTTGAAATCATGGCCATATGCTATTTCCATAGCTTTCTGGACTACGACCACGGTTCCAAACTGTGGTCGTAGGTTAATTTTCTAGTTGTGAACATTAACTTGAAACATGGGTGAAACATCATTATTTAAAAACTCTAAAACATTCCCCTACATTCTTTGGATCTTCTCAAACTATATGGTATAACATGGGGATGTACATAAGAATGGGGTGAGCTATAAGGCCCTGTAAGGGAATAATCAAAACATAGCATAAGGTAAATCAGTACATGTGATTCGACAGGAATATCGAGGTAACATAAGAGGGGCGATAATCATAATATTAAACAATTAGGCATGATATAACATGATAACATAAAGGAAACGTAGGAATGTGGAAACAACATAAAACATGACATCATTAACATAAGTCAAGGATAATATCCAAGACAACATAACATATTGTGCTTAGGATAACATATTATGAACCATACATGGCAGCTCATGAGAAAAAATCATTATCCAATGTATTGGGGGACTATATAATTCTGGGTTAATCTGTCACTTTCATATCATTTACATGTATAAGTGTTCCACATGGATCATACAACATAAGGATTCCTTTCATAAATTTTTACACCACAATTAAAAAGTTTGGGTTACATAAATGTAAAAACACAATCAATGAAGGATATATATAACTAAGTGAATACTCTTAAGTGTTAATGGAGTCAGGTATTCACTATACAAATGTTTGGCATGGAAAATCACAGGATAATTTCAATACCCTAAAGGGTGTACATAAAGGTTTATAGAAGGGGTGAATGAGAGAGAAAAGGGTTTCTCATTACTTGAGAATCATAAGGACGGTAATAGGTATGTGTAAAAATATATCCCAACTTGAACAATTGTAAATATAAATTCATGACATAAATAAGGTGCTTCAATAAAGAGGAGTGGGTCCCTTACCCTGAGAAAGTGCTACTAAAATATTTGGAGTAGCTTCTTAAGATATTGGGTGAACCTTGGGAGGGCTATAGAGAGGGAAGGGGAGAGTAAATGTTTCCTCCAAGGGTTTTTATTGAAGATTAATGGGATGTTTTTGGGTTTATATAGAAAAAAAGTGGATAATTCTTTATTAATTTATAAACATAGATTTCGGACTCTATTTGATAAAGTAATAAAAACCAAAAACCTTCCTAGGGTTTTTCCTATGGTTTCTGAAAAATGGAGTGGTTTTAATAATTTTATAATTATAATAACTAAACAGACTAAAATAATTCCCTTATTTATGTGTAAGTGAGTAGTGTTTAAAAAATAATTGATTTTAAATCCTTAAAATATAAAATAGGTATTGGAGGATTCATCAAGGGTTTTGAAAATTAATAAAACAACTTAAAAACAATTTTTTAAGGGGAAATATAATTTTGGTTGTGAATACTCTTTATAGTATTTTCTACATCACTTTTGGGCTTTTATGGTGTCATTATACATACCGTATTTAATATTTTCCCAGAAATTTGACTATATCAAAAAATGACAAAAATATTAACTATTAGATAATTTTGACATGATTATTTCAAAAATAATATTTATTTTATCAAATTAATTCTCCAAATATGATAATTTACACTTTTAAATAAAAACACCTATTTATTAAAAAATACTGGTTTTTGATGATAACAGTTTCTTGAACCTTATAAAAATTAAAGTTGACTTCATAATGTTATATTATCATATATGTTTAATAAATATTATTTAATAACAATATTTTATTAAAATATAATTTATTTAAAAATTCTTGAATTCATCAAAAATAGTGTGTTGATTGAAAATATATATTTTCCAAAAATGAAATTTCTAATTCATCATATAAAAATCTAATTTTTATCTTAATAATTATCTAATAATTTAAAAAATAATATTAAAAAGTGATAATTAAAACCATTATTTTATTAAAAAAATATATAAAAATTCATACTGTTATAGTCTAGATACATATCCCTTTATCACACTAGAAAATTCCCTAGGGTAAGATGTGCGATGGTGAGATATTCATGGGGCTGTTCGATGAACATGGTATTGTCTGTGATCTCCATGAGATTTAAATTATTCTATAAATGTTTTTGTTCATGCTTCAGTTGTTGAATCTAGGTTTGGGATTAGTCATGGGAAAATCTTGGTGATGTTATATCCCAAATAATCTCTGATAAATGGGATTTATAGGGTATAATCTTATTGGTTGAGTTCATCATGTCCTTTTTCCATGTCAAATGGACTTTATCATAACCCTAAATATAATAATCCTACTGGTCATTTTAAAATGGCTATATTATCAACAGTTATGATGCTTAATAATCTTTTAAATTTTAAAGACCATATAAATTTCCAAAATAACAAAAGCAATGCATGTGTTTTTGACAAATTAATTTCTAAATAAGATATTTACTCATTTAAAAAAGTAATTTAATTTATAAATGTTTGGTTCATTACATTATTCCCCCTTCAAAAATTTCACCCTTGAAATTTTCATTTCACATACTAAAATAGATGAGGTTATTTCTATTTCATCTCCTCTTTTGGTTACCATGTCGCTTCCTCAAACTTGCAGTTTGATCACTACACTTTGACCATGTTAGTTTTATTTTTTCATAGAGCTTTATCTCTACAATCTAAGATTTCAAAAAGTTTATCCTCGTATAAAATATCATTCTCTAATGATACCAACATTGGATTCAAAACATGTGAGGGGTCTGGTATGTATTTTATCTATATGGATACATGTAACACATCATGTACGTGGGAAGGGTTAGGTGGGAGTACTAGTCGATAGGACACCGCTCTAATGGAATCAAGGATCTTAGAGGGAATGGTGTATCTAGGACTAATAATTACCAACTTCCCAAACACCATGAATTTCTCCCACATTCATATATGAATGAACACTTTAACTCTAACCTCAAACTCTAGGTCACTTCGATGAAAGGACCCATTAGCTTCCACTCTCCAACTTCATCCCAGCATGTCAGAGTCTGAAATATCTTCCCATACATAGCCTCATAAGTTTCAATTTGAATGATAGAATGGAAAATATTATTATATGAGAACTCCACTAGGGTAAGGTGTTGGTACCAAAATCATTATAAATCCATTAAACATAATCTCATCATATCCTGCATAGTTTTAATAGTTCTTTTAGACTGACCATCTATTCGAGAGTGATGTTTCTCCAGAATCTCGAGTTAAAATTAGAATCACAACTAGATACAATAGAAAGTGGAAATCCATGTAGTATTAACAGTTACCTTATGTATATATTGGTGGGATAGTTGAGATAGAAATATTCCTTGATGGAAATGAAATGTGCCAACTTTGTAACGTGATTGAATACCACATAGATGGTGTTATTACCCTTATGTGTCCTAGGAATTCCTTT
Organism: Viscum album; assembly: GCA_963277665.1. Taxonomy (NCBI): domain Eukaryota; kingdom Viridiplantae; phylum Streptophyta; class Magnoliopsida; order Santalales; family Viscaceae; genus Viscum; species Viscum album. Next base: position 1,776,863,721 of record OY728132.1, read on the forward strand.
AAAAAATATATGGTTGTGTTATCCCAAATATATATTAGTATGGAAAATAGTTTCATCATTCCCTTAGACTTATGTCATTCCACCTTAACTTGTTGGTATACCAAGAATCAAGATAAAAACTCCAAAATCTCTTTCTTCATGTTATCCCGCTAGATGTTTTACTTAAAATGTATATACATCTTATTACTTCCTATATGAATAAAGAAGGATGGTATGTGTGCATCATCCAAAAGTTTCCCTATTTAGTTATAGTTTTTATGGGACACATATCTAGGTTCCAAACCTTATAACTCCATATTTATTAAATTTGAACTCTGAAATATTCACTAGCTTATTCTATAGAAACTCATTATCTTTCTGGGCCTCCTTGATCCTCTCAAGAATAAATGGTTAAGCTATTTTTCGAGAAATTTAGGATGAAGATCCTTTTATTATTTCCATATCAATCCCTTTTATATCCAAAATGATTAGATCCCTTTCAATCCTCATCATGGATAAGGTTGTAGGATCCTTTCTACTCAGAGCATCTAACACTTTTTTTCCTTCCTAGGATGATAATAGATTAAATAATCATAATCCTTGATCATATCTAACCACATTCATTGGAGGATATTAATCTCATTTTGTGTGAATATATAATTGAGTATTTTTTATCCATATATATTTCTTATTTTTTCCCATATAGATTATGTCTCCAAATATTCAATGTGAATATCATTGCTTCCTATTCTAGATCATGCATTGGTTACTTCTACTAATGGATATTTAATTGGAGAGAAGCACAAGTTGTCACTTTATCATCTTTCATGATTAAAAAACTCAATCCCTTTTTGGATGCATCACTATATATCAAAAATCCTTACCCAATGGTGGGTAATGTGAGACCTAGTGGAGTGATTAGCCTCTTCTTTAACTCTTTAAATCTCTCTGTTCATTCATCAGTCCTGAAAAACTTGAAACCCTTCCAAGTAATTTTGGTTAATGGGCTTGAAAATCATTATAAGTTTCTCAAAAATAGAAAATAGTACCAATATAATCCAAGAAAACTATGTATTTTTATAATAGATGTTTTTCATGCCCATCCTTTAATTGCCTCAGTTTTTTAAGAATACATTGATATCCTTTTATTGTTAATAGCATACCCCAAGAAAGTTACTTTCTCCAACAAAAACTCAAATTTACTATACATTTCATATAAATTTTCCTTATGCAAGGTCTTTAATATGATATTCAAATACTCCTCAAGTTCCTCCTTGATTTATGAGTAGATAAGAATATCATATATAAAGGATACCAAAAATTTATCAAGGTAATATATTAAGACTCTGTTCATCAAGTACATAAATATTTATATAGAATTAGTGATTCTAAATGACATCACTATGAAATCATAGTTCCTGTACCATATATGAAAAGCAGTTTTGGGGATATCCTCCTTCTTCACATTTACATAGTAAATATAAACTAAATATCCACCATGAATAAGTATTGGGATCCACATGACTACTAAAAAAAGTCATCAATATTTTTAAGATGATACTTGTTATTTATCATTAGCTTATTGAACTCATGATAATCAATGAAAAGGTGTATTGACCCATCCATCTTCTTGATTAAGAGGACCTATGTACCCCATGGTGAAGCACATGGGTGTATAAACCCTCTATCCAGATTCTCTAGTAATTTTTTATGTTAGCTCCTAATGTTCAATAATGAATATTTTATATGGATTCTTTGATATTAGAAAATATATGGGTATAATATTGATTGAGAAATCAACTACACAGCTAGGAGGAAGACCATAAAATTATTCATAAAACACATCATTTAATGCCATTATAATGGGTACCTCATCAAGAATGATTTTTTCTTTAGTCTCAATCAATTGAGCTAGATATTCTTTCTCTAAAGGTAATAATATACATGTTTGATATGTTGGTACTAATTAACATTCATCCCAATCCTTACACATGTATAGAATCTGGGGGTGATTTTCAATACAGAGGGTGATTTCCTTCTCTTGAAAATTTATGTTGGATATATATAAGTAAATACAATCCATGACCCAAATAGCATCGAATTAAAATAAGGGGAGAATCATAAAGTTTTATAAAAAATACATTACAAAAATTTGGATATGGGATGAGTTAAATTCATGGGATGAAAAAATTGACCCATTTTTTGTCTTCGACGATAACTCAACTTCCATGTTATGAGGTGGTTTTTGAATAGTTCTATAAAACCTGTGTGATATTAAATAATATGTAGAACCACAATCAAATAGTATGTTCACTATCCTTGAATAAATAATTAGAATTCTTGCAACCACTTCATTGTTAAGATCCACCTCAATAATTGTGATGGAATATTCTCTCCCTTTCTCTCTAGGACTTGGAGATTGTAAAGTTGGTTATTATCGAAAACCCTTGTCTTAGGGAATTGATTCACATAGTTTCTATGTTACATGAATATAAAACATTGGATGGTAGGCTGAGAGTTTACTAGATCATTCCTTTATTCCATAACATTTGTGGGTTTCTCCCATCAAAAATCTCTAGCTAGGGACCTTTCCTTCCCACACCTAAAACATTTACTTTTACCCTTTATTCAATTTCCAAGATACTTATTCCCACGCTTTTGACAAGTGGAATGATGGAATTTATTACCCCAATGATATTTTTCCATTACACCATTATAATTAAAATCCATTCTCCAATTCTTGTCTCCAATCCCAAGAGACCCTTAATATTCACTAATCTGTATTTAACTTTGAGTGAACATTGTCCAATCTATTAATATCTTTCAAAGTCTCAAATATTAAATGATTTTTTTATATTTGACTTTATACCACTAAATAAGTGGTAAAATTTAATTTTAGTTAATGAAAAATCTAGAGGCATATCGTGCAAGTCTTGTGAATTTTTCCTCATATTACCCAATGGATTATTCATAATTTTTCTTGTGGCTAAAATCATACCTCTTTATTTTAAGTTGGAGAGTGGAAGAAAATTATTTATTGAAAAATATTTTAGGTAATTCCTTCCACTCTATCACTTAGATATCCTCCTAGATATTTTTATTTTTTTTCCAATATATACTATTGATAAGATTCTCCCTCCATGCAATAAAGATTCATCATGAACTTCGCTTCATTAATGCATTGAAGGATAGAGAAGATCTTCTCAATGGATTTTATCCATTGCTATATGATTAAGGGATAAAAAGATACACTAAAATTTATAGGTTTTTTCACATAAAGGTATCAATTATAATTTTCTCTTTATTAGGGGTATTTGATTATTTCTCATGATTCATGTTTCTATTCAAAACTTGTGTTAATTGAGAAAGTATTGTCATGAATTTTAAGATGCCTAATATCATCGGGTTGGGTATCTCATTTGGATAGTCATCACAATTCCCCTCACATTGGTTGTTGACTAGGTACCTTCTATTTTTGTCCATTGAATAGAAATAAAGGGAAAATTTGGGGAAATAATTTTTTAACTATTAAATACATAAATGGAAAACCATGAACATTAAAGGGATAACTCATAAATAACAAATATTTTTTAACCTATGAATTTATAGGTTTTAGTCTAAGTTATCCATGATCTATTTTCTAATATAAAATATTATGTCCATTCTTGTTCCATTAATAATGGTTCGTAATGATATTCAGAACATACCAAATCATATCCATTAAGAATTTCAAACCAAGTGTGAATTAAGGCCCATTTTCATACACTATGTGATTATCAAGTCCAGTTAAATGCACCATTTTCATGTTTATTACCCCTAGATACAATAGTTTTGGATCGACATCCACTTATAGTATCCAGACATTGATGTATTTTCTTGGAAACCACATACTCTAAACAATACCAAAATTTAGGGATGTTTTACTATGATTAGTCTTATCCTTAATTCCTTCACTATATTTTTATAATCCTAATACCCAAAAATAACTAGGCTTTTCTCTGATGCCAAATATGATGGACCATATCTTTAATACACCTAAATTCATGATTTATTACATAAATATACACTTAATACAACCCAAAAAGATCATGAGGCCTAGTTTATTTGGGAAATTAGGTACATAAAACATTAACTTCAAACATGGTTATGACATCATTATTTAAAAACTCTAAAAAATGTCCTTTAATTCTTTAGATCTTCTAAAATAGTATCGGATAATCTGGGGGCGTGCATAAGAAAGGGGTGAGCTGTAAATCTCAATAAGGGAACAAAAAAACATATAATAAGTTAAATTTATACATGTGATCTAAGGGAAATATCAAGGTAACATAAAAAGGGGTGATAATAATAATCTTGAACAATGAGGCATGATATAACATGATAACACAACATAGGAATGTGGAAATAACATAAAACATGACATCATAAACATAATTCAAGGATAACTGCTAAGAAAACATAACATAGTATACTTAGGATAACCTCACATGAACCATAAATGGCCTCTCATTAAATAAAAACATTCTCCAATGCATTGGATGGATATGTAATTATGGGACTACCCATCACTTTCATATCATGTACATGTATAAGTGTTCCATATAGATCATGAATCATAAGGATGTATTTCATAAATATTTTCCATATGATTAATGAGTGAGTGTTAAATACATGTAAATACCTAATAAATTAAGGATAGGTATAACTAGTTGAATACCCTTGAGTGGAAATGGAGATGGGTATTCACTATTAAAATGTTTGGCATGGAAAATCATAGGATAATTTTGGCAGCATAATGGGTGTATAAAAAGTTTTATAGGAGGGGTGAATGAGAGATAAAGTGGTATCTAATTACTTTTTTAATCATAAGTATAGTAATATTTATGTGTAAAAACATATCCTAACTTGAAAATTTTTAAATCAAAAGGCATGACATGAAGAAGGTGCTTGAATAAAGTGGAGGAGGAGAGGATCCCTTACTTTGAGAGGGTGATTCAAAAAGCATGGGATTAGCTTCTTAAGAGATTAAGGAACCTTAGGGGTCTCTATATAGGGAAGTAAAGAGTGAATTAATGCTCTCAGAGTTTTTAGTGAAGATTAATGGGAGTTTGGGTGAGTTTATATAGCAGAAGAGAGGATAATTATTTATTAATTTCCAAACATAGGTTTTGGACTATATATGATAAAGTATTAAAAAACACAAACCTTACCAAGATTTTCCCATGATTTATTCCAAATATTAGTGGTTTTCATTATTTTATATGAATAATAACCTAAAATAATAAAATAATTCCCTTAGTGATGTGGAATTCAGTCATGTTTTTAAGAATTGATATTAAAACCTTAAAATAGAATATAGGTTTTGGAAGATTCATTAAGGTTTTATAAAATTAATAAAATAACTTTAAAAATAAATTATTTAAAGGGGAAAAAAATTTTTGGTCATTTATAATATTTATATTATTTATTACACCACTTTTCATATTTTTTATGTCATAGTATATAGTATATATTTTTAACATATTTAATTTTTACCCAAAAAAACAACTATCTCAAAAAATTATGAAAAATTAACCATTGGATAATTTTGATGTGATGATTTTAAAATTAATATTTATTTTATCAAAATAAGCCTCTAAATATTATAATTTATAATTTTAAATAAAAAAATCCCATATATTGAAAAATAGTGGTTTTTTTTAACAATAATAGTTTCCAAACCCTTGTAAAAATTATATTTGACTTTGTAAAATTATATTATCATATAAATTGAATAAATATTATTTAACAATTATATTTTATTAAAATTTAATTTATTTTAAAAATTCTTGAATTCATCAAAAATATTATCTTAATTGAAACTATATATTTCCCAAAAATACAATTTGTGATCATTGTATCAAAATATAATTTTTATCAAACTTGTTATTTAATAATTTAAAAAATAATATTAAAAAGGTATAAATATAATCTTTATTTTATTAAAAATAAAAATATAAAAATCATACTGTTAGGGTCTAGATACAAATCCCTTTATTACACTAGCTAACTCCCTAAGGGTAAGGTGTGTGATAGTGAGATTTTCATGGGGTGGTTCAGTGAACATGGTTTGGGTTGTGATCTTGATGAGCTTGAACTTATCCTATAAATAGTTTTTTTAGGATTTAGTTGATGAATATTATCTTGGGGTTGATCGAGGGAAAATCCCAATGATGTTATCTCCCTTAAAAGCTCTGATAAATGGGCTTCATAAGGTACAATCCTACTGGTAAAGTCCAACACTTCCTTTTTATATGTCAAATGAACTTTATCATAACCCTTAATATACTGATCTTGATGATTACTATACAATGAATATATTTTCAATGATTATGATACTCAATGATCTTTTAAATTTGATAGACCATATAATGGTCCATATCTCTTGTGTGAGAGCTATATATTTCAATAGAGTATTTTTCCCATATTCTATAGATAGAGGCTCGTATAGGGAATAATTCTTCTATATTGCACATCTACCAATAGTGTGAGTTGGCACTCAGTGGCGATTGCCTCATGGGACCACTTAGTCATTGCATTGAAATCTTATGAAATCATCTTGGGTATGGACTGGTAGTCTTCATTGCACACCTAGATATAATATCATCATATTAGAGTTATATGCCTTCATGAAAATGTAATGAGATTCTCTTTCAGGGGTGAGATAGATTTTATGGGAGAGTGAGTGGGGATCAAGATCAATAAGCTACAACTTATCACCCATCAGTTGGTAAGTTTATCCCTTTGTGAAAAAAGAAATACAGGTGTATAGATTCCAATGGTAGTGGATGATAATATGGATGTCTTTCCTAGAGATGTATTAGGACTAAATTTGATGTAGGAGATCAACCTCCACATTTAATTTCACCAAGATACCACACCAATATCTTCTACATCATATTAGTTAGTCCCTACCAAGCTTCAGGAGATGAGAGTGCAGTTAGAAGACCTTTGAGAGAAAAGTTTTATCAGACATAGTGTATTCCGCTAGGAGGCTCCAATGTTGTCCATAAAAAAAGAAGATAGTATATTTAGGATTTGTATTGATTACTATCACCTGAACCAGGTGATGATGAAGAACAAGTACCCCTTTCTGAGGATAAAATACCTTTTTGACCATTTGAAAGGTGGGAGTTTGTTTCCAAATATCAATCATAGGTTCAGATACCATCAGTTGAGAGTTCACTTGGATGATATTATTAAGACAGTATTTTGATTTCACTATGGGAACTTTGAGTTCCTGGTGATTCCTTTCATCATAAATAATTTCCTCCCTCTGTGTTCAAATAACTTTTGAACTAAATCATCCATCCATAATAGGACTAGTTCATAGTTGTCTTTATTGATGACATTTTCAAATACTCTGAGTCTAAGGTGGAGCATATAGATCATTTTAGGATGTTCCTAGACTTACTTTGGGAGCACTAACTATACAGTAATATCTAGAAGTGTTATTTTTGGATTTTAGAGTTTTAATTCCTAGGGAATGTTTTCTCTAAGCATGGTTTAGCTATGGATCTAACTAATATTGATGCAGTGCTTGCTTGGGAACCACCCAAGAGCATGTTAAAGGTGTGGAATTTTTTTGGTCTTAATACCAAAGGTTCATGGATTAATTCAATAGTATTTTATCCACTTTTAATACCTTTACATGGAAAGGGAATATATTTTCCTAAATTAAGTAGCATTAGAGAGCCTTTGTGGAGATAAAGAAGAAATTGACCAGTGATCCTGTTTTGAGACTTCCAGATGAGGGTGGTGAATATATGGTGTTTCTGTGATTCCTTTATAGTGGGGATCAGATGAAATTTAATGTACAGGTATATAGTGATCTCTTATGGGTCAAGTAAGTTGATATTCCATGAGAATAATTGTGCAACACATGACTTGGAGTTGAAGTGATAGTCTTCTACTTGAAGACGTGTAGGAATTATCTTCTAGGATAGTGTTCCATTATTTAATCATACCACTAGAGTCTCTGGTACACATTAAACTATATATATCTTGACCTAATATATAAGAAATGGTTGGAGTTCCTTTAGGACTATAACTTCAAAATAATATACACTCCAGTGAAGGGAAATGTGGTGGTAGATTACCTCATATATAAATCCTTTTCTCACTTAGTAGAGGAGGTGTCAGAGAAATTGGCCTCATTATAGCTTGGTAGAGGAGAGGGGCGAAAATTACCTTTAATTGATGTTGGTGAATCCAATGATTCTTTATCATGTGAGTCAATATCTTTAGGGAGATGTCGACTATGAGGTTTTCTGTGACCATATGTTCTCAATAGATGCACCATATTGGTTTTTTTAAAGAGGGGATTATGTCATCCTTTTCTAGGGATGAAAAATAGTTCACATCATGTTACATGGGGAGGTGTTGAGGGAGTTTCTTACCTCCCCATTAAAAATATATCTGGGTGTGGAAAATATGTACAAGCACCTTCGATGGTAGTTTTGGTGGGAGAACTTGAGGAAGATCATTGTTGAGTTTGTTTCTTAGTGCCTCATGTGTCCGTAGTTAAAGGATAAACATTAGGTTGCAGTAGGTTTGACTCAACCCCTTAAGATCACATAATAGAAGTGGGATAAAATATCGATGGATTTTGTGATGGGGATTCTATGGATAGCGAGAGGTCACGACAATATCTATGTTATTTTCAACTGACTCAACAAGTTGAAATGCCTTCTTACCATATGGTAGAAGAGTTCTATTAAGAGTTTGTGGTGGTTGTGAAAACTGGAGATTGTCCAGCTTTATAGGGTACCCACAATGATCATAAATTACCATGATGCTCAGTTCACATCATGAATGTGGAGGTTTTTGTAGGAGGATTCCATAACATAGTTACAGATGAGTATGGAATTTCACCCCCAGACATATGGACATACCAAAAGGACCATCTATGTTTTTGAGGGTATACTGTGAGCCTATGTGTTGGACTAATACATGAGTTAGGAGGATCACTTTTTATTGGTGGAGTTCACTTAAAACAATAAATATCACTCCACTATTGATATGGAACCTTTCTAGGCACTTCATGAGAGACCTTGTAGGCCACCCTATATTGGATAGAGATTAGCGATAAATCTCTTATTGGGATATAACTGGTGAAGGAAATTATAGATAAGGCTCAGGTGATCCATGATCATATGAGTAAATCTTATATTCAACAAAAATATTATACAAACTAATTTCATAGGCCTTTTGAGTTTGATTAGGAAGACCATGTTTTCTTAAGAGTCTCTCGATGAAGAGGATTGTGGAGATTTGGATAGGGATGAAATATATCCCCTAGGTTCATTGGACCATTCTAGATACTATAATGGGTTGGTGAGGTTTCTTACCACTTAGAATTACCCCCATAGTTGGACCTAGTACTTTATGTCTTCTATATGTTGTAGTTAAGGAGATATTTGCATAACCCATTTCACATCATTGACTGGGGTGAGATGAACATTGAGGATAAATCCACCTTCATAGAGTACCAAATAGAGATAGAGTATTGAAATGAGAATATACTTAATGGATAGATCATTCATTTTATTTGAGTGCTTTGGTAGCATAAGATCATGCATGAGAGCTCCTAGAAATGTGAGAGTGAGTTGTGGGCTCAGTACTCCCAACTTTTTTCGTAACTCATGCTTTTCAGGGTGAAAATAATTGAAGGTGGGGATAATGTAATGAATCCTATTTCTATAGTTTTATCCTCTAAATATTTAAATATATATTTTTATTTTTTTCCTTATATTTAGTGTTATGCTTTGGTTGTGACTGAACCCTATAAATAATATATTAAAAATATTAACATATATTAAGGCACACACATTCATATTTTCATAAATAGTGGTTTTATCATTGATTAGAACCTCATATGGGAAATATGGTATTGTGGTTGATTCTATAATATGGGGTTTACCCTAGGTGTGACATAAGTTTGGTCAATGTCAAATGTTCTATGGAAGTAAGACGTTGGCAAGTGTATTAAGTAAATTAAATTATTTATTTATTTATTTTACTTAATGGCCTAAAAACTAATTCCATACCAATATATATATCATTATCATGAATATAAAGAGTTAACCACATAACCTTGACATATTAGGGAGGAGTAAGGGAGATCTTTGTTAGCATTGATGACTTGGGAATGTGGATCGATGGCAATACTCAAAGAAAATATTGAGATGATTGGTGAATGTTGGAGGATCTTCACCTTCTTCACTAGTGTACATGTTCTTCACCAATGATCGATCCTTTATTGAGGTATTTTTCATTATTTTTTGGATTTCAACCCTTTGATTAAATTTTCAAGAATTATTTTTATATCTTCTTACTTTTCCTGTGATTTTTGTTCCTTGTATGAGGCTGGTTTAAATTAAAATTCTTAAACCTACGTTCTTATTTCCAATGTACCAGTGATTCTCAAATTTTTCCAAAATATGTAATCATTATCCTATATTTTATTGTCCAAAAATGATATCACTTCATTCTTGTGATTTTCCATTCATCTTTATTCGCGTTCTTTGTCACTATCCCTTAGGGTCATGATTCAACATTTTCATGTCAGATTCTAGCATGATTGAACCCCTATATTCTTGATTATTTTGATAATGACATAGGGATTGGAATTTTGTGGATGGACTGATATGTTTTTTTTATTTTGGTGATGTATTTGAGGATTAGGACCCAAAATGACAATGATTCGAGTGATGGTTACAGCTCAAGTAACTGAAATCCCATTCTCCATCCACTAGACACTAGGAAATGATGATCGGAGAAGGATCCCTTCAGATTCATCCATTATAGGTGTGTCAAATGGTGGTGGAAGTGGATATAATGGTGTACCTAGCATCCTTGTGAATACAAACTTCACTATCTATAAAAAAACATGACTACACACAGTGTAACTTGGGTTCTCACGGTGCATATGGTTTCAGCCTAAGTTAAATACCACATGACGTGTGGTTGGACCCACACACCATGTGACCCTAACTGGTCATTCAATCCACGTACCGATGGAACATTCCTAGGATCTCAAGTATGTAGACATGTTGTGTCCCCCATAGAGACACATTGTGTTGAATCACATGGCTAGCCGAACCATGTATTGTGAGCACATACCCAAGAACCTAGGTGAATATACACATTGTTTCCCCCTAGGGAAATTTGGTGTAGAGACACATAGATATAAATTACATATCTAAAGGAGGACACACCAAGGTTTCCAGAATAAATCATTCATCTTTTGACCCTATGTACATGTGTTTCACTTTTTCCATGAACTTATACCTTTCATATCTTATTATTTGAGACTCAGATTTGGGTCTGTGAGTATCCTATCCTATGTAGTTTTCCACATGGGAGATGATATTGGCCTTCATTTTATATTTATAGGCATTAAACAAGGTTTTTTAAGTGATATTCTCCCTCCAATGATGTTTAGCTGATGGAAGTGATCAACTTTGATTATCAGAGTGTCACTGGGGTCAGTACTCCCATATCTCTTTAAATGGTGGGTCCCCCATTTCTTTTATACAGGTAGATATGGAACTCCACCACATTAAAATGGCCATGAGTCCTCTATATTTATAGTGGGACTCCCCATAATTAATCTCTGGTAGTGAGCGGGTCCTCTATTGGAATTAGTGTTCCCTTAGTTATGCCACACAGTGGTTAAGTGTGGGTCCTCCATGCTCATTCTTGAGAGGTTACACAAGATTCTTGGCTCGGATATGGGACCTTTATATTTAAAAATAGACTCATCGTCATTCTTAGTTATTTTTGGAGATGGATATCCTCTTTCCATCTTCGCTTGGGTTTCTTTATGAGCATATCTGTTATTGGGTTCCTTTACCCTCTTACCATATGGGTTGAGATGATTATCTTTATTATATTTCTTCTATCTTGGTTTTTAGATCATCCTAATGGGTATGTATATTCCAACCCCTACATGGGATATTCCCACACATGTTTCATCTTATGAAGATGATAGGAATATTGGTAGTGACTTTGGCGGACCTGGTATCAAAGGATTATAGTGGTACTTGAAGGTGTTGGTTGTGTTCAATGGTCAACCTCAGAGATTATGAGCTAGGATCTCTTCATTTTCCCCTTTTACATTATTTTTTAGGTTGGGACCTCATTTTTGGTTGGGTGTGTATTTCATCCCTCTTTATATCTTTTGTATTACTTTACTGCACTTTGATGTTTTTATAAAGATTATTTCATGCATTAATTACACTTTAGATGGTTAATTCTTTTATTCTATCATTTCATTATTTTATGGAGCTGGTTTTATGTGTGATTATATGTAATTTAGAATAAGACCTCCCATTTTAGTGTTTTTACTACTTGGTTCTTGTCACAAACCCTTGACCTGTTAGAGGTGAGCCTGGGGTGCCACTCTTGGTTTACTGCCAACCCAGGTAGGGCCCCGGTGGTTCAAGCCATGATAGTTTACCTCACCCTCATTTCTATATAATTTGACTCCTCTTTTAATCAAATATATATAATAATTAAATTAAACCTTATTTTGGTTAAGTTTTTTTAACCTCAAACATCATACCCATTAGTCTATATTGTAAGACCTTAAACTACCAAAGGAAGAGCACCTAGTTCTCTTTGAGTTGAAAACCCACAAAGGGAAACCTAAGAAAAAGTCAATTATCCACTCCCTATACTCATAACTAAAAAATTAAAGGAAAAATTTAGATCATGTAAAGTAGAAAAATATAGAAATATTATCATGTTGAGAACCCACAAAGGGTGGCCTAAAAAAGATCAAACTTTCTTCCCATTAATCCTTTCCCTATCACATATTTAGAAAAATATATAGATAAAAAAAGATAAAAAGTTTGTAGATACCATCATGTAGCCCCAAAAATAGTTAACCCATACTCTAAAGGTTTTTAGAACTGGGAAAAATTTAGATCACCCTTTAATTACTCACCCATATTGGTTTAAATGATCTCTGAAAAGAATGTAGAAATGTAATTTTAGGGTACTTGAACCCTCTCAAGCATTGATCCTACCATGAAAACCTCTTCATAATTTCAATTATACCGAGACATTCATCCCCTTAAATATAAATGAAAAATCCTTGGTTTAAGGTGATTGTAAATTTACTACATACCCATCCCTCTTATATCTATCTAAGATTTCACGTTTAGGAGGAAACCAAACTGAAATTTTTCATCCAATAGAATTTTCTTGTCTTATGGGGATGGTTCATATACATTGCATATCTAGATCACTTATATCCATCTTAGAACACATGACGTAATTATGATTGATTGATTCAAAATTTTCAACATTTGAATTGATTGTTTTGAGATTATGATTTACCAAACCAATATCTCTTTAATGTTCAGGTATATTTAGTTATTATATAATTACTCTTTATGAGTTTCGTGGATTATTAATAATTGATGGTCAAATGAAGAATAATTTAAGTAACTAATAATGACCTTGAAATAATATTTTTTTAAAAAAATAGAGGGGGTAATCCATAAAACAAAACCTTCACATAAAATATTGATAAAAATAAAGTGATATCATTATAATAAGTCCATGATAAAATCTGATTGTAAAAAATTCCAAATCATCTAATGTATGGTAAGGGTCATCAATTGATCATTAAAGATCTACTTTAATGGCAACCTTTACTTCAAATAATGGACCCAGTTTCTCAATATATGTAACCATCCATTGAGTTCACTTTTCCATGGTTCTAACCTTAGATGTTATACTCACAAACTATGCTTTCATAAGGGAAATGTGATATTTATATTTTTCTATCTCTACTAATTAAGTATTCATCAGATAGACACTTCTACAACTTGGCCTTTTATCAGCGCTAAAAACTAACATTAAAAATGCTAGAAAAGCGCTGTTAATGTCGGCATAGATAAAGGGGGTCCCCTTTATCAGTGTTTTGAAAAGCTCTGATAAATGCCACCTTTATCAACGCTAAAAAAGTGATGATAAAGGATCCCCTTTATCAGTTCTTTTTTTAGCACCGATAAAGGGGGAACTTTATCAGCACTCAAAAAAACACTGATAAAGGCACCCACCCCTGCACCTACACAACCAGCACCTACACACCTGCACACCTGCACAAAATAGCACCTGCACACAAACCAAGAACCAAAAGACGACACAGCGCACACAATATTTTGACAAACAATGCTATATACATTTACTTAACATCATGAATACAAAAAAACACACTGATATATACATTTCAAACAATGTTTTACATGGTTACAATTACAATTATCCAACAATAGTTATAAACATTAATGTTTTATCCTTTGATATCCGTGATCCCCTCCCAAAAATTGTCATCCATGGTATTTGTTGTCGAACAAAGCATCTGAACTCAAGGAAAAAAATTCATCTATATAAGAAAACAAATATTATGTTAGTAATGCAATAATAAAATAAATTAAAACATTAATATGAAAAAATACATTAATATGGAAATGTGAAACTAAAATATGGAAATGATAAACTCAAATGTTTTCATTCTGATAACAATGAAAGGGAATAATGTAAAATCAATATGTTTTTGGATGATTTATCTCATTTAATAAATACTGATTATTTATCTAATGAAAAGCTTTAACGGTCACATCGTGCATCAAATTCAGATGCGGTTGATTCTTACACATCAAAAATGACTTATGGATCATTTTCCTAAAGTATCAAAACAAACCAAATGTGTTTTCTTGGTTTTTCGTATGTCACTTGTGTTGTTTTCTAAAGTTAATGTCAATTTGAAACTGATATCAGACACTTTTAGCCATACTAGTCACACCGTGCATCCGATTGAGGTGTGGTTGATTTTTACATGTCACAAATAACTCATGGATAGTTTTCCTAAAGTATTAAAACAATCCGAATGTGTTTTATTAGTTTTCCATATGTCACTTGTGTTGTTTTCTAAAGTTAATGTCAATTTGAAACTGATATCAGACACTTTTAGCCATACCGGTCACACCGTGCATCAGATTGAGGTGCGGTTGAATTGTACACATCACAAATGACTCATAGATAGTTTTCCTAAAGTATCAAAACAATCCGAATGTGTTTTCTCAGTTTTTCATATGTCACTTGTGTTGTTTTCTAAAGTTAATGTCAATTTGAAATTGATATTAGACACTTTTAACCATATCGGTCACACCGTGCGTCGGATTGAGGTGAGTTTGATTTTTACATGTCACAAATGACTCATGGATCATTTTCCTAAAGTATTAAAACAATCATAATGCATTTGGTCAGTATTCTGTATGTCACTTGTTTTGTTTTCTAAAGTTAATGTCAATTTGAAACTGATATCAGACGCTTTTAGCCATACCAATCGCACCGTGCATCGGATTGAGGTGTGGTTGATTCTTACATGTCACAAATGACTCATGGATCGTTTTCCTAAAGTATCAAAAAAATCCGAACGTGTTTTCTCGGTTTTCTGTATGTCACTTGTGTTATTTTATAAAGTTAATGTCAATTTGAAACTGATATCAGACACTTTTAGCCATACCAGTCAAACCGTGCATCTTATTGAGGTTTGGTTGATTCTTACACATCACAAATGACTCATGGATCGTTTTCCTAAAGTATTAAAACAATACGAACGCGTTTTCTTGGTTTTCTATAAATCACTTGTTTTGTTTTCTAAAGTTAATGTCAATTTAAACTGATATTAGAAACTTTTAGCCATACTGGTCACACCGTGCATCAGATTGAGGTGAGTTTGATTCGTACACGTCACAAATGACTCATGGATCCTTGTCCTAAATTATCAAAACAATCCGAATGCATTTGCTCAATATTCTGTATGTCACTTGTGTTGTTTTCTAAAGTTAATGTCAATTTGAAACTGATATCAGACACTTTTAGCCATACTGGTCACATTGTGCATCAGATTGAAGTTAGGTTGTTTCATACACATCAAAAATGACTTATGTATCGTTTCCCCAAAGTATAAAAACAATCTAAATGTGTTTTCTTGGTATTCCATATGTCACTTGTGTTGTTTTCTAAATTTAATGTCAATTTCAAACTGATATCAGACACTTTTTCCATACCGGTCACACCGTGCGTCGGATTGAGGTGTTGTTGATTTTTACACATCAAAAATGACTCATGGATCATTTTACTAAAGTATCATAACAATCCGAACACTTTTTCTCAGTTTTTCGTATGTCACTTGTGTTATTTTTTAAAGTTAATGTTAATTTGAAACTGATATCAGACACTTTTAGCCATACCGGTCACACTGTGTGTCGAATTGAGGTGTGGTTAATTCATACACATCAAAAATGACTCTTGGATCGTTTTCCTAAAGTATCAAATAAATCCAAATGTGTTTCCTCAGTTTTTCGTACGTCACTTGTGTTGTTTTCTAAAGTTAATGTCAATTTAAAACTGATATCAGACACTTTTAGCCATACTGGTCACACCGTGCCTCGGATTGAGGTGCGGTTGATTCTTACACGTCACAAATGACTCATGGATAATTTTACTAATGTATCAAAACAATCCGAACACATTTTCTTGGTATTTCGTATGTCACTTTTGTTGTTTTATAAAGTTAATGTCAATTTGAAACTGATATCAGACACTTTTATCCATACCGGTCACACTGTGCATAAAATTAAGGTGAGGTTGATTCATACATGTCACAAATGACTCATGGATCATTTTCCTAAAGTATAAAAACAATCTGAACACATTTTATCGGTATTTTGTATGTCAATTGTGTTGTTTTCTAAAGTTAATGTCAATTTGAAACTGATATCAGACACTTTTAGCCATACCGGTCACACTGTGTGTCGGATTGAGGTGTGGTTGATTTTTACACATCAAAAATGACTCATGGATCGTTTTCCTAAAGTATCAAAACAATCCAAATGTGTTTTTTCAGTTTTCCGTATGTCACTTGTGTTGTTTTCTAAAGTTAGTGTCAATTTAAAACTGATATTAGACACTTTTAGCCATTCCAGTCACACCGTACATCATATTGAGGTGTGGTTGATTCTTACATGTCAAAAATGACTCATGGATAATTATTCTAAAGTATCAAAACAATCCTAACGCATTTTCTTGGTTTGTCGTATGTCACTTGTGTTGTTTTTTAAAGTTACTGTCAATTTGAAACTGATATCAGACAATTTTATCCATACCAGTTATATCATGCATCGGATTGAGGTGAAGTTTATTTGTACATGTCACAAATGACTCATGGATCATTTTCCTAAAGTATCAAAACTATCTGAACGCATTTTATCAGTATTCCATATGTCATTTGTGTTGTTTTCTAAAGTTAATGTCAATTTCAAACTGATATCAGACACTTTTATCCATACCGGACACACCGTGTGTCGGATTGAGGTGCGGTTGATTCTTACACATCACAAATGACTCATGGATCATTGTCCTAAAGTATAAAAACAATAAAAATGCATTTTCTAAGTATTCCGTATGACACTTGTGTTGTTTTCTAAAGTTAATGTCAATTTGAAACTGATATCAGACAATTTTGGACATATCGGTCACACCGTGTGTCGGATTGAGGTTCGGTTGATTTTTACACAACACAAATGACTCATTTATCATTTTACTAAAATATAAAAAAAATCCTAATGCGTTTTCTCGGAATTCCATATGTCACTTGTGTTATTTTCTAAAGTTAATGTCAATCTCAAACTAATATCAAACACTTTTAGCCATAATGGACACACCGTGTGTCAGATTGAGGTACGGTTGATTCGTAAACATCACAGATGACTCATGGATTGTTTTTATAAAGTATCAAAACAATCTGAACGAATTTTCTTGGTATTCTGTATGTCAATTGTGTTGTTTTCTAAAGTAAATGTCAATTTCAAACTGATATCAGACACTTTTATCCATACCGGTCACACCGTGCGTCGGATTGAGGTTTGGTTGATTCATATAAATCAAAAATGACTCATCGATCATTTTCCTAAAGTATAAAAACTATCTGAACACATTTTCTTGGTATTCTGTATGTCACTTGTGTTGTTTTTTAAAGTTAATGTCAATTTGAAACTGATATCAGACACTTTTATCCATACCATTCACACCATGTGTTGGATTGAGGTGCGGTTGATTCATACATGTCACAAATGACTCATGGATCATTCTCCTAAAGTATCAAAACAATCCGAACGTGTTTTCTCGTTTTTTCGTTTGTCACTTGTGTTGTTTTCTAAAGTTAATTTCAATTTTGAACTGATATCAAAAACTTTTAGCCATACCGTTCACACCGTGCATCATATTGAGGTGCGGTTGATTCGTACACATCAAAAATGACTCATGGATCATTGTCCTAAAGTATTAAAACAATCTGAATGCGTTTTCTCAGTATTTCATATGTCACTTGTGTTTTTTTCTAAAGTTAATGTCAATTTCAAACTGATATCAGACACTTTTAGCCATACCAGTCACACCATGCATCAGATTGAGGTTCGATTGATTTTTACACATCACAAATGACTCATGGATAGTTGTCCTAAAGTATCGAAACAATCTGAACACATTTTCTTGGTATTCCGTATGTCACTTGTGTTGTTTTCTAAAGTTAATGTCAATTTCAAACTGATATCAGACGCTTTTAGCCATACCGGTCACACTGTGTGTTGGATTGATGTGTAGTTGATTTTTACACATCACAAATGATTCATAGATTGTTTTCCTAAAGTATGAAAACAATTTGAACACATTTTCTTGGTTTTTCGTATGTCACATGTGTTGTTTTCTAAAGTTAATGTCAATTTGAAACTGATATCAGACACTTTTAGCCATACCGGTCACACCGTGCATTGGATTGAGGTGCGGTTGATTCTTACACATCACAAATGACTCATGGATCATTTTCCAAATGTATCAAAACAATCTGAACATGTTTTCTTGGTATTCTGTATGTCAGTAGTTCATCAGAGTCGCTCATTAAGTTATTCTTTACTAGAAACTCAAATCATTTCTAAACCCATTCTTTATAATCTAAGGATATGAAACATAAGAAAGAGTGATCATAGATTCTCAATAATTGTAAACAATGGAGATATCAATGATCATATAAAGATAAGATAAGTAGTAGTAATTCACCTTCATTGTCCTATTTGTTTACATTCTTCTATCAGGTACGATGCCCATTCGTTTCTAAACACATCTATATCTTCTTGTGAATAGGAGTTTTTGCGACAGTCATATTAGTACAGAAAAAATATAAATACACAAAGTTTTAATAATTATTTTAAATGAACTAGTAATTATTTTCAAAAATACATCTTCAGGGATGCTAGTTTGTTCATGAAATATGATCTCTTTCATAAATTTACAAACATAATAACCGTAGTCCTTTTCGTTTTTTTTTGTTTAGGATACTGCAGAAAAATCGATAAAAATAAGTAATCTGTTTTGATATGTATTTGGATAGTGAAATATAATTATATATACCCTGATACTTGTCCATTTGTAGATCTCGTGCGTCTTTTCATCCTTAGACCCTGGATTCATTCCAGCCTTTAGACGATATTCATACACCACCCTATCATAACAAAATCCTCATTAAAAGATAATATAAATTATATAACTAGATATTTAGTTCTAAAATGTTGGATCTAGTGTATTACAAATTGAAAATCACCATCATGTGTGGTCGGTTAGTTGGATATCCATGCAGTGAATCCAGAAAATAAATCTTTGGAGTATCCAAATTGACTGCAATGAGCATCCAATGTTTCCTAAAACCAAAAAAAAGGAATAAGTAATGATAGAAATGAAAATATAATTGATATGATTAAAATATAGAGTTTTACCCCTGAAACGTTGGTATTAAAAAGAGCATGTCAGTCGTAATTTTTCATTGAAATGTTCTGAGAAGGTTCGACATTAATTTAGCCTGAAAATCAAAATCTATTTCTTTTTGTTGTGTAGACATGGTGTGAGGACTAACGAGTCCAAATTTGTGTTCATGGGAAAATCCCTTCAATTTTATTTCATATATACACCTGCAAAAAATATGAAATGTATTTAGCCATAATTATCATAGTATATTAGCTTCTGTAAAATCAAATCATGAAAACATACCTCATGTATACATTTATAATTGAGGCACCTAGCCAGTCGTATGTGATGATTTTAGCTATAGTGTCAGCACTAACGAAATCTAATGTTTCTTCTTCGTACATATATTTTTCCCAAACAATTGTGTGATTATTTATACCTTTCATTTTCGTATCCTCGTGATCTTTCAATGATATTAAATGTGGATATAGAACGGGCGGGGTGAAGGTTCTCTCAGTAGGTCGTTTTGATTTGTTGGTTGATCCTTTTGAGCCACTCTTTCATTTTAGCTCCTTCCTTTTGTCCTTTTGTAATAACATTAATCGGTTTATCCCTTTTCTAATTAAATTTTAAAGGTTCTTCTTGAAAAATGAATTGGAAATGAATACCTCCTGGTCGACATGTTTTTTTACAAGATTCGACAGCCATGCAACAAATGTTCCAACAGCTTTTTCCACCGTATGAATGTCTTCATCGTCATTTGGTTTAGGTAGCTCATCACTCTACTCATGAGCTACATTAATCGACACTTTTACATGACCGGTTGGAAGTGGTATGGAGTGTAGTGTGTCATTCTGCATATTGAACACTGTAGCCCTCGCTATGAGGCGATGGGTTGGAGTTGACAGATATAAATCATAGTCATTTTCACCCTGTATAATATCATTACAAGAAAGGTATCAGTGTCTATGTTATTCACATTTCACAGAAACAAATATTAGAACATTTATTACCTCGGTTAAGTCAGGTCTTTGAGGGAAATGGATCGCCTAAAAGATGGAGGGGGTGGGGCAGGATCTTTTCGCGTGGGTTGTTCTTGAGTTGTTTCTTCTCTTCGCCTCTCCCCCATCAACGTTTCTAGCAACTCTTCCTGACTTTGGAATTTTTCTTCAAGGTTAGCTAGTCTATCTCTCATCATTTTCATTTCTTTAGTTTGTTCCTCTTGTTTTTTTTTTCTAAAAATATTTTTGGGGTGTCACCCCAAAACCCGCACCTCTAACACGTCCATACTGTTCTGGATATTTCAAGGCCACTGAAAGTATGTCCGTATCTGGTGCGGGTGTTGTTGATTCCTGTGACTATGTCAAATAGAAAATATGGGAAAATAAGTAATCATCATTATGTAATAGTGATTTAAAGAAAAACAAATTTATATTATGTCATACTTACACATGTTTCCCACACTTTTTGTGTGTTTTCATCTACCAGTTTCCCCTCTTTATTAACATGAGCCTCCTTCCATAGCACATGGCGTGGGATGGAAGTGTCGCGGGATTTTGATTCATCAATCTACATATAAATAGAGAAACATGGTTACAGTGTTTTTTTATGTCACATAAAAGTATTACAGTACTTTTAAAATATGTACCAATTGTTTTTCAATTGAAGTGTACCCCAACCTTGATTTACGGTAGGGGTATGCTGGTTTTGCTACCCGTTCTTTATTTTCAACACTCAGTTGTTGTTTCATAAATAAAAAACTATCAATCAAAGTGATGAATACAGGAAATGTTAAACAACGTTTTACCAAACACAATGTACCTGAAAAGTCTGCTCCACATGACGGTTGAAAAACGCATCCCAAGATCCTTGGGATATCAAGTGTGCATAAAGAGGAGGTGGGTGCGGCTTGATTTTCCCTTCAGCATCTTTTAGATGGCATTTTTTTAAAATGGTGTGAAAGACTCTTTGAACCCTTCCTTCTAGTATTAATACATATTATTTTTGTGATATGTCTACTATAAATGAACTCTGCAAGAGATTATGAAGAGTTAGTCAATATTTCAGTATTTTATTTTATTTTATTTTAATAAATTACATAAATTATTTTGTAATCTTAACGTAATCTCTTCCCACATTAATGTTTTCAGCCCGTTGACAACATGGTGCCACGACTCTATATCAATCGGCATGCGTTGACGAGTGATGATTCCAATGTATCTACTAAACATGGCTTGGTTGGGGTTTACATACTGGCCTCGCTTATTCCATCCCACCTCATATTTGAGGCCTTTTTATTTTGCCTTAAGGATTTTGGATAAAACTATCAAAATACGGGACACCTGTTTTTTTTCTGTCATTGGGGTTTCATTGCCTAATATTTCCTCGGTTTCTGCATCATCATTATATTCCTCTGAAGTGCTAGCATTGGCACTGGGACCAGCAACAACTGTAACGCCCCGACCCCAGTTACCCAGAGTCGGTGCATTATTGTGTAACATTGGCATGATCACAAAAGATCAAGTCTCGAAAGACCGATTAGTTTAGTAGCCTTGGAAACACTAGATACATTCATAAATGTTACATTACATCATAAAGTGAAATACTACAATAACAAAGTCTCCATAGTCCACACTCATATCCTCTTCTGATTATCCCTGCAGTTCATTCATAAAATACTTCTTCACATCCTGGAAAATATTAAAACATTGAAAGGGGTGAGCCCAGATGCTCAGTAAGGATAAAAATATTGAGGAAGCTTTCATAAATAAACATTAACATTTAAGGTAATGTATAACTAAAACAAAATCCTTTTTAAACATGAACTTCAGCATAATATGGAAAAAATAAAATTAAATAATTCCATTTACTTACTCACATGGATATTCTACTAGTCGCATAATCCCATGCAATATCAATAACCACTTTCATAATGATGGAATTCATAATGCCATACTATCATAACCACGTAGCCAAGGCCTCGTGCCAAGTCTACAATAAGATTTTGTCAAGGCCTCGTGCCAAGACACTAGTTTGTCTCATGAGACCTGCCGATGCATCGAGGAGCTATAGCAGGCTCCACCCGTCACTTATTAAGTCCAATGCATTCCTCATATGAACAGGTTTAAACATATCATAAACCATAACATAATCGTATCACATAAAACATGCATAAAGGAAACACAAAATGTCCACATTTCAATCACAAGATATCAATACAACACATTGATATAATAAAAACACTTTCAAAACCATTTTCAATACCAAAATAAAAGAAAATTAAAACTTTGTATTTATTTTTCATTTAAAAAAAGTTATGGCTTGTAGAGGAAGCCAAAACTCAAATAATGGTCACGGCGGCAGAGAAGTCATTGTTACCACATATGTACAACAAGAAAAACATTCCTTTTTTTCGTTTAGTAAAATGCTTCGTATAAAAATATTCATTTTGAATAAAATTAAAAGTCAAAGGGGTTTATACACCGTATAAAAGAAATTTGTGTATAAAACAAAATATGCCTCAATGAAAGAAGATTGAGACGAAGTCCTTACAAAGATCATTTTTAAAATAAAATAGATATATTATGTGTATTCACTATAATTACACATAAAGAAAGTAAAAATACAAGATAGGACATAATAATATCATGACATAATTTTAAAGTAGGAGATTAACCCAAAGAATGGAAATTGGGTTAAGAAGTTCCCTTACCTCGTGTCCGAATTGACTCGACCGCTCTTTAACCTCCTGAATAATAAACTAGAGTTAATATATACTTTCTTAATAACACTTTTCAAATTCATTATCCCTTTTATATCACTTATTACAATTTTATGAAAATTATGTAGTCACTTAGGTTAATAACGGTCGTTTTGTCGATCTTTGGTACTTGAGTCAACAATAAACTTCTTATAATTACAAGTTGTTTATGTGGTAGAATATCCATTATCTCCAAAATTATATTCATGATGTAGATATCATATATATCCTATATATCCAGTATATACATGTATTTATAATATTACATAACATTTAGAGGTAAGAAATGAAATGCACCGTTCATGGAGACGGTAAGTCGTACGTACGCATGAACGCTACTTTCATTTCTATTTCATATTTAATGGAATGAAATTGTAATTATATAAAGGTATAATATAATTCCAGTATAATATAATGTATAATACCATTTACTCCATCCTTTATACATCCCACATATGGTATTAACGATTCAAATCACTTTGAGGGGGCAGTAGTCCGCACTTCCTAAAATGAAAATATCGTGTTTACCCATAATGGAAATCATAAAGTATTCCATAAATGAGAAATACATAAGCATAAAGAAAACATAAACATAATATATATATCATATATGAAAATAGTTTCATCAAAATGTCCACCATTAGAGGTGTTAAAAGAATATTGAACAATCATCGTTTCGTGAGGCAGTATTTCGCCACCCACAGAAACAGTATGTTCTTTAACCATTAGACGAAGGTGTGTGTAAGTGTAAACCAAATACTTATCATAACAACATCCTAGTATATTTTAGTTACTTTTTTTGTTACAAAATAATGGAATAAAAAGAGTTTAAGGGGTTGGAGAAGAAAAATAAAACAAAACAACATTAGAAAAGACATTACCTTAAAATCGGGTAACTCTTTTTGATTTGAGCCAAAGGCTTCCTTGGGAAGCCTTCCTCCCAAAGTGAGGCTTCTAGGAGTAAGGGAGGGAAGTTGGAAGAGTATTTGGGCAGAGTTTGGCCGAGCCAAATGGCTTGAAAGTGTGAATAAGGTGGTAGTGGTGGGGGCCTTTTATAAGAGGAGAGGAGGGGCATTCTTGGAAAGTCATGAAATGTCACTTTATTATATAATGAGTTTTGGATTTTAAAGGTCCCACACTTATATATTTCGAGTATAATGTGATAATTTTTCGAAATATACTCATAAAATAGGTTTTTGACATGTTTAGGTCTTATATTTTACATTATCTTTTCATTTTATTTAAATCGTTAATTAATGAGGTAATCACTACATCATCATAGTGTCATAAATAATTTAATTTATTTAATGTATAAAAATTATAAAAAAATATCATGACGTAGTAAATCTTTTTATCTTTCTAATAAATATTTATATTAAAAAATATGACTTGTATAACCCCACTTAAAAATTGTTTTAGAAAAACAACTCTTGTTTGGGACATTTTTATTTTAACATTAAATAAAAGGTTTTTAATGTCATTTCCCTACCAAAGTGGCTCCATGGGGTCCCCAAGTTGACCCATGGATTTTCATGGTCGGACATGACTTATCCAATATGGGTAGGACAAGTTTCAAGGTCATTTCCTATTATTATAACATTATATTTACCTTAAATCGCGATTAATTAAACTTAAAAGTTACTATTCACCAAAAAATTATTTTAATCCCATTGAACCACATTTTACTTCCTAATGAAAACCATGTATGTCGGATTTTTGAAAATCAAATCACAGAAGTGGTAATGTTTCATTTAAACGAAAAATCAGTTTTTTAACTACCACTTAGTGGTTTCACTATTCATCAAAAATTGAAGTTTTTCAGAAAAATGTCAAAATTTCACCTTAAGCTATAATTGATATTTCGAATACAAAAATAATTCCTATTTTACAAAATTCCAAGAATATAAGTTTCATTAATTAATTTTATAATTAATTCCCGTTGTCACAACAAATAGCGTGTTTTTAAGAAACAATATATTTCAAAAGATTGACAATTGTTTATGTCCAATTTCAAAGTGAAATTAATTATAATGACCACCATTGGATAAAATAGTAAAAATATATTCTAATTATACTTTAAAATAACTCAATAGTATAATTTATCACTATAAAATATTTTTATTAAAAAATTTGTTTTTAAGTATTTTTCACTATTCATAAAAAATTGGAAGTTCTCAGAAAATTACAAAAAATTCAACTTTGGATAATTTTGATATTCCGAATACAAAAATAAAGTCCATTTTGAAATATAAAATTTATATAATTTCAAAAAGTGGGTATTAATATTCATAACTGCTACTTTGATTGGCCGCGGCGTGTTAGAATCTCGAACTTACGTACAATGCAAGCTATTGCATTATTGAAAGAGAAGTGTATCGTGAAAGCTTGGGGTGTTACATTCTCCCCTCCTTCAATAAATTGCGTCCTCGCAATTTGAAAATGTTCTTCGAAAATAAAAGGATGAAAATAGAAAATACCTTTGTGGAAAACCCACATTGGAAATAGGGTTAATAATAATATAACATTAAAAGAAAGAAAGAGAAGTACAAAGGTCACCTGAGATAGCTCATACTAGGATTCTATGAAAATATGAATATGGAAGAAAAAAACCATCAAGGTTTGATGGAGAGTTGTAGAAAACTGGATTAGGAGAAAGTTAACCATAATAAAATCACAAACTTGTGATTGGTTAAATGGTCATTGAATCCCCAGTTGGAAAAGTTAACCGACAACGTTTTTGTTTTAAGTTACCTTTTATAAAGTTGAGGAATTTATTTAGGATATTTACTAAGAACGTAAAGGAATATACATACTGGTCATGTAGACTTTTATTCTTTAATAATTTTTTACCACAAACCTATCTTTCACTCTAAAAGGTAATAGAACTCGAAAATATTCTATTTATCATAATTGTATAAAGTTCCAAATATTAAAACATACCATTTAGGTTAGGAAAACTTTTTGTAATAACCAGGGACTTCCTATAGGCTAGTGGTAGGTAATAAAG
Source organism: Viscum album (assembly GCA_963277665.1). Classification (NCBI taxonomy): domain Eukaryota; kingdom Viridiplantae; phylum Streptophyta; class Magnoliopsida; order Santalales; family Viscaceae; genus Viscum; species Viscum album. The sequence continues at coordinate 1,776,890,324 of OY728132.1, forward strand.
GTCTGTCGCACTATGGTTGTGGGTTCGATTCCTGCAACTTTGTCCGACGCGACGGGTTATGCCCCACCCTGCAGGTTGTCCTTTTCCTAAAAATATAGTATTATAATATTCAAAAAATAATCTTCAGAAATGTTTTAACCTTAAAAAATACTATTCAAAGTTCAACTTAATCCATCCTAACCTTTACAGTTATTCAAAATACCTCTGTCCAGACTTTATCTAAAAGGTCTCTTAATTCCAAAATCAATTTATCAGATTCCCCAAATAAAGTAAATTTTCTCTTATTGTCACATACTAAAAATATGATTAACTTCATCATATTAAAACCTTAATGAAAAGAACAAGTACTGCAGTACAATCCTTATATATATTACATTATTCTTATAACCAGAATATAATCCTTGAGTCTAAAAGCACCAATGCATTAATTATTCTACTTCAATTGTAGTAACAGCATAAGATTGTCCTTGATCCCTTGGCCTTTTCTGAGATAATTTTTCTTAACGCTTAGGACATTCATTTTCATAATGCCCCATTTCCCTACAATTGTAGCATTCAACATTGATAGACTCTTTCTTTCCCTTGCAATCACGAGCCTGGTGACCTTTTTCTCCACATTTATAACAAACTCCCATTCCTTTTAGGCAAGTGCCAGGGTGATTCTTCCCACAATTATCACATAATAGAAAATCCTTATTTCCCTTTTTCCCTTTATCTGTCTCTTGTTCCACCGTTCTCTTCTTCTCTTGCTTTACTTTGTTGTCATAAGACTTAGAGAATTCCTTTTCTGTCTTGATAGAACATGAGACTATATCTTCGTACATTGAGAAAGATTGTGATACTAAAGCTCGATGGAGAAATGGTTTTAACCCATCAAAGAAATGATCAATATTACTTCTTGGGTTATGTATATAATCTGCAGCATGTCTTACTAACCTTGTAAAGTTAGCCTCATACTTTGCGACATTCTCATCCTCTTTTTGTCTCAGACTCAGAAATTGCCTTTCCATATCTGCTCGATGGTCATGTGGAATTTATTTTTCTAAGAAAAGCTCTTTGAACTCTCTTCATTCCATACTTGATACTTCTTCATCTTCCTTCGTGTTTTGAATTAGAGACCACCATTGATCGGCATCTCTAGTGAGGCGGTAAACTTCCATGACAACCTTCTCCCTTTCACTACTCCCCAAGGTGTGGAATATTTTCTCGAAGGAGTTTATCCATTGCTCAGCTACTAATGGATTTGTAACCCCATTAAATGTTGGTGGTTGTTGCCTCATGAAGAGGTCTAACATTGATCCTCCACGTTGCGGATCAGGGTGCCCCATACGAGTAAGGTTATTATTCATAACCTGAGTGAGTTGTCCCAGTATGGTAATAAGTTGATCAGCACCAGTTGTATCTCCAGATCCACAATAATTATCTTGAGCAGGAGGGCAATCCCTACACGGAGTGCGTGCATTGATATGGTTTCTATTCCTTCCACTAGGATCCATTTCTAAACAATGGCATAAACTAGATTAGTTTATGAATCAAAATACATAATTCCATACTTGTAAAATACTTAACATAAATTGAACTATTTACGGATATAATCCATATTCATAAAAATGTTTTCTTTGAGGAAGTATATACTCATAACCCTTCATAGTGGTTTATAAAGAAAATGAGAATTATCCTAAGCATATCCCTCGGGAGTGTCATAACCAATAGTGCAGCAAGGCTCGTTGTCGTGCACCAGTTCCCGTTCGAGTCTAGATCAAAGCGGTGTTTTTGGTTTTTACCCCTAGGTACATCTGTGCCAGAGCCGCCTCTACCTGCTCATATCCAGACAGAGATGTATTGCTCGGAAAACTCACAAAATCTCTATAATACCAAAATTATAGGAAGTTCTTCTATACTAATCCTCAAAGTCTATCTTCGGGCTATGTGCTCTAATCATAGTTTATCTAAATTTAGCTTCCAAGTTTAGTACTAAACTGTCTCTGATACCAACTGTAAGGCCCCGACCCCAGTTACCCAGAGTCGGTGCATTATTGCGTAACATTGGCATGATCACAAAAGATCAAGTCTCGAAAGACCGATTAGTTTAGTAGCCTTGGAAACACTAGATACATTCATAAATGTTACATTACATCATAAAGTGAAATACTAAAATAACAAAGTCTCCATATTCCACACTCATATCCTCTTCTGACTATCCCTGTAGGTCATTCATAAAATACTTCTTCACATCCTGGAAAATATTAAAACATTGAAAGGGGTGAGCTCAGATGCTCAGTAAGGATAACAATATTGCGGAAGCTTTCATAAATAAACATTAACATTTAAGGCAATGTATAACTAAAACAAAAGCCTTTTTAAACTTGAACTTCAGCATAATATGGAAAAAATAAAATTAAATAATTCCATTTACTTACTCACATGGATATTCTACTAGTCGCATAATCCCATGCAATATCAATAACCACTTTCATAATGATGGAATGCATAATGCCAGAATATCATAACCACGTAGCCAAGTCCTCTTGCCAAGTCTACAATAAGATTTTGTCAAGGCCTCGTTCCAAGACACTAGTTTGTCTCATGAGACCTTCCGATGCATCGAGGAGCTATAGCGGGCTCCACCCGTTACTTATTAAGTCCAATGAATTCCTCATATGAACAGGTTTAAACATATCATAAACCATAACATAATCATATCACATAAAATATGCATAAAGGAAACATAAAATGTCCACAATTCAATCACAAGATATCAATACAACACATTGATATAATAAAAACACTTTCAAAACCATTTTCAATACCAAAATAAAAGAAAATTAAAACTTTGTATTTATTTTTCATTTAAAAAAAAGATATGGCTTGTAGAGGAAGCCAAAACTCAAATAATAGTCACGGCGGTAGAGAAGTCATTGTCTCCACATACGTACAACAAGAAAAACATTCCTTTTTGTCGTTTAGTAAAACGCTTCGTATAAAAATATTCCTTTTGAATAAAATCAAAAGTCAAAGGGGTTTATACACCGTATAAAAGAAATTTGTGTATAAAACAAAATATGCCTCAATGAAAGGAGATTGAGACGAAGTCCTTACAAAGATCATTTGTAAAATAAAATAGATATATTATGTGTATTCACTATAAGTAAACATGAATAAAGTACAAATACAAGATAGGACATAATAATATCATGACATAATTTTAAAGTAGGATATTAACCCAAAGAATGGAAATTGGGTTAAGAAGTTCCCTTACCTCATGTCCGAATTGAATCGACCGCTCTTTAACCTCATGAATAATAAACTAGAGTTAATATATACTTTCTTAAGAACCCTTTTCAAGTTCATTATACCTTTTATATCACTTATTACAATTTTACGAAAATTATGTAGTCACTTAGGTTAATAACGGTCGTTTTATCGATCTTTGGTACTTGAGTCAACAATAAACTTCTTATAATTACAAGTTGTTTATGTGGTATAATATCCATTATCTCCAGAATTATATTCATGATGTAGATATCATATATATCCTATATATCCAGTATATACATGTATTTATAATATTACATAACATTTAGAGGTAAGAAATGAAATGCACCGTTCATGGAGACGGTAAGCAGTACGTACGCATGAACGCTACTTTCATTTCTATTTCATATTTAATGGAATGAAATTATAATTATATAAAGTTATACTATAATTCCAGTATAATATAATGTATAATACCATTTACTCCATCCTTTATACATCCCACATATGGTATTAACGATTCAAATCACTTTGAGGGGGCGGTAGTCCGCACTTCATAAAATGAAAATATCGTGTTTACCCATAATGGAAATCATAAAGTATGCCATAAATGAGAAATACAGAAGCATAAGAAAAAAATAAAAATAATACATATATCATATATGAAAATAGTTTCATCAAAATGGCCACCATTAGAGGTGTTAAAAGAATATTGAACAATCATCGTTTCGTGAGGCAGTATTTCACCACCCACAGAAACAGTATGTTCTTTAACCATTAGATGAAGGTGTGTGTAATTGTAAACCAAATACTTATCATAAAAACATCCTAGTATATTGTAGATACTGTTTTTGTTACAAAATAATGGAATAAAAAGAGTTTAAGGGGTTGGAGAAGCAAAATAAAACAAAACAACATTAGAGAAGACATTACCTTAAAATCGGGTAACTCTTTTTGATTTGATCCAAAGGGTTCCTTGGGAAGACTTATGCCCAAAGTGAGGCTTCTAGGAGTAAGGGAGGTAATTTGGGAGAGTATTCGGGCAGAGGTTGGCTGAGCCAAATGGCTTGAAAGTGTGAATAAGGTGGTAGTGGTGGAGGCCTTTTATAAGAGGAGAGGAGGGGCATTCTTGGAAAGTCATGAAATGTCACTTTATTATATAATGAGTTTCGGATTTTAAAGGTCCCACACTTATATATTTTGAGGATAAGGTGATAAGGTTTCGAAATATACTCATCCAATAGGTTTTTGACAAGTGTAAGTCTTGGATTTTACATTATCTTTTCATTTTATTTAAATCGTTAATTAATGAGGTAATCGCTGCATCATCATGGTGTCATAAATAATTTAATTTATTTAATGTCTAAAAATTATAAAGAAATATCATGATGTAGTAAATATTTTTAGATTTCTAATTAATATTTATATTCCAAAATATGACTTGTATAACCCCATTTAAAAATTGTTTTAGTAAAACAACTCTTGTTTGTGACATTTTTATTTTAACATTAAATAAAAAGTTTTTAATGTCATTTCCCTACCAAAGTGGCTCCATGGGGTCCCCAATTTGACTCATGTATTGTCTTGGTCAGACATGACTCATCCAATAGGGGTATTACAAGGGTCAAGGTCATTTCCTATTATTATAACATTATATTTACCTTAAATTTCACTAATTACCTTTAATCGCGATTAATTAAACTTAAAAGTTACTATTCACTAAAAATTATTTTAATCCCATTGAACAACATTTTACTTCCTAATGACAACCATGTATGTCGGATTTTTGAAAATCAAATCACAGAAGTGGTAATGTTTCATTTAAACGAAAAATCAGTTTTTTAACTACCACTAAGTGGTTTCACTATTCATCAAAAATTGAAGTTTTTCAGAACAATGCCAAAATTTCACCTTAAGATATAATTGATATTCCGAATCCAAAAATGATTTCTATTTTAAAAAATTCCAAACATATAAGTTGTATTAATTAATTTTATAATTAATTCTCGTTGTCACAACAAATAGCGTGTTTTTAAGAAACAATATATATCAAAAGATTGACAATTGTTTATGTCCAATTTCAAAGTGAAATTAATTCTAATGACCACCATTGGATAAAATAGTAAAAATATATTCTAATTATACTTTAAAACCACTCAATAGTATAATTTATCACTCTAAAATATTTTGATTAAAAAAGTTGTTTTTAATTATTTTTCACTATTCATAAAAAATTGGAAGTTCTCAGAAAATTACAAAAAATTCAACTTTGGATAATTTCAATATTCCGAATACAAAAATGAAGTCCATTTTGAAATATAAAATTTATATAATTTTAAAAAGTGGGTATTACTATTCATAACTTCTACTTTGATTGGTCGCGGCGTGTTAGAATCTTGAACTTGCATACAATGCAAGCTATTTCATTATTGAAAGAGAAGTGTATCATGAAAGCTTGGAGTGTTAAAACAATAGGTTGAGAAACCTGTTGTACCTCAGTAGTGGGACTAGAAGTAATAGGTTGAGAAACCTGTTGTACCTCAGCAGTGGGACCAGCTGCAACAGGTTGAGAGACCTGTTGTACCTCAGCAGTGGGACCAGCTGCAATAGGTTGAGAAACCTGTTGTGTCTCAGGATTGGGTGCATCAGCAGGTGAAGAATTCATTATCTGTAGAAGTGGTTTAACATTTAATTTAGATCACACAAAAGCCACAGCGAATAGATAATAATATAATGTAACGCAATCTATATTACAATAAAAAAATAACATGATTATTGAACTCTCTTTTTTTAAAGGCGGAAGGGATTTGACCCCTCTATCGACTATCCATATCCCTTCATTGTGGTCTCCTCTGACATAAAAAACATCGTCTACATTGGGACCACTACGAAATGATTGCGAATTCCCAATGAAAGGGTCATCCTCCATTGAATTTTAATCTGACCATTCAGTTGTTTTGGTCGATAACAGAATAATTGACCAATTTCAGTTTGCGGGATCTGGAACATAAGATACTTGCACTGCCTGTGATGCCATTATAAACGGTTCGTCTTTCTCCCCTTACTTATTGAAATCAGCTTTCATGAATCCCAATTCATATATTTTAATATCACTCATGTTATCAACCCACTTGCATTGAAAAATCGGAACTTGTAATTCCATATAATCCAACTCCCATATTTGTTTGATGATGCCAAAGTATGACATATCACATAAATTGGATTTCTGTCCTTAGCACTGGAAACATGCATCGCTTTAACCACAAGTGTAACCCCACTATTCTGCATGGTATTGTCTTCATCATTTTCATTACTATAAAATTCATAACCATTAACTACATAATCATTGTAAGATAATACATACACACTTAGTCCTTCGGCTAGCCATCGAAGTTGTTCTGAAATTGACTTTGGATTTTCATCTGACTTCTTAAAAATATGGTATTGAAACCATCCTATAAATTATCAATTATGTGTATCTGATATCCATTTTTCATCCCTATATGGATTCAAATGCCTAAGAATTTATTTGTGGGTTTCAACATATGGGTCAACATCGAAACTGTTATGAAAAACATAAAGGTGGGCCTGCTCCCGATCTGTAATATTGATTGTGACAACCTGTATTCCATAATTTCCTTCACCCTCAAGCCACCCAGTGTGATGAGATTTTGGCAGGTCAATGCTTTCCACACCAGACAGGTATTCGGTATAGAATTCAACGGCTTCCTCAACAATATATCACTCTGCAATACAACCCTCTGGCCGACTTCGATTTTTGACATACCCTTTCAAAATATTCATATACCGTTCAATGGGGTACATCCATTTGTAATGTACTGGACCACATAGTTGAATCTCTCTCACCAAGTGGACAATCAAATGAACCATCATATCAAAAAATGAAGGCGGGAAGAACATTTCTAATTTACATAATATGAAGGCAATTTCTCTTTCCATAGTTGGCAATTTTGCCGGGTCTATAACGTTTCTTCATATAGATTTGAAGAAGAAACACAATTTCCTTAATGTATGGCGGACATTCTTGGGAAAAATGTAACGTAAAGCAATAGTAATGAGATCTTGCATCAAAACATGTCAGTAATGTGATTTCAGACCTTTTAACTTCAAATCACTCATTGACACGAGGTTTCTGATATTTTACGAATACCCCTCTGGAACCTTTACGTCATTCAAGAAGTTGCAAAACTGATATCTCTCCTGCCTGGAAAGAGTGTAAGTAGCAAGAGGAAGAAATGTTCATTTATCACCCTTCACTGGTGCCAACTCTTCTTGTATTCCCATCTCAACCATGTCCAACCTATCTTTAATTCTATCTTTTGTTTTTTCAGGTGTATTTAGCAGCGTTCCGATGACACTATCAAATACATTTTTTTTTCTACATGCATAACATCAATAAAATGTTTAACATACAGACAATTCCAGTATGGTAATTTAAAAAAAACTGATCTCTATTTCCAACCAATTTTCGTAATGTTCTTCAAAGCTATTTTACCAAAAGTAGTGTCCACATTTTTAACTTTCTCAAACAATTGATCGCCTGTTAGTGGAGACGGTGATGTACATTCTTCTGAACTTCCATCGAATGATGTCATCCAAGATCAGTACTTATGTTATTGGGGTTGAAATCTTTGATGTCCTAGAAACACGGTTTTCGATGAATGTTTCAACCTAATTTATTGTGTACCTTGTTCGCAAATGGGACACCCTTGAGTTCCTTTAATTCTATATCCTAAAAAATTTCCATAAGTAGGGAAGTCATTTATCATCTAGTACAACATGGCTCTCAAAGTGAAATCTTCCTTTTTGTAAGCATCATACAATGTAACACCTGAATCCCACAATAATTTTAAATCTTCGATCAATGGAGCTAAATAAACATCAATATCATTACCCAGTTGTTTTGGTCCTAATATAAGAATAGATAACATGATGTATTTTCATTTCATGCATAACCACAGTGGTAAGTTATAATTTACCAACATAACCAGCCATGTACTGTGACTGTTGCTTTGAAAACCAAAAGGATTCAGTCCATCTATAGATAACGCAAGATGAAGGTTTCTTGAATCGTTTCCAAATTCAGGATACTCATGATCAATTCTCTTCCACTGAGGAGAGTCTGCCTGGTGACGTAGTATCCCATCATTAATTCTTGTATCTGCATGCCAGGTCAATTGTCCTGCAGTCTCCTCACTTCCATATAGGCGCATAAACCTTGGAATGATTGGAAAGAACCATACAACTTTAGTAGGATAGGATTCATCTTTCTTGTATCGAGAAGAACCACAATTTGGGAATTCTTTAAGTGATTTTTGGTCCTTGTAAAATAGTATACAGTCATTCGGGCAGGCATGTGTTCTTTCAGAGATCATACCCATCAAGCATAGGATTTGTTTGGCATCATATGTTCGGTTCGGGAGCTCATTATCTTCTAGGAGCATGTCATTCAGGAGAGAAAGTAGTTCCATAAAACTGGAGTCACTCCACACGTTGTCTATTTTCAAATTATACAGCTTCAGTATGGCTGACAGGGCTGTATATTTAGTGCAACCAGCATACAATGAAATCTTTTCACAGCTTTTTAACTGCTCAAACAATTTTGGGAAATCACAAAGTTCATCTTCGACGGTCCTTGTCACTTCCTCAATACGATATTCATCATCATTAACATCTGTAATCACATCCTTCATATGGTCATATTCATTGTTCATGCTTGTAATCATATCAGATGATCTATAAAACATAGTGTTATCCCAGCCACTACCTACATTCATTGTTTCCCCGTGTTTATTCCAACATGTATAACTCTGATCTATTCCGTGATAGATCAAGTGTTCTTCCAAATCCTCTGGACTAATTTGTTTTGAATAACAACAGTGTAAACACGGAAAAAGGATTTGAGAAGGGTTATATGCATGATCTTTTGCAAACTTGATAAACTCTTTCACGCCTTCTTCATACTCTTTTGTCAACCGATTGGCATTCATCCATTCTTTATTTATATTCATCCTATATGAAATCCAAAGGATGGGTATATAGGTTAGGGGAGAAGGAATATGAGTATAATTTAGATAAAAACTAGATACTTCAAAAATGGTGGGGGTGTTCTCATTAATAGAAAATCTTGGGTGGTTCTTGGGATTCATCCATTCTCTTCCTCTCTTCGATCCCCCCTGATGAGGGGTGGTTCTTGGGTGTTTTTTATAGTGTGTTAGTGAGTTCTTCCCTCATACTTCCTCCATTACTATTATCCTTTATTTCCCTATGATTTGGGATGATTTTAACTAGGATTTTTGTGATGATTTCACTATATCATCTTCAAATCAATTCATATGATGTCGATTTTGTTTGTATTGGCTAGAGGTTATCCTCGTATGATGAACGCACCATGTTTTGTGTGGTTTAGGTGGTGTTGTGTTTCCTAGTGAGTTTTTAAAAGATTATTCCTAATTATATTAAGGTGAATAATTAATTATAAGTTTATATAATTAATTATTTGGGAATTGTGCCTTGATATTGGGTCTCAATCATTGGTACAAGATTAGATATGGTATGTATAGTCTTGGTTGAGGATGATTTGATCTTGGTGAGGGTGTTACTCCATTTTTTGAGGTAGGTGGACCCTATAATACAAAACCATGTTCCAATTTATGCATGATTGTGCATTCATGCATGAGTATATGTGTTCTAGTGAAAGGGATAGAAATCAATAGAAACCTAGGTAAATAAATAGGGTGTTTTTGATCCACCAAGAGATAGAGTGAGGGTTCTATTGAATGTTTGTATTTTTTTGATCATCCATAGATTATGTCTCCATGGAGGTGAGGTTTCTAGTTGTGTTTATGAGAGTATCGGGTTTGGTATGAGATGTGTATAGCCTAGTTAGGTTTTCTAAGGCTATTTGAGTAGGTATTAGATTCTTAGGCCTAAAGAAGATGGATAATATAGTTTTATATCTCACATATGATGGGGAACACCCTCTTAAGGATATATAAGAATCATGGGGTGTGTGATGAGTAGGATATTCCATATAGGGATTGGTGAAGTGTTACACAGAGGATTTCCTCCTTATAATTCTATTAAGAGATCTCCAAGGAGAGATATGATATGGTAACTAAGTGAGGGTCATGGTAATAGTCTGTATGACTTAGCATAGGGTATCCAAGGCTCATAGTGTGAGTTTCTTATGATGGTCATTATTTAGTTTTAATGAGTTTTTATGTGGGAATTAGAAGATTATATCTACTAGACTATCGAGGCATAGATCAAGTATAGCATTTGGGTTATGACATTACCATGTAGAGATGAGTGTGTGTTGGTGTCAATTTGTAGATATGGGTTAGGTTTGTAGAACCCAATAGATTCCCTTATAGGCGGAATTAGAATGTTGATAGGTTGGGAATAATTTTCAGGTATAACCAAGATGGTTTTAAGGAGATTATTATGCAAGGCTAAATGGATGGTGACTTTTATCATTTATGGTTAGACCGAATAAGAGATTGGGACTTTATATGACTTTCACCTAGTTGAAGTTTAATCATCCATGGGGCCCACCTATTGATGATGTGGTTTAGCTAGTAAGAGAGGTTGGCTATCTAGATACCCTACTTAGATTACTACTTATATGTTTTGTGGCATGACACAAGATGGATGGCCTTTATTTAAGTGATAAGGTGTTGGTAGGACCCTACTTTGAGTGAGAAGGAATTGGTCAAAGGGGATTGGAGTGTGACTTCCATGGGATCCACCTATTGATGGTGCATTTTGACTTGTGATAGAGTTTGGATATTGTGATTCCCTCCTTAGATCATTTTTTGTATGATAATATGATGTGAGATATAGAAATGGGGATCACTTAGTATTGGTTTGGATTACTTTTGTGAGAGGTTGTCTATAGAGATTCCCTCCTCAAATTGTTTTTTATGTGATGTGATGGTGTGACCCACCGTAAGTGAGAGGAGAGCAGCTACTATGTTGTGGAATTATAGGATATGTGAATCACACCCAATGTGAGAGGTTGGTGGAACTGTTATATTATAAGAAATGATGTGATATTTAAATTGGTATATGAACTAACCCAGAGAGAGTGGGTAGTGGGTAGGAATTGTTAGAAACCCTATTAAGGTTCGTTTTTTTTTTGAACCCAAGGAGAATAGTGTACAATATAGAACATACTAAACATATGTCTCATCCAGTTGGCATGCCTCACTTGATGACATGAATTCACCAACATGGATGGTTCAAACCCTACTTGGCCTAATTATGGGGTAGTATCCAAAATCAGAAAAAGATCCATACTAAGGGACACTAGATGGAGTGAAATCCTAATCTAGTGTAACAACCTTTCACAAAAAATACTCTCTCTATTCAGGTTTCTATCACAAGGCTGTAGTGGGGAGAGATAATCAAGATCAAACAATTAACCAATCACATATACATGTGTCACACACACAAGAATCACACACAAGAATCACGCCAAATTATAATTAATATCAATATTGAAAATAAATTCAAACATAATTAATTCATGAAAATTCAATTTTACTCACCTTAAGGAGGAGGACCCAGTGGCAGAGGAGGAGGAGGAGACGACAGTGGAGGCAGCAAAGGCAACAGAGGTGGAGGTAGCGGAGGCAGCTCAGAGGCAGCAGAGGCAGTAGAGTAGGCAGAGGAGGAGGAGGAGGAGGAGGAGGAGGAGGAGGAGGCAGAGGTGGAGGAGGAGGAGGAGGAGGAGGAGTCGCGGTAGAGGAGGAGGAGGATGAGGAGCCACGGTGGAGGAGGAGGAGCCGCAGCAAGAGGAGGAGGAGGAGAAATAGGCGCCAGAGGAGGAGAATGAGGCGGCGGCCATGGAAGAGGAGGATGAGAAGGAGGCAACAGCAAAGAGGAGGCAACGGTGGAGTTGCAGGGTAGGGCTTCAGCGAGAGCTTGACAGGGTGCGGGGAGGAGGAGCTGCGGAAAGAGGAGGAGGAGAAGAAGTAGGTGTTGGAGGAGGAGAATGAGGCAGAAACCATGGCATAGGAGGAGGAGAAGGAGGTAGCGGCGGAGAGGAGGTAGCGGTGGAGGCGTAGGGTAGGGCTTTCACGAGAGCTTGATAGGTTGCGGGGAGGAGGAGGAGGACTGAGTGGCATTTATAAAACCCGCGGGGACCTTTATCAGCGCTAGTAAAAAGTGATGATAAAGGTGGTCATTATCAGGGCTAAAATTAAAAGCGCCGATAAAGACCCCATTTATCAGTGCTTTTTTAGTGCTGATAATGGTAGGAATTTATCAGCGCTTTTGTAGCACTGATAAAGGATGTATTTATCAGCGGTTTTCATTTTAGTGCTAATAAAGACCCACTTTATCATCGCTTTTGTAGCGCTGATAAATCCATACTTTATCAGCGCTGATAAATGTATAAATTTAATATTTTTTTATATTATTATATATTTATTTAAAATGATATTTATGATAAATATATATATATTTATTAATAATTATAACTCTAAATAAATATATCTTTATTTATATTTATAAAATTATAAGAAATATAGTTATTATATTTATAATCATATAAATATATAAAATAAATATATTAATTATATATATTTAAAAGATTATAAGTATATTAATTATATATAGTTAATTATAATTATAATTACAAATATATTTGAAATGTATATTTATATATATATCATTGAAAATATAATAAAATATATATTTATTTTTTAAATATAATGTAATTTTAATTACAAGTGTACATTTTTTAGAACATATATATTATATGGGTAACATAATGAATTATAAATCAATAACACATCAACTTGATATGTAATTATAATCTATAAATGAACATTATTCATGCACATATATGATCACATAACATATACGCATGATATATTCATTGACCCCAATTCATTGGAAAACACATATATATTCAATAATTTTAATTATACATATATATTAAAAAGTATTATATATTTATAAATAAAACAAATACATTAAATATAAACAAATATAATAAATATATATATTAAATATAATGAATTAATAAATCTAATAAATATAATTAATTAATAAATCTAATAAATCTTATAAATCTAATAAATATATTTATTATTAATCTTATAATTATTTAATTATATATATATATATATTTAGTTATAACATGTGTTTTTTATTTAATGTATATAATAAATATTATTTTTGAATATAAATATAATAATTTCATATGAAGTAAAGCGCTGATAAATGTAACCTTTACAAGCACTAAGAAAAGTGTTGATAAAGGGATAATTAAAGTACTGATAAATGGTACATTTATCAGCACTGATAAAGGCCTACCCCTTTATCATAACTTTTCTATTAGCACTGATAAAGTCAGACACCTACCTTTCCCAGTTTTGTGGTAGTGAGAAAAATCAATATTCATCATTAGTTCATTGATTTAGCTCCCATATAATCTACTCTATTAATTTTGTGTGGTGGTTAATAACCATGGATGCATGAAGGTACCCCTGTTGAGTTTCTATTCATTCTTGGGAAGCTATAGTTTAGTTAAAGAGAGTGTAAAATCCTCATTATTTGAATCCACCTACTCCTAAAACCACAAAGATATAAAAAAGGAAATCTGAGTTATTTCCCAACAAAAATATAGGAGTTTAATTTATTAAATCATGAACACTTACTATGTCATTTAATGTATCATTAAATTCATAGTGTAAACATAAACATCAACGCTAGATCATCTTCTAAAACTAGAATATACTCTGGGATAAGGGTACTTATTGAATATATTACTGATTTTGATGAAGATGTGTCCAAAACGAAATATAGAATATTTGTATTGGAAGTAATTGTTTTTTAAGGAAGTTGACCAGTATGTATACCATATATATCTTGGATAGTAAGTGAAGTTCTCATTAATATAGTGAAGTCACACTAAGTTTGGGGGGTGAATCAATGTGAAATGGATTTTATAGAATCATTTCTCACATTTATTAATTCAAATATCTAAACCTTTTGGTATTAAAGGATCTCACATGCATCAAAAAATACATTCAAACCACATGAAAGACAAAAATCAAAGATTTCATAACACATAATATTTTTACAAGGTTTTCCACCAATGTTGGTGACTATGTCCTTATTGTGTTTAGGTCGAGTTTGAGTCATAAATTTTAACACTGATGTATAATTTTTTTTATAATATGTGAGAAGATATCATCCTTAACTCAACACTTACATCAAATGGTATGGTATCATCCTTAACCATGAACACAATTCCATAACATTTAACTATTTTCCAATAGTTTCTTCATTCCAAAATTCCTACAATTGAAAATAGTCCTCCAAACCACACTTTATAAACATGATCTTCAGTATTCTCTAAGATATAATTGTATCAATAGGATAGATATTCTTCCTCAATGGTAGGACTGTGACTTCTAGTGAATGAGAGAAGTAAAAATCATGCAAGTCGACCTTATTATCATAATCTTCAGAATGTTGAACTTAAGTATGAGTAATTATATCCAAGTTTTATTCTTCCTCATATTTATGAATATTAATAATGTTAAGGTTAGTTTTTCTTTATTCAATTCTTCCTTAACTTCTTAATAAACTTATCTTTTAAATCTTAACTTGCTTCTGTAGGAACTCATTAAACCTATATGATGGATTCGATAATCAATCAAACATTTACATTCATAGTGACAACATGACACTTTTACTTGGATCGTCTCTAAGGTCTATTACGAGGAGCATACATCGATAGTGTGTCGGTCGTACCTAAATACAATAATCATCACTAGTTATGGAATAAAAAATTTCATCCACAGTCACTATGTCCTAGGAACACTACCTTTACAAGGTTTCAGGGATAGATCTTTGCATCCCTCAGAACACTTCCATCAACTCCTCCTAGCTCAATGCTTTGAGGGAAGGCAAACTCAGTTTATCAACATAAAGGTTACTTCAATGGGTTGGCATTAAATTCTTTGTCCCTGAATTAGCACGAGACTCTGCTTTCACTGTATACCTGAGTTGATACACTACGAAATCCCTATCCACCAAAAAACTAATATTCAAAACTACCTTTCTCAAAGCTCCTTTTCAAAACTCACTACCTTCGCGAAGCTCCCTGCCTTCACAGAACAAAAAACCTTCATGAAGCTCTCTTTCCTTCACAGAACAACCTTCCTTCATGAATCTCACTGAGCCAATGTAGAATACCCCATTATCATGAATCACTTGATAATTATAATCATTGGCATCAATCAAGACTAAAATAGTCTTTTCTCAATGCTCAATCTCATATAGAAACCCAATTTCCCAGATCTCCCCTTGCTTCACTAAATCATAGAGATTTTGGATTTTCTCTAAATTATTTGTCTAAAATGAAGTGGGGTAGCCTTATATTTATAGTTTCAGCCATTCACGATGCTCCACCTCCTCTAATGCATTTTTTAGATCTTTAAAAAACAACTTCATGGAGATCCTCCCTTCGTGATGCTCTAATGAAATTTGACGTAGTTGCGTAGTCCTCCATCACCACATCATGAAGTCGCGATGCTCCACTTCTCATAATCTCATAGAGACACCATATCTATTTTTTATGTTTCTCATCTTTGTGAACATAATCTCAAGCTTCAAGAAATCCATTCCTTTATCATATTTATGAAATGTTGATTTCAGAATAATACCTTTCACTATGCTCATCGAAATCACATACCACACCATTAGAATTCACAAATCCTTCAAAAAACACAACTCACATAGAACTTCTTCAAAAAACTCATTCATTTTCCATATTTTAAAAAATACTTCAAGGAAATCCACTTTTCACGATGTAAGCCAACTTCTAAATTTTAAACCCCAAAAATTTGGAAAATAATGGGAAACGACGCCACCATCAATATTGTTATCTGGTTGAACTATAAGATCTATTTACTTATAAATTCCATGATCTTACATGTGAGGATAGACAAAAAACACACAAACCAAACTCCATTTCAAGTAAGTAATATCCTTGGTTCCAACAGATTCTAAATCCCTTGGATCCAAATCAGCTATGATTCTCATTATTTTGATAAATAGAATACACAGTTCAACTATATCACTTCCTTCCCTAACTTAATAGATATTATAAAACATGTTTCCCAGTCTCTCAATTGTTCTTCAACATCAAATTATATTTTGGATCATGAAATTTAAACTCATTTATTCCTTATCACAAATGATATTCTGATAGATATAGGCCAATATATCTCTCTATCTCATTAGTCTCTCTTTTTCACTATCATATCTCTTAAAATGATCTATTTTCATTTTATACTCAATGTAAATGATATACAACTTCATGAAAAGAAATAGTGATAGATTTGGTAATTATTCACTTTGAATTTCACACTTTCTAAATTACTCATTTTTTCTTCTTTAATTCTTCTAAAAACTCAGCTTGACTAGGAATTATTATTCATTTACTCATAGTCAATATTTTTTATCACTTCCTCATATTTTGGTTAGAATAATGGAATAATATTTTTGATATTTACCTTATCCAAGGTAACGTAACGCATCATCTTAGTATCATCATATTTATTTCATTAACTTAATAATTCATTCTTTTACATCTTCTTATTGACCATATGAAATCTTCAAGTTACATTGATGAAACCTTTAACTTTTTTGAGTTAATCATATATAAATTCTAATATAGTCTTAGCTTCTGCTCCACCAAGTTCCAATCTTCTATTCTTTATAATATTTTATTCTTGAAAAACCTTCTAAGCTAACTAAAACTTCTTCAATGCTTCATCAAAATCTTATTCTACTTATATTCTGAATATTTGTTCTTTAACATCATCTTTATCAATGGTTTTACTTCATATTCTATTTCCATTCATCATCATCATCTAGAACATAAAAATTATACTTCTACTTCTAGTCTTCAGTATTATAATTTTCATGAGAATTTTCTCCATACTACTACTTCTTCTTATAGACTACCCTTCTAAATCATGACCCTCAATCATTTATTACTTATGTTTTCTAGAAAATCCTTTTAGATATATATTCCTCTTTCTATATTATAAATTATACCTTTTTAAATGTTTTTTAAACTCATTTTTTTTAAAAATATATTCTAATGTATAACCTTTTTAATATTGTGTGACAAAGTAAATCACATGTTTTATAACAACCCTGCTCTTTATTTCACATTAATACATGATTAATTACATAAGAGTACAATTAATAAAACTCAGAAAATTGAAAATTCTAGTGTATTTGGGAATTAGGTACTTTACATAACAACTTAAAACAAGGAATGTATCATCTTTATTGAAAATTTTCTTAATATTCTCACACTTAAAAATGCATGGGATAACCTGGGGATATATGTAAGAAAGGGTTGAGCTACAAAGACTAGTAAGAGAATAAACACGGAATAACATGAAGAAAGTAATGCATATAAGACAATAGGAATATCAATGGGGAATAAAAGGAATTAGAATCATAAACATGAATGACAAGACATGATATATCATGATAACATGAAGGCAACATGGGAAATGTGGCAATAACTTAAAATACTACATAATAAACATAGGTCAAGGCTAACAGCCAAGACATAATGATGGAAAAAGTCTTATAAAGGAATAAGGTTTTCTCTCTATCCCAACATGATGTCTCATGAGACTAAACATTACCTAATGAATTTGAGAACAATATAATTATGGGTGCACCCATCACTTTCATTTCATTATCATGATTAAGTGTACCACATATATCATACAAAATGGATTCATTCATCATCATGTTTTATTCTCGGATTAAAGGGTGTGGGATACATACATGTAAGTACCAATTCAAATAAGTATAGTTCTATAAATGTGAACACCCTTGATAGTAAATGTGTATGGTGTTCACAAGAAAATTTTTTTGTCATGGAAAATTATGGTGAAATATCGACAATATAACGGCGTCATATAAAAATTCATAAAATGGGTTGATGAGATATAAAGGGTTCTATCATAATTTAGAAATAAAATGTGCAGTAATAGGGACATTTAAATACATATCCCAATATTATAAATAGTAAATAGAAGGCATAATATAATAAAGAAAATTGAATAAATAAGAAAAGGAAAGGATCCCTTACTTTAGTGTGTGACTCCAAATGCTTGGAAGAAGCATTTTGAGAGTTTGGGGGCACCTGTAAGGGATTATAGAAGGGGGGGGATTAATAAAATGATACAAGGATTTGAAGTGAATAGAAATGGTAGATTGGGTGGGTTTATATAGGAAATGATTGGGTAATTCTTTATCATTTCTCAAACTTAGGTTTTTGACTGTATATAATAAAATAATCCAAACTAAAAACTTCCCATGGTTTTTTCCCATGTTATCTGCCAAATGGGATTTTTTTCATTATTTTAAATATAAAAATTCCTAAATTAATGAAATAATACCCTTTCTTAGGTGGAGGCAAGTCATGCTCTTAAAGAAATGATTTTAAAATCTTAAAATATATTAATGGTTTTGGAGGATTCATAAAGAATTTATAAAATTAATCAAATAAAATTATTTTAAAGGTAAAAAATATATTTTTTCATGTATTTAATATATATTATTTATTAAATAAATTTTGGGACATTATAATGTCATAATACACAAAGTATATTTATAGGGTATATAATTTTTCCCTGAAAATTTTACTGTCTCATAAAATTATGAAAAATTCACCATTGGATAATTTAAACATTTTTATTCCAAAAATAATCTTAATTATATCTAAATATTTTTCTAAATATTTTTATTTTCATTTTTAATATAAGAATTGACATTTCTTAAGAAATGTTGGGTTTTTTGACAATAACAATTTTCAAACCCTTATAAAAAATACATTTGGCTACATAAAAATTATATGATCATTTATATTTGATAAAAATTATATAATAATAATATTTATTAAAATTTTATTTATTTTAAAAATCCATTTATTCATGAAATTAAATTCCTTGATTGAACTTTCATATTACCCAAAAATACAATTTTTTTATTGTATAAAAATAAAAATCATTTATAAATTAATAATAATAGAATGAAAATATATTCATTATTATATATATATAAATTTAAATACTCATATTTCTAGGGTATTGATACATATCCATTTAATACACCAACAAATTTTCTAAGATTAAGGTGTGTGATGGTGAGAGTTTTGTGGGGAGGTTTGGCATACCTAGTTTGGGTCATGATCGCGATGAGCTTAAACTTCTCCTATAAACAGTTTCTCTCATATTAAGTTGTTGGATATCATATTGGTATTATTAAATGGAATATCTCAGTGATACTATATCCCTCATAAGATCTGATAAATGAGATTCATAGGGTACGATCCTATTGGTTGAGGCTATCACTTCCTTTTTTTGTGCCAATAGGATTTATTATGACTCTATCTTTATACTATTCACATGATCATTTTTCAATGAATGTACTATAAAAATTAATGATGCTTAATATTATTTTAAATATGATAGGATATAACATAAAGAGTTCATGTGTTTTCTATAACCATATTATATAATAATACATTTAATTAAAACATAAGGGGAATTTTATTTATAACAGTTTGGGTCATTACAATCTTCCCCCCTTTAGAAATTTCACCCTCAAAATTTTCATTTCCCACACTAAAATTAATGAGGGTAACTCTATTTTATCACTACCTCCAGTTCCCATGTGGCTTCTTCAAACTTTTGTTTTCTCCACAACACTTTGACTAGGTGCATTGTCTTATTTCATAGAACTTTGCCTCTATGATCTAAGATCTTCATCAGATGATCCTCATATGAGAGATCATTCTCCAATGATACCACCTTTAGATTGAGTACATGTTAGGGGTATGGTTTGTACATTATCAAAAGGGACACATGGAATACATTATGTACTTGAGATTTTTAACACCCCAAGCTTCTACGGTACTCTTCTTTTTGAATAATGCAATAGCGTGTGTTGTACGCAACATCGAGTTCTAGCACACCACAACCAATCAAACTAGCCATTATGAATAGTAATACCCACTTTTTGAAATTTATAAATTTTATTTTTCAAAATGGACTTCATTTTTTGATTCATAATATCGAAATTATCCTATGGTGAATTTTTTGTATTTTTCTGAAAAACATCATTTTTGATGAATAGTGAAACCACTAAGTGGTAGTTAAAAAAACAAAATTTTTCATAAAACTTAATTTTACCGCTTCTGTGAGTAGAATTTCAAAAATTCGAGAGACATGGTTAATATCAAGGAGTAAAATGTGGTTCAATGAGATGAAAATAATTTTTGGTGAATAGTCACTTTTTACTTTTATTTACCACGGTTAAAAGTAAATAGGGTAATTAAGGGTTAAAATGATATTAATATTACCCTAACACATGTCCTAATTCTATTGGATAAGCTTAATTAGACCAAAAACAACCTTAGGAATAAAATATTATCATTTAGGTCCACTTTTATTAGATTAGGACATTTATTATTATTTAATTCAAAGAAGAGTTAAAAGAGTTAAAATCAAGGTTTATTTACTAAACAATTTTTAATATAGGGTTAAACATAAGATAAATTCTATTGTAAATATTCATTTTAAAGCTAAAAATATTTCCTACATAATGATATTTTATATATAATTTTTAGACATTAAATAATTTAATTTATTTATGACACAATGATGATGCAGTAATTACCGTAATAGTGAAAAATTAGAATAATTGATATTATAAATACACAAATAAATGTAATTTGAGACTTTTTATAAATACCAATAATTTTCTAGGTTAATATGACATGTTAGTAATGATTTAATTAACTTTTTTTGAAGTAATAATTCTGTTATTATTTTCACAGAAATCAATTTTCTAAATAGTGTCAAAATTGACATAAAAGAGTTTTTAAAACAAATATTATATTATTAATTGATATTCAATTCCTAAAAATCTAAGTTTCATCAAAGAGACTTATATCATGATAGTTTTATCATTAATGGACCACTTTGTGGTCTCTTGGAGGTATATAGTAAGTTTATTAACTATATAATATAAAAATACAAAGTGACATGGTAAGTGTCAAACTAATTAACTAAGAGTTGACACTAAAAGATAAGGTTAATATAATGACCCAAACCTATCTAAATTATATTTTTTTAGTGGTTTTAGACCCATACCAACCTTAACCTTTAAATAATCTACTTTGGAACCATTATAAACCGAATATGAATTTATTATAAAATAATATTTCTAACTTTTCCAAAGGTGCCCCTCACCCCTCTTATAAAAGGGCACTCCCCCTTATCATTAATTCACACCTTAAAAGCCATTTGGTTAAGCAAAACTCTTCCCAAATACTCTCTAAACTTCTCTTATTTCATCCTAGAGGCCTTCCTTTAGTCATAAATCCAACCTAAGGATCCCTTTTGATCAAATCAAAAGGAAGAACCCGAAGAAGAGGTAATGTTTTCACCACCCTCTTTCAAGTTCCTCTCTTCTTCCACTTCTTCTTTATTTGTTATTACCATTCTAAAATAATGAATCCCATATCTCCTATATACTGTAATATTATTATAAATATGGTACAACCATATTCAGTATTCTATCCATCCTTTTAATGACATGTCACCATACGTGCGTACGTACGGCTTACCGTCTCCACGTCGTGGTGTAATTGTTATTCAATAGATTATTATTTGGATGGGTATAATAATGATGTGTAATTCATGTAAATAATAAATATAACATGATAATGATTCTTTATATATGATATACCATCCAATTATATATTATTTAAATATCAAAAGAATGATATTGTCGCTCGTGCATACGTACGGACTACCGTCTCCACGAACGCGATGAGATTCATTCTCCATCATATCCATTCAAGTATAATTATCATTTTATGATTTAAAAATAATGTTTAAGGACTTGATATAATTCTGGATATGAATAAGATACAACCTATCCATGACAAACATGTCTTATGTAACAAAACATATAAAAGAAAACGAGTAAGTTAACACCCGAAACAACGATAATACTAAGATATTATTAACAAATCAATGTTAAAAGATCATATATGATATCGTATTAATGTATATGATTCTTGTATAATTTAATAACAATTATTTCACCATTATACATGATGTTAACCTACCCTCAACCAAGGAAAAGTACAAGGTAAGGGTTTATTTCGCAATCTCTTCATTATCCGAGGTTGTTTATACGTAATAATCTACTGTGATATCTTTATCATCCACATCCATGTTTCTTAAAAATGTATTTCAAAACATTTTTACTATTTAAAAGAATATGGGTTAAAGTCATTTATACCCTTTTTTGACTTTTTATATGAGTTTTATAAAGGAATCTTTCCATCATTTTCCAAACAGGGTACTTTTTAACCTTTTTGACAGAATTAAGGTAAGAATGTTTTTTTAACTTATACGGCAGGTGTGGCTATTTTCTACCGTTATAAATTCGTCGAAGCTTCCCTTACAAGCTTATAAGAATATTTTCAAATAAAATATTTTATTTTATAAATATATGACTCTTAAATTATTTCAAAATAGAAAGAGATATTTCTATAAAAAGAGTTTTGATTTCATCTATGTCAACATCCTTTGATGGATTTTACGCTTATTTGAAGTTGATTTATTATGATACAAAACTTCTATATTGTATTGAAGGTTTTGTGATATTTTTGACTGTGGATGTGTTATTTTTATACCATTCATGGTTTATGGAGAAAGTATTGACATTTCGTATGCTAGTTTTAATACGAATGTTTATGTTATGTTTAAACCTGTTCATATGAGGAATGTATTGGACTTAATATGTGACAGATGGAGCCTGTTATATCTCCTCGATGCATCGGTAGGTCTCATGAGACAAACTAGTGTCTTGGAACAAGGCCTTGGCAAAATCTTATTTTTATTCTTGGCACGAGGCCTTGGATATGTGGTTATGATAGTCTGGCATTATGCATTCCATCATTATAAAAGTGGTTATTGATATTTCATGTGAATGTTCGATTAGTAGAATATCCATGTGAATAATTAAATGGAATTATTTCATTTTATTTTTTCCATACTATGTTGATGTTCAAGTTTAAAAGGATTTTGTTTTAGTTATACATTGCCTTAAATGTTTATTCTTATTTATGAAAGTTTCCGCTATATTGTTATACTTACTGGGCATTTGAGCTCACCCCTTTTCTATGTTTTATTTTTCCCAGGATGTGAAGAATTAAATTATGAATGACCTACAGGGATAGTATGAGGGGATAAGAGTATAGACTATGGAGACTATGTTGTTGTAGTTTTCATTTTTATGATGTAATGTAAAACTTTATGAATATATCTAGTGTTTCCAAGGCTACTAAACTGGTCGGTCTTTCAAGATTTGATATTTCTTGTGATCATGACAATGTTATGTAATAATGCACCAACTCTGGGTAACTGGGGTCGGGGCGTTACAAGATTGGATAGGTGGGAGTGCTAGTCGATAAGCCACTATTCTGATGTGATCAAGGATCTCAAAGGTATCGTGTATCTTGGACTAAGATTTTCATTCTTCCAAAATCCCATGAATTTATTCCATGAAGATATGTGGAAGAATTTCATGTCTCCAACATCAAAATATTGGTCTCATTGAAAATTTTAATCATAGAACTTTTTCAACTCTGAGAAGCCTTGATGTGTTGTTGAATGGTCTTAACCTTTTCCATTGTTTTCTTGAACATTTTAGGACCTAGAAGTTTTTTCCCCAACTTCATCCCAACATGTAGGTGTTCTAAACCTCTTCCCATAAATGGCTTAATAGGGAGCCATTTTGATTCTTTTGTGGAAACTGTTATTGTATGAGAACTTGACTAGAGGAAGATGTTGATCATATCTCCTCTGAAGTCAACTGAGCATGCTCTTAACATGTCCTCAAGTTTCTTGATAGTCCAATTATATTGGACATGAGTTTGAGGGTCATAAGTCATTCTGAAGTTCAAATATGTATTTATAACATGTTATAGACTCTTCAAGAACATATAGGTAAATCTTGGGTCTCGATCATATATAAATTATAGTGTTGTTTCATGTAGACTCACCACTTTTCTAATGTATATCCTTTCAAGGTGATCAAGAGAGAAGTCCTATCAAATCACAATAAAGTGTGCAGTCTTTGTAAGATAATCCATTACAACCCATAGATAATTATTTCATATGGATGTCTTTAAATGTATAGTAATAAAGACCATATTGATGTTTTCCCATTTTCATGTAGGTATACATAATAGTTGCATCATCCCATTGGATTTTTTCATTTCCATCTTAACTTGATGAAATACAAGACATATTGATGTATACTCCATGATCTACTTATTCATATTGTCCCACCAATAGTGATCTCATAGATCTCGATACATCTTTTTTCTTCCAAGACTGATTGAGAAGGTTGAACAATGAGCATCACCCAACAGCTCCTTCTTTAACTTAGGATTTGATGAAACACATAGTCCTGACCCAAATCTCACAACACCTTCTTCATTAACATTGAACTATGATGATTTACCTTTTCTTATAGTTTCCACTTTCTTCTGAATTCCAACATCATCTCATTGATAATCCTTTAACCTCTCCATAAGGGATGGTTGAGTAATAATTTGTGAAAGTATTGATGATGTTTCTTTCCTTATTATTCCCATGCACATTTTTTTCTTATATAAGAAGATCAAATCCATATAAATTCTAATCAACGATAAAATTTATGGGTAATTTCTACTTAAATAAAATTTTACTTTGTTTTCTTTCCTAGGATGGTAGTGAATTGAGTATTCATAGTCCTTGATCATCTCTAACCAGCTTCATTTCCACATATTCATCTCTTTATGTGTGAATATATACTTGAGGATTTTTGGATCTACATATATCTCACACTTCTCCCCAAATAGATAATGTTTCCATATTTTCAAAGTTAAAATCTCCACTACCCACTCTAGGTAATTTTTTGGGTAGTTTTGTTTTGAACTTTCAACTACCTTAAAGTATAGGCTATGAATTTTTCATTCTTCATTAACATACAGCCCAATCCCTTCTTCGAGGCATTGTTGAATACTATGAAAATTTCTCCACTTGTGGGTAGTATGAGTACAGGTGCAGTGATAAGACTCATTTTCAACTCCTTTAAGCTCTCTTCACATTCACCATTACAAGAAAACTTTACTCCCTTTTGAGTTATCTTGGTTAGAGGGTTTGATAATCATGAGACATTTCTTACATATCAACGATATAACCCAGCTAATCTAAGGAAACTATGGATATATGTCACATATTTTGTCTTTTTCCATCATTTAATTTCTTTTATCTTTGAATTTTCCATAGATATCCCATCTATTATGATGATATTACCCAATAATGATACTTTCTTCAACCAGAACGCACATTTATTTCACTAGGAATAAATATTCTCCTTTTGCAAGGTCTTTAGAACAGTGCTCGGATTCTACTCATGATACTCCCTAGTTTTGGATAATATGATAATATCATCAATAAATACTATCATAAATTTTTTGAGGTAATATATAAAGACTCTATTAATCAAGTCCATGAATATTTATGGAGCCTTAGTGAGTCTGAAAATCATAGTGCTCATGCCCTGTACAAAACGTAGTCTTAATGATATCCTCATTCACCCTAACTTGGTAATATCAAAATCATGGATCCACCTTGTAGAAGTATTGTGATCCATGAATCTGATCTAACAAGTCATCAATCCATGGCATGGGATACTTATTATTTATCATGATCCCATTGACCTCACGATAATCAATGAAAAGGTGTATTGATCCATCATTCTTCTTGAAGAAGAGGAATAGTGTACCCCATGGTGAGGCACTTGATCATATGAAATATTTATCCATGTTCTCCTGTATTTGTTTCTTCAGATTTTCAAGTTCCACAAAATCAATTCTATATAGAGTTTTGGATAATGTAAATGCCCTAGGTATAAGATCGGTTGAAAATTAAACCTCTAATCTAGGAGGAAGACCAAGAAATTCCTTGGGAAACACATTAGTATATTCCCTCACAATGGGAATGTCTTCAAGGATGATATTTTCCTTAGACTCAATAATTTGAGCTAGAAAATATTTCTCATAGGGTAATAATATCCATTCTTATAATTTTGGTGCTAAAGGAGATTCATCCTCCTCCTTGCACTTGTATATAATCATGGGTTGATTCACGACATGAAGAGTGATTTCCATCTCATGGAAAATTATATTGGTTCTATATAGGGAAAGACAATCCATACCCAGAATTGCATAAAATTCCATAAAAGGAAGTATGAAAAGATTCATTTGGAAGTTCATCCCATATATTTTGATAGGGTAGGATTAATATAATTGGGATGAAATAATTTCACTATTTTCTATTTTCACTGACAAATCTACTTCTATGCTTTGTGGTAGTGTTTGAATAGTTCTACTAAACTTTACTGATATAAAGGAATACAGAGAACCATAATGAAAAGTTAAATTTACTATTCATGAATTAATAACTAGCATACCTATCACCACTTAATTTCCAAGATACACCTCATTGGTTGTGATGGAAAAAGATCACCCTTCCTGCCATAGAGGTTATTGGTTGTCTTCAAAGACCCTTGGCTTAGTGCATTGGTTTGAAAAGTTCTATGGTTCCTTGCAGTTGAAGCAGTGAACAACGCACTAAGGGTGGACTAGATATTCCTCTCTTCCAATGCATTAGTGGGTTTCTCCTTTCAGTAATCGTTACTTAGGTGTCTGTCCTTCCTACACCTAAAGCATTTTATCACTCCACTTAGGAAATTTCTGGTGTGCTTCTTTCTGCACCTTTTACAAGTGGGTTGTTAAAATTTATTTCCACCGTTAGATTTCTCCATTGGACCACTAGAATTAAAATCCGCTTTGTACTACTTATCCCTATGATACCCTTGAGATTAAAAAATCTCCATTTTTAATTTTATGGCACATCAAAAAATTTTCTCAAAGCTATCAATGTCACAAATCATTGGGGATTTTTTTAGAATAAGTTTTAGCCCACCAAAGAAGCGGTAAACCTTGCATTTGGGGTAATGAAAAAACCGTAGGAATATCATGAAAGTCTTTTGAAATATTCCTCATACACCATTATAGATTTTTTATCTTTTTTCTTGAAAGAAAATAAATCCCTTTCCATTTTAAGATAGAGAGTGCGAGGAAAATATTTATCGAAAAATATTTTCTAGGAATCCTTATACCCCCTCTCTTTGATCTCTTACTCAGGCTTCGTATTCTTAATCAATGACCACCACTGATCAGCTTCTCCCTCCATATGATAAACATCCATTAGAACCTTCTCTTGTTTAGAACATATAAGGATGGAGAAGATCTTCTCAATGGATTTGATACATTGTTCCATGATTAAGGGATCATATGATCCATTTAAAGTTGAAGGCCTTTTTAGAAAAAATTTCTCAATTATATATTATTATTTCTTAGGGGTATTTGAGTGATACTCCTGATCTAGGTTTCTATTCATAACCTAAGTCATCTTATAGAGTATCACTATAAATTTTTCTATCCCCACCCTCATTGGATTGGGAATCTCATTGGGACAGTCATCACATTTCCAATCACACTAATTGTTTACCTAATTCCTTCTATATTTGGCCATTGGCTAGAATAAAAGGGAAAATTAAGGATGAGTATTTTTAAAATATTAAACAAACAAACAGGAAACCAATGACATTAAAGGGATAACTTATAAATTACATGTATTTTCTTAAATTATGAATTTCTAGGATTCAATCTACATTATCCATGATATATTTTCTAACAGAAACTCTTATAGGAATTTTTTTGTTCCCTTAATAATGGTTAGTTATGATCTTATGAATTTACCAAAGAATACCCCCCAGGAGTGTCAAACTAGGTCTGCCGTAAGGCCCATTATTATGTACCAAGTTACACTGATTCAGACCTGACACACCTTGTTGGATTTGTTACCCTTATATACATTTGTGTCAGAACCACCCCCACTTGTAGTATCCAGAAAGGGATGTATTTTCTTAAAAAACCACTTACTCTATACTTACTAGAATTTATGGATGTTTTATTTTACATAGTCTCATCCCTAAGGCTTTCCTTATAGTATTCTAATCCTAACCCTAAAAATATCTAAACTTTTTCTTTGATACCAAATATAACAACCCTACTCTTTATTTCACATTAATACATGATTTATTACATAAGATTACACTTAATACCACCCAAAATATTGAAAATTATATTGTATTTTTGAATTAGATAAATTACATAACAAATTAAAACAAGGAATACATAATCCTTATTGAAAACTTCCTTAACATGATCGTACTTAAAACCGCATGGGATAACCTGGGGATATACATAAAAAAGTGGAAATATATAAGGCTTGGTAAGGGAATAAACATCGAATAACATGAAGAAAGTAATAAATGTTAGAAATAGTTATATCAATGGGGAATAAATGGAGTTAGAATCATAAACATGAATGATCAGACATGATATAGTATGATAACATGAAGGCAACATGGTAAATGTGGAAACAACTTAAAACGCTGCCTCATAAACATAGTTCAAGGATAATTGCCAAGAAATCATGATGGAAAAAGTACCATAAAGTAATTAGGTTCACTTACTATCCCAACATGATGTCTCGTGACACTAAACATTACCAAATTCATTAGAGTGCTATATAATTTTGGTCGCACTCATCACTTTTATTTCATTCACATGCTTAAGTGTGCCACGTAGAGAATACAATATGGATTCATTCATCATCAAATTTTATTCCATGATTAAGGGGTATGGAATACATATATTTATTTTCCACGTCAAATAAGTATAATTATATAATTAGGATCACCCATGACATGAAATGGGTATGGTATTCACTACAAAAAAAATTGGCATGGAAAATCATGGTGAAATTTCAACAGCATAATGACATCACTATAAAATTCATAAAATGTGTTGATGAGAGAGAAAGAGGTGTATCATCATTTGGACATAAATTTGTTAGTAATATGGAAATGGAGAGACATATTAAAACATTATTAATTGGAAATATAAGGCATAATATAATAAATAAACTTAACTAAGGAAGAGAAGGAAAAGATCCCATACTTGAGTACATGACTCCAAATGCTTGGGAGGAGCTTCTTGAGGGCTTGGAGGAACCTTGGGGGGACTCCATAGGGAGAGGTAATAGTTAGTACATGCTCCAAGTATTTTGAGTGAAGAGAAATGGGATATTGTGTGAGTTTATATAGGAAATGAGTGGGGAATTCTTTATCATTTCACAAACTTAGGTTTTGGACTCCATATAATAAAATAACCAAAACCAAAAAACTTCTCATAGTTTTTCCCATGGTTTATACCAAATGGGATTCATTTTAATTATTTTATAAGTTAAAGTATCTAAATTAATAAAATAATAACCTTAATTATGTGGAGGTGAGTCGTACTCTTAAATAAATGATTTTAAAACCTTAAAATATATTAATGTTTGTAGAGGATTTATAAAGGCTTTATAAAATTATTAAAATAAACATAAAATCACATTATTTGAAAGGTAAAAAATATATTTGTTCATGGAACCCATTTATAGTATTTATTACATCACTTTTGGGTCATTATGATGTCATAATACACAAAGTATATTTATACAATATTTAATTTTTTACCCAAAAATTTGACTTTCTCGGGAAATTATGAAAAATTAACCATCAGATAATTTTGATGTTATGATTCAAAAAATAAAATTCTTTTTATCTAAATAATTTTTTAAATATTTTTATTTTCAATTTTAAAATAAGAATAGACATTTATTGAGAAATGTTGGGTTATTTTGACAATAATAGTTTTCGAGGCCTTATAAAAATTAAATTTGACTTCATAAAAATTATATAATCATTTATACTTGATAAACATTATTTAATAATAATATTTTATTAAAATTTTATTTATTTCAAAAAATCACTAATTCATGAAAATAAATTTCTTAATTGAACTTGAATATTACCCAAAAATACCATTTTTATTGTATAAAAATAAAAAACATTTATAAAGTAAAAATAATAGGATGAAAATATATCATTATTCTATAAAGAACAATGTAAATACTCATATTTACAAATTCTTGATACATATACCTTTAATACACCAGAAAATAGATTAATATTATGGTGTGTGATGGTGATACTTTCATGGCATGGTTTGATATACATGGTTTGGGTTGCGATCTCAATGAGCTTGAAATTCTACCATAAAAAGTTTTAATCATGCTTAATTTGTTGGATATTATCTTGGGATTGGTCAAGGGAATATCCCATTGATTTTATCTCTCTCAAAATCTCTTATAAATGGGATTCATAGGGTATGATCATACTGGTTGAGGCTATTACTTCCTTTTTCTATGTCAATTGGATTTTTTAAAACTCTATATTTATACTAATCATATGAACATTGGTCAATGGCTACATTATCAATGGTAATAATGCATAAAAATATTTTAAATATGATAGGATATAACTAAAGGAGTGCATGTGTTTTCTATAACCATATTACATAATTACACATTTAATTAAAACACAAGGGGAATTTTATTTATAACAGTTTGGTTAGTTATAGGTTATTCCTTTATGATACTTTATCAACTACTATCCTTATTTAAACTTAACTTTTTCTACATTCATCAACAAGTTATGCATCTTAGCTTCCAAAATAATATATTTTTAAACTAATTTTTTAACTAAATATTATTCCTTTACCAATTATATAAAAATAATTATTCCTTCTCAATACTTTCTCTTCTCAATAATTTATTCTTTCAGATACAGATCGATTTGAATATATGGATCATTTTCTATAATCGTATTAGTATGTCATCATATCACCTTATAATGCTTATAAGTTATTCTCAATTTCATCTCTAGATTTACTTATTCTAGAACAAGTTTCCTCTAATTCTTATTTTATATCACCCTAAAAATTTATTATAAATGTGCACTATTCTCAATAGCTTTCTTAACTCGTAACACAAAAATTTAAGCGAACTATAATATACTATAAAATATTATTATTTAAATATAACAAGTATAACCTAGACTATAAATTTTTAGTCTGAATCGGAATAATCACATAACAAAAAATATTTACAAATGGTTTATATAATGAAAATATATTTATTTATGCATAATAAATATGAACTCAATTTTCAATAAAGTCATTTTATGTTTCTAAAACATGCTTTCATCAAAAATAGTTTTTATTGCATTTTGTGAATGGATGTTATAATTAATTTCTATAAATTTAATAAATATTATTTTAAAAAATTTATATCTTTTTTTAAATAAAAATTTCATTTTAGGATTAACATTACTTTTTGGTATTGTTCTAAAAAGGATGATTTTTGAGTAAATGGTGAAAAATGCCGATTTTTGAAAAACTGTCATTTTTTATTTAAATAAATAAATTTAAAATTACCAATATTTTTTAGATTTTGTATTAAAGTAAAATAAGTATACTTTAATTATAAATAATATAATTAATTTCAAAATAATTAGCATCATATTTAATTTTTGTATAAGCTCAATTTTAAGCTTAAAAACACATTTTTCTAAAAATTGTTTTTTGTTCCGTTTTACGGTTTTATATTAAAATTTATTTATGAAACATATAGAAATTAAATATTGAAAAATTCATTATTTTTTTTAATTAGTAGGTTTAAATTTTTTAATTATTCCCATTTTCATTTTTGTCATTATGAATAATATCCCAGGTAAAATTTTGTCACCGCGGTAAGGGTAGAACAGGTAAAACAAGGTCAAAAGTGTGAGATAGGTCTCAAAATCAACCCAAAAATTTCATTTATCTCATTATATGAGATTAATTCAAAAATATACATCCTAAATTCAAATATATTACATTTTGGTCCCATTTTCCTTTGATTATGACATTTATATCACTTAAAGTAAAGAATAAATACAAAATGTCACTCACTTAATTTAAATTTCTATTATATATTTTCATAGGGATAAAATGAATTTATGAATGAATATAAAAGTTTATTTTAAACATAAATAAATTAATTTTATGATGGAAATTTATTTATAATTTTTTTGATGGTATAATTAGCTTAAATTCTTACACAATGGTGACTCATTGCTTTTGCAGTCATTAGAAAAAATCTAATAAATGACTTTTAAAACATTAAAAGAAATATATTTTTGGATGAATTATAGTGTTAAAAAAACATGGTTAATAATAATGTTTAATTGATGGTATAATATTTTTTATTTAATATTCATTATAATATTGATGACTTTAAAGTCAAATTAATGAATAGTACCAAGAATGAATTTAATGATATCTTATATTAAATAATATTTTGTAAATGATTTAAAAAAATATTGAAATAGGATAGTTGGAAAGGTAAATGGTCTAAACTTTCACTCATATAATATTTTTGATCCAATTTTCACCTTATAAGATAATTTATAACCCTTAAAGGCTAAAAATGTATTACCATGATTAAAGTTAAAAAGGGTTAATGGAGGGTTTAAACCATAAGATAAGGATTAAAATGATACCAAAACATCTCAAGATTTTATTGGATGATTATATTTAGATATTAGACTCTTTTTATTTGAATACATGACTATTAAGAATTAATTTACTTGAGAAGAACATTAATTATATTTAAATATTTTAATTAATTTTAAGTGTGTCATTTCCTCACTTATAAAAGGGAACCTGCTCTCTTATATTACTCACACATTTTTATAACTCTGTATCATAAAATAAATAAAAAAATATATTTCCAAACTTTATATAAATTAACTATAGGTGCTTTTCTCATCAAAATACCATCCTAGAAGGCTTAAGGTGTAAGTCAAATGTGGTTTTCAGAAGAAGAGGTATAACTCTTAAATGAGAGTTTTTGTTATATTTCATCTTCCACCTCCTTAAAATATACTTAAATAATGTTAATAAAATACAATAAATATATAAAATATATTATTATTATGTTAAAAACCTTTTTATCTCTTTTTCCATCCTATAGGGAATGTAAAAATAGTTCATGCATAAGTGTGAACGTCCACCTCTAAAAAGTGATGTGATTCATTTTTCATCACTATCACATGAAGCTTGTTATTTTTAAGGATTTGATGAATATATTTGATATTAATGAAATAATTATGATTATTCAATGATAATATATTACTTACCATTCTACCCTTACACCCGTTCAAAAATGATAATGTTGCTTGTGCGTATATGTGCACTACCACCTCCACAAAGTGATGCAGTTTATTTTTCATACATGCCTTTCATTAATGATTCTAAAATTTTATTTAATACATAAAATTATAATTATATAATTATTAATATTCTTTATATAATGTAACAATTATCCCTTTGACCGTATTAAATCTACATAATTTTTTTGTAGTTATGAATTGAACATCCTCAAAACGCCCGACATGAACTTAACTAATTTAATAACTATATAAAGAAAGGAAATAAATGAAATAAAAATGATAATAATAAGGGAATAAAAATTAAAATGGATCTTAATTAATTATAAAATCAAAATAATTTTATTATATAAGAGATAAATTATGTACGTGGTGGGTTGAATTCAAGGTAAGGGGTTTTTTAACTCAATTTTTTTTCCTTAGGTTATATTACCTCTTCATTGTATATGTTATGACAAGTTTATGTATGTAATAATATATGATTATTTTATACTGAATTTAAAATAATTTAGTATGTATTTATATTTTTTATACATAATCACTTCTTTGATTAATTCTCACTTTATTGTTATAATCTTTGTAAGGGTTTCTCATCTTACTTTTGTTTCGGTGAGATATATTAAAAATTAACCACTTGTTTATTTTATGTGATGTTTATAATGAAACTTTAAATATTTTATATCATGAATCTATTTATATTAATGTTATTTAAATTTTCAGTTAATGTTATGCATTTCGAGGGAATTATGCTTCAAAAGTTACTAAAGCGGTAAGGGTTTATTTCACAATCTCATCCATATTCAGAGTTGTTTATGTTTAAGTTTAAATTGGGGGAATAATGTCATATTTCTATATTAAACCTCATATATTTTATTCTACTCTATTTCATTATATAAATTATAAGTTTTCATTTCATTTTTCTCTCTCTAAGTACACAAAAGTCTAAAATAATTCTTTTTAAATAAAAAGATTTTTCTTTACTTTTCAATTGAAAATATTTCTCAACCTTTTCCATAATTTTATTAAAATGTTTTCAAGAATGTTTTTAATATTATTAAATAATCTATTAAAGTAATTTTTACAAATTTTTTAATTTATATAAAAAAATTTAAAAGTAATATACTTATCATTTTTCGAATGAGGTAATTTTTATCGAAGGTGTGGACAAAATATTTTTTTTAACATACACCGCACGAATGAATTTTCTCATCGTCACGACTAATTTTTTCTTTGAGGATTAATTTATAACTTTATATGGTTATTTCCAAAGAAATTTGTTTCCAAATATTTTGGATTTTTTTATTTTCAATAAGTAATTTCAGAATGAAAAGAGAACTTTATTTAGGAAATGTGTTAGTGGTATTTTAAAAGTATTTTAATCTATGTTAACATCCTTTTATGACTATTATGATTTAATTAGGATATTATAATACAAAAAACCATATTTATTTGGATAGATTATGATATTCTTGATTGGGGAAGGTATTGACATTCCATATAATAGTTTTTTCAATGCGAATAATTATTGATTATTAAGGCATGTTAATTAAGTTTTATTGTTTATTCATATGATGAATACATTGGACTTATTAAGTAAAGGATGGGGCTTAGAATTACCTAGCCCCTTAATGAAACCTTATGTCTCATTAGATAAACTATCTTGGGTATTTGGTGTATTTATGCCCAATTATTTATGATTTTATGGCATGAGGCCTTGACGGTATGTTTATAATGTCTTAGTACAAGTACTTGATGGCATGATTATGATGTTTGAAATTAGGAATTATATCATTATGAAACCATTATCATTATCCATATTATTATTTTTGTTTCTATATTTTTCATGGATATATTCCCCATTTATGAGTTTTGTTATATGTAATATTTTATTATTTTTTATCTCTTCCATATTATTCATACTTTATTTATTCTCTGACAGCTTATGTTGTACGCTTTTCCTTACCGAGCATCTGAACTCAACATTTATTATCATTTCATTTCCATAGGATAATAATAAGTGATATATGAATTATTTTATGGATATACTAAAATAAATAAAAAAAATTTAACTATAATTTTAATCTTTTATTTCTTGTTTTCATATGTATTGTAAGAATCATGTGTCTATCTAGTCTCCCAAGACTGCTAAACTATTTGATCCTTAAAGATAATATCCCCTGTATCTTATTCCAATATAGTAAAATAAAAATTGGATCTGGGTTACTATATTCAGGGTATTACATTTTAGTTCTGAAAGTTATCTTCTATAACTATTACTTATAGTTCTTCATCGTATTCTCAAATATTACACTTCCAAACATAGCGCTTCTATAACATATCTAGATACATATCCCTACATCTATAATTCTTCTTCCATAAGTGTGTCTTTTATATGTAGATTCTAGAATATTCAACTTAATCCCTGCAAATTCATCCAAGTGGTGTTCTACTTTCAACATCAGTTTTCATTATTTATAAAAAATTTATGGATTCTCAAAAACTTCATTAAGAACATGTAGTTGATAGTGCACTCATCAACCATCATCACTTTTCATTAATTCCCATTAATTTCATCTCAAAAATCATTATATATACAAGATGCTTCCTCATATCTCTAATTTTCAAGAAATTGCTTCTTTCCTTTGTCAATATTCATTATCATCATAATAATAGATCTCCAATACATGAATATATCTCTTAGAAACATACATAATATAATAAATCATGGGAAATCCAAGCTATATCTCAAATCAATTATCTCTTTAATCTTCACATTTCCATGTAATATATTAATCATAGGGTTCTTTAATCTATTTATTTATTGTGTTCTTTATCAAAATCCAACACATATTGATAATATCACTCATTAGCTTTTTTTTTGGAAAAAAATACATTCATCGTCATCATAATACATTAGTATCTTCAATATCCTCCTTTGGATTTGTTTTCAATACCCAATGCACTTAAATACCTTAGATAAGTCAATTTTAATATATTCTCATTAATTATCCTTTTATATCCCCTTATTGATAATAAATAAAAACATCTAAGAGTATAGGATAATCATACTCTCACTAGCTCTCCTTTTATCCTCCCATTATCTTCTTTTTGGTTGAATGTAAAACCTTATTCACTTCAATGAAGGGTGGAATCACTTTTCTTGATGTAATGAGCTATAAATTAAACAATTATATGCATGTATGAGAAATGATCAGTTTAGAAAGAAATAGATTATTTTTAAAATAACAGTTATCCATAAATAATTAAACATGTTATACCTACTAAAAAAACTTCTTTTAGGGATGTTTAATAATTTTTTCAAGTAAACACTTTCACTCAACACTTCAAGAACTACATTTTATATAAATTAAGGATCTAACAATATATTATTCTTTCTCATCATATCTGAAATCTCAATTTCCATAATCAAAATTATCTATCCATTAAATTAATCATATATTATAATTAAATTATCAATATATCCCCATTAATAATAAAAATTGATTTTTTATAAATGTATAGGAGAATGTAATCACTATCCCTATTCAATGGCATTCCAAAACATTTTAGAATTTTAGAATCACATGAGATAATAATATTTGGTATCTTTTCAACTAAACTCCCCCTCAAGTGGTATAACCCATATTTATTAACTCTACTCATACTATTTCTAGAAACATATCATCTTTCATCATCCAGAATACTCATATGGAATCACAATCTCCTCTGGTGTTGATTCTCAATTGTAGAAATAGAATTTTCTTAATTTAGAATGATAATTGTTTTTAGAAATATGACTTCCAATCCTCTATCAATTTACTTCATTATAGTTTTTATTAATTAAAAATAAACTCCAATAAGATATTTGGGATATAAAATGAATTATTTTAAGGAGTAAATATGATACCAGTTAAATAAATCCATGATAGATATCCCATTAAGATATAAAGTGTTCAAAACTTTTTTAACCTTTTATTTCTACCCTAAATTGCATCACCTTCAATTATCTACATATAAAACATATAAAGATAATATATGGTAATAAAGTATCTTTTACCTTTATTCTTAGTTAAATAAACAAGGTGTATAGTTTTTTATCAACCCAAAAACTCCTTTCAATTTATCACCAACTTTTTGAGAAATCTCCATGTTTATTCCTCCTCTGATTTTTTAAACATGAAATTCCTTGGGTAGAATGGTCTTATACATTTCCTTAAATTTATTTTTATGTAGAAACTATTTTTTCATATAAACTAGAAAGGTACATACATTCTCTTGTGTTGTTTATATCTTTATTTATAATTATAACTAGGATATCTAGATAATAATGAATTCTATAAGAATATTATTATATTTTTTAAATCTTCTATGTGATTTCTTAACACTATGTTAGTTTCCATATTTTGAAAACCTCACATGAAATTCAAAATTTCCTTCATAGATGTCTTCCATCAAACCAATACTTTTGTTTCTTTCTCGAATTAATTTACTATATTATTTAAATTTTCTTCCTTTAATATTAAAGTTCATGGATTTCTTCCAACTATCCATGATGTACCATTTCCTTCCATAATAGAATCATGTATTATTTGGTGTAGAGTATTTTATAACAGTCTTCTTGGTTATATTCTCTTTATCCTTATCCCTTTGATTACTCCCCAAGGAGAACTCATAATCCTTATTCCTTTTATTTTTCTTCATGTTTAATATCCCTCTCTCATCAATAGTAAAAGAGTCATTCTTGGTAGGTTTATATTATAATTCATCATCCTTCTTAATTTTATTTTTGTATTTATATTTCTTAAACTTAGAAATATTTCTATTAACTTCAGCTTTGTACCTCATTAATGTAGGGATTATTAATTTTCAAATGATTCACATGTTAGTAAAAAAATTATAGCCTTGTAACCAAACTAAATAGCCAATAAAAATTGATTTCTTCCATTATGAAATAATTTGGATAGTATGAATACCTCACTATTTTTACATTATGAAATATTCACTTTGGGATCTACTTAGGGTGTCACGGCCCGTCCCCCGGGGATCGCGTCGTGACTACCCTAAGGCCACCTTCCATAGTTCAGGGGTTAACGATTAGCACCAAAAATGCATATCCCTATAACGGGAATCCATTGCCTTTAAACCTGTACAAACACTCAATCCAAGAACACAACAAGAAGTATCCACGAAGTAAACTACTGTAGTAAAAAGTATACTGAAAGTAAAGGGGGTTGGAATACAAGTCCAAATGTAAAGTACAAGTACAATTGAAAAGAGAAAACATATCCTGGATCATCCACCGAGGATCCTACCTAAAGGGTAGGTACAGATCTACTCTACAACACTCCACGCCATCCCATCTCCTCCATGTACCGCCTGGTCCTAGCTTTCTCAAGTCTCATCCCAGCTGCTCATTGTATGAAGGGTAGGTACAGATCAACTCCACAACACTCCACGTTAGCCCATCTTTTCCATGTACCACCTGGTCCTGGCTCCCTCAAGTCTCAACCCAACTGATCATTGTCTTCACAAGACACAACAAGGTGCAGGCGAAGCCTGTTCATGGGTTAGTATAACAATACTTAGTAGGGACCCCAAGACCCCCGAAGGTCTCCCATAGTTCCACAAATGAAATACCACAAAGTAAGACATAAATCACAAAGCATGAAGCAGTCATCAACTCTACTTAGGTATATGCCCATACATATACCTAAGTTATCAAAATATACTCGTCTCTTACATGAGGAAACACAAGGCCCCAACCTTTAACCCATTTTCACAATTGATCCACAAGGGAAGTATACCACAAAGATAAAACCATGAAGGTAAAATTGCTATGAAGGTAACACCATAAAGGTTACACCGCGAAGGTAAAATTACCACAAGGGTAACACCATGAAGGTAACACCATGAAGGTAAAGTACCACAAAGGTAACACCACGAAGGTAAAAGTACCACAAAGGTAACACCATGAAGGTAACACCACAAAGGTAAAGTACCACAAAGATAACACCACGAAGGTAACACCATGAAGGTAAAAGTACCACAAAGGTAAGGACTCAGATCACACCAGGTATATAACTTAAGTAAAGAAGTACATATGATTAGTCGTAAATCTAGATCATCTTATTCTGTCAAGAGGCTCTGTTACTGACCCACACAGGATCGGTATGCGCTAACCCACACAGGATCGCTGAGTGCTGACCCACACAGGATCTGACCCACACAAGATGGGTATGTGCTGACCCACACAGGATTTCTGAGCGCTGACCCACACAGGATCAATAAGTATTGACCCACACAGTATCGCTATTCATTCTTCACGTCACAGCCAACCACGAGATTCCCCCACAAAGCATGAATGATTCTGGAAGGATCCGCTCATCAAGATATCGGTCATAACTCAACCTCCACAAAGTTCCATGAAGAATTATCTCAAAGGACCACCATGTCATAAGGGTTACAACGTGACAGACGGTGCGTCGATCGGACACCCGGTCTGTTAGATATGAGCACTTTTATAAAAAGGGCCCGGTTTGATTCAAGTCTGATCCAACCTGGGTCACATTTCAAACTCTAAAAAAACCCACTTAGAGTATCTCAAAAGTACCTTCTTGTCACTAGGTTCCTTATGCCACAGACGGCGTGTCAATCGGATGCATGGTCTATTAGTTACATCTCTTGCCATGAAATGGGGGGGTGATCAAACCTTGGTCAGATCGGCTTGATCGGGCATGCCAGAATATGCCAAAGGGACCGCTTCCAAAAAGGGGTCACAATGCCACTGATGGAGTGTCAACCGGACACCCGGTTTGTTAGTTACAAGCGTTTCTTTATTCAGGTACCAGGTGGGTCCAGGCCCTTTCCGACTCAGTCAGACCGGCCCAACACAATGGGTCCTAGGGTCTACCTGACCCCACTCATGTCTGGACCACTAAGGGTTGGCCCAATTCACTGGGTTCAGCCTGTCGGGGTTGGCCCGGTTTGGTTCGTAGGCCCGGGCCGCGGTTGGCCTGGCCCGCTGGGTGCGGTTCGTCCCACCTGTGCTGGGCTACTGGGCCGCAGGTCTGGCCCACTGGGTGGGTCCGGCCTGACCTTCTGGTGGGGTCTGGCCCGCTTGGATGGCCTGTGCCAGTTAGGCCCGCCAGAAGGCAGACCACCTCCTTCATTGGCCCCATGGTTGTGGGGCCGTTTTTTCCAACCGGTGGGGCGCTGCCCCACTGCATTGACCGATCGGCCGTTTGGCCGATCAGGTTCTGCCAACGCGGCATGACATGAGCCATGCCTCACCTCCTGTCGGGGCATGTGGGTCACGGTCGCTTCCGCCGGTGGTGCCTGCATGTTTCGCACTTGTCCCGTGTGGCCGAATTGGTTCAGTCATCACGGCATGCCGTCGTGTTCCGCCTTCCACCACCTGCTGCTGATTGTCATGGGTCTCCTCCATCCACCACTAGCTGCTACCGACATGGCGCACCAGAGGCTTCTTCTGTGGGTCATTGGACATGTTCTAGTGTTCGTTCTTGGTGTCATCTGCACCTACGACTCTTCTGCACTGCTGCCGACATAGTGTGACCCGCTATTTCTTGTTTTTGTCGATTTGTAAATTGTTTCCCTGAAGTTCACATCAAGAACAAAGCGGTGGAGGGTCTGGGCCTTGTTCGTTTGGCTCGCGCCCTCCGCATTAAGGTGATAGCAAGTGGGAGGGGATTTAATTCATCAATGACAACTTCAAAATAAACCCCTGCCTCAAGATCGTTGGAGGACATCTGTGTTTGAGGAAGAGTCAGTGTTCGTTATTCGGTGGCACTCGTCACCGCCCGTTGGAACCGATTCCATCCTCCAATGGTTGGCGTCGTGGTACTTTTCCAGAGCTGCGTCGCTTGGTGAAGTTGTTCCAATACTCCTCCCCAAGATCCATATAAATATGAGAGGGGAGGGTGAGTAACGCGCGTGGAATTAATGAGGTTCAATTAATTAAAGAACCTTCCTAATTCCAATGGTGTTGTTGCAAAAATTGAGGAGTCAAGCCATTTAATGGCTTGACACGTCATTGGTCCCTCCACCATAGCTTGTCTTTTGGACGAAAAGAAAGAAGGAAATAAAATAAATTTGTTATTTTATTATTATTTTAAATGTCTAAAATATAAGTTTTTCTCCTGACATTCTATGGTTGAAGTGAAGCCTCCCTTAATAGAATCATGGCGTTGCGGATTCAACAGTGCCCTCATATTTTTAATCCGAGCATCGGTTCAAAAGTTAGAAAATGTCGCTCGTGCGTTTACTAAACGCACCATAAAAAAAGTTCAATAAATTATTAAAATTCACCCTTGACTCGTGGAGGTTGAGGTTAGGCTTTTCCTAAGGGAAACACGCCCCCAACGAACTCAACGGTACTCTCATATTTTCAATCCGAGTTACCTTTTAGAAGTTATGGATTTTAACAATAAAATAATCGTTACTTAGTTATTTTATTTACAGCCAAAAACTAACTTCCATAGTAGTCATGTGCCGACCAATGTTAGTATCTTCCTAAAGAAATCATACCCTCAAGAGCTCAGAGGTGGTCTCGAATATTTAATATGAGTCACCGTTCGTGAGTTATAAGCATTAGAAAAATAAAATAACTTTATTTAATTATTTTATTTATAGTTATGCCATTTTCTGGTTTTCTCATCGAAGGCCTACACCGACTAAAATTAAGTCACATATAGGGTAAACCCACTATCCTGAATGCAATGGTGCCCTAAAATTTCTGATCTAGGAACCCATTTAAGAGTTATTACAATTTTTCAGGAAAACTGGTCACACGCGCTAATTAAAGCTTAAAAAATTTTCTACAGATCATTTCAGGCACATTGGGCCTTGGAATAGTGTACTATTAGATTTCGCGGCCTCGAAATAATCCCAAATAATTTTAAAAAAAATTATATGGAATTTCCATGTCTTTATATTTTGCCCACCTTAGGGCCTTCCATCCTCAAAACCCAAAACAAAGGAAAATCAAACAAACGAGGGTATTGAGCATGAATTTGAGCCTCCCTCTCCCATGTGCTCTCCTGGAGGTTCCTGTGTTTCCACCAAACTTGCACTAGAGGGATCAACCATCCATGAAATACTCAATCCTGTAGATTCTCTGTCTCTACCGGAAACTCTGTAAAATTCACCCCATCATCAAAGTCCAACTCGCCCAAGTGGATAAAGTGGGAGGGATCATGCACGCATCTCCTCAGCGATGACAATTGGAAAACATTATTCACCAGGTGCATCTGTCGGGGAAGAGATAGATGGTACGCCACCTCACCCACTCTACTGAGAATCTAGAAAGGTCTGATGGACCTCGGAGGTAGCTTGTCACCCTGGCCAAACCACTGCAATCCTCATCAGGGTGAGACCCATAGGAAGACATGGTCTCCCTCCTCAGATTACAAGGTATCCATCTCTTATCGGCATAATAATTATTCTGGATCTGTGCAGTCTTCACTTGCTGAAAAGTGAGGCATCGTGGTAAAAACTCTGCCACAACTTCCTGTATCCCTGGCCACTTGTACTGATGTCAGTGGTCCTAGAACATCTTCGCCACTCCAAGATGTACTATTAAAGGGGAT
This sequence comes from Viscum album, assembly GCA_963277665.1. Lineage (NCBI taxonomy): Eukaryota > Viridiplantae > Streptophyta > Magnoliopsida > Santalales > Viscaceae > Viscum > Viscum album. The sequence goes on from OY728132.1 coordinate 1,776,933,559, forward strand.
GTATAGAACTCCCTAAACACATCCTCCCAAAGTGTCACAGGTACCATGGTGTGTCCTATGAAGATAATGAAGTGCTATCCACCTTAATAAAATTTTTCAGGAGACCGTCCTGAGGAGATCTGAGCATGTCGGGCCTCGCAGTCAACATCCCCAAGTTGTGCCTCCCGAACTCACTCAAGAAGTGAGAGAGTGACAATCATATACTAGAGGTAAGCTGCTCCATATTTATCCATGAAGGATATCCATAGCATGACTAGCTGCTCTGACGCCTCACTCAGCAGTTGTAAACCAGACCCCCTATTGTGTGCGTCTGCTACCACGTTCCCCTTACCAGGAGTATAGACTATCTCAAAGTCATAGTCCTGGAGGAACTCTAGCGATCATAGATTTATCAGGTTCAGTTCATTCTGTGGGAAGATATATCTGATACTCTTGTGATCATAGTAACATTAAACCATTCACCCATCAAGTAGTGTCGCCACATCTTTAGTGTAAAGACCACTGCTGCTAACTCTAGGTCATGGGTAGCATAGTTTTTCTCATGCTATCTCAACTGTCGTGAGCCATAGGCAATCACTACTTGATCCTATATCAGGAAAAACCTAGTCTTGTCCCTGATGAATTGCAGTAGACTACATACCCAATGCCATCTCATGGTAGCCTCAAGATGGGGGCACTCATCAGTCTCTTTCTCAGCTTTTGAAAGCTTTGTTGACACTTCTTCATCCACAGGAAAGGATCCCCCTTCTTTGTCAAAGTTTACAAGGGTGTCGCTACCCTAGAGAAGTCAGGTACAAATCTCTAGTAGTACCCATCCAAAGTAGAAGTCCCTCTCCCTTCGAAGAGGTAATCCTAGAAACATATTTTGAAAATATGTCCCCACACTCTGTCACTACTATTGGTAACTGAAAACTCAAATCTCCTACTACCATGAGGGTAAGTCTAGTAGACTCAGGAGTGATCAGTTGCACCCGCCTGTGCCTGTGCTGCCTAGATTTCCTTTTTTTCTAACCAATGAAAACCCCATTCCAATGTTGTATAAATACTACATCCTTTTTTTCTAAAACAATCAATATGAGTATGAACTATAGATGCCCACTCCATCCCCAAACTAATTTCGTAAAGCCTCGATGCTGCCACAAAGATGTTCCAATCGAAACTCTCACCTCAAGGGTCAGATCACACCGTCAACATAAGTGTGATTATCAAGTCTCCTCCCAAAGGTATCTCAGATGTAAGGGTCAAGTTATCAGTTTAACTGGAAACTCTAGTTCTTGAACAATATTTATGGCAAGAAAGAATGATTGGTACCTATGTCTATTAATATGGCAGCTAGTAGTAGACACATACCGTACCTCAATTCATTCCTGGAGCCCTTGGGTCACACTCCTTGACCGCATGAAGCTACTCTCTTCCCCTGTCCTCCAACTCCCTGATCCTGGTGGGTACCACATAAGGGTGGTGGTTTTAACATGTATAAATGTATACCACCTCATGTTTCTCTCTTATATCCACTTCCACATCTTTTTTCCTGCAGATTCATCTGTCTCTATCAGTTCCTCTTCTCGAAACATTTTACATTCCCAAGACTCTGAGACTAGCGTCAGTTTCCTGCTTTCTCACTGCTAACATTCACTGGATGTATCCGCTCATCCAAATAAAATTCAACCAAAAATGTTATCTCTTTTACCCTAACATAAGTAGGAATTCATAGAGGAATAGTGTTGGCTCGGATGTCCCTAAACGCACCTCACTCAGAGGTCCAATCCCTGAAGCACTGACCGTACTGTATTGATCGAGTACTTGGGATGGTCAGTATGCCTCAATGAATACTAATTTACCGACATGTTGTCCTGCCAAAGCTGTAGAATCTATTAGGAACACTCACCCCTTATATTTTTATGAAAAAATACCCCATTCTTTGAGGAAGGTTCTCAAGATTTTCCACATAAAAGTAACCTCTTCGCAAGATCAGGGGTAATCTAAACCTTGTCATCGTCCCGCTGAGCCACGTATAAAGCTGTATACCAGGACATCCATCTGATCGAATGGTTCCCTTGATAGATGGAAACTTATCCACATCTTCAAGCCAGTCCTTAGCCTCCTATGAGTCAGGATTGCCTTGGCACATGAGGGGTATAAAATACTGAAACATGCATAAGGCATTAAGCCTATATGTGTCCTCTACTGGTACTACTTTTTGTAATCACTGACCAACGAGTAGTGATATAGCTGGCACACTACCCAAAGTTACCATCTCAGGAAACGGTCTGTGTACCAAAGCCTCATCACCATGTGGACCATCCTCATGGTCACTCACTAATAAATTCTACAATCTAGGATCACCATCTGATCTTCTTTTGTTCCAACTAGGCGGAAAACTCTAACCACAGCCTCCATCCAGTCCTCAGCTGCCTGGGGATCTGTATTGCATCGAAACCTCGAAGGCCTCTACTGCTAGAACTCATGAAACATGCTCAGTTAGTGTGAACGGTCCACTGGTAGCATCTATTGTTTATCCACATAGGATCTCTCGGTGTTGATCCACACATGATCGCTCGATACAGATCCACACAGGGTCTCTAGAATGCTAATCCACACAGGGTTTCTCGATGGGCCATCATCATGTACTCTCTCAGGAATCCTAGCTTGTTGTCTACGTGCAGGCATCTTGATAAGGAACAGGTGCTCCACGGTCACTAAGTTATACCAAGTGAGCTAACTCCAAAGAAACCAAGGAAAAAAACATTTCCAAAACACACGCAATTAGTGTTTTCATGCACCAAGCCAGAAATTAGAATTCAGGGTCCTAGTGTATGGATATGTCAGCCTACACACCAACATTGGACTCCTCGAACTAAAAACCACACTCAAAACACTTAACACTATTACTCTATTGAAAATATAAGAGGCTTAGTTCGTCGGTAGAACCGAATCCTCTGATACGACTTTGTCACGACTCGTCCTTTGAGGCCCATGCCATGACTACCCTAAGCCTGCCTTCTATAGGCCAGTGGTAGGTGACTAGCACCAACAAGGTGTATCCATATAATGAGAAGGAATTTCCTCTAAACCTGTACAAACACACAATCTAAGAACACAACAAGAGGAATCCATGAAGTAAACTACTGTAGTAAAAAGTTTACAGAATGTAATGGGGATGGAATACAAGACCATATAAAAATTACAAGTACAACTGAAAATAGAAAATAGCTCATGGATCATCCACTGAGGATCCTACCTAATGGGTAGGTACAGATCAACTCCACAACACTCCACGTCATCCTGTCTCCTCCGTGTACTGCCTGGTCCTAGCTCCCTCAAGTCTCAGCCCAACTGCTTGTCGTATAAAGGGTATGTACAGATCTACTCCATAGCACTCCACGTTAGCCTGTCTCTTTCATGTACCACCTAGTCCTAGCTCCCTCAAGTCTCAGCCCAACTGCTCATCATCTTCACAGGACACAAGAAGGTGTGGGATAAGCCTGTGCAGGGGTGATTATAACAATACTCAGTAGGGACCCCGAGACCCCTAAAGGTCTCCCAGAGTTCCACAATGAAAATACCACAAAGAAAGACCTCAATCACAAAGAACGAAACAGTCATTAACTCTAATTTGGTATATGACCATACATATACCTAAATTATCAAAATATACTCATCTCTTAAATGAGGAAACACTATGCCCCAACTTTTAATCCATTTTTATAATTGATCCATGAGGGAAGTATACCACAAAGATAACACCACAAAGGTAAAAGTACCATGAAGGTAACACCACAAAGGTTACACAGTGAAGGTAAAAGTACCACAAGGTTAACACCACGAAGGTAACACCATGAAGGTAAAGTTACACAAAGGTAACACCAAGAAGGTAAAAGTACCACAAAGGTAACACCACAAAGGTAACAACACAAAGGTAAATTACCACAAAGATAACACCATGAAGGTAACACCACAAAGGTAAAAGTACCAAAAAGTTAAGAACTTAGATCACACTAGTTATATAACTTAAGTACAGAAGTAAAGATGATTATTCATAAATCTAGATCATCTTATTTTGTCGAGAGTCTCTTCTTTTGACCCACACAAGATCAGTATGTGCTGACCCACATAGGATCGCTGAGCGTTGACCCACACAAGATCTGACCCACACAGGATTGATATGTGCTGACCCACATAGGATCGCTGAGCGCTGACCCACATAGGATTGATAGTTACTGACCCACACAGGATTGCTATTCATTCTTCACGTCACAGCCAGCCACGAGATTCATGCACAAAGTACGTGTGATTTCAGGAGGATCCACTCCTCAAGCTATTGGTCATACCTAAACTACCACGAAGTTCCACAAATAAGTATCCCAAAGGACCGCCATGTCGTAAGGGTTCCAACGCGATAGACGGCGCATCGATCGGGCACCTGGTCAGTGAGATATGGGCACTTTTGTAAAAAGGCCCCGATTGGATTCAAGTCTGATCCAACCCAGGTCGCATGTCAAACTCTAAAAAAACTCACTTAGAGTATCTCAAAAGGACCACCTTGTCACTAGGGTCCTTATGCCATAGACGGCACATCAATCGGATGTCGGGTCAAGCCAAATGCATATTAAATCCTTTCAAAAACCAATTTCACACCACAAATATTAATCACAGAACATTTTATAATACTCACGAAATCATAAAAATTTTATCAAACAATGTTTAATCACAAAATAACCAACCTTGGGTGTAGAAATCCCTTAAAATCGGTGCGGAACTCCAACCACACCACCATCAAGAAATATCAAACCATAATCATGAATATCAAACCAAAAGACTCAAAATCAAACCCTAAAAAAATACCTGGATGTTGGAGAAAAGTAATCCCAAGAAAGAGAGGAAAGAAACCCTAAAGTAGGGGAAGAATAAGAGGAATAAGACACTTACGTGGTGAATTGGGGAGGAACTACACAAAATCTGGCAAGAATTCAAGGCACCAAGGGAGAAAGTATGAGGGGTAGGTGAACCTAGGGTCTAAAATCCTAAAGGATGGGAGAAAATGAGGTATTTGGGGGTTAAAATTAGTTGGAGAGAGAAAAGACCAAAAATTTTAATGAGATGGATAGGGCGCACAGTTAATCTGTACGGTTTAGAAAACTGTGTGGAAACTATGCTACATGCTCTGCATGAGAAGGGTCCTATCGCACGGTTACCTCTCATGGTCTAACTGGCCATTTCTTGGCCATGCGATAGCTACTGCCTCATCCTACAGCTAACACATGGTTACCTAGGTAGGGTGCCTGATTACTTTTAACTGTTCTCCAACAGTTTTCTAGGCTCAATCCCTCCAAAATTCATTATTTTTCTCCAAAAACCCAAATAAAATCTAGGGAAAAATATAGACCAAAAAATAAAGAAAACCATGGATGTGATAATTCTCCCCACCATGAAAACTTTTCGTCCCTGGAAAGTCAACTTGAATCTTGATCATAAAATAAAAACAGATACACTTTTTCAAACAATGATTTCCACTCCAAATTCTCATGAATATCATTCCCATGCATCAAAAGGATACAAAAAAATGGAATAGTATTCCCACAAATCAACTTCTCTTAGGAGTATACTATTTGTATCGGTCATTCAAACATGGATAAATCTGGATCTAACTCCAACTATTCACAATTAAACCTATGAGATAGATCTGAATTATACTTATTCAATTGGGAGTCATGGAATACATCATGGGTTGACATCAATTTAGAAGGAAAATATAACCTATATTCCACATTTCCAAACTGCTCAGTGATTTCAAAAGGTCTGACAAACCTCAACGTTATATTTACCTACATTCCCAAATGATGATTACCCAAATGTAGTACCACTTTCAAGAACACCTGGTCACCCATAAAAAACTAAATATATCAATTCCTCTTCTCATAATAAGATTTTTGGTGAATCTAAGCTGTAAATTATAACTTCATAATTAACTTTACTTTCTCATATGTCTCTTGGAAAAAGCTCGGTCCCAAAAGTGAGGTCTCACCCACCCCATCCCAACACAAAGGATACTAAAAAGGCCAACCATTGAACACCTCAAAATGATCCATTCAAATTGATGATTGGTAATTGTTATTATAAGAAAACTTGACCAATCCCAAATGGATATCCCAAGATCCTCTGAAATCCAAAACACATGCATAAATAATTTTCTCGAAAATTTAATTTTCCTACTCTGTCTGACCATCTGTTTGAGGATGGTATATCGTAATCATCTTGATATGCATCCCCAATTCCTTTTGAATTTCTTCCCAAAACTAAGAGGTAAAAAGGGGAGTCTCTATTAGAAAATTTTTTTAATGGAACACCATGAATCCACACCACTTTCTGAACATATAATTGGCCCAGATCATCCACCTTCGCTGAATCTATGATTGAAATGAAATGGGATGATTTGGTCAAACAGTCAATTACTACCCAAATATAATTCTTTCTCTAAGTTGTACGATTAAAGCTAATAATGAAATCCATGGTGACATCATCCCACTTCTAGGTAGGTATGGGTAAAATATGAAGAAAATCAGAGGGATTTTGGTGCTTTGTTTTCACTTACTAACATGTATAGAACTGTGAGATAAATTCATCTATATCCCATCTCATTCTCGGCCACCAGAACTACCAATCCACATCATAAAAAAAATTGACTCTAGTATGGACTATCCACTGAGACTAGTTGTTATCCTCCATCACCACCTTCCTTAGAGACAATGACACCACAAAGCATACCTTAAATCACACAATTCCCTTGGGATATGATGACCAACCAGAAAGTGTCTCCCCACCATGAAGAAACTACATATACTACTAGAACAGATCATATCCAACATAATTTTACTAAATAAATTCTATAAGGGAAGTATTCATTTGAAAACTTTCCAAGAAATCATCTCCACTATGCTCCTTGGTCTCCAGATGTAACTGTGAAATAAAATCCATCAACCTCCACTCATCACTGAACTCTTGTAACACCTGCACAAGTACTTTTATGCTCAAAGCATCTTACACAACATTCCCTTTAACTTGGGTATAAATGATTTCAAAATTGAACCCCTATAGATACTCAACCCAACATCACTGCCTCAAGTTCAAATATTTCTGGGAGAAGATGTAGGCCAAGATTTTATGATCAGAATAAACCACAAATTTCTCACCAAAAATATAATAGTGACACGTCTTCAAGGCATGAATCACCACTGCTAACTCCAAGTCATGGGTTGGATAATTATTTTCAAGTGGTCGGAGTTTGTGAGAACCATATTCCACCACATGATCATATTTAATAAGCACACACCTGAGACTCATACCTAAATCAACATAATAAATCACATACCCCTTTCCTAATTCTGGAAAGATCAACATGGGAGTGGTAGTCAACCGCCACTTCAAATACTCAAAGGACGCCTGACATTCTGGTCCCCACTCAAACATCACCCCTTTCTTAGTGAGCACTATCATAGAGGAATTAAGCAGAAATAAATCCTGAACAGACCACTTATAATAACCTAACATGCCAAGGAATATTCTGATCTTGAACACATTCTTCAAATTTTCCCATGACATAACTGCAATGATCTTCTGAGGGTCCATAGAAACCCCTTTCTCTGAGATCACATGACCAAAAAAAATTATTTCCCTAATCTATAAAGTGAAATTTGAGGACTTTTCAGAGAGTCAGTGACCCTGAAGAGTTCCCAGAACAATCCTCAAATGGTGCTCATGTTCTTATTTGGATCCGGAATAATACCTCTGTAGAATTATCCAATCCTAAAGGCATGAACAAATACTCAAAGTGGTCATACCTTATTCAAAAATCTATTTTCGAAATATCAACCTTTCTTACCTTTACATGGGGGTAACCCAAATGTAAATATATCTTGGAGAATCACTTTTCCCACTTTCAACTGATTGAATAAGTTATCAATTTGAGGAAAAGGATACTTGTTATTGATAGTTACCTTATTCAATTTTTGATAATCGATACATAACTAGAGATATCCTTCATCCTTCTTCGTGAACAAGACTGGGGAGGACCAAGGAGAGATGCTCGGGAAAATGAACCCTTCGGATTCCAAATCATTTAGATGTACCTTTAATTCCCTTATATTGGTGGGGGCCATAAGATATGAGGGAATAGATTTTAGTTTTGTCCCCAGTGCCAAATCAATTGAAAACTCCACATCTTTCTCTAGGGGTAAACCATAAAACCATCTGGAAAAACCTATGGGAAATCATCCACTAGATGATGTAATCCTCCCTTAGGAGCACCACCACCATCCTCCAACATGAGTAAAAATAATTGAAAATCAATATTTCCAAACTCCATGGGTGGAGGTCTAGCACGGCCTGACCGAGGATCCCATTCTCTGAAAAAAAAACTTGATTACTCCCATAAAGGGCCATGAAACTCACCTGCCTCCTATAAAAATCAATGTGCACTTGGAAGCACACCAACCAATCCATGACAATGATTACATAGAAGAGGTCCATATCTAGTACCATGAAATCCCATTCCATCTCAACCCCTGACATGGAGAGCACACAAGATGGGAACCTGAGACATCGCTCATTCCTCTTACCCAATGGTGTTACTAACTCCATTGTTAAGGACATCAGCTTGGTGGGAAAATTCAACAGATTCACAAGGTTGTAAAAGATAAAATAAATAGATGCACCAATATCAAACATAACAGTATCTATGGAAGATGCAGTTAGGATGGTACCTTGAACGAATGAGGTCCCTACATTGGGTCCCACTGGTGCCTGATCTATAGCATGAAGATGCCTGGTCTATGCCTGAGTCTGAACATGACCACAACCCTATATCTTTTTCCTGAACTAACTCTAACTAGAGGAAGATCTAGTCCCAATGTCATGACCAACAAACTGATATCCTGCCATCTTGGACGGTTTTGACTGAGCTTTCATTCTCCTAGAGGCCAAAGATCCTTCCCCACTCTAATATAGGCACATCATCTTGCAAAAATGACATAAGTGACCCATAAATCCTCATTGATGACAAGGATTAGGAAGGGATTTACACACAGGTCGGATTTGTCTCACCTTACTGCAATGTTGTCACACAAAAAACCCTGCATCAGAATCCACAGTTGAAGACTATTGGGAAGGATGGTCTGAACTGCCACCTCCCTTTCCCCCCTACTCATCTCACTTCTTCTTATTCTCATATGAACTGATGATACCCATCACTGACATAGCCCTAGAGGCACTATACCTTCCCTTTCATTCAATCTAAACCATAAAATCTTGATCAACTACTTCGTCATAGGTCTTTAACTTGAATAGAAATACTTGAGAATAGATATCTGGTCGTAGACCCCTTTCGAATCTCTAAGCCTTCATCTGCTCATTAGAAACTATTTTGGGATTATACCAAACTAGGTCAGTGAAGTGGTTGGAATACTCCATCAATGAATGGTCCCCCTGAACAAGATCCATAAACTCCTGGGATCTATAATATGTTGAGACCTCAAGGAAATATTGGTCATTAAAGACCTACTTGAAGTCCTTCCAACTCATTTGGTCATGCTTCCCAGCTTGAACCACTGAGTCCTACCACCTTCGACTGGGACCTTCTAGCAGAAAATAAGTGCATTTATCCCTGACCTCTTCAAGAGTATCATTGAACTCAAACATTCACTCTATCTTCTCAATCCACTCCTTAGCTTTCATAGGTTTTGTGATACCTCAAAATGAATGAGGGTTGTTCTTGAGAAACACTTGGGCTTTGTCCTTCCATGGACTAGGTTCAGCTTCTCTAATGGGATCATGGCTAGGAACCACTCCTTATCCCATATCCTGAACAACCTGAACCATATCTTCTACCAACCTTTGATCAAGCGGTGAGGGATAACTCTCTTTGGCTTCCTCTCATGGTTGTAAGGGAATTCTCTAGGGAGGCATGTGTCTACAAAAGGCATCAGTCACAAGAAAAATCATTAATACAACCAAGTCTGAAAATTTTCATAAATAATAATAAATATTTACAAATAAAACTTTTCAGAACAATGTAGCGACCAATCCACTTCACCCCCACCCAATGTCCATGTATAGTCTGCAACCTGTATGTCCCTTCCTAAATGAGTAGTCAAAAAAATCCAAACATCCCATGTTGACTCAATTTTTTTCATAAGGTGTGTTGGCCAGGAATCCTACTCGCAACTAGAACTCTGAGACCCAATAGGTCTAGCTTCATTCTATCTAGACTCATCCCAAATAAGATGAACCAAAGAGAAACCTCCCTCTGATACCATTTTTTCACAAACCAATCCAGGTCGTCATCCAAACCAGCGCCCAACCTGGTCTGTGGAAAGGATCGAAGGGTGTTCTCGATCCCCACGGACGGAAAAAAGTGATCAGGTATCAATAATAACATAAGGAAACAATTAAACTGAATTTAAAATCATAAAATAACCAACAATATAAATAAAAAAAAATTGAAAATCATAATCAAACAAGCCTTTAACAATTTCCATATTTCAAGTTACAAGTTAAAAAAACCAAAAAGGATACTAAAAAAGGGAGAACCAAAAACCAACTCGAAAACCACCACATGGAAATAGGAGGATCACCCTCAATCCACCTCCACAACACCGCACCAAGAAGGACCACTAGCAACCCAAATCACCATCTCCAAAAGTTTTACCCTTACCTGTGTCAAACATTACCAAGTCTACTTACACCCAAAGGTGTAAGTAGTGTGTAATCCTAGGCCTAGTATGATTCCACCCAATAAGTATTCCATGCAATAAACATTATAAAATAAATAAACTTAAAAGTTTTATGAATAAAGTCTAGAGTAATTTTAAGGAAAACAACATTTCAACAAAACATGCTTTCTTTTAAAATAAACAGTAAAGTATATTATATATCGACGGTAGGTTCTATATCACCATAAAGAACTAGTCACAGAAAAGTAACCCTAGGAACTAATCGAAATGGGCCACTAGAACCTCATATCTCAATGAAACATGGATTTGAAACCACAACTAACAACATTCTCGTGCACGATTCACTAGGAGGGGACACCCTAATAGCCTAGTGGTCTCCAATCCTTGTAAATATTTAGTTAGTGTTATCATTGTCAATCCTTCTAAGTGAAACAGGGTTAGATCCACTTCTATATCACTAGTACACTAGTCCTAGACTTCCCACCTAGCTACCCGGGGTTCCCTTTGTGCTCAATCAAGTTCCAAATTTCACATAATGTACCAATTTCACATTGCACATGGAAAACAATGCATTACACTCACCAAATGAAACTATTTTTACACCCAAATACCTTTCTAAAATCATACTCACCAAAACCTTTTCCAAACATGGTTCTCTCCACATACATAATTAAATAAACCAATTAAAAAATTTATAAAACATTTCCAAATAGCATAAGAAGGATTTTCACATGAAACACCCCCAATTTCATATAGAAAAAACCAATTTCAAGACAAATACATATTATATCCTTTTAAAAACCACATTAACACCACACATATTAATCATAGAACATTCTAAAATACTCAAGAAGGTATAAAAAAATTATCAAATAATGGTTAAGCACGGAATCACCTACCGTGGGTGTAGAAATCCCTTAAAACCAGTGTGAAACTTCAATCGTACCTCAGCCTCACCACAAGAAAGAAAGATCAAACCATAATTATGAATATTGAACAAAAAGACTCAAGATAAAACCCTAAAAATGAATCCCTAGATGTTGGAGAAAAGGAATCCCATGAAAAGAGGGAAGAAACCCTAAATTTGGGGAAGAATAGAAGGAAGAAGGCACTTACTTGGTGAATCGAGGAGCAACCGCACCAAATCTGGCAAGAAGTCAAGGCCCCAAGGGAGGAGGAAGAAGCAGGAGGCAAGCCTAGGGACCAAAATCCAAAAGGAGGGTATAAAATGAGGGATTTGAAGTTAAAATTGATGGGATAGAGAAAACACCCTATTTTTTAATGAGTTGGACAAGGTGCATGGTTAGTCCATGCAGTTTGGAAAACCGTGTGATGACTATGTTACACGCTTTACCTGAGAAGGGTCAAACAGCATGGCTACCTCACACAGTCTGACTGATCATTCATTGGCTGTGTGGTAGCTACTACCTCAACCTGTAGCTGACACATGGTTACCTAGACATGGCGTACAGTTACTTATAACTATGCGTAAATTGTGCACTACGATCTATGCCTCCAAAATTCACCATTTTTCTCCAAAAACCCAAAAAAAATATAGGGTAAAAATATAGATTGAAAAATAAATAAAAATACCTCAAAAGAAAATCACGGATGTGACAAACACCATGACATCCTACATTTTGGATGCTATGATAGAAATTTGTATTCTTTCTTATATAGCACACAGTCATTCGGGTAAGCATATATTTTCTTGTACCCCAATACCATCGAGCATAATACTTTCTTCTATTTATAATGTGGATATGGAATATCATTCTCTTTAGGAAGAACATTTTTCAAAAATTGTATCAACTCTATAAAACCCTTGTCACTCCATCCATTTTTCACCTTCAAGTTAATCAATATTAACAAGATCGATAAAACCTTAAATTATTTATAACCTGGATACAATGGTTTTTAAAAATCACCATATAGGCGCTCAATTTTTAGGTCTTTATCAATTAACAATACTTAAATAAAATGAATCATTTCATAAATTTGATTATAATTATCATCTTGCAAAGCATCATCAGTAATAGATCTGAAGTTCCTCCTAGTTTCACCCTGCTAAATCCAAGGGCTATAACTCAGATTAAAACAATGAAAAATTAAATGATCTTTGATCTATCTTCTTTTAATCTTAATTCTATTTTAAAAAATTTATCATTTATAGAAAAAAATTTCATTTTTAAAATATTTCATATAGAAAATTCCAAAAAAGCATCGACACCTACCTCATATTCAGCACCTATTCAAAGTGTAGTAATCCAAATTTGACTCATTATTATATATAACAAATATAAAAAATTTAAAATAAGTTAATATGATTTCAAATTTAATTAAAATTTTACTTTTATAAATAACAATAAAAAATACCATAACATATTTCACAAAAAAACAATATATTTGATAAACCAAAATATAAAGTTGAACATATTAAATTATCATTATTTAATAAAAAATCATAGACCTTAATCTAAAAAATCCTCCATAAATTAAGAAACATATAAGATGTGTGAATAATTGAAACTAAAAATAAAAATACCTTAGATGCACAAAAAATAAAAATAATAAACACAAACTGTAAATAGATATTTGAACTAGGATGATTGAGAAGGTGAATCAAATAGTAAGAAGGTGCAAGTGGTGGCTGGCTATGGGTAATGACATATGGTGAATAGAAGATAAAGAATAATCAATATAAAATTCAATTCTAAAATACAAATTTAAATTAAAACAGATTGGATGCACAAAAAATCAAAATAAAAAATATAAACCATAAATTGATATCAAATCCAGAATGACTGAGAAGTTAAAACCAATGAGAATTGGTCACATGTAGATAATGATAGATGACGATGGTAAATGACAACTACAAGATAATGTGTCATAAAATAAAAATTGAAACAAAAAATAAAGATATCTCGAATGCACATAAAATGGAAACAATAAACACTAACTGTAGATTGAAATATGAACCACGGCGAGCGATAACAACGATAAGAAGTATGAGCAGCGGTCAATGATGGGTGACTATGGATGGCGGTGGTAGATTCCAACACTAAAATAAACTGACATCAAATGAAAATTGAAACTGAAAATATAAATATCTAAAATTAATGAAAAATGTAAATAATAAATACTAAGATTAAATTAAAATCAAAAACTAGATGAGTGACACTGAGCACGAGCAGTGGTCGATTGATGGGAGTCCATTTAAAGTGGTGGTAGATACCAAATGAAAGATATTTAGGCCAAGGATTTAAGAATGAATAAATTTGATTCCAAGTATTTAATAATGAAGATATTTGAATCCATGGATCAAATATTTTTAGGGTTAGGGTTTGTTTTGTGAGAGAGAAATGAGATTTGTTGCATGAATAAAGAAACAAAAATGACTCCTCCCAATCTAGATTAAAATTATAAAGCTTTTTAATGTCAGATATTCAATAAATTATGTGGAAATTTAGATATTTCAACGTCATTTATTCCATAACTGACATGGAAAGTAAGATCTTCCATGTCGATTACTGGATAACTGACTTGAAAATATTTTAGTTTTATTTTCTATGTCAGTTATTCAATAACCAATGTGAAATATCTTATTTTCCATGATAATTTTTGATAACCAATATGGGAAATACTACCACAATATTTTTCATGTTGGTTATTCAATAACCGACGTGACAAAATAGTTTTCCATGTCAATTATTGGATAATCGATGTAAAAAAATCTAGCGGTTTTATTTTCCACATCGGTTATAGATAACTGATTTGAAAATGTATAGAGGAAAATATATTTTTTACAAGTATATCTAGAAAAGTGGGTATTGTCTATCTATCACACCATTCTTTTTCTTATGAGTATTTTACTTTTATATGATTCTAATACATTACATGAAAGGTTTTTATGTACCTTATTCATTAGTTGCATTAAAATATATGTAAATATAATTAGTTTTTATTTTTGTAAAATTAATACAAATCATATGTTGTATAAAGAGTTATACATGAATATTTTTTTGGATATATTAATTTTTTTGAAGGCATAATATACTAAAATAATCATTATAAGAATGCATATATGAAGGAAATATATATACTAAGTGTTATATTCCTTCCAAATTGAACACTTTATGAGAAATTGATTATATAATGAGGTAGGTTTTACTAAAACAGGATGCTTATGCATTATCTTCTATAAGGAAAACAAGTTATGGGTGACCCTAATAGAATTAGTTGCCTGTATTTGGAATGAACTTTGAGGAATACTCGGATATGAAACATTAATGGTTGGGATACCTAAGGTATAGATTTTATATAATCCATATTATATAATGGGAAATGATTTTTCCAATCAATTATCCAAGAGTTATATATGTTATGACTGACATGATAGTCTACCCAAATAGCTATGTAATGGTAGAAACACTAAAACTAAACCAAATCATAGTGAAATATGGATATTGGACCACTAATTCATTTGATGTAATTCTAAGGGGTATTCATTTTATTAGGATAATATTTTAAAAAAATATTTATTAAATGATTGTAAAGTATGATATTCACTTAATAAAAACTTTTTTTGTACATAAAAATGGAATCATCATCATCAAACTTGAATTTGAGATCAATTATAGAGAAATAAAATATTAATAGAAGCAGTTTTATTCTTTTTTAAAGAAACATAATAATTTTTATTAAGTAAGATAGAATAATATATGTATTAGAGTAAATCCTTCTTGAGTATTTAAAGGTTTAAGTTGTTCAAAAAGGGAATCTAGATGCTTATAAGAAGCATAAAAGGTTTAATTTTATGGTTTCAAATCATTATTTAGATGAAAATTACCAATAAAATTTTAGTCTCCACCTATATACTCAATATAATTTTTTATTACATGGAGATATTGGGGTTTCATTTTGGGTTTGATCTAGATATAAACTTTATTTTTCAATCATTATTATAAAATGTATGGTAATATGAATGAATTAAATAAATATTTTCCCAATTTATTTAAAGTATTAAGGATGATATGAGGAAGATATGGGAGATTCAAATTTGTTTCTATGTTGATAATATAAAATGGAAAAGTTTTAATCTGGAATAACAAAATCAGGGTGTGAAATAATCCGTATAGTAAAATGAAACCTAATATGGGTATAAGTAATGTGAGGTAATGTTTTTATTATATTGAATAAATTAACAACTAGAATACCTAAAAGAGTTTAAAAACTTTTTAGAGCATCTATGGTAGGTATTAATGTTATAAAAATAAATTCTTTTCTTTTATAGTGTATATGATACCAAATGTATATTTTATAGTTATTATAAATATATACGAGTTCAGAATTAAGGCAAGAATTAATGAAGCTTATAGTTTGAATTTGTGTGATTAAGCAAAGGGTTTTCAAACCATAGATTTGAATTCAAAAGAGTATTTCAATATTAAATGGATCTATATAAAATATATGTATTTTCATATTATTTTCTCTTATATGATAAGAATAGCTATTTATAAGCAAAGAGTAATTATAAAAAATATGAGATTATAGTTCCGTTACACATGGTTATGACTGATCTAATTATGTAACATGATTTTAAAAAATAAAGATAAAAATATTTAATCTAGGATAAAAAGTTTTATCTAAGTTATTTATTAAAATATAAGGGATAAATCTCTCCCCTTTAAAGTAATTTAAAAAAATAAAATCTTTTTTTAGAATATTACTCAAAACATATAGAATTCCATATAAGATATGGTTTCTAATAGTTTATTTGTTAAGTATTCCCATAAAGGAAATAATTTTTATTTATTAACACAAAATATTTTGTGTATTAGATATATATATATACACACACATAAATATATATGTTATAAAATATAATTTTTAAGTGGAAAATGGGAGTTTGTTTGAACTTATAGAAGATCTAAGTGTAACAAATAAATTGTAATAACCCAATTAATTTTAATAGTAAATAAATTACATGCCTTATTAATATTCATGAATTATATTATATAGATTTATATTAATTATAATAATATTAAGTAATTTTTCAATCAAAAAAAATAGTTTTATTTTTACTAAATCAGTACATATATTATATAATTTTATTTAAAATATTTATTTCAAATTTTAGAATTTTAATTTTAAAAAAATGAAATAAATTTCTATATCATCAAACCAAAATTACCTTAGATTTATTTTTTGGGATTTCTTTTGAAAAAGTTTATTTTTGTGCAAATAGAAGAAAATACCAATTTTTTAGAAAATCGTCTTTTCTTTCATGTATTTACAAAGTCACATTTTGTTTTGTATTGGTTTTATAATTTAATTACTTCCTTTTGATTAAAAATAATATAATAAATGTTATTATAATCAAAATTACAATTTATTTTGGTATAAAAACATTTGAGTACATAAAAATGCATTTTTCTAGAAAACTGTTTTTCAACGTGTTTTGCGGGTTTATTTTAAAATTAATTTCTGCCATTTATAGAAATTTAATTTGATAAAATTTAATCCATAATTTTTATAATAATTTAAAAAAAATTATGATCCCAATTTAATTTTTTTTCATTATGTCTAGTAACTTTAGTAATAAAGTCAGTTATCACTGTAAGAGTAAAAACATGTTAAAAGGGTTAAAAATGAAATGATAAGAGTTAATATGACCTCAAAACTTGTATAAATAATATAATATATTAATATTTAAACACTATATAATATAATAATTTGTGATTATTCATTTAGGATCCATTTGTCTTGAGTAAGATATTAATATATTTTAATCTTTTGAAAAATTCCAAGTGTGTCCTCTCCTCCACACATAAAAGGACACCCCATCTCCTCTTTTGTACACACTTCAATAATCTCTTATATCATCCAATACATATTCAAATCCCTTCCTAAAATTCCTCCCTACATACTATATGTATTATTTTATCATAATACCATACTAAAATGGTTTTAAGTATAAACCTAAGTAGGTTGTCCAAAGAGGATGTATAGTTATTAACTGGGTGTTTTCTTTTATATTTACTCTTTTACCTACTAAAAATATATACTAACCCTTGGGATATAGTAACATAATTATATCCCATATAATTAAATGTTATTATTTTTATGTTATAACCCTTTTCACTACTTTTTCCATCTTATGGTAAATGGAAACATCGCTCGTGCTTATGTGTGGACTGCCACCTCCGTAAAGAGATGTGTTTCATTTTTCATCACCTAATTATATGACTAGTTAAAATAATTAAAAAATGAATATATATGATATTAATGAAATAATTTTCATTATTTAAATATAATATATCATCTATTTTCTTACCTTTCTATACATTGAAAAATGATAACGTCATTTGTGTGTATTTGTGGAATACCACCTCCACAAAGCAATGCAATTAATTTTTCATTTTCACCATATAAGGATGATCTTAAAGTTATAACTAGTTAATAAATATGACATGTATATCATATTAATGATTCTATAAAATTAAAATATTATCTACTTTATTCCTTTTCCACCCATTATAAAATTGAAAACGTCGTTCATGTGTACGTACATACTACTGCCACCATGAAATGATGTGGTTCATTTTCTATGACTGACTTACATGGTTATTTTTAAAAATATATATAATTTAAAAATATTATAAATATAAAAATTTAATATTATTTAAATAATGGAAGCATAACCCCTTTGACTATGGTCAACACACCGATGTGGTTTTGAGGTTATAAACCAAACAACTATAAAACGTTCAACATGAACTTAACCATTTTAGTATCTAAAATAAAACATCGTAATAAATAAAATAAAAGGAATAATAATAATTAAATGAGAAATAAAAAGGTTATTAAGAAAGTATAAAACTAATATAATTTTGTTATTCAGGGTTTAGACAACGTACAAAGTTGGACGAGACTTAAGGTAATGGATTTTCATTAAAAACATTACTTAAAATGTCTTAAACTCTTTATCCTCCATATACATGTTCTTTTAAATGTTTCTATAATATTTTAATTTCTGATTCAAAGTTTGTTAAGATAATTTTTTATATATTTTAATTTCATTACAAAGTTTTAGAAAGTAATATTTTAAACCTTTTTCATATGGTTTATTTTTGAATTTTTACAAAAGTGAAAAAAGAATGTCGTTTTTAATGTATATGGTTTGACTAAATTTTCCAGAAATAATATCCATTATATTCTAACATGGATTTCAAATAATATACTATTCCCACTCTTCTGAGAATTTTTCATTATTAAGAATTTTTTTAAATTAATATATATTTCTTCATATTTTTATAAGAAAATGGAAAGCACTTTGCTTATGGATTCAAATGAGTTTTTCAAGGGTTTAATGATGAAAATTGAAAGATATAAAATGTTTTTTTCCATGATATAGTACTTTATAATTATATATGATTATGGCTGATCCTGATAAAACTTATATAATAGGTCATCCTGATATATCTCTCTAATTCATTGGGTAATGTTCCTTATATTCAAAGGATAGAAGGGAATAAACCATGGAGGTTTATCCAATATATTTAACTAGGATCTGGTTATTTATTAAATGAGTGAACACAAGTTATGAATATAATACTTTAAAATTCTTACAAGGGTTTTAGTTTTCTTGATATGGGGTTTTAAGGTTTACTTTAAACAAAAAATTCCCCCATGTGGATATGATTTATTTTATATGCTCAAAGAATAATGTTGTAAAGGTAAAAATTTTATGGGATTTCATTTTTTCACTAGAATAATTTATTTTTTCTTTAATATCCCTTATTAATATTTTTTTCTCATCCCACATTTTTAAATGTTTTTCATAATGTTTAAGGATGAGTACGAATAAATAAGGAATCATGTTGAGAGTCATAAATATTTTTCATGAAAATAAAACATGTTTCATTTTAATAGATTTATATTGTGGGAAAAATTGACACTTAGTGGAAGTGTCTAATTTTTAATTTATGGGTTTGGTATGTAATATTTATGACCTAGTTCTCTAAGACTATAAACCTAAAAAAGGTCTTATGGAATATAAGAAAGTGAATTCTTATCTAAAAACTAAATATTATGTAATTTTTTAAAGATATTTTCTTATAGTTGTTATAAAAGGAAAGGTTTAGATAACTTTATAAGTTAGTAAAATATTAATATAATACCATTGAGAGATTCTAATTTATTTTTATTTTGAAATTATATAGAATTTCAATATTAACATGTTTCTTTATCTAATCTATGTCTGTTTGGAAGGGTTTTCCTTAGAAGAAATAGGGAAGATAAAGTAGGAAGGTATCAAGAGGAAAATATCATTCCAAATTAATAGCCTTGAATGGTTGGAATTAGAACTGAGTAGTTTTTTGCAATAATGGATCAATTCACATAGGCTATAAATGATGTAGGTATCCATGTTAGAGAGAAACCATATTTACCACAGAGGAACCTATCTATAGTTGAGCATTTCATAAAACAGAACCCTTTGAATTTTGGTTGAACCTTAGATCTAGTGGTATCTAATAGATGTATCAATGATCTATAAAATATATTTTTATTCATTGGATATTCCAAATATTAAAATTTAACCCTTTTTATTTACCACTTTGAAGATGAATCTGATCAGTGGTGGTTATTGGTTAATAATACCATCAAGAGAGGTGAGATTAATTCCATATAATGGGATATATTTAAGTATCTTTTCCAAAAGAAATATTTCCCTAAGTCTTTTAATCTCAAAATAGAGAAATGATTTTTGGAATTAAGGGGAAAGTGGGTAGATTTAGTATCTACTTGTGACGAAATTATTACAAGATTAGTCAAGTATGCACTGAATTGCATTCAGGAACTTAATAGTAAAATTAATAGATTTTACATAGGATTTAAACAAAGTTTATAAATAGTATTGTCCCCATAGAAATTTAAAATTTCTAATAAAGTTATTCACTATAATGAAAGATTTGATGTGGAGTTTTCTGACATTTTTGTACCTCATGATGATAAGAGTAATAAGCAGTAAAGGTGGTAATAAATGGAGAATAATTCAACTATGAAATATATAGGTAAGACCCAAACATGTTCCAAGTGTGGTAAATAACATTTTAGGGAATGTTTGATGGGATCTGAAAAGTTTTATCAGTGTGGTAATTTTGGTCATATGGCTCATTTCTGTAAATATAAGAGTCATAATCAATCCAATAATGGGGTAATAGATAGTCATCCAACGGTGAGATGCTTTAATTGCAATGAGTTGAGTAATTATGATAACATGTGTCTAAAGTTAGTTACTTAGGGTTTAATCATCAATATCTAAAGGAAAAAGGCATGTAAAATCATTTTCTGATACTATAGTTCATGTTTTTCCCTTTAATGAAGGGGTGATAGGTACATTAATTATCTTTTCAAATTATGATAATGCCTTTTTTGACTCTGGATCATTAAATTATTTCATTTCTGAGAAATTTGTATGTAAATTGGGAATATAATCTCATTAAAAAAAGATATAACTTTTGGTTAAAACTCTTTATGTAAGTATTAAAGAAACCAATATATTTAGGAATCTTCCTCTTGTTATCAATGGGATGATTTTTCCTACAAATCTTGTTGAACTGACCATAGTAGAGTTTGATGTTATTTTGGGTAGGAATTGGATTTTAGTTTATAATGATAAGATATATTTTAGAGCTAAAAAGTTATATTCAATGATTGTATACCTTTGATAACATATCAATAATCTGATAAATTTATTAAAGGTAGAAGTGAAAGTTACCTAGCTCATATTTTTTAAAAGAAATAAAATGTTCAAACTAGTGATGTTCTAGTAGTGAATTAATATAATTATGTATATCCTAATGATTTTACTGGTGTTATTTATATTGTTTCAATGAGGTTTCCTTATGAATTTTCCATTCCTCTATGTTTTGAAAATCACAAACACTCTATCTTAAGGAAAATTATATTTTATCTTAATAAGGAAAAGTTTCCTTCTCTAAGGAAATTTTATCACAACCTATGTTTTCATTGTTTATAGTCTCTCTAATTATAACTCATATTTTCCTAAGTATAAAAATTCATATTCACATTTAAAACCTCGTAATTCTATAAATACTTAGATATAGAGTGTTCTATTTTCAGGTTCTGAATTCAGGTTTCGAATTCTCTGAAATTTAGACTCTGATTTCTCTGAAATTTAGATTCTAAATTCTCTAAAATTCAGGCACCGAATTCCTAGGAATTCAGACTCTAAATTCCTAAGAATTTGGACTCTGAATTCCTTATAATTTAGACTCCAAATTCCTCAGAATTCAGACTCTTAAATCCTTAGAATTCAGACTCTCAATTAGTTAGAATTCAGACTCCAAATTCTTTAGAATTCAGACTCCGAATTCCTCAAAATTCAGACTCTAAATTCTCTAAAATTCAGATTCCAAATTCTCTGAAATTCAATCTCCAAATTCACTAAAATTAAGATTCAAAATTCCTCAAAATTCATACTCTAAATTCCTTAGAATTCAGACTCGGAATTCCTCAAAATTAAGATTTGAAATTCATTGAAATTCAGACTCTGAATTCTTTGAAATTTAGATTCCAAATTCCTCAGAATTCATACTCCAAATTCCTCAAAATTCAGACTCTAAATTCCTCAAAATTCAGGTTCCAAATTCATTTTAATTCATACTCCTAAATCTATAGAATTCATATTCTGAATTCCTTGAAAAATAGAATCCAAATAACCATGATCTATTGTCTCTAAATGTCTATTTGGTTAGACTCTGAACTTTATTTTTTCCTAGACTATGAAAAATATCTTTGGTTAAGAAACCTTATTTTTCTTATACTTATTATAGTCATGAAATGATGTCGTGCAATCTATTTCTAACAAACCATTGTTTGAGTAACACGTGTATAGGTCCCTCTGATATTCAACGAAAAATATGACCGTTGGAGGATGGATGCGACCATTTAAGAAGTAACTATAAATAGGATCTCATTTGAATGGGATCTATATAAAGAATTACCTATTGATCACTCAAGATATTTCATGATATTGAAGTGATTTGTAGAGATAGAGACTCTCTTGCCTTGTGCGTACTGAACATCTTGTTCAGATTACTTTGTGTGACTCTTATTGTTGTTGTGATCAATTGAGGACTTCTGGGGATAGGAAGACAGAGGTGATGACTACCTTAAAGTTTGAGGAACTCTAGGGATAGGATTATAGAGGCTCTTACTACCTTAAAGATCGAGGGCTTCTGGGGATAGCAAGGCAGATTCTAATATTTTTATCGAGGGCTTACCCTGGTGCGGGTAAGACAGACTTTCTTGAAAGTATAAATCAAGGGACCTTTATCCAAGTTTCTTGGATACCCTTATCTTTGGGTTAAAAGATTTAATACTTGTTACTTGTTTTGTTTCAAGTTTATCTTCTTTGTATTTTGATAAATGAATAAATTATAACCTTCTTATACTTTCTTGTACTTTTGTGTACTCTAATAAGTGATATTCTATATGCTTTAAGGTATGATATTTTCCTTGTAAACTTTTCTTAAGTTTCATTTCTGGAACCATATTTCTAGAACCTAGCAAGTTTGTATAACTAAAATAGGTCTTGTAAATTTACCTTGTTTAACTTTTTTAAACATAGTTTTCCTTATGATTAAAAATGAAAGTTTTTAAACATACATTTCACCCCCCCCCCCCTCTTGTAATTGAGCATCTATATTCATATTTCAATACTACAATTGGTATCAGAGGAGGTCTTTGGAATACTTATATTCACATATAAGTTTTCTAGCACAAGTTTTCATTGTTCTAAATATTTTCTTTACTTAGGGATTTTTATCCTTGTTTACATACTTTTACTATTAACAAGAATCTATGGAAATATATTTTCTCAGAATGGAAAGAAAGAATATCGGTTCAATTGAAAATATAAATCCTACATAACAACCTATTTTTGATGGGAATAATTATGAATATTGGAGAGATCATATGAATACTTTTATTATTAATACTGGAGTGGACAATTTTTTTATGCTTATTGAAGATTACAAGATTCCTGATAAGGAATTTAAAACCTTCACCAATCAAGAAAAGTCAAAATATCAACTAAACTACAAGGTACGTAATACTTTGTTGTGTTCCATGACCAGGAATATATATAGTCAGATTTATTCTTGTGAAGATGCTAACTGTATCTGGAATAAATTGGAGGTTACTCATTCTGGTACATCTAATGTTATAGAAACTAGAAGAGCTATGCTTAGAGTAGAATATCATGGATTTTTATTTCCTTATGCAGAGCCAGTTTTCAAATTGCAACAAAGTTTTATGACTATTGTTAACATCCTACAATCTATGGGTGAGAAATGTTTAGATGATGAATCACTTGTGGAAAAAAATTATATATATCATGCCTAATGAGTGGGAATCTAAGAGAACAGCTATTGATGAGAATAGAAAAGTATTTCAAATTTATATTGATGATCTTTTTGGAACTCTTCTTCAACATGAGACAAGAATGAAAAGATATGTTGATATGAATAAGAAGAAAAATAGTAATGGTAGTGTAGATTTTACTACTACTAAAGTCAAGACTCCTGAAAGGGTTACAAGATCCAAGTCAAAGAAAGTAATTTTTTTATCTTAATCTAGTGAAATTAAACCTAGTGATAATGGACTAGCTAATCCTGCTCTAAGGATGAACAAGATAGTTGGAAAGAAATATTTTCATTATATATATAAGAAGAAAGAAAGAAAATACAATAAAGACTCGGAAGTCACATGCTATAAATGCAAAAGAGCAGGGTATATCAGGTTGGATTGTCCTATGCTTAAGAAAAAGGATAAAAAATAAAATCATTATGAAAGGAATATAAAGAAATACTACAAGGATGAAGATAAGAATGTATTGAAAGCTAATGACACCTGGAGTTCCAGTGGTGGATACTCCTCTGATGAATCCTCAGAGTATTAATCTTCTGGTCAGAAGAATCTTGGTCTACTAGCCAGACTATCCATTGAAAATCATTGTCTAATGGCCAAGGTACACAATGCAGAATCTATCACTAATGTATCATTGAATGCAAATTATACTGATGATAAATACTATAAGTCTTCAAATGAAGAATTTTCTTCTAATGAAGATAATATATTACCTACTTATGAAGAAGTGTCTAGGTTTTCTAAACTTCTTGAGAATGAAAATTTTAAACTCAAGAAAAATATTGATAAGGAAAATTTTAGAATTCCTATTTTAACTAAAGAAGTATTAGTTCTCTCTAAAGATCTTGATAAGAAAATTTATGATTTTTAAAGTATTTCTAAAAACCTTGAGAAAGTTAATTCTGAGAAGGATAAACTTTCTAAGGATCTCTAAAATGTAATTTCTAAGAAAAATATTTTAGAGACTAACTCTAGTTCTAAAACTAATGATTTTAAGGATAAAAACTTGGTTAATAAACTAAAGTTGGAAATATTTTCCATGAGGAAGTGTTTGTCAACCTTTACCTCTGGTAAGGAAAATTTTGACAAGATTTATTCACAAATTTGACTTCTAAGGAATAGTAATGGATTTGGTTATACTCATTATAAGACAGCTTTTAGTAATAAATATTTTGTTCCTAAAAGTGCTCCCTTCTGCACTAAATGTCAGTGTGGTGGACATTGGGAAAAAATTCTTCTTTAAATAAAACTTTGTCTTTAAGTTTTCATAAAGTTTATTTTTCTAAGAAAATGTGGATTCCTAAAAGCTTACTTCCTAAAATTTCTAGATCCAAGAAAATTTGGATTATGAAAGTCTAACACTCTTATTTTCAGGAAAATAAATATAGTACCAATAAAAACACATGGTAAATGGATAGTGGATGTTCATGACGTATTAATGATAACAAAAACTTCTTTTAAAATATTATCAAGACAAAAGGAGGAAAATTAACTTTCGGAGATAATTATTAGGGAGAAATAATTGGTATAGGTAACATTTTTCTTCTTAAAAAAACTTTAATTTCAAATGTTTTATTTGTTAAGGGTCTTAAGAACAACCTCATTAGCATAATACAACTATGTGATGAAGAATACCATGTGAACTTTAGGAATGATAAGTGCTTAGTACACAATCCCAAGGAAGAATTTATTCTTTCTACCCATAGGAAAGAGAATGTATACACACTAAACTTAGAAGACCTTAGGAGTTAAGATCTACCTTTTCTTAGTGCAATGGAAGATGAAACTTGGTTATGGTATATAAGTTTAGGACACTATAACCTTAGGAACCTATGTAAACTCTCTAAGAAAAGACATTTTAAGGATCTACCAGAGCTTAGATTTGATTCTTCAAAATTTTGTGATTCTTGTCAATATGGAAAGAAACATAAATCAAGTTTTAAATCAATTGGTTAAGTCTCAATTACTGATGCATTACATTTGGTGCATATGGATCTTTTCGGTCTAACAGAAACTGGAAGCATTGGAGGCAAATATTATGTATTTTTCTTAGTTAATGATAACACTAGATTCACATGGGTCTATTTTATAGCAAAAAAATATGAATATTTTCCTTATTTAAAAATATTTAGATCCCAAGTTAAAAATGAGAAAAACCTTCCATTGATAACTATTCATAGTGATCATGGAGGAGAATTTCAAAATTCCTATTTTGAATCTTTTTGTAGTAAAAAAGTCATTACTTATAATTTCTAAACACCAAGAACTTCTCAACATAATTGTGTTGTTGAAATAAGAAATAGAATTCTTCAAGAGATAATTAGATTCATGTTGAGTGAATATTTGATAGCTAAACACTTTTGGGATAAAGCTATAACTACTTCTTGTTATACTATAAATCGAGTTTTAATTAGACCTTTTCTTAATAAAACCCCCTACAAATTGGGGAATGGTAGAAACCCAAGACTTTCCTAATTCAAAGTATTTGATTGAAAAGTATCATTTTGAATACTAAATATAATTTACATAAATTCACACTAAAATACGATGAAGGAATTTTCTTGGGCTACTCCACAACTTCTAATAATTATATAGTTTTTAATAAAAATGCTTGTATTGTTGAAGAAACAATACATGTTAAATTTGATGAAATTGATCCTTTTGTTTTTAAATAACCTCAACCTACATCTTGGGATGTGTTTTCAAAAACTAATTATCAACCCTTGATAGAATATCCTTCAGATAAGGAAAATGTTCAAGAAAATGTTTCTGAAGCATTTACCCCAGAAGATTTTCTACCATATGTTGATGAATAGGCTTTAAAAACCCCAAATCAGTTGTTTCTTAAGAATCATCCCAGCGATAGTATCATTGGTGATGTAAATCAACCTGTAAAGACTAAAAGTTTCTTAATAAATGAAGTAGAACATCTAGCATTCATTTCCTAATTTGAACCAAAATGCACTGATGAAGCTTTAGGTGATTATGATTGGATAAAATCCATGTAAGATAAACTAAATCAATTTCAAAGGAATAAAGTCTGGACCTTGGTTGAAAAACCTAAGGAAAATTCTATTATTGGAGTAAAATGGGTCTTCAGAAATAAGTGTGATGAAAATGGAATCATTATAATAAATAAGCCTAGATTAGTTGTTAAATTCTATAATCAACAAGAAGGAATAGACTATAAAAAAATCTATGCTTCAGTATCTAGACTTGAATCTATCTGTATTTTAATTGCCTATATAGCATTATTTAACTTTAAACTTTTTCAAATGGATATTAAATGTGCTTTCCTTAACAGATATGTTCAAGAGGAAGTTTTTGTTGAACAACCTCTAGGTTTTGAAGACACAAAAAATCCTGAACATGTCTTCAAAATTAACAAAGCTTTATATGGACTTAAACAAGCCCCAAGAGCTTGGTATGATAGACTTACAGGTTTTTAGTTACAAAACCATTATGTTAAAGGAAATGATGATCCAACACTTTTTATAAATAAAGATATGAAAAATGTTTTTATTGTGCAAATTTATGTTGATGACATTATATTTATTTCAACTCGGTAATATTTAACCAATTAGTTTGTAAATATAATGAAATCTGATCTTGAAATGAGTATGATGAGTGAGTTAACATTTTTCCTAGGTTTTCAAATTTCTCAAAAACCAGAAGGAACTTATATATCTCAACATAAGTATATTAAATATCTTCTTAAAAATTATGGATATGACAACACTAAGAGCATAAGTACTCCCATTGGTACCTCAAATTCACTTGATATTAGTGAAGATGAGAAACTAGTAGATCAAACATCATTTAGAGGTATGATAGGAAGTTTACTATACTTGACAGATAGTCGTCTAGACTTAATGTTTTCAGTATGCTTATGTGCAAGATATTAATCCAATCCTAAGAAATCTCATTTAAAGGCAGTGAGAAGAATTTCTCACTATTTAAAGGGAACCATGGATTTAGGATTCTTCTACAATTCTGGAAATGATTTTGTTTTAAAAAGTTTTTCAGATGCTTATTTTTGTGGATGTATAATTGATAGGAAAAGTACATCCAGAACTTTTCATTTCTTAGAAGATTAATTAGTTTCTTGGTCATCCAAAAAACAACACTCAGTAGCACTTTCCACTGCTGAATCTGAATATGTAGCAGCTGGAAGTTGTTGTGCCCAAGTGTTGTGGATGCAACACACACTCACAGACTATGGTATGATTTTTACCAAAACACAGATATTATGTGATAACACAAGTTCCATTTCCCAAATCAAAAACCCTGCACATCACTCTCATGTAAAACACTTAGATATTAGGCATCACTTTATTAGGGATCACACACAAAAAGGAGCTATCATTCATCAATTTATCAGAATGCAAGACCAAATTTCTGATATTTTCACAAAATCTTTACCCTCTGATAGATTTGAATGCATCAAACAAAAGTTAGGAATGATAACCAAAAGGTAATCTCCCATATTAACTTTTTTGTTGAAACCTATATCAATATAGTAAGAAACTCCTTTTCATAGGGTGAGTACATTTTCTTACTATTCAAACATTTTTCATAGTAAAAAATTTTTCATAACCAAAAAAATTCTCGTAGTAAAAAATTTTTCATAGTCAAAATTTTTTTCGTAGTTAAAAATTTTTTGTAGCCAAAAATTTTTCATAGTCAAAATTTTTCGTAGTCAAAATTTTTTTTTAGTCAGAAATTTTTTTATGTCAGAAATTTTTCATAGAAAAAAAAATATCATAGTCAAAAAATTTTTGTGGTCAAAAATTTTTCGTAGTCAAAAATTTTTCATCGTTAAATTTTTTCATAGTCAAAATTTTTTGTAGTCAATTTTTTTATGAAATTTTTCATATTAAAATTTTTGTAGTTAAAATTTTCTGGAATCTATAGTTCTCCAAGAAGAATTTCCCTTATTACTATTTTTTTCTAGCATTATGCAAGGTATATTTACTTTCTTAAATTTTTGTAATCATTTTTTTACATGTTGGTAATTTCACCTTGTTTAAGAAAATTTTTCAGATTCACTTTTCCTTAAATCTGAATTTTTATATTAAAAACCTTAAAAGATTGGAACCTACCAAATTCCTTCTTCAGCTATCATCTCAACCATCAGATCTGATCAAAAGTATTTCCACTGTTGTATCTCTTTGGGAAGATTAATTATTGCCTCAAATTCTTATATAAAGGCCCCCTGATGGTTTTCCCATATTGGTTTTCAAGTCTTGGTGTGTTGAAGCTCTACTCCTCTTCTTAAGAACCATTTTGAATCCCCTAGTTTTCCTTAAATCCAAATGTCTTTGGAAGCTTCTTCTCAAAATCAAATGTCATCGGTAAAGGAAATCTCTGAATGGAAGATATATAGAGAAAGGTTAGTAGATCCTAAATTCTTTCAGAAGTATGATTATTTTATCTCAAAAAATATCTAGTTGAATGGTTGGGAGAGTCTGGGTGTAGCAAAGCCAAAGGGACAGGATCTGGTGTATCCTCAGTTTCTAGTATAATTTTATGAATTTGTAAGTGTTTATTTTCAAGACAGAAAAGATAATTTTTCTTTCAAGAGTTATGGAAAAAATTATTCTCTTTCTTTTAGTATGGATTCTAATATCATTGGAATCCCTTATGAGGGAAAACTGAATTCTTCACCCACAAGCTTCCGGATGTTGTAAGAAGTTTTGGTAAGGAAAAGTCCATAGAGTGCCTTGGTTTGTCAGGAGTGAAGATGCCAAATATCAACCAGCTTTCTACAAATCTTCAGATTCTGGAATTATGGGTTCAGGGCTTTATCATTCCAAGAAAAGGGGATAAGGACACCCTGAAGAAAGTGACATTTATATTTTGGATTTTCTGGTAAACCTCAGAAAGATTAACCTTGTGCAGTATATCTTGCTTACAAGTTAAAATATAAAGAATGGAACTATCAAGTCTCAGATTATTATGTACTCATCCATTAATTCCAAGCTCATAGTTATCTGTCTTGATTCATTCAAAATACCTTGTAGTTCTGATCCAAATAATTTCAAGGTCATGTTTCTTAGTGATGACACCCTGAGAAGGATGAAGGTTGGCTTAAAAAGTGAATCCAGATATTTTTATGATTTATCTGAAGCTGAAATAGAAGCCTTATCAAAGAAACCAGAAGTAGCTGAGACTTCTAAGAAAGGTGGTAAGAAGAAAAAGGTTAAGGAATCAAAAAAGAAAGAAAAATCTCTTGCTGCTAAGGAAACTCAATCAGCACCACCAAATACAAGGAAACAGAAGACTTATCTAGATGAAGTGGTTGCCAAGTGGAGAGAAGACAAGAAGAATAATAAGTAAGGGGAGCCTAGTTTTGTCTTGGACCCTAATGAGGAAAAATCTTTAAAGTTGAAGGCTACTAAGGATCTTGATAAGAAATAAAAATAAAAGAAGTAAAATAAGAAAATGTATGAAGCTGAGACTATTAAATCTCTTCTGAAGGCTACTAAGAAATCCCCTGAGCAGATTCAGGTACCCAAAACTTTTCTTAATAAACAAGTACCCATAGAGACTTTAGAAAAGATGATGGTGATTCTGGAACTTGAAGAAGATGAAGAAATCGTACAGGAATAGGAAGTAGAAGAAGAAGACGAAGAAGAAGAAGAAGAAGAGGAAGAAGGGGATGACATTGATGATGTTATATGGCAAGTAGAGATTTATCATGAGAAGGACAGTCCTTCTAAAAAATTCTTGATCCAGAATTCTCAAGATGAATCTTCAAAACTTGTTACCCTAGTAAAAGAATAAAAGGGTCATGAATAAGAGAATAAACCAACTAATGATGATAATAGAAACCATGATTTTTTTTACCAAGAGGATCTTGTGGCAGATGCTGAGAAAGAAAACGTTGAGGAAGATAAAATAGTTCAACTATCAGATAGTGAACATGAGTCGTCAAAACTAGCAGAAATCATTATGAGAGCTGGTAAGGAAAAACAGGTGTTGGTTGATACACCAAGAAAAGTCATAGTGAAAAATAAATGTGTTGGTGGTTCATTGAAGAGAAAAGATGAAGAGATGAGAAATAATCCTCACCAACTAATCAATCTGATTCAGAATCGTCCTCTCTTGGACATGACTTTGTAGTCCAATCTTTGAAAATGTTTTTTGATACCATTCCCATGTTTTCAAGTATAGACTCAAAGTTCCAGTTGCTTCATCACTCATTCAATCAGAAAGTGGATTTAGTTACCATGCTTATGGATAAATTTTTCAGGCTTGATGCCAATTTCAAATATTTCTTCATTGGATATGAATCTCAAAAAAGATCATGCAAGGAAATCACAAAGTGTTCAAGGAAAACAATCAAAGAGATGAGAATCCTTGATGACTTTCAGGAAAGTGTGAAGGATTATTTTGACACCAAAGATATAAAGTTCAATGATCACACTAAATTTTTTGAGAAAAAGCTAAGTCTCGAACAAACAACCCAGAAGTAAGAAGTCAAATACCTGAATGGGAATCTTAATTCAATGGCTATGAATTGGAAAATGGAAAGGGATCTTAAAATAGAGTTTGAGGAAAAACTAAATAAGCAAGAAGATCTTTTGAAATCTCAAGCTGATATTCTTAAGGCTCAGGAATAAAAGATAAAATCCTTAGAGAATAAAGGTGAAGATCAAGATCAGCTGCTAAACCGTGTTGAAGAAGATCACAAGGAGCTTAAGAAGCTGAAAACCATTGTGAAGAAGGTAATGTTGAAGGAGAAAGAAGGATAATTTTTCCCAATCTAGTCTTTTGTTTTATTTTTCTTCCTTCTACAAATTCTTTCAATCTCAATGAAATTTTCACTATCACTCATATTTTTTTATTGTATAGTACTAACATTTTAGGTACCATATTTTTTTATATTTATTTATTTTTGAAAATAACAAAGGGGGAGAAAGGAATGAAAGAAATACTATGTAAAGAAAAAAATTCCCTAAGGGGGAGTCTATCTAAGGGTAAGTTCTTATCAAAGAAAATTTTTGTATACAACAAAGAAGATTTTTGTAAGAAAGAAAATGTAAAATCTTTTTCAGGAAATCAAGAATATGATCCTTAGGGATTTCAAAACCTAAGAGGGAGTTAGTAGTATTCACCATGATTCATAAGTAAATGAAGATAAGTTTTTTATTTTCAAGTTCATAAAAAATCCCAAGTCCTTATATTTTTTTCATAAGAATGTTTGTGCTTTCCAGAAACAGGGAGATTGTTGGGTTAATGAGGTTTCCTTATTAATTTTCCATTCCTCTATGTTTTGAAAATCAAAAACACTCTATATTAAGGAAAGTTATATTTTATCTTAATAAGGAAAATTATCCTTCTCCTACGAAATTTTATCCTAAACTATTTTTTCATTGTTCATAGTCTCTCTAATACTAACTCATTTTTTTTATAAGTATAAAAATTCAGTTTCACATTTATAACCTCAGAATTCTATAAATAGTTAGATATATAGTTTTTTTTAGGTTCTGAATTCAGGTTCTGAAATTATCTGAAATTCAGACTCTGAATTCTCTAAAATTCGGAATCCGAATTCTCTAAAATTATGACTCTGAATTCCTTAAAATTCAGACTCTGAATTCCTTATAATTCCAGCTCATAATTCCTTATAATTCGGACTCCGAATTCCTCATAATTCGGACTTCGAATTCCTTATAATTCCGACTCCGGATTCCTAAGAATTCAGACTCCAAATTCCTAAGAATTCAAACTCTAAATTCCTCAGAATTTAGACTCTGAATTTCTGAGAATTCAGACGTTGAATTCCTTAGAATTCAAACTCTGAATTCCTCAAAATTTAGACTCTGAATTATATGAAATTCATATTCCACATTCTCTGAAATTCAGACTCCAAATTCTCTGAAATTCATATTTCTAATTCCTCAAAATTCAGACTCGGAATTCCTCAGAGTTCAAACTCCTAATTCCTCATAATTCAAATTCCAAATTCATTGGAATTTAGACTATGAAATCTATAGATTTCATATTCTGAATTCCTTGAAAAATAGAATCTAAATATCCATGATCTATAATCTTTGAATTTTTATTTGGTTAGACTCCAAACATTATTTTTTCCTAGACTCCAAAAAAATAGTTTTGGTTTAGCAAACTTATTTTTCTTACACTTATTATAGTCATGAAACGATGTCGTAAAATTTGTTTCTAACAAACTATTGTTTGAGTGACACATGTACAAGTCCCTCCAATATTCAAGTAAAAATATGATTGTTGGAGAAGGGAGCCAACTGTTGAAGAAGTTCCTGTAAATAAGATCTCATTTGAATAAGATCCATATATATAATTACTTTTTAATCACTCTAGAGATTGCATGCTACTGAAGTTATTTCTAGAGATAAAGAATCTCTTTCCTTGTGCGTACTGAACATCTTGTTTATATTGCTTTGTGAGACTCTGATTGTTGTTGTGATCAATCGAGTACTTCCAGTGTGCACTGTCAGGACAGATCCTGGTGCAAACTTCACATGGGTGGGAGTTGGGCATGATTTCTTTGCCTTATAATGAACCTGTTTGTGTTCGGCCAGTGGACAGGAACATGCATGATACATGTGACACTCAGGTTTTTGATGGGGATGGGTCATTTACCCAAGTCCCTAGTATTAAGGTTTCCAAGTAGGAGTTTGTGAATGATGTAGTGGTGGGACTTTCCAAATCCCCTAATAAATTCATCCCACTCTCTGGAGTGTTTTGGTCAGATGATACTGGGGATGAACAATCTGTTGATGGTTCTGAGGAGGTCTCAGATGTTGAGGTTGGAATTAAGAAATCAGAATCTCTCCAGGAAGGAAATTTAAATAAGGGGAAGGGAAAGGCAAAAGGAGAGACTGTTAGGGGTGGGGCTCAAACAAGGGCCATGTCAGCCCTACATAAATGAAGATTTTATTCTAGAACTGTCAAGGGCTTGGGAATGCTCCCACAGTCAAGTCCCTTAGACATATTATTACGACCAACAAGCCGTTGATCATTGGTGTTGCTGAGCCAAGGATGAGTTTTTTCAATTGGAAAGATTTCAAATTGGAATACCTTGGTTACTCCTTAGTTAATCACAATCTGAATGAGGATAATGTTGAGAGCCTTTGGCTCCTCAAACATGACTCGATCAAATTGCTTTCTTGTATCTAAGGAAACCAAATCGTTTCTGCCTCTATTGAGTTGAATGGGGTCACCTTTTTGGTGTCTTGTGTCTTTATTACGAACTATTATTTGAAAAGGAGAGAATTATGGAGTGACATTGTTTCCATCTCCTCTCAATTGCCTCTTAATTGGATAATTCTTGGTGATTTCAACACAGTTATGCGGCCTGATGAGAAAACTGGACACAATTTCAACCGGGTTGTTGCCAAGGACTTCTCTCAATGTATTGATACTTGTAACCTCATTGAAGTTTCAAAAATTGGTGCAGATTTTACCTGCTGAAGGTACACTCTCAATGGGAGGCAGGCCAGTAAATTGGATAGATGCCTTTTTCAGGTTGATGATAGAAATGATTCCCTCAGTGCCTCTGGTCTTCTGCTTCGCAAAACCCACTCTGATCATAATCCTTTGGTGGTGGATATTTCCACTGGTGGTCCACGGATGGCTCCTATTCCTTTCAAATTCAATAATGCTTGGCTTGTGTCTAAATGGTGCCGGGAGAATTTTATTGCTACCTGGAGCTCTTGGAACCTAGGATCTACTTCTCAAATTCTATCTTCAAAACTGAAAATTACTAAGATGAGGTTGAGGGAATGGAGTAAGCTTTCTTTCTCTAAGCTGGATGAAGATATAAAGGCTGCTGAAAGTCACCTTTCTAGTTGTCAGAATTTAAATCAATTAAATCCAATGCCTTCATGTGATGAAATATAGGCTTTATCAAAGCTAGATGAGTTGCTCAACACTAAGGAAAATTTGGCCAGATCAGTTTGCAATATCAGGTGGTTAAAGGAAGGTGATAGGAATTATGGTTTTTTCCATCACCTTTACAAGGAAATAAAACTTAGAAGGGGAGTCACTACCTTAAAAATTAATGGAAGAACTCTCACTTTGGATAATGATATTTCAAATGCGGTTGTGAGTTATTTTTCTGACCTCTATTCTGAAAATGGGATTGACATATAAAATATGATTATACAAAACATCAACCCAAGTATTGACGATCATAAAAATGACAAACTTGTGGAGGTACCTAGGGGAAAGGAGGTTTAGGAAGCCCTGTTCTCCCTGAATATTGATAGTGTTGCAGGGACGGATGGTTTCACCAATAAGTTTTTCATGTTTAACTAGGAATTTGTTCATGATAAGGTTATCAATGTAGTTAGAGAGTTATTTTCTACTGATTCCATAAATTATGGTGCTAATTCTAATTTTATTTCTCTTTTACCCAAGAAGGAGAATGCAATGGATATTAAGGATTTCAGACTGGTTGGTATCGACAATATTATCCCTAAGATCCTCGGTAAGATAATTTCCATGAGGATGGGAAATGTGGTCAAGGGGCTCATCACTCCGAATCAATTTGGTTTTATTCCAGGAAGGAGTATTCAAATGTGTATTTTCACTACCTCTGAATGCATTAATTCCCTAAGAAGGAAGGTGAAACAAGGTATTCTTGCGATAAAAATTGATATCTCTAAGGCCTTTGACACAATTAAATTGAGCTTTCTTCAATCTATTCTTAGAATGCATGGCTTTTCTACAAGGTTTATCAATCTGATTCAATCCATTCTTAAGAGTGCCAGGTTATATATTCTTGTCAATGGTTCGGCCAGGGGTTTCGTTTAGTGCTTCATGGGTTTTCGACAAGGGGACCCTCTCTCTAGTCTTTTTTTTTGTGCTTGCTGAGGATTATTTGAGTTTATTCCTTAATAGCCTCATTCAAGATGGTTTGTACAATCCGATTAAAGTTGGTAGGGATCTTTTTTCTCCCCACCCACCTGTTTTATGCTGATGATATTCTTTTATTTGGTAATGCTGACACAATTACTGTGTCTTCAATCAAGAACATTTTTAAGCATTATGAGGATGTGTCTGGGAAAGACATTAGTCTTCAGAAATCTTTTGTGGTTTTGGGGAGGGAATTCCCATCAGAAAGAAAAAAAATCACAAGATCTCTTAGGGTTAAAAAGGGATCATTGCCTTTTTATTATCTTAGTGTCCCTCTTTTTTGGGGACGTGTGGAAAGGTTCCATCTTGAGTTTATCTTCTCTCGTATTATTGCTCAGATGGAAACTTGGAAGGGGAAATCTATGTCTTAAGCTGGAAGAATCTGTCTTGGAAACTTGATGATTACCTCAATGTTTGTTTATATGGTTTCCATTTACAGGTGTCCAAAGAATCTTATCAAGGAACTACAAAGGCTCATCAGAAATTTAATACGGACATGTTCCATCTATGAAAGGAATTTGGTTGTTGTGGAATGGAAAGACTGCATTAAATCAGTTGAGATGGGGGGTATTGGAATTAAATACTTGAGCCTATTTAATGAGGAACTGCTCAGAAAATTCACCTGGTGTCTTATCACTTATCAAGACAGTTCTATGGAGTTTATTTCAGCCCGGATCACCTCAAGGATTTTGGATGGTTATTCTCATTATATTTCTTCTTTTATATGGCCTACGTTGAGATCATATTTCAATGGTATCATGTCTTGCTCGAAGTGTTTTGTTTGTAGGGAGTCTACTATGAATGCTTGGAACACTCTTTGGTTGTCCAGACCGATTCAATAGGATGTTTTCATTCCACCGGAATAGTTGCAGCGATTGATTGCTTCTTTGCAGGATGAAAGTTCAAGAATCTGTGAGTTCATTCCTTCTAAGATATTAACTGAAATTCATAGATACATCTTCATTTATAAGGACACTCTTGTCTGAAAACCAAGTTCAAATGGTACTCTCACCACTCGGGAAGTTTATCAGCTGATGTGCAATGAGCAGTGTCCAGCTCCTCGGTGGCTTGCTGTATTCCATACATTTTTCATTCCCCCTTCTGAGTACTTTATTTTATGGAGGATATGGAAGAGAAGGCTCCTGGTGCAATGCCTTATTCAGCGGACTGGCATCCATCTTGCCTCAGCTTGTCCAATTTGTTTTGCTGCTTTGGAATCCATTGATCATATATTCTTCAATTGCACTCTTATATGCAGGCTCTAAAAATACAATCAATATATAGTGGGGTGATGCTTTGAGAGGAGCTCGTTGGAGGGACTTTTCTCCTTAGTTGTTGTTGCATGCTGTAGTGACCAGGTCTGAAATATTCTTATGGTTGCTATTGTAGCAACCGTTGGCTTCATTTGGAAGGCTCGTAATGCTCATGTATTTTAAGGTATAAAGACCACTTTCTGGTCAGGAGTTAGCAAGATTCATAGGGCAGTTTTTATAGCCTCCAGAGTTCAGTTTGGCTATATAAATAATGATTTTAATGATCTTGTTATTTTGAGGAATTTTTGTGTCGCTGGCAGGATGAGAAAACCATTGGTGATGAAGTCAATTAGATGGATTCCTCTAATTCCCTCTTGGGTGAAGGTCAATGTTTATGGGGTGGCCTCAGGAGCACCAGGACCTGTTGGATGTGGTGGTGTATTCTGTACCTATTGGGGCTTCGTTAAGGGATGCTTTTATCATTACATCGGGCAGGGCTCTTCCATTGAGGCTGAGCTGTGTGCTATGATTAAAGCTATCAGATATGCAGTTTTTTATAGTTGGCAATTTCTCTGGATGGAGTCAGACTCAATGGTGGATATTGATATCCTTTGGAGACGGTCGAGGAATGTCCCATGGAGGATGTTACCCTCTTGGATTGAGTGTCTCCGTCTTCTTTATGGTGTTATTTTTTATGTGACGCATGCTTATAGGGAGGCTAATCAGGTTGTTGATGCTTTATCAAAGAAGGCTATTGTGGAATCCAGTTCAGAATGGTCTCTTATGGATTTTGATTATTGTGTGGCTTTTATTGTGTCTGACTCATATGGAAAGTCTTTTACTAGGCTTTGTAAACCTTCCTTTTGATGTTATGTCTTTGTATTTACTTTTTTAATAAAATTTGGTAGGAGTGAGTCTGAGTCACTTCTGGGCCTTTTGAGTAAGTCATATAAGATAAAATTAACTAATAAAGGTTTTTGATTGCATGATTCATTACTATCTAGGAAAATCAAATAAATTAGCTGCTGCTTTGAGTTGAAAGTTAATGCAACATTTACTATACTAAATTTAGAACATGATCCTTTGGTAAATGATTTAATGAATGATGCCCTAAAAACAATTCATATAAGAACATCCTCTATTGTGTTTCAGGTTTCATTGTAGTCATCATTATCATATAGAATTAAGATATCTTAGAAGGAAGTAAGTAAAAATTAAATAAAATGTGTAATTGGTCAAGAAAAGGTAAGTTTCTTAAATTTTACATTAACGATGATAGAGTTTTGAGATTTGGAAAAAGGTTGTGTGTTCCAGTTATCACCCGATTGAAAAAAGAATTGTTGAGTGAAGTGCATAACTCTTCATTTTTTATACATCTCAAAAATACTAGTATGTATAGTGACCTTCATGAGTATTACTAGTGGTATGGAATGAAGAAATATATTGTAGAGTTTCCCATGAAATATTTGACTTTTCAACAGGTTAAGGTTGAATGAAAATTACCAAAAATGGATTCTTTATCCTTTTCCAATGATGGATTGAAAATGAGAAAATATATCTATGGATTTAATAGTGGTATATTCTAAAGACATATTGAGGTAATAATTCAATATGTGTTATTTTTGATTGATTGACTAAATATACATATTTTATTCATATTCAATATATTATATCTTTAGATCACATTTCTTGATTGTATCTCAATGAGATAATTAGTTTAAAAGGATTTCCTCTCTCCATTGTATTTGACTGTGATCTTAGGTTTACTTATAATTTTTTAAGAGACCTTCCTAATCCATTAGTCACTGTATTAAATTTTAGTACAACTCTTCATCTTCAATTTTATAAATAATAAAAGTGAATGTTTCAAACTTTAGAAGATATGAATTGAGATTTTTCAATGGGTTTATAAAGAATTTGGGATCAACATATTTATGTAGGTGAGTTTTCTTATAATAATAGTTTTCATTCCAGTATATTGATGATACCTTTTGAGGAATTATATGAAAGTGATGTCAGACTCCATATTGTTGGGCCGATGTAGGTGAAAGGAAGTTATTAGAAATAAAGTTGGTAGAAGAGATAGATAAAAAGGTAAAGATCATTCAGTAGTATATGAGGGAAAATCTGAGTAGTAAAAATAGTAATGAATATAACCAAAGGTAATATCTTTCATTTGAGGTTGGTGATCATGTTTTCCTTAAAGTATCTCCATGGGAAAATGTTATATGTTTTGGTAGAAAGAAAATTTTAAGTTCGTGGTTCATTATACTATATGCAATTATGGAGAAAGTTGAATTATTTGATTATTATGTTGCCTTTCCTTCAATTTTATTTGAGGCACATGAGGTGTTTTATGTTTCATTATTATGGAAATATGTGTCAAATACATCCCATGTTTTGAGCCCGAAAGTAGTACACTCGGAAGAGAATCTTTCATGTGAAGAATAACTATTTCAGATTATTGATCATAAAGAGAAGGTGTTTCAGAATAAGATGATTTATCAAGTTAATATTTTGTGAAAAACTAATATTGTTGAATAATCAACATGGGAATCATAAAATTCTACGAAGGAAAAATATCCCCACTTGTTTAAGTAATTAATAAAATTATGAGGATATAATTTCCTAAAGGGGGGATATAATAACCTAGGTAATTTTAATATTAAATCAATTTCATGACTTATTAATATTCATGAATTAGATTTTATATATTTATATTCATTACAATAATATTAAGTAATTTTTTAATCAAAAAGGAAATAGTCTTATTCTTACTAAATTTGTTTCCATGTATTATATAGTTTTATTTAAATTTTTAATTTAAAATTTTTTAGAATTTTATTTTTAAAAAAAATTATATCATTTTTTATATTAACAATTAGAAATTATCTTATATTTAATTTTATGTAATTTTCTAAAAAAATTATTTTTTGGGTAAATAGTAGAAAATATCAATTTTTAAGAAAATTGCCTTTTCTTTCTTGTATTTATAATGTAAAATTATATTTTTGAATTTGTTTTAAAATTTAATTATTCTATTTATAATGAAAATAATCCAATAAATGTCTCTGGAATAAACATTATTTTTTATTTTTCTAGAAAAACATTTTTATACTTAAAAAGACATTTTTTCTTGAAAGCTGTTTTTCATCAAATTTTGAAGGTTTATTTTAAAATTAATTTATAAAACTTATAGAAAGTTAATTTAATAAAATGAATTCAATATTTATAATTATCATATACAAATTTCTTAATGAGGATGCTTTCATTTTTTTTGTCATTGTGAATAGTAACTTTGGTAAAAAAAGTCAGTTACGACTGTAAGAGTTAAAATGGGTTTAAAGGGTTAAAAATAAAGTGATAAGAGATAAAATGACCTAAAACTTATATAAATACTATTTTATGGTCATATTTTGACCCTATATCATCTTGTATTCAAATTTGAGTCATTTTGGATCCATTTGGATTGAGTAACACATTAATATTTTTAACCTTTTGAAAATTTCCAAGTGTGTCCTCTCTCACTTATAAATAGACACGCCCTCCCCTATTTTCTACACACTAAAAAAGCTTATTATATCAGAAAATCCTTTCCCAAATACCTTCCAAACATCTATACTTATGTCTTAGAGGTCCTATTTTTATTATAATTCCATCCTAAGAAGGATTTGAGCATAAACCTAAGGACGTCATCTAAAGAGGAGGTATAGTTCTTAACCAAGTGTTTTCTTTTTATTTATTATTTTACCTCATTCAAACATATTCTAACCATTATGGTATAATAAAATAAATTTCTTCCATATAATTAATCGTATTGTTCTTATAGTATAACCCTTTTTCATCTCCTTTTCCTTCTAATGGTAAATGGAAACATCGCTTGTGCATATGTGTGGACTACCACCACTAGAAAGCGATGTGTTTCATTTTTCATCATTAGGATATATGGATGGCTAAAATTATGTAAAAATTAATATATATGATATTAATTACATAATTATCATTTTTTAAAGATAATATATCATTTATTTTCTTACATTTCCATCCATTGAAAAATGATAAAGTCGTTCATGTATATGCATGGAATACCACCTCCACCAAGCAATGTTATTCATTTTTTATTTTCACCCTATAAGCATATTCATAAGGATAGAACTAATAAATAAATATGACCTATATAAAATATTTACATTTATTTATAATTAAAATATTATCTACTTTATTTTCTTTCCACCTGTTAGAAAAATGAAAATTCCATTCATACAGACGTACAAACTGTCGTCTCTATGAAACGAAATGGTCCATTTTTCATAAACACCTTACATGGTAGGTTTTAAAAGTGTATCTAATTTATAAGTATTATAAATATAAAATTTCTAAGATTCTATATATAATATAAACATAATCCATTTTACCATGTTTAATGCGATGATTTGGTTTTGAGGTTATAAACAGAACGACCCCAAAACGCAAAACGTGAACTTAAGCATTTTAGTAACTAAAATAAAACATGGTAATAAATGAAATAAAATAAATATTAATAATTAAATTAATATGAAAAGGGTTATTAATAAATTATAAAACTAATATAATTTTATTATTTAGGATTTAGAGAATGTATGAATCTTGATGGGACTTAAGTTAAGGGATTTTCTTTTAAAATGTTTTAGACACTTTTTCCTCCATATCCATGTTCTTTTAAATGTTTCAAGAATAATATTATTTTTTATTAAAATTTTGTTAAATGTAATTTTTTATATATTTTAATTTATTTAAAAAGGTTTAAAAATTAATATTTCTAACATTTTATGTTTGAGTTATTTTATACTTTTTATAAAAGTGTAGAAATAATTCTTTTTAAAATTTATACGACTTGACTGATTTTTTCCATCATCATAGTTGTTATTTGTTAACATGTTTTTTCAAAGAATATCTTGTTCACTCACTTCATGGAATTTTTCATTCTTAATATTTTTTAAAGGGATATTTCACGAAATTTTTATATGAAAATGGAAAGTACCATGCTTATTGGTTCAAATGAGTTTTATACGAGTTTAATGATGAAAATTATGGGCTTAAAAAATTCCCATGACATGGTACTTCATAAATATAGAAAATTATATGAGAAATTGATGTAGATTATACTACATAATGTGACCCTAAACCCAGTATCCTGGAGCTAGTGTATGCTCTATTACATTGGCATAAGGTATAAGGAATCACATCTTAAAGGATCAAATAGTTTAATAGTCTTGATAAAATAGATATATGCTTTAAATTCTCATAAAATTGAAAACAATAAATACCTAAAGTGTTTTATTTTAAAACACCATTATTACTCATAGTGTATTTTTATATATCAATCAAAAAACACTTCCTGGTATCCTAAGGAGAATAAGATATAAGAAATGGGTGGTCTCAAATGCTCAGTAAGGTTAAGAGTACAAAAGAAGCTATGAATAAATAAGGGATAATCAATATAGTAAGGTAAATATCTAAAACACATACCATTTAATCAATAACTTGAGAATAATATGGAAGTAATAAATGATAATCAAATAATTCTATATAAATAATCAAATGAGCTTGAAAACCTAACCATGGATATTCTAACTAATTGAATAATCACATAGACTATCAATAATTAAATTCATAATGATATAATGAATAATGTAGTGCATCTAAAACATATTGTTGAGGCATTTTCCAATAAATCTAAATAAATAGGTAATGGCTCATCCAAAACCCAATCTAATTTGTCTCATGAGACCTGCTGATGCATTGAGGGGATATAGAGGTCTCTTACCATCTCTTACTAATTCCAATGCATTACTCATATTAAATGGGTGAAACATAATCAACATAAACATTCATATTGAAAAACTAACATACTAAATTTTAATACTTACCCCAATAAATAAACATAATCCAAAACCATCCAAAGTAAAATGGTGAATGGTAATAAAATTATACATCCCTAGTCAAAATGATCATAAAACATATGTAGAAAAAATAATAATGGTATCAATACAACATATCCTCAGTGTATCATAATTAAAACATAGGGTTGGTATTATTGATGAATATAAATACCATGAAAAAAATCCTTAAAATCATTTTTGAGAAAAATAACCCTTGCATTTTTTAAATCAAATTTTAAAATAAAAAAGTTTATAAAAAAATTTGAAAATAATTTTCATTGAAAATATATAGTGTCTCTAAACTTTTAAACATGTTATTACATGATTATAAGAATAATTATCCAAAAAATACAAACCAAGGATCATAAATTCTAGTATCTTTGGAAGATTAGGTACATAAAACTAAAAACATGGAACTAGAATAAAATATCTTTATATTAATCATAAATAATGAGATATTAACTTCCTTTTTTCTCCTAAATCTACATAGGATAACTTAGGTAATAAATAGACTAAAGAGATGATCTAAAAATAAAATTAAGGGAATAAACATAAAAATAAAGCATAACACATGGATATAGTGCATAACATGATGACATAAAAAGGAATGGAATAAGAATAAACATATGAAATCATAACATAGAGAACATGGGATCATTTAATCATGGATATATAGGAATGTGGAAGAAACATATAACAAGACATAAATATGATCCAAAGATAACTGCCAATACTGTATCACATGGTGTACAAATTCCCATAAAGGAATGGGGTTTAGTACTTATACCAACATGAAATCCCATGAGACTAAACATCACCCAATGAATTCGAGCTCTATTTGGGGGAACCCATCATAAAATTTTCATGTATATGTGTGTCACATGAATAATCAAACATAATTAATAAACATATGGGTTACCCATGGAAAGAAATGAGTATCGTAATCATGTTATAAGGAATAACCAATGAGCATACCATAATGGTGTCCATGAAATGGATTTATTTCACACATGGACATTCATAAGGGAAAATAGGAATATATAATATAAAATTATGTCCAAATTAATTGAAAAAATTTAAAAATAGTGTTTAAGAAACTTTATAAATGATCCACTTTTGTGGTTTAAGGGAAAATATAAAAGATTATTTAAGGAGGACATAAAAATAATTGTTTGCATAAAACCAGAAATGAACTAAGATAGTTTTTAAAGATAAAAATATTGATTTTATAAAAATATTTCTGACTTAAAACAGATTATATATTGTACTTGAAAATGTTTAAGAAATTTGGAAGTTCCCTTTAATCGGGATTTCTTATCAAGAGGAATTAAAAATAGAAACATATAAAGAATTTATTTCCTCATAAAAGAAAGAATAATTGAGCTAGGTAAATATTTTTTTTGAACATACACACATAATGTAGGAAGAGTACATAATATGAATTAAGAATGTCATTGGGGTAAAGAGAGATAAAGTGTAACCTAAAGGGAAAAATTGAGGTTTTGAGAGAATACCTTACCTTATGTCTGAAAGTGTTATACACTAGAAATTAATCTCTTAGATAATAAAATTATATTCATTAATAATTTAATTAATAAAATATTAAACATATAGTTTATTTATTATAATTTTATTAAATTCATTTATGACTATTTTTATGGGTTATAAAGTTTAATTTTGTTGTT
Source organism: Viscum album (assembly GCA_963277665.1). Lineage (NCBI taxonomy): Eukaryota > Viridiplantae > Streptophyta > Magnoliopsida > Santalales > Viscaceae > Viscum > Viscum album. Next base: position 1,776,978,507 of record OY728132.1, read on the forward strand.
TTGGGTGAGTTCGTTTCATGGTTTTATGATCGGTTCCCATGAGTTTAATTATGAGAGTTCTTGTCAAATGGAATAAAAACTATAAAAGTGTAAATATATGATATTAATATAAATATATAATTTTAATTTTTTCCATATATCATTTTTTTATGATATTTGTATGGTTCATTAGATAGAACATTAATGAAGAACGTCTTGTTTGTTTTGGTTTTTTTATCTTCACGAACTAGTTTTGTATTATTATTTAATATTATGGATCTATATTAGTTATAGAAAATGAAACAAGTTATAATATACATTTTAAAATTTTTTTTAATCATTAAATGGTTTTATGACCAGCCATGAAGGTGGTAATGGAAAATAAAAACTAACCGTCCATGAAGATGGTGAATCGACACATCACGAATGATGTTTTCATTTTTAGAATAAAAGGAGAAGAGAAGAGACTATAAGATGGATGTTATATTAACATAATAACATTATATATATATTTATATATTATACTATATTTATTATTCTATTTTGTATTGGAGAGGTGAGGTGAGGATAATAAATAAAAATAAATTAAAAGAGAAAGAAATAGGATTTTACCTCTTGAATATCGCCTCCTTGAGAACCTCCTTAAGGTACTTGGGTTTAGTCTTTTAGTGAGACCAGAAACACCAAGAAATGGTTAAGAGGATTGGGAGAGTAATTGGGAAGAATATAAGTAAGATCCAAATCTTATAAGGAGTGAGGAGAAGATGTGGTGAGGGGTGGTATTTATAGTGGGAGGGGAGGGGTATTTTTTACTATTTTATTCATTTTTTTATTATTTTTCCTCAAGACTATCAATAGTATTGATTATTGTGACTAAGTTTAGTAACTAGTTCATGTGAGTTCGAAATAATGGGTGATTACATCATCCATGACTCAAAAATTCATGTATTTGGTTTAAAATGTTAAGTACCGTAAATTATCATATTTCACTACTCACTGAAAATTCAACTATTTTAGAAAAATACCAAAAAAATAACCCCAACCATTTTTTATGTTTCAATTTAAAAAATGGACTCAATTTTATAAAAATAATTTTAAAAATATAAGAATTTTAATTTTTAATTAAAATCATCATTTATTCGAAAAATACCAATTTTAATATTATAACCGAATTTATGACACTTTGAAAAATTAATTAAGGTATCATAAAATTATATTACAATCATAATAGAACAAAATATTAATTTATTAATCTATTTTATGAAAATAAATTTTATTTTAAATCATTATATTAATTATAAATTTGTAAATAAATATTTACGACTTGCCAAAATACCAACACTTAATTTATCATTCTTAAAATATTTATTTATTTATACCATGATATAAATATATCATATTTTAATTTATAATATTTCTTTATTTTATTTATATTGTAGTTTCCCCAACCCGAATAGCCACCTGAAAAGTGTTATCTGGTCGGATTCTACTGACCTTAAGCGTGTCTCTCTAAATGCCAAATGTTTCCGACTAGTAGCGAGGGTGTGAAAATGGTATAGTGGGGAGGCGATACCCTTTGGGGAAGATATAGTATTATTTTAAGTAAAAATATATATCATGCGGTGAAAATATAAGACTTACCAGACTCGAACCAAACCCGCCAATGGTGGAAGCACAGTCAATATAAATAAATATCATAAGCAATAAAAATAAGTAGCGGAATTAAAATAAACATGCCAGCATACCACTTATAGAAACTAAAAGAACAGAGGATAACAATACAGGTCATACAACTCAATATACAAAAGGGGCCTCCCATGGTATAATATTGTAGCTACATAAATATAAAGTATGCTGATACAAAAGGAAAACTAAAACAGAAACACAAAGTAACTCCAGCTGAGGCAAAGACCTCAAGGTCCCCTACCAACATCCCATGTCAAACTGCTACTACGATCTAGCTCATAAGAATGATCCTTTACCTGAATGTAATGATATAAAGTCTACAAATGTCCCAAAGGTCCCGTATAGGGTTTGAAAATGTGTCTCAGTATATTACCACCCAAGGATGCATACCCAACATGAGTGCTTAAGAAGTTGTGATTTATAAATAAATAAGAAACATAATGCATAAATAAAAAAGGATTCCCTGGTGCTCAAAAGCCACCAAGAAACCATCACCTACCTTGTCCAATTCTAAAATACCAGAAGATAAGAGGATCCTTGGACCATGGCCCAAGTTATCCCCTGATGTATCCTATCAAGGTAAACCCTCAGGTTCCTCCTCAAAACGAGTAACCCAACACTGAATGCCTCCTAAAACCTTATGTCTCAACAAGTACTGATGTCCCGAAGGCATGCCCCCCAAAAAAGTAATTGGTCCCTCAGACTCCTTCCCAAAATAATCCTTCGGATCAAAGCCCAACATCTGGAGGCATAGGGATATTTTTCCTCAAATAAAATTCATCATCATCCCATGGAACTACATCCCAATAAATGGAAATATCATTTATCTAAAAAATTTCAAGTCCATGACCTCAAGCATGGAAGGCCTCAGTCCCCAACTGATTTCCTCATCATTATCAACCAACGTATCCTCACCTTCCACATGGATTTCTAAAAGAAGCATCCCCCCAACACATTTTTCTTAGTCTCACTACTAGGGGCCTCTACCAACACAATTGGTGAAAACCACCTCATCATAGAGTCGACCTATGTGCACGCGAATCAATTCAGCACTTTAACCATCATGAGTGAGCATCATTCAAAAAATAATATACTTATCCACATCAACATTGGAACCTTGTGCCCCTACGACCATATCTCTCAATTCCAATTCCCATGCCATCCAATATCACATCCCGTGACCAACCTAATGGACTCCCCACCTCAATTTGGCATCCATGATGCCCAACCGATGATCAACACCACCCAAATAATCCAATCCAAGTCCAACCAAATGATCCATATTGCCTTAATTCTGATGGTCATGTCATCCAAATCTCAGGTCAAGCCCTTAATGACCCCATGGGTCTCATCACATGCATCTCAGGCATTTCACATATATTATTCAAATAAAAAATTCAATTTAAAATGATTGAATTGTAAAATTCACCTTAAATAATAAATTAAATTTAGATTATTGAATTGCACTATCTAAACAACCATGAAAAATCAAGATAGAAGTGTTGAATTTCTCTGATTTGAAAAACCAACCCAATTAAATTTAAATAAAACTATTTAGTTGAATAAAACACCCCTAACCAAACCACCCAAAGATCTATAACCTCTAACCTGATCTTTCTCAAACTAAAATGGAATTGGACATACCCAACAGCATCCTATGGGTCACACTATCAAATTGATATTAAAAAATGGGTATAAAAGGTGGTCTCTCTCAATTACCCAAAAACGCGCTAAAAGATACACCCCCAAAATGACCACAAAGACACAAAGTAATCTATGGAACACCTACCTAAGACTCATAGATATAGGAACATCCAATATCAACCTCCAAATCCAAGTGAATTGGAAGAGATCTGAGTTTTCATTGAGCACCCTGAAGATTGGGTGAAATGGACCAAATAGATTTAGCATTCTATATAGTGAATCCAAAAGATAAATGAATCAAGGGTGAGGGGAGACTCACTGATGTGGTTCTATTGCATCTAAAAAAATAAAGATCAGACCACCGACAGAGAAGATAGATCAAAGGGGAGAAGAGGAGGAAAGGAGATATTCCTCCTATGCAGAGTGTGACCAAGGAAGAAGAAAGGGGAGGAAATGAAAAGAAATAATAAAAAATTATAATTAAGGGAAAAAATTTTATTTTCTTACCCTTACTAGGCCACATGGTTTACCCACAAGGTTTCCCAAACTGTTCAGAAACCATGTGAGCTATAGTGCGAGGGCACTACCTATATGGTAGTACCCATGTGGCCTACCACATGGTTTGTACTAAAATTGAACAAACCATGTGGTATCCCTATGAAATTACTGCAAAAAAATTTCATGGTAGTTCTCCCCCATGCATGTTTTACTAAAAATGTGCGGCAATTCAAAATTAAGTTGCATGGTTTGCTAGAAGAGGTCACATAGTTTACCGTAAACCCTGTGCCTTAGCCTGCAACTCCAATACAGGAAATTTGGCATCAGATGATCCCATAACCTTTCTGAAACACCTAAGGCACTCTCCAAGCCTCTAAAAAAACCAAAAAAAAATCATATAATGCTGATGTAACTCTCGGAATTGAGTTCCAATCAGCAATAAAGAATGTGGCATTGGCACTAATTAAAAAAATCAAAATGGGAGTTATTTTCAACCTAATTCAAAAACCTAGGATGTTACAATATCCCCACCTCAACATATCTCATCCCCAAGAAATAAAACAAAATAATGAGATGGTATCGAACATACTCATCCTGTTAAAGATAACTTATACTACCCCAATCTAAATGGTTTTGGTCAACTTCTTCAAGAGGGGGCTCCCCACTGTAGGAGTGACCTACCTCTGTCTCAATAGACCAAAAGATAAAATCATTCAACTGGTCTAATGGAAAATTCCCAGACACAAGGTCCTGGAATGATGCATTATCACTCTAGCACCTCATCAGGTTCTCCCAAGTCATATAATTCACCCATTCAAGTCCCTCACCATATCAGTGCCCACCTCATGACCATGTCCTACATGGAACAATGAGGTCTTGCATCTCAAAAGATGCAAAAAAAAACTCGGCGCCTCACACCTCAATCAAGTACTTCACCACAACAGTTCCTAGATTAATCGGACCTCAAATAAGTCTCGCATATCCTTGATGTACCAATGCCTTACTCCCCAAAAATCTCGCATCCAATGATGCTCGGTGTCTCTCACCACATACATATGTATAATTCAAATGATATTATGTCAACCAACTGACTAGAATCTATTCAGTACATATATAGAACCCATGCACCTAGTGTACCTAAAAAAACATTCCTCAACAGGCCATGCCAAATAAAAACAAAAGTAACCAGGCTACACCCATGCCATACCTCTGACCAACATTGGCTCACTATCTTACTCAATCGCTAGTACCTCCACAACATACACTTGGCCTGAAGCTCGGATGTCTGATGTCTGACCTCCCTACGGTGTTGCACTAGCCACCAGGCACTAAATCCATTGAAGGGTCTTGGTATCTCAATCATGATCACCGCATGCTATTGAAGCTTGGATGAACTCACCTGTTACCAATCCTGAATTGATATATGAGGCATGATTTTACCTCAGTCCCTAACTTCTAACTGTACGAGAAGGCCCCCTGAATAACCTCTTGAGATGTCTGACCTATCCATATGCTCAACACTCATTTGGAGGCCACTCACACTAGGTCCGGATATGTCCTGGCTATCCACACTAGAAGTAAATTGTAGAGAACCCACTCCAAAGTGGTCTTCTTGAGTACTTGGACTTACTTACCTATTAGAACTCATCTCTGCCTCTCTTCCTCCTATTTAAAGCATCACCACTGAATTCACTTGAAGTTGCTTCTCGGTTTGAATAAGACTTTTCTATTTGTTTTCCTAGTTTCACCCAAATTTACCCAAGTTATATGGTGTGAGTGGTCTCTTGTAGTACTACTTGGGTTATCGAATTCACAAGGACCAAAGAAGAAACCTATAAACACTATGATTTTGATGGATGGATTGGCTGTGAAGTGGCCAATTTGGGTGTTGGTTGTAATTTAATAACAAATTATTTAATTTAAAGAACAAAAAACAAACAATTACTTGGTCTAAAATAATTAATTAAGATGAGTTGAACCTATTTTTTTCTAGGGATATATTGGGTGTATTTTTTTCTATGAATTTTTCGTTCAATAGTTCAAGAGGTATCCAATCAATGAGATAATTCCTCAATTTCATTATCTGGTTTAATCCATACACAATTTCAAGGATAATCACCAACACAATTAAAGTATCGCTTTCAGGATCACTCCACATAATTGGATTTTACCATCACTCAAAAAATTTCGTCGTTAAAGTCGGTGAAGACATAAAAGAAAACAAGTCAAAGAATGGACCTCTCATACCGTAGAACTATTTTAAGATTTTAATAACATAAAATAAAATTCAATACACCCCATGGAACTCCCTAGGATCAAAGCATAAAATTTTATCCCTCCATTGATGTTATTCTATCAATGTAAGTGAGAAGTCTACGTAATGAGGTGGGATTGATGAATAAAACCTTGAAATAACAATCACTCCACCGTTGTATGGGGAATTTTACAAAAGATGATATGAATAAACTCGCTCCATAAGGAAATGGTATCAACATGATCTTTAAAATGATAATATAAGATAATAATAATAAGAACTTTTATTAATAAATAAAGCTGAATGAAAAACATACATGACAAAAATGAAGGTTTGATTATAAAATGAAAGCTTAAAATTACAATTAAAAGCAAAACATTGGATGCTAATTACCCTCACCATAAGAACCTTATATAGTCATATTATTATCCTAGGGTAAATCCCCCATCAATAAATTCCTTCCTCGTAAATTAGGAGAGTCATAAGGAGGGTGAGAAATTAAAGGAATCGAGACTTTTCAACTTTGACCAGGAAAATAATTCAGATTCATCCCCCTTTTTGACATGTGAATTTAAAACTCCATAAGGAAAAATCATATATGTTCATATAATATAAATATCTTCTTTTAGTTTTAATATAATATCCTTAAAAATTTTGGGCCAATTAGATTATCTATTTGGATGTTATGCTCAAAATGTTGGGATGACTTTATGGGCGTTCAGATCTGGCCATAAATTTAATCTTCATCTTTGACTGTCTGGATCACCATGCAAACTTCCGAATTATCTCCAAACACAGATGAATAAAATTTCCCCTATAATATTCTCTTTATAAAATTAAAATTTGAGCTTCATTGGGATTGTATTTTGGTCCCCACTTTTTCTTGATGGGCCTAAGGCCCATTATGCTTTACCCAGAAATTTGTACATTCATTCCCAAAAATGTCTATATTCCATATTGATTAACCAATTGATCCAAAAATAAAAACTATTCCACACAATGTTTTCAATAATATCTAAAAATATCAAATTCAAATCATTAAAATAATGAATTCTTCAAGCAGATGATTTATTAGAACCAAATTTTCACTTTAAACATGAATTGCCCAATGATGTGAAATGAAGTTCAATTTATAAAATGTAATAAAATTTGTGTTTATAGACTTTTAAAAACATGAATATTAAATTATATTCAATTAATATTATCCTATTTCAGTGTATAATCACATCTCCCAACTAGTTTTTCTAGTCCCAATAAAAAAAGTATCTTAAAAATATGAAATTGAATTCCCTTTTCCAAAAACATTTTAACATACAATGATCATCAAAATAAATCATGTTGAAAAATCATTAAACCAATAAAAATAATTTCACAAAAGATATTTTCACAAGAATATACCAAGCCCAAGCACATTCCTTTGGTCAAATTCATCATCACATTTCATTTAATTTCAATTAAGCATGATGATGTGTTGTGCATCACAAAACACATAGGGCCCATTTTACTATTCAAGGGGGAAAATAGAAGTGCTGGGTGAGAATAATGTTAAACCTTAATATGAGTATCAAATTTTTTTATTTTTCCTTTTATTTATTTATTTATTTATTTTTTTTGATTTTTTTTTTGTTTTTGTTTTTTTTGTTTTTTTTTTGTTTTTCAGTTGTTGTTTTTTTTTGAACCACAATAGAGATGAAAAGACCAACTCTCGGAACGGAAAATATGGATTCATGATCCCCAAGTGTTGAAAGCCACACATTTTTTAAATTACATGCACTACAATATGGATTTAAAGAATAAATATGGGTAAGAAAACTATGGAGTCATGATCCCCAAGTGTTGAATGCCACGCATTTGAGAAAAACACTACTATATGGGGTCATTATTTTTATTTTTTTAGATACTCAAATTAAACTAAAAGTGGCTCCAAACCCTATTATATTATGAAAGGGTATAAATAACTCATACTTACACACAAAATCCAATGGATGTGAATTGTGTCATTTTGATTAAAAGGATGAAAACATAATTTTTGAAAAATCACATTGAAAAACTGCACTTTCCAAAAACTATGATCATGAATATAAACGTGCATTGAAATCCTAATCAAGTCATTAAAAATAATTTTACATTCAATTTTTATTATTAAATGTGTAAATTAAAGCAAGAAAGGTTAATTAATGGAATTTTTTTCATTTAATTGTGTTTTTATCATAAAATTCAAAAAAAAATTAAAATCCCATATTTTCACTCCCCCCAACATAGAATGAAACTACCCTAAATTTTAAAAGATAAGAGAAGAGGGAGATTATAATTAGGAATAAAGAGTGGAGGTGGTGATTTTAAATTAAATCATATGAAAGATTCATCTGGTTTGAATTTGATGACCCATAAAAAAACAATTGATCACTTTGGCTTCATTCACAAGTATACTACTCGTGGATGATTTATTATTGGGTTTTAACTCTATATGGAATGTTTTTTATTTAGAAATACATAAATGATTCAGCTTATAAATCTTAAAAATAAATACATTAAATCACATTGGAAACCCCAATGGGTTCTCTTATTAAAAAAACCAAATCACACAAAATAAAATAAAATAAAATAATAAAATGAAGAATCTGAGATGCCTCTTAGAAATAGATTATTTTAAAGTCATTATCTCGACTTGGACCCACCAACTTATCATAGACCAACTTTTAACATTTTAAATACCCCATTTTTCTCCTCTTCTATGAGACTTATATTGAGTATTTGTTTAAAACAAATCATGTAAAATCCTATTTTGTACAATGAGTTGGAAAATCCATGTAATATCAGAAATGGTTGTTTCAGTGGAATTTTTAGTATTTCATAAGACATCAATGATCATTCAAACATTATTGGTTTAAAGAGAAGAATAGATTATAGTAGAAAGGTATTGGTTATCACCTATAAAGGGATTATTTAGTGGGGAAGGAAGAAAAATAATTTTGATCTCAGGTTGGATAGGACATTCAAACACAGGTTGGGACACTGAATCAAACTCAATTTCATTTTCAAAGTTTATCAATATATTTGGTTCCATTTGAAAATAATTTTCAACCAAAAATATTCTATATGAGTTTCAATAATGGGTAAGGACTCTAAGTTTTTTATTTTCCCTAATGTTCTATTTGGTGGTGATCATGAAAAGTCACTATTGGTTTCATATAAAAGAGATTCAAGCCATGGATACAAGTTTCCCTCATGTGAATTTAAAAAATAAATTTCATCAAGATTTAGACATCCTTAAACAATCCTTTCTGGTTCCTCTAGTTGAATTTCAAAATTCCCTAACAAATTCACTTCATTTTAAATCTTTGATTTCTCATATTTTAAAGTTTTCACTTCAATGTTTTCTTATGGTTTTGAAGAATCTAATGGTTTTCCAATAAATGGTTCGGTTTTTTCATTAGATTTCCCACTCTTAGAAATACTCACATCATAGATTTGTTCATGAGAGGTTTGTTTGTTACATGATTCTTCTATCAGTGTTGAATAAGGGACATCCTAAGTGGGCATGGGTTCAGTATATGTTTCATTGCTTTATATTTCTATTCTCAATTATGAAACTTTTGGATTCATTTTATCCATTAGTTCACACAATTATTCAAGACTTTTTTGGGTATTATGATTGATATAAGTTTTGAAATCATGAAATTCCCCAAGATTTATCTCTTCAATAATCCTTCATAGGGATGAAAATTGATCTTCTAAATTTCCATCATCACAAATATTGTACATGTTATTAGGTGTGGGGTAATCATTCAAGTTTTAATCTATGAAATTCCCAATGTGAGGGGATTCCCAAAGTGGATTTACTATTTGATTCCATCCTGATTTTATGAATGGATATTGTTGATGATACTCCATTAGATGTATTTGGAAATGAGGATTTGATATTCTTTGGATAGACACAAAAAAATGGTAAGAGAGAAGAGAAATGGAGGCGAGAAAAGAGAATTTGGGGTGAGAAAAGAAAGTGAGTATCTAAGATAACTTACTTAGGTCCCCATAAATGGTTCCAAAATTTGGTTGTTCCCAAATATACCCAAGTTATATGGTATAATCAGTCTCTTATAGTACTTCTTGGGTTATCGAATCCATAGGGACTGAAGAAGAAACCTATAAAAACTATGATTTTGATAGATGGATTGGCTATGAAGTGACCAACTTGGGTGTTGATTGTAATTGAATAACTAATTATTTAATCTAAATAACAAAAAAACACACAATTACTTGGTCTAAAATAATTAATTTATATTATTTGATCCTATTTTTTCTAGGGATAGATTAGATGTATTTTTTCTATGAATTTTCTGTTCAATAGTTCAAGAGGTATCCAATAAATGAGATAAGTCCTAAATGTCATTATCTTATTTAATATGTACAAAATTTTAATTATAATCACCAATTCACTTATAAGATCACTTTCATGATCACTACATGGAATTGGATTATACTAGCACTCAAAATGTTTTGTTGTTAAAGTCAGTGAAGACATAGAAGAAAACAAGTCAAAGAATGGAACTCTCAAACTGTAAAACTAAATTAAGATTTTAAGAACATAAAATAAAATTCAATACACCCCATGAAACTCCCTAGTATCAACCCATAAAATTTTACCCCACTATTTATTTTATTTTATCAATTGAAGTGAGAAGTTTACTTAATGAGGCAGGATTGATGAAGAATAACATTGAAATAACGATCACTTCACCACTGTGTGGGTAATTTCACAAAATATTATGTGAATAAAATATCTCCCTAAGAAAATAGTGTCAAAATTATCTAGAAAAGAATAAATAAAATAATAAGAAGAAATTTTATTAATAAAAAAAGGTGAATGAAAAACTTACATGATAAAAATGAAGGTGTGATTACAAAATGAAAGCTTAAAATTACAATTAAATAGAAAAACATTGAATGCCAATTACCATCACCACCAGATACTTACATAGTCATATTTGGATACTAGGGTATACCACCTAGGAATAAATTCCTTCTCCATAAATTAAGAGAGTCAAAAGGAGGGTGAGAAATCAAAGGAATTTGGACTTTTCAACTTTGACTAGGAAAACCATCCTGATTCATCCCCCTTTTGACATGTGAATTTGAAACTCCATACGGCTGAATAAAAGAAGTTCATAGAAGAAAAATATCTTCTTAAAGATTTCCTATAATAGTTTTCAAAATTTTGGGCCGATTGGATTATCCTTTTGTATGTCATACTCAAAATGGTTGGATGACTTTTTGGGTGTTCAAATCTGGCCATAAATTTGATCTTCATCTTTGACCACCAGAATCACCATGAAGAATTTTGAGGTAGCTCCAAAAATAGTTAAATTAAATGATCCCCATAATTTTATATTTATACATTTACAATTTTAGCTTCACTAGGCTTGTATTATGGGTCCCACGTTTTCTTGATGGGCTTAAGGTCCATTATGCTTTATCCAGAATTTTCTATATTCATTCCCAAAAATGTCCATATTCCTTTATGATTCATCAATTTATCCTAAATTACAAAATATTCCACATAAATTTCTCAATAATATCCCAAAATATAAAATTAAAATAATGAAAATAATTAATCCCACAAGAAGATGATTTATTGGGTCCAAATTTTCACTTTAAACATGAATTGAAAAATTATGTGAAATGAAGGTCAATTTATAAAATTAACTAAAACATATGTTTATGGACTTTTAAACACTTTAATATTAAATTATATTCAATTAATATTATCCTATTTCAGTGGATAATCATTTTCCTTAGCTATGAGCACCCTATTTATTTCCTCATAGAATGATGCCAATCTAAATATGTTTACCTAAACCTGAATGGAGTGCTATAAACCATCCTCAAAGCGTCTCACCCTATACGTTTCATGACTCACCATGTTAGGTGAAAATAAAGAAAATTTATTGAAGGTTTCTACAAATTCCATGATAGATATATCACCTTTATAAAGGCTCAATAACACCTGAGTTCCTTCCACCCTCAGCGTCTATAGCTGCTCGAAAATGTACGCCTGAAGCCAATATGTTTTGGCGGCAGCCCCACCTGCAATGAAATCTATACCCGATACTATAACCAAGCATGTACCTGCACTGTCTGACCATTAGGGTCCTCAACCTAATCATGTTCTTGCATTACCAATCCATCACCTGTCTGATGCTCCATCCAGGCTGTCTAGGAGGAACCCATGGAATACCATTAACATGGTCATATGGACCATAATCTATATATATATATATATATATATATATAACATATATATGGAAAGAAATAATAGGAAGAACCAACTCACTACCCCTACCCTTCCCTACTGCAACCATGCCCCTTGGCATCCCAGCCTCATGGCCTCCTTACTTTCCCTCAATAGAGCTAGGTATGAATAATTCATGGGCCTCACCCATCCTGAAAACCATCATTGCCTCAAACCAATAACCAATTCACCCAACCTGGTGATCAAAATCACCACATATCATAGTATATGCATGCTCTTATAATATCCAGGACCATTTCATATATCACATGCAATTTATATATATGTTACACTGGTTATATCACATTTCACATGGCATAAGAAATTTTATACCATGGCATATCACATTTAACATGGAATTTTATCATGTAACAAGTATATTCATAATTAAAACACCCTATCATGTTCCTAAAAAATCATAAACAGGCATAAAAATCACACCTTTCCATACCAGGACAAGGGTCCAACAACCTCATACCTTGCCATACTAGGAAAATGTCGCATGTCATAATAATTAAAAATCACATTCCAAGTGATCCACTAAGGTAGAAATCATAACAATCATCAAATAAGAAAAAGTAGAACTTCAAAACCCAACCCAAGAAACTTGGTCCATCCCTCATACCTGGGGCTACAGTCACCCAAGTATAAGCTATAAACCCAATTCCAACATCCCCTAACCTCTAGTCTAACATAACCTAAATAGTAAGACCAACATAAAGTAAAAAAAGAAATATTGATCACATTAGTATCCAGTAAAACACTACTACTAAATACCAGTCAAGAACTTCTCTAATACCACTTGTAGTGTCCCCGACCCAGATAGCCACCCGAACAGTGCTATCGGTTCAGGTGCCACTGACCTAAAGCATGCCTCCTTGAATGCCAAAATATTATGGCTAGTATCAGGGGTGTGAAAAAAGTTATACTAGGGAGGCTATACCCTATGGAGAAAATACAATACTTGTATGAGTAATAATATGTATCATGATGCAGAAAGATAAGACTCAGCAGACTCGAAACAAACCCACCAATGGTGGAAGCAAAGTCAATATAAATAAATAGTGGAAGTAATATAAATAAGCAGAAGAATCAAAATTTGAATTCCATAATACTGCTTGTATCAACTACAAGAACATAGTATAACAATACAGTTCATACAACTAAATGTACAAAAAGAGGTCACCCAAGGAAGACCACTATAGCTACATACATGTACAACATACTGATACAAAAGGAAAACTAAAACAAAAACTCAAAGTAACTCTAGATGAGGCAGAGACCTCAAGGACCCCTACCAACATCCCATGTCAAACTACTAATATTATCCAGCTTCTAAGGTTGATCCTTTACCTGAATATAAAGACATAAAGTCTATATGTGTAGAGACCTGAACTTGACGTATATAGACATTAAATTACTTTTTTGGAATACTTAATACATTATAAAACAAATTCCCAATGACCGTATTAGTTTAGTGTCTTTGGAAACTTGGAACATAATCTTCTAATAATGGTGAAAGATCTTCAACATCTCCCATAAATTTCTTCTTTTTTCTCCTACCTAAAACCTTCCTTTATATCATGGGGGAAAAGAAAACATAAAAAGGGTGATCTCAAATGCTTAGTAATGGTAATCGGAGAAAATAAAACAACCCATAGAAATTTGAACTTAAAAACATGAACACAAAGTTTAAACATCAAAATCTTGAGCAATGACATTAAACATGGTAGTACGTAAGGCATAGATCATAATGGAACATCAATCATGATAAAATAACATGGGAATAAAACATGGAATTGTGGAAAACCATTAAGCACGTGATATGATTTCCATATTATCCAAGGCATTGCTTCCAAGACCATCATAGTGGACAAAGTTCCTTACTAAATCGAGTTCACTCCTTGTTCCAGTCCTGTATTACTGAACCGGATTAACTTCTCATTACAGCCATGTCTATCTCATGAGATATAAATCTTTACCCAATGCATTGTAGGTAGATATAGTTCCCACCCATCTCATAATGAAATCATTCTTACATGTGCCACAACATAAACATAAATCATTTATCATAACCCAATGAATAAAATGGGTTTCATAAACATAATCTCATCATAACATAATCCATATAAAACAAATGGATATCATTTCATCATAAGAAAAGTGAAACCATGTAAATCATGGAGACATTATACTTGAAATATACACATATGAAATAATGTCATCTTAGATGGAAAATGGTTTTGATAAAACACTTGAAATGAATTCTTGAGGAAAATATCCTTTATTCTTCAAAATAATTTTATTTTCAAAAAATTCCATGCAATTTTAAAAGAAAGGGATTTTATTGAAAATAGTCATGAAATCTTGTAGAGTAACCTTCATGAAAATAAGGCGTTATGAAACCGTAAAAATATTTTCATGCCATATAAGTTAAAAAAACATTCTCCTCGTACTTTTAACGGAAAAGTAAAAAAGTACCACGTATGGTAAACAAAAGAAAGATTCCTTACATAACACAAAGTAAAAGTCAAATAGGGGTAAACATGACTTTAAACATACATGGAAGAATATTAAACACTTTATGAAAAACATTTTTATGGAAATGGATGAAAAATATAACCCCAGTAAATACTTACGTATAAGTAATCTCGGATAAAAATGATATTTGCAAAATTATCCCTTACCTTATGTTCGATATGCTTTGTATGTATCTGAACCGCCTGTATAATGATTTAAATAATGTCATTTACTTATTAAAGATTCATATTCATTGTTATGATATCATATATGGATTACTTGTGATTTTATATTACCCGTTCTTTTGTAAATTCCATGTTAAAGCAGCGGTTTGGGTAAAATCGTTTCATTTATCGTACGTGTTTCGACTTGTTGTTCTTGATATTATTACTTATATCCTGATTTACTTAATTCCAAAATGTAAAACATGATTTATATATAATATATTCAGTATATAAATATATATGATAGATCAATAAATGGAATGAAATACACCGTTCATGGAGACGGTAGGTCATACGTACGAGTGAACGTTGTTTTAATTTCCTTATTGAATTGAGTGGAATTAAGTAAATGAAACATATATGTACATAAATACAGTATAATTATCATGTAATATCTTTCATGATTATTTATTATATATACTTTATAATCAAACTTTAATGGTTAATCCTAGAAAATGAATCACATCACGTTCGTGGAGACGGTAGTCCGTACGTACGCACGAGCGATGATATCATTATTTTGATATTAAAATCATATATAATTGGATAGTATATAATATATAAAGAATAATAATAATGTTATATTTATTATTTATATCATTTATACTCATTATTATACCCATCCAAATGATGAAATGTTTGAATAACAAACTACACCATGATGTGGAGACGGTAAGCCGTACATACGCATGTGTGGTGACTTTATCATTCATAAGATGGATAAAATAAATAATATGGTTGTAAAATTTTTATTACAACATTACACTATATAGAATATACTAGAGTTATTATTTTATAATGGAAACAAAAAATAAGTAGGAAGTGGAATAAGAAAGGAACTTGAAATAGGTGGTGAGATATTTACCTCTTCTTCAGGTTCTTCCTTTTGATTTGATCAAAAGGGCTCCTTAGGTTGGATTTCTGACTAAATTAAGGCCTCTATAATGAAGGGAGTATATTTTAGAGGGTATTTGGGCAGGTTTTTGCCGATCCAAATGGCTTTGGTAGTGTGAATTAGAGAGAAGGGGGGAGTGCCCTTTTATATGAGGGGTGAGGGGCACCTTAGGAAAAACTTAAAATATTATTTTATAATAAATTCATATTCAGTTTATAGTGGATCCAAAGTGACTTATATCGAGTCTAGGGTGGGTATGAGTCTAAATCCTCTTAACCAATAGGTTTTATACAAGTTTAGGTTACCATTTTAACCTTATCATTTATATTTAACTCTAAGTTAAATAATTTAACTTTTACCGTGTCTTCTTGTATTCTTACACTATATGGTTAATAAACTTACTAAAAACTTCCAATCAAACCCCAATTGGTTCATTAATGTCATATATATTATTATATAAGTCTTTTGGACTAACCTTAGATTTTTAGGATCATTATATCAATTAATAGTATAATATTTCTTTTAAAAACTCTTTTATGTCAATTTTGACACTATTTTGTATTTTATTTTTTCTAAATTCATAACAGCATTATTACTTCAAAAAAAATTCATATAACCAACCCTAATAAGTCATATTAACCTAGAAAATTATTGTAATTCATAAAAAGTCTCAATTTACATTTATAATATCAATTATGCTAATATTTCATTAATAAGGTAATTACTACATCATTATTGTGTCATAAATAAATTAAATTATTTAATGTCTAAAAAATATAATTAAAATACCATTATGTAGGAAATATTTTTTTTCTTTATAATTAATATTTATTGTCTAATTTATCTTATATATAACCCTATAATAAAAATTATTTAGTTATTAAACTTTGATTTTAACTATTTTAACTCTTCTTTAAATAAAATAATAATAAATGTCCTAATCTAATCCAAGTGGATCTAAAGGGTAATATTTTATTCCTAAGGTTGTTTTTGGTCGAATTATACTTATCCAATATAATTAGGACATGTGTTAGGTTAATAATAATATCATTTTTCCCTTAATTACCCTATTTACTTTTAACTGTGGTAAATAAAAGCAAAAAGTTACTATTCACAAAAAATTATTTTTATCTTATTGAACCGCATTTTACTCCTTGATATTAACCGTGTCTCTCGGATTTTCGAAATTCCAATCACAGAAGCGGTAAAATTAAGTTTTATGTGAATTTACAAAATCTCCTAGGAGGTGGGTAAAAGACGGTAAAAATTTCAATAAAATTTTTATATATCTAAAATTATTATAAAATAACCCCAATGAATTACATTGAACTTATATAGTTATTATGTGTCTATTTTGACATAAAATAAATTTAAATAAAATAAATGATTATTTAAATAAAAAGTCGGTTTTAACTAATAACTTAGTGTTTTCACTATTCATCAAATATTGAAAGTTTTTAGAAAAATACCAAAAATTCACCCTATGCTAATTTTGATATTCTAAATCCAAAAATGAAGTCCATTTTGAAAGATAAAATTTATAAAATTTCAAAAAGTGGGTATTATTATTCATAACGGCTAGTTTATATAATATTTCAATAACATATCATTGTTTAGTGAAACTCGGTATTGCGTACAACGCAAGCTATCGAGGAAGGTCGCTCTTGCGTGTAATGAAAGGCAAGTCAGGGTTGCGTGTAGGGAAAGATTTATTTGGTGTTATGTATAACATACTCAAAATATAGTTCAGTTATACATTGATCAAAATCTATACTTGGTGTTGTGTAAAATGAATGTTATTCGAAAGAACTTGAAATTGTGTGCATCACAAGCCAAGAATAGTGTTGTGTATACTACAAGCTAATACGGTGTAGCATATAGCTCAAGAAAATCTTGGTGAAGCGTACAATAAAAGACATCAAAGAAATTAAAAATAATAATTCTCATAAAACCTCGGGGTGTTACATTCTACCCCCCTTAAAATGAATTTCGCCCTCAAAATTCATTGAGGTTATAAATGGTTACTACTTGAAAGTTTCATTCATAAAAACCCACATCGTAAAAAGGAATACTAAAACATTAATTTAAAAAGGAACGTTAGAAACATAACAGATACCCAAAGTAACTCATCACTGGGTTTCCACATAGGAGAATATACGTGAAAATATGGATATGGAAGAGAAATCTAACCATCAAGTTCGGATAGAAAGTGGTAGATAACATGGATATGAAAAAGACAACAATCAAAAAGCCATAAATTTGTGATGATCTAAGGTACCATCTGATTCATCGGATATGTGGACACTAGGATAGCATTTTTGGTTTTCAAGATCATTTCCCTAAAGTTGTATAATTTGAATTAGAAGAAATACTAACTTTATTTTGGTACAATCTCACCATTGTTCATGCCTTGAACAATTCCCACTTCATCTCTTAAAGAAATGAAGTTGAATTTTTCATTCTTGAAGTGTTATCAGATCATGTGATAGAATGATGGGTCATTCCATCTATCTCAAACAAAAGGTTAGCAAAAGTTATCAAATATACATAAGTCCATCTATGGTGAGGTTAATCGTATATGATTCCAAAAATGGACTTATACTTCATATATCATACCGCTTAATAAAATAACATTAGTTTCTACTAACCAGGGACTTCCTGTAGGCCAGAGGTAGGCGATAAAGGCCTGTCGCACTTCGGTTGCGGGTTCGATTCCCGCAACCTTGTCCAACGCGACGGGTTGTCGCTCGTCCTGTAGGTTGTCCCTTTTTCTAAAACTACATTATTATAACATTCCTATAATAATATCAAAAATAGTTTTAGCCTTAAACAATACTATCTTATGTATAACTTAATTCATTCCAATCTTTAGGTTTATCCAAAATACTTCGGTCCAAGCTCATAGTATAAAGAAAACGATTACTTGAAAAGTCACATAACAAGCACTTGAATACCATCATTTATCCCCCATATATCATAAGATATATCTTGTTGGTAACATTCCAAATATGTGAATACCTTAATCATGTATTCTCTTGAAAAATGAATACCCATTGAACATTAGTAAATACATGAATGCTGTCAAAAGTTAACTCTTTCCACGTACCAAAATCCCAAAATTTCTATATACTAAAACCATGATATAACTTTGTACTTATATCAGTCATGAGCTCATTAATACTATCAAACATTTAATTTTCTCCTTATCCCTTCATTATACGCATATCATCTGCTTTCCAAAAATATTTCAATCACTTTTCATGGATACTGGTACCATTCAACGTATACTTTCAAATACTCAAGGAAAAACAATAGTGTAACAATCCTTAGATGTTTCTTTATTCCATAGTACCATTAAATTACCTATACAACATTACTCTTGATAAACATAAAATCATTCCACTGCCTTCTTAAACCATTGACCGAGCTTCAACAATTCTTTCATCTCACATATCATTTGTAGTCTCTTCATCATCATCAACATAAATACTACTCATACGCCCATGCTGATTCTCTTCATGAGACTTTCTCTTAGGTAATTGGTTTTCATAATGCTCGTACATTCCACATTTAAAACATTTAACCGTTTTTATGTCTTAGCATTACCATTATCCTTGTATATGGTGTTAACTGAACCCTTTCCTTTCCAATTACTAGCTTTGTGTCCTTTTCCACACCCAAAGCATCTTCCAGTTCCTTTGAAACATTCTCTTTGATGTCTCTTCCCACATGATTTACATGAGGAAAATTGAACTTTCTTTCCTCTGTGATCATCATGAAACTCCTTCTTTATCTTATTAACTGAGTCAGGAAACTTACCAAAGTTGAGATTATTGATCATATTATGATATTTATGATTAGGCATGATAACGATGTTTCACCTTCCAAATCCCATTTCATCTGCTTGATCATGAAGAATATCATTCCATTATCCATCATATTATCCATTAACATGAATCTTCCAGTTTCCAGCCATTTTCTAAAACCCAAAAGGAATAGTGTGAGAGGAAAAAATCATTCTAGGAAAACAACATAATAAAGGGTGAGTACCTACAATATATAACATCTTAGGTTTAATTCTAAGATCGTTACCATAATTCTAGGACTATAACCTATACTTATACTTAACATTAGAGACATCCCTAGACATACCTTAGAAATATCTCTAGGGATTTCACTAAAGTTTTCGCATCCAATATTCCAAAGGTTAGCTAAACATTCGCTCTGATACAAATCGTAGAGACTCGAACTTGACGTACATAGACATTACATTACTTTTTTGGAATACTTAATACATTACAAAACAAATTCCCAATGACCGTATTAGTTTAGTGTCTTTGGAAACTTGGAACATAATCTTCTAATCATAGTGAAAGATCTTAAACATCTCCCATAAAGATCTTTTTTCCTACCTAAAACCTTCCTTTATATCCTGGGGGAAAAGAAAACATAAAAACGGTGAGATCAAATGCTCAGTAAGGGTAAGCATGCAGAAAATAAAACAACCCATAGACATTTGAACTTAAAAACATGAACATAAAGTTTAAACATCAAAATCTTGAGCAATGACATTAAACATGGTAGTACGTAAGGTATAGATCATAATGGAACATCTATCATGATAAAATAGCATGGGAATAAAACATGTAATTCTGGAAAACCATTAAGCACATGATATGATTTCTATATTAGCCAAGGAATTGCTGCCAAGACCATCATAGTGGACAAAGTCCCTTACTGAATCGAGTTTACTCCTCGTTCCAATCCTGTATTACTGAACCAGATTAACTTTCCATTCCAACCATGTCTATCTCATGAGATATAAATCTTTACCCAATGCATTTGAGGGAGATATAGGTCTCACCCATCTCATAATGAAATCATTCTTACATGTTCCACAACATAAATATAAATCATTCATCATAACCCAAAGAATAAAATGGGTTTCATAAACATCATCCCATCATAACATAATCCATATAAAAAAATGGATATCATTTCATCATAAGAAAAGTGAAACCATGTAAATCATAGATACATTATACTTGAAACATACACATATGAAATAATTTCATCTTAGATGGAAAATGGTTTTGATAAAACACTTGAAATGAATTCTTGAGGAAAATATCCTTTCTTCTTCAAAATCATTTTCTTTTCACAAAATACCATGCAATTTTAAAAGAAAAGGATTTTGTTGAAAATATTCATGAAATCTTGTAGAGTAACCTTCATGAAAATAAGGCGTTATGAAACCGTAAAAATCCACTTATTCCATATAAGATAAAAAACATTCTCCTCATACTTTTAACAGAAAAGTCAGAAAGTACCACGTATGGTAAACAAAAGAAAGATTCCTTCCATAACACAAAGTAAAAGTCAAAGAGGGGTAAACATGACTTTAAACATACATGGAAGAATATTTAATACCTTATTAAAAACATTTTTATGGACATGGATGAAAAATATAACCCCAGTAAATACATGCGTATAAGCAATCTCGGATAAAAATGAGATTTACAAAATTATCCCTTACCTTAGGTCCGATATGCTTTGTATGCATCCGAACCTCCTGTATAATGATTTAAAGAATTTAATTGACTTATTATAGAATCATATTCATTGTTATGATATCATATAATGGTTCACTTATGACTTTATATTACCCGTTCTTTTGTAAATTCCATGTTAAAGCAGCATTTTGGGTAAAATCGTTTCATTTATCGTACGTGTTTTGACTTGTTGTTCTTGATATTATTACTTATATCATGATTTAATTAATTCAAGAATATAAAAAATGATTTATATATAATATATTCAGTATATAAATATATATTATAGATTGATAAATGGAATGAAATACACCGTTCATGGACACGGTAGGCCGTACGTACGCATGAACGCAGTTTTCGTTTCCTTATTGAATTGAATGGAATTAAGTAAATGAAACATATATGTAAATAAATCCAGTATATTTTATTATGTAATATATTTCATTATTATTTATTATATATACTTTATAATCATACTTGAATGGTTAAGCATGGAAAATGAATCTCATCGCGTTCGTGGAGACGGTAGTCCGTACGTACGCACGAGCGATGATATCATTATTTTGATATTAAAATCATATATAATTGGATGGTATATCATATATAAAGAATAATAATAATGTTATATTTATTATTTATATCATTTATACTCATTATTATACCCATACAAATGATTAAATGTTTGAATAACAAACTACACCACGACGTGGAGACGGTAAGCCATACGTACGCACGTGTGGTGACTTTTTCATTCATAGGATGGATAAAATAACTAATATGGTTGTAAAATTTTTATTACAACATAATAGTATATATAAGATACTGGAGTTATTATTTTATAATGTAAACAACAAATAATGAGGAAGTGGAAGAAGAAAGGAACTTGAAATAGGTGGTGAGATATTTACCTCTTCTTCGGGTTATTCCTTTTGATTTGATCAAAATGGATCCTTAGGTTGGATTTCTGACTAAAGTAATGCCTCTATAATGAAGGGAGGATATTTTAGAGGGTATTTGGGCCGGTTTTGGCCGAGCCAAATGGATTTGTAGGTGTGAATTAGAGAGAAGGGGGAGTGCCCTTTTATAAGAGGAGTGAGGGGCACCTTAGGAAAAACTTAAAATATTATTTTATAATAAATTCATATTCAGTTTATAATGGATCCAAAGTGGATTATTTCTACTATATGGAGGGTATGGGTCGAAATAATCTCAACCAATAGGTTTTAGATAAGTTTAGGTTACCATTTTAACCTTATCATTTAGATTTAACTCTAAGTTAAATAATTTAACTTTTACTGTGTCTTCTTGTATTCTTACACTATATGGTTAATAAACTTACTATAAACTACCAATAAAACCCCAATTGGTTCATTAATGTCATATATATTATTATATAAGTCGTTTTACCGAACCTTAGATTTTTAGGATCATTGTATCAATTAATAATATAATATTTGTTTTAAAAACTCTTTTATGTCAATTTTGACACTATTTGGTATTTTGTTTTTTATAAATTCATAACAGCATTATTATTTCAAAAATAATTCATCTAACCAACCCTAATATGTAATATTAACCTATAAAATTAGTGTAATTCATAAAAAGTCTCAAATTACATTTATAATATCAATTATGCTAATATTTCATTAATAAGGTAATTATTATATCATCATTGTGTCATAAATAAATTAAATTATTTAATGTCTAAAAAATATAAATAAAATAAATTTATTTAGGAAATCTTTTTATATTTATAATGAATATTTATTATAGAATTTAGCTTATGTATAACCCTATAGTAAAAATGATTTATTTATTAAACTTTGATTTTAAATATTTTAACTCTTCTTTAAATAAAATAATAATAAATGTCCTAATCTAATCCAAGTGAACATAAAGGGAAATATTTTATTCCTAAGGTTGTTTTTGGTCGAATTATACTTATCCAATAGAATTAGTACAATATTTTAGGGTAATAATAATATCATTTTTCCCTTAATTACCCTATTTACTTTTAACCGTGGTAAATAAAAGTAAAAAGTTACTATTCAAAAAAAATTATTTTTATCTTATTAAACCACATTTTACTCCTTGATATTAACCTTATCTATAATATTTTTGAAATTCTACTCACAGAAGTGGTAAAATTAAGTTTTATGTGAATTTACAAATTCTCCTAGGAGCTGGGTAAAAGACGATAAAAAGTTCAATAAAATTTTTATATATCTAAAATTATTATAAAATGACCCCAATGAATTAAATTGAACTTGTATAGGTATTATGTATCTATTTTGACCTAAAATAAATTTAAATAAAATAAATAATTATTTAAATAAAAATTAGGTTTTAACCAATAACTTAGTGTTTTCACTATTCATCAAAAATTGAAAGTTTTCAAAAAAATACCAAAAATTCACCCTAGGCTAATTTTGATATTCCAAATCCAAAAATGAAGTCCATTTTGAAAGATAAAATTTATAAAATTTCAAAAAGTGGGTATTACTATTCATAACGGCTAGTTTATATAATATTTCAATAACATATCGTTGTCTAGTGAAACTCGGTATTGCGTACAACGCAAGCTATCGAGGAAGGTCGTTCTTGCGTGTAATGCAAGGCAAGTCAAGGCTGTGTGTAGGGAAATAATTCTTTGGTGTTGCGTATAATATACTCAAAATATAGTTCAGTTATACATTGATCAAAATCTATACTTGGTGTTGTGTAAAATGAATGTTATTCGAAAGAACTTGAAATTGTGTGTGTCACAAGCCAAGAATAGTGTTGCCTATACTACAAGATAATACGGTGTTTCATATAGCGCAAGCTAATCTTGGTGAAGCGTACAACAAAAGACATCAAAGAAATTAAAAAGAATAATTCTCATAAAATCTCCAGGGTGTTACAATATGCATCTTGCAGGGCCTATGTAGGGTGTGATAATGTGTCTTAGTAGGTTGCCACCAAAGTATGCATAGCCAACATGAGTGTTTAGTATTTTTTTATTTATAAATAAATAATTTTCACAATGAATAAATAAACAAGGATTCCCTGATCCTCAACAGCCACCAATAAACCATCACCTACCTCGCTAACGTTAGAATACTAGAAGAGGATAGGATCCTTGGCCCATGGACCAATGTATCCCCCTAATGTATCCTATCCAGGTGAGGCCTTTGGATCCAACTCAAAATGGGTAACCTGAAACTATATGCCTCCTAACACCTCATGTATTAACTAGTACTGACGTCCCAAAGGCACACGTCAACAAATAGTATTAGGTCCCTCAAACTTATGATTAAAAGAAACTTTCAGCTCAAATCTCGGCAATCGGAGGCACAACAATATCTGACCTAAAATAAAAAGTCACCATTGTCCCATCACACAATGTCTTAAGAAATGATGATATCCATTCTCCCAAAATAATTTAGGCCCACGACCTCTAGTACGAAAGGCCTTAGTCCCCAACCAATAGCCTCATCACTACCAACCAAAGGCTCCACACCTTCCACATGGATATCTATGGCAAGCACCCCCAAAACATTTTCCTAAGCCTCACTACTAGGGGGCTTTACCCACATGAGTGGTCAAAACCACCTCATCATGGATGCAACCTATGTGAACATGACTTAATTCATCACTTTTTCCATCATGGGTGAGCGGAATTCACCAAATAATATTCCTAAGTCACATAAACATCGGCACCTCATGCCCCTATGACCATGTCGCTCAAATATGATGGTTATTCCCAACCTAATAGCCTCACCGCCTCAATCTGACATCAATAATGCCAAAATGATGGTCAAAACCACCCAAGTAATATGTCCCAAGACCAACTAGACAATCTACATCGCCTCAATTCCGATTTTCATGCCATCCCAATCTTGGTTCAAGCCCATCATGAATCCATGGGTCTCATCACATGCATCTCATACATTTCAAATATATTATTCAAATATAAAATACAATTTGAAATGATTGAGTTTTAAAATTCAACTTAAATAAGAAATTAAATTTAGATTATTGAATTGCACAATCTAATCAACCAGGAAAAATCGAGATATAGGTCTTTAATTCCTTAAAATTAAATAACCAAACCAATTCAATTTAAACAAAACAATTTAATTGAATAAAACACCCCTAGACAAACCAACCAAATAGAAATTACCTCTAACCTATAATCACTCAATCCAAAATGTAATTAGGCATGCCCAACGACATCGCATAGTTCACACGGTAAAATCGATATCAAACAACATGTATAAAAGGGGTCTCTCTCAATTACCCATATTTATGTTAAAATCTGCACCCCCAAAATGACTGAAAAACATAATGTATGGTATGCATCACCTAACTTTGACTCGTAGATGTAGGCATGTCCAATATCAAGCTCTAACTCCAAGCAAATTAGAAGATATCTGAGTTTTCATCAAGCACCCTGAAAAAAAGGTGAAATGGATCAAACGGATTTAGCGATCTATGAGGATAAATCAAAAGAGAAAGAAATAAAGGGTGAGTGGAAACTCATCAACATGGTTATATATCATCTGAAGGATCGAATATCAAACAATCAATGGAGAAGATAGCTCAAAGGGGGGAAGAGTAGGAAAGGAGGGGTTCCTCTTATGTAGCATGAAACCAAGGGAGAAGAAAGGGGAGGAAAGGAAAATAATAATAAAAAATATATTTAAGGGAAAAAAATGTAATTTCCTACCCTTGTTGGGATGCATGGTTTACCCTCATGGTTTTTTAAACCAAATAGAAACCATGAAATCTACAGTGTGAGGGTACTTCTTATATGGTAGTACTCATGTGGCCTACCGCACGATTTGCACTAACCATGCACAAACCATGTGTTATCCATATGAAATTAATACAAATGGGGTTGTACACCTATGCAACCCCCCCCCCACACACACACAGTTTACCCAAACTATTCAGCAGTTCAAAATCGAGTTGCACAATTTTCTGAAAGAGATCGCATGGTTTACCCTAAACTATGCACCCAAACCTATAATTCCAATACAATCCATTCAGCCTCCAATGATAATGAAAGTGACATAGCCACTAATTGAAAAAATCAAAACGGGGTTGATTTTCAACCTGATTCAAAAACTCAGGATGTTATAAATACTTTCATAAATGAGGTTACTATTCTATTTTCTAGGTTACTATTCTTAATGTTCATATAACTATTCCAATATCCAGGTTACTATTCCATTGGTAGAGGTTCCTTAATTTCTATAAATAAAACTTATTTCATTCTTCATCTATGAGAATAATGTTTTTATTGGGTTCTCTATGTGATGTATGTGTTTTATACTATATAACATAATTATAATAAGTTAAATTATATTGATAAAATTTTGTGTTGTTACATTCTTTCCCCTTATGAAATTTTGCCCTTGAAATTTTGTTTTACATACTAAGGTAAAAACAGGTGAGTGTTTCTCCTTCATCACTTCCTCCAATTCCCATGTCACATCTTCATACTTATGATTCCTCCTTAACACTTTGACAAGATAAGTTATCTTGTTTTGTAGGAATTTATCTCTACGTTTCAATATCTTCAATGTATTCTCTTCATACAAGAGGTCATTCTCCAGTTATAATACATTCATATTCAATACATATGAGGGGTCATGTATGTACTTACTCTGGAGAGATACATGGAACATGTCATGAACTTAAGCCATATTTAGTGTAAGTGAAAGATGATAGGATACTTTTACTATGAGATTAAGGATCTCAAAGGGGCCAATGTACCTTGGGTTAAGCTTTCCTTTCTTTCAAAACTACCTGACTTTATTTCATGGTGATATTCAAAGGAATATTTTTTCTCCATCATGGAACTCCAAGTCCCTTAAACATTTATCAACATATCTTTTTTTGACTCTGAGAAACTTTGATTTGTTTTTGGATGGATTTAACCTTATCTATCATCTCTTGCACAAGATCAAGTCTAAGTAGATTTCATTTTCCAACTTCATCCCAACAAGTTGGAGTTCGTCATCGTGGAACTATATGAATACTCGAGTAGAAGCTATTGTTATATAAGAACTCAACCAATGGGTGATGTTGATCTCATCCTTCTTTTAATTCCATTAAGTAGGCTTTCATCATTCCCTCGAATGTGTGAATAGTCCTTTTAGATTTTCCATCAGTTTGAGGGTGATAATCCATGTTGAAATTCAATTCAATACTCAAATAATGTTAAAGACTTCTCCAAAATTTATATTTTAACCTTGGATCATGATCAGATACGATCAAAAGTGGAACCCCATATAGCCTCAAAACTTCTTTTATATATATCTAAGCAAGTTGTTCAAGTGATAGATCTTCCCAAATAGCAATAAATAGAGAAGTCTTGGTGAGTTGATCCACCACATCCCATATCACATTATTTCTTTTGGATGTTTTTGGGAGACCAGTGAAAAATTCCATAGTGACATTCTCCAATTTCCATGTGGGTATAAGAAATGGTTTCATCATACCTTTATACTTCTATCTCTCTTCTTTAACTTACTCACATACCAAACACCTTGAGATATACTCTGAAATCTTTTTTTATATTATCCCACCAGAAGTGATCTCAATGATCATGGTACATCTTAGTACTTCTAGGATAGATGAATAAAGATGATATATGTCCATTATCTAATATATTATTCTTTATCTCATGTAATGAAGTCACAAAAATCCTTGTTCCAAACCAAATAACACCATTATCATTGATATGGAACTCTTGTAGCTTCCCTTGTTTTACTGTTTTTACCTTCTTTTGTAGCTCTAGATCATCTTTTTTTATTCATTGATCTTCTCATAGATATATGGTTGGGAAATCCTTTGGTAAATATAGGATGTATTCCCTATCATTATGATTTCCAAATCTATACTTTGCATATCCATGAATATGGGGTCTTTCTCAATCCACATCATTGATAAGGTAGCAGGTTCTTTTCTGGTCATAACATCAACTACCATGTTTTCCTTTTTTAGATGGTAGTGAATAAAGAAATTATTTTCCTTTATTAGCTCTAATAATATTCTTTGATGCATGTTGAGTTCCTTATGTGTTGAAATATAGTTTATAATATTAGGATCAGTATATATGTTACACTTATCAACATAGAGGTAGTGCCACCATATTTTCAAGGAAAAATTCATAGCTTCTAGCTCCAGATCATGTGTTGGGTAGTTATTCTCATGGATCTTCAACTGCCATGAGGCAAAGTATATCACTTTATCATTCTACATGATTAAAAACCCCAATAATTTCTTTGAAGCATCATTTTATATCACAAAACCTTCTCCAAATATTAGTAGTGTGAGTACAGGGGCAGTGATTAGCCTCTTCTTGAGCTCTTTGAAGCATTCCTCACATTCTTCCATCCAGAAATAATTTACTCCTTTATGTGTGAACTTAGTCAGTGGGTTATCAAATCATGATATTTTCCTCAAAAAAAATTTAGTAGTAGCCAGATAATCCAAGAATACTATGGATCTTCATTATAGATTTTCCTTGGGCCACACTTCAATTTAATTTGTCTTAGAAGGGTCCACATATATTCTTTTGTTGGTCATAACATTCCCCAAGAATGATACTTCCTCCATATATATCTCACATTTACTATACTTTTCATAGAGTTCCTTCACAAATTCTTTAGCACAGTATTCAAATGTTCATCATGTTCCTGCTTTCACTTAGAGTATATTAGAATATCATTTATAAAGACTACCAAAAATTTGTTGAGGTAATTTCTAAAGACTCTATTAATTAAGTCCATGAATATTTCTAAATAATTAGTGAGTTATAAGGGAGTCACTATGAACTCATAGTGTACATACCTCATTCAAAAAGTAGTCTTGGGAATATCTTCCTTCTTTACCTTTAATTGGTGATATCTTGACTGAAGGTCCACCATAGAGAAATAACTGGCCCCACATATTTGATCAAATAAGTAATCTACCCATGGTAGGGTATACATGTTCTTTATCATGATTTTTTTGATCTCATGATAATCAATGTATAGGCACATTGATCCATCTTTATTCTTGATGAAGAGGAATGACACACCCCACGGTGAAGCACTCAGTCATATGAAACCCTTATCTAGATTATCTTGTAACTGCTTATTCAGTTATTCTAACTCAATGGTGG
The DNA here is from genome assembly GCA_963277665.1 of Viscum album. Classification (NCBI taxonomy): domain Eukaryota; kingdom Viridiplantae; phylum Streptophyta; class Magnoliopsida; order Santalales; family Viscaceae; genus Viscum; species Viscum album. The sequence goes on from OY728132.1 coordinate 1,777,008,209, forward strand.
ACATTCTATAAGGAATATTTGATATAGGAAGACATCTAGGAATAATTTTAATTAACAACTTAGCCTATCAATCAAGAGTAATACTAGTAAATTCTTTGAGGAACACATCAATGTAGTCCCTCGTAATTGGCATGTCTTCAAGAATGATCCTCTCCTTTTTCTCAATCATTTGAGATAGATATACTTAATCATGAGGCAATAATATCCACAATTGAGATTATGGTTTTGAAGGATATTCATCATCCTAATTACACTTTTATAGAATTTGAGGATGCCTTATGATGTAAAAAGTGATCCCCCTTTCCTAACAGTTAATGTTGTATTTTTATAAAGATAGTCAATCCACTCCCAATATAGTATCTAACTCTACAAAAGGAAGTATGAAGAGATTTTTTGGGAGGTTCAGTACACAAACATTAACCAGATCGGAGTTATATACTTTTTATGCAATAATTTCCCCATTTTTTAATCTCATGGATAAATCAACCTCTATATTTTGAGGTGGTGTTTGAATAGTTCTACTAACCATGTGAGATATTAAAGAATTCATAGAAGCATAATCAAATAGTATGTTCACTATTATTGAATGAATAAATAGCTTACCTATCACCACATCATTGTTGGGATCCACCATAGAAGTAGTGATAGCATATTCCCTTACGTGTTTCCTTGGAGGTTATTATTTTTTATTGCATTGGATCGCATAATGTCCATGTTCCTTACAATTGAAACACTGCATTATAGGCTAAGTGTTGATATGAAACTTCCTTTATTCTTCTAAATTTTTGGTATTCTTTATATCAATTTGGAAATAATTATACCTATAGCCCTCTATTTCACATTTGAAGCATCTCTTGGTTCCCTTTATATAGTTCCCCAGATGCTTCTTCCCACACATTTGACACATGGGATGTTGGGTATTGTTTCCATTAAAAGATTTATCTATTGATCCTTCCATATTAAAATACATTTTCCCCTTTTTATCTCTAATCCCATGAGACCACTTAGATTCTCTGATCTCAATCTCAACCTTAAGGCCACAACAAATAATCTTCTCATAGCTTTCAAAGTCTCATATCGCCAACACTTTTCATAGACTCAACTATAGTGTGCCAAAGAATCAGTCCACATTGCTTTTTGTGTTCATGAAAAAGTCAAAGGTGTATCATGCAAGACTTGTAAATTTTTCCTTATATGACATGATATACTCGTATTCATTTTTCCTCCCTTTATATCTCAAGATGGAGATTTCAGGAAAATTATTTTTTAAAAAATATTTTCTTGAATGTTTCTCATTCCATGGAATCAATTTCCTCCTTGTACTTTGTGTTTTTGATTAGTTTCTACCACTTATCACCCCATCAAAATGATTGACCGCCAATGTGAATTTCTCTTCTCCTGAGAATAGGAGGGAAAATAATATATTTTCAATGGATTTAATCCATTATTATGTGATAAGGGGATCAGAATATCCACTATAGATATGAGTCCTTTGTCACATAAAGGATTTGACTACAACTTTCTCTTTCTTAGGATAAGGAAGGTGTTCCACATGATTCAAGTTATTATTCATAACTTGATCCAATTGTTCTAGTACTATCATGATGTTTTTCACTTTTATTCCCATCATATTTGTCATTTCATTAGGGAAATAATCACATTTCCTATAACATTGATTATTGTCATGGGTTATTTTATTTTCATCCATTAACTAAGAAAAATAAATTAAAATTATGGGGTCTTGAATACTTATCTAATGAGAATATAAAAATGAAACATTGAATATATAATGATAAACTTATAAATTAAAAGTATATCATAACATGTGATTCACTATGTTTCAATCTAGATTATCTATAGTGATAGAATTATCCCTAGGGTTCTTTCTAAAGTTTTCTATTACTAATCCCCAAAAATAAATAGACTACACTCTGATACCAACTATAGCTACCCTAACCATTTAAAAATGTTATTACATGATTATAAGAATAATTATCCAATAAATACAAACCAAATATCGTAAAGTATAGTGTCTTTGAAAGACTAGGTACATAAAACTGAAAACATTGAACTAAAATAAAATATATTTATATTAATCATTCATAATGAGATCCTAACTTCATTTGAGATCTTAAATATTCATAGGATAACCTAGGGAATACATAGACAAACAGGATAAGCTAAAAATCCTAGTAAGGAAAATAATAGGAATAAATCATAGCACATGGGTTAGAAGTCATAACATGATGACATAAAAAGGAAGGGAATAAGAATAAAAATATGAAACCATAACATATAAAAAATGGGATCATGTAATCATGGATAAATAATAATTTGGAATTAATATATAAAATGATATAAACATGAGTCAAGGCTAACTACCAAGACTATATCACATGGTGGATGAAGCCCCATAAAGGAATTAGGTTTACTACATATCCCAATATGATGTATCATGAGACTAAACATTACCCAATTCATTGGAGTGCTATCTGGGCATACCCGTCATAACATGTTCATGTATATGTGTTCCCTATGAATAATAAAATATAAGGAACAAACATAAGGGTTACCCATGGAAAGAAATGGGCATCATAATCATGTCATAAGGCATAAACAATGAGCATATCATAATGGTGTCCATGAAATAATAGATTTAAATAATATATGGACATTTATAAGGGAAAATAGTCATATATCATGAAAAATTATGTCCATATAAAGTGAAAACATGTAAAAATAGTGTTTAAGAAACTTTAGAAATGAGCCACTTTGGTGCGGTTTAAGGGAAAATATAAAAGGGTCTTTAAAGCGGACATATACATAATTGTCTGCATAAAACTAGAAATTAACTAAGATAGTTTTTCATGATAAAAATAATGATTTTATAAAAATATTTTTGTATTAAAACATATTATGGAGTGTACTTTAAAATGGTTAAGAAATTGGGACGTTCCGTTTAATCGAGCTTGCTTATCGGGAGGAATTTAAATGTGAACCTTATAAAACATGTATTTCCCCATAAAAGAAAGAAAAATTGAGTTAGGTAAATATTTTTGGAACAAAAACATAGAATTTAGTAGTATTAAATAATAATAATTAATAATTAAATTATATTAAATAGATATAAAGTGCAACCCGAAGGGAAAATGGAGGTTCAGAGAGAATCCCTTACCATATGTCTGAAAGTGTTATTCACTTACACTTAATGTACTAGATAATCAAATTAGATTCATTAATAATTTAATTCAGAACTTATTTAAAATATATATTATTTATTATAATTTTATTAAATTAATTTATGACCATTTCGATGGGTTCTAAAGTTTAATTTCATTGTTCTGGTTGCATTCGTTTCATGATTTTATGATCGGTTCCCTTGAGTTTAATTATGGTAGTTCTTATCAAATGGAAGAAAAACTACAGAAGTGGAATTATGTGATATTAATATACTTACATAATTTTAAATTTTATTGTATATCATTTTTTATGATATGAGTATGATTCATTAGATAGAACATTAATGATGAACATTTAGTTTGTTTTGGCGGTTTTTTGATCATCATGAACTAGTTTTGTATTATTATTAAATATTATGCATATATATTAGTTCCAATGCATGAAAAAGGTTATAATATAAATTTTAAAATCTGTTTTTTAACTATTATAATGGTTTTATGACCATCCATAAAGGCGTTAATGGAAAATGAAAATTTTTCATCCATCAAAGCTGTGAATCGATATATCACGGATGATGTTTTCATTTTTAGAATAAAAGAATGAGAGAAGAGACTTGATGATGGATATTAAATTAACATAAAAAAATTAAATTGTATATATTATACTAGATTTATTATTCTATTTTGGATAGGGTAGTCAAGGGGAGGATAATAAATAAAAAGAAACTAAAATGAGAAAGGAGGATTTTACCTCTTGAATATCATCTCCTTGAGAACCTCCTCAAGGCACTTGGGTTTGGTATTTTGGTGAGACCAAAAATACCAGGACATGGGTAAGAGGTTTGGGAGATAAATTGGGTATAATATAATCAATATACAAATTTTATAATGTGTTAGGAGAAGAGGTGGTTATGGGTGGTATTTATAGTGGGATGGGATGGGTGTTTTTTATTATTTTATTCATTTTTTTATTATTTTGGCTCAAGAATATCAATAGTGTTGATTATTATGAATAATTATAGTAAATAGTGAATTTTTTTTTAAATAATGGGTGCTTACATAATCCATGACTCAAAAATTTATGTTTTTGGATTAAAATGTTAAATATTGAAAATTGTTGTATTTCACTATTTACCAAAAATTCAACTATTTTAGAAAAATCCCAAAAAATCAACCCAATAATTTTTTGGCATGTATATTTTAAAAATGGATTCAATTTTATGAAAATAATTTTATAGATATGAGAAATTTTAATTTTAATTAAAATCATCATTTATTTGAAAAATACTAATTTTAATATTATAACCGATTTTATGACACTTTGAAAATTTGATTAAGGTCTCATAAAATTATATTATAATAATAAGAAAAAAAATATTAATTTATTAATCTATTTTATGAAAATAAATTTTATTTTAAATTATTATATTAATTATAAAATTGTAAATAAATATTTATGACTTATAAAAATACCAACACTTAATTTGTCATTTTTAAAACATTTATCTACTTATACCATGATATAAATATATCATATTTTAATTTATAATATGTCGCAATTTTCATTATACTTTCATAGGTGAGGTTAATATTCTATTGTTCAGGTTACTATTCTTAATGGTCATATTACTATTCCAATGGTCAGGTTACTATTCTATTGGTATAGGTTCCTTAATTTCTATAATTACAAATTATTTAATTCTTCATATATGAGAATAAATTTTTTATTGGGTTCTCTATGTGGTGTATGTGTTTTTTACTATATAAAATAATTATAAGAAGATAAATTTCATTGATAAAATTAAGGGTCGTTAAAAATTAACCTTTTAAAACCTATTAAATAAGCATTAAAATATATACTGGTCATGAAGGTGGAAAATTCCATTTATGTAATACACATTCAAACAAATATTTCTTTCATATTTTCTATAAAATTCAAATGGTAATTTTTTTGAAAACGACTTGAAGATTCCTTTAAAAAAAATTAAAATGTAAAAATTTGTAAAAAAAATCATTAATAAATCAATTTGAAAATTTTAAAAACATTTTTTAATTTTTTTTATAAATAATGGGTTCTGATGAAAAATAATTTCCAATCTAGGAGAGAAATAAATTCATATGTTCTTAAAAATATTTTATCAATCATTTTAACTACCAAAGAGTGTAAAAATGCTACTATTACTTTAAAATTTCATGCATAAAATAAATGACATAAAATTAGAATTTAAATATCACAAAGATAAATATATTAATGATATAAAATATCAAAGGGGAATTATATAAACCAAACAAAGGAAATAAGTGGTGAATATGGCATATGTCTCATGGAAGTAAAAGTGAGACGAGAAACCCTTACGTCAATTCTGATTTCCTTCATACATTTTCATACATCCTGTATAATAATATTAAGAATGTTATTAATTTATAAAAAAATCATAATAATATTTATAATATCATATATGATTCTATTATAACATTTTACCACCCACTTGTTAATAATATTTAATTATTTTCATTATTTTGGGTTTTAATTTTTGTGTTTTGTCATGCATGTTTTGTCATGAAAGTTATGGTTCTTGTAAATGGTATATATATTTATATATAATATATAATGATAATAATGTAATAAATATCATATTTACTTAGTATATAAATTTTTATAACCATTTATGAAAGTTGGACATGAAAATTGAGTCTCATCGCTTCATAGAGACTATAGGTCATACGTACGCATGTGGGACTATATCATTTCCTTAAGATGTGAGAGGGTAAGGAAGATTATGATATATTAATTTTAAATAATTTATATCATGTCATATATATCATATATATTTATTAAATTTATCCTTATTACCTTCCATGTAAAGTGTAAGTTAAAAATAAATTGCATCGCTTCGTGAGGTGGCAGTTCGCCATACACACAAGGGACGTTATCATATTTGAAATGGAATAGAAAGTAAGAAGGTATATGTGATTTTATAATTAAAATTTTATAATAATTTCATAAATATTTTATAAATATTTTAAATCCATCGTTATATCCATCCTTGAAAGGTGGTGATGGAAAACGAACTACATCGGTTCGCGAGGTGGAAGCCTACTGTACACACAATCGATGATTTTGTTTCACATTTGATGTATAAAAATATGGATAAATATTATTAAATTAAAATAATAACATACAATTATATTATATATACTGGTGTTATTATATTATAAGTTTTAAATCATAATTTAAGGTGGAAAAATAAAAAATAAAATAAAAAAAAACTTTGTTAAGACAATTACCTTCTCAAAGAGAAACCACCTTTGGATATCCTCTTAAGGACCATAGGGATGGTATTTTTGGAGGAACATCATATCTATAATATTTATAAGGATTTTGGGGAGATATTTTTTAGGATTTTTTTGATTCAAATGGCTTGTTAGGTGTGAATAAGTGAAGGGAGTGAGTGCCATTTTATAAGTGAGGTGAGTGGCACACTTGTAATTTTTTAAAATAAATAGGAGTACCCATGTTTTTCACATGTCACATGCATCAAAAATGGGAAATTATATAAAATAAAATATATAAGGTAAAAATATTTCCAACCAATGAGTTTTTTACATATTTTGGGTCATTTTTAACCCTTATATTTTTAGTTTAACCCCCTCGATAACCCCATTTTTACCTTAACTACGGTAAATAATTTTTACAATTTTTACCATTAATTATGGTCAAAAATTAAGTTTATATTATTATATAATATAAATTAGTCTGATTAAAAATTTGAAATACATTTTTCCAAATTCCATTAATATAATCGGTAAATTTTAATTTAAATTAATCATACATATGCGACGAGAAACAGGATTTTCAAAGAGAAATTGTTCAAAAGTTTACAAAGTTTTCGTATCAAAATTTAATATGAAATTAATTAAAATAACCTATATTGGATTAATATATATATATATATATATATATATAATTTAACTAATTTTACTTTTAAAACCATATTAAAATAAAATTTATCTTGTAAATTTAAAAACCAGTATTTTTCACTATTGAATGAAAATTTATATTTTCAGAAAATTATAAAAAAATTAACAAAATATAAATTTGACATGGAGATTTTAAAAATTAATTTTTATTTATAAAATAAATTATCTATAAGTGGTAAAAATTAATTATAAATTATGTGTATAAAGCACGACTAATCCTCCTTTCAGAAAAATATAGTTTTTCAAAAAACATTTCATTTACTTTCAAATGATTCTTATTTTATTTATAATAAATATATTAGAATTGAATTTATTTTATAAATGTGTATACCATAAAATTTTAATAATTTAATTATTACTATTCATACCTTCAAACTTAATGTCTAGGTTATAATGGTCATGTTTAAATAGTAATATTTTAATAGAGTATCATTTTTTGTTTAAACCTGGTGTTGTTTGCATCACAAGCTATCAAAGAGATTGAATTTATTTAAAAAGAAATGAATCTTAAAGTATCGCGTTATTATATTATCTTCTAAGATTAGTTTTTTTTTGTCATACATGCTATCAAAAATGATGTTCCTTTTTAAAGATCTCAAGTTGTTGTATCCCCCCACCTTTAAATAAATTGTGTCATTATAATTTAATCAAGATCTTGATAATAAAGGGTTTTACATTTGAAAATAACTTTTCTAAAAACCCATATCGTAGAAGGGGGTTAATAAAACATCCTCTTTATAAGAGATTAATGGAATTAAAAAGGCTATATGTAACAAAACATAACTAGGTTTATAATTAGAAGAACATTTGTGGAAAGTGAAGATATAGACAAGAAAGAAAAGTGTAAATAATTAGAGGGAGTGATAGAGATCTTCGATCATAAAAAAATGAATTATCAATGAAAATTTAAAGACCTCAATACCATAAATCTATGATGAATTTAAATACCATTGATTCAACATAAATGAAATTATTTGGTTAACATTTTGTTTCAAAATAATTTTCCAATATTTGAGAAATTCTTTTACCATATAGACTGATAATATATGAAAATATACTTACTTGATATCCTTCTATTTTATAGGCACAATTTCATCTTTAGGTTATGCTTAGACCATTTTCCAATTAATTTATTACTATAATAAATGAATTTCCAAGATGAATTTTTTATGCTTGAAGCACTAAAATTAATTTTTAATGAATCATAAGATCCATAAAAGAGTGAAAATTCTTTCCATATATTTATAAATATTTTCCAAAACCAATATGGTTATAACAAGTTATCTAATATAATACATTAATCTCTAATCATCAATATTATCACCATTGGTTTAACATTAATATTTATTTGTTAAATCATTTAACTAAAAACAATGACATATTAACTAAAACATTTCGTAGGTCAGTGGTAGGCATTAAACCCTTTTCATCCTTTGGTTGTGGTTTCAAGACCTGTGGCCTTACTAGATGTTATGATTTGTCACCCGACATGGGGGTTTTCCTTTTTCTAAAACCATATTAATACAATTCTTATAATGTACCAAATTGTAATATCCCATTATGACCTCAACATCAAATATTAGATAAACCTGAAAGGTTATCAAAACATTCATAAAAACATATTTATCATTATTATCTAAACATCAGGAACATATTAATTATTTTCCTCTCTCAATCATGTGTTTTCCAATAAGTTAAACTTTCCTCTGAATCACTTTTCTTGGTACCATTTAACACATGATTTCAAATCCTTAAATAAATACTACTATAGTAAAATCCTTATACATTTCATAATTCTTATAACTAGAATATCATTGATTAAAATAGTCCCATAACATAATTCTTGAATCCAAACGCAGGCACATTTATCATTCCACTTTGTTTGTAGTAATGGAATAACCATTACCATGATCCCATAGATTATTTTGAGGTATAGTCCCCTGATGCTTGGGGTATTCATTTGCGTAGTGACCCATCTTCTTATGATGGAATCATTTTACATTGTAAAATTATATCTTTCCCTTGAAATCATGAGCATAGTGTCCTTTTTCTCTACACATGAAAAAATAATTTTCCTTTTAATCATGTACCAATTTGTTTCCTTCCACAAGTATCACATGTTAGTAAATCCTTTTTTTCCTTCTTCCATTTATCCATATTTTTCTCTACCATCCTTTTCTTCTTTTACTTCCATTTGAATTCATAAGACTTGGAGAATTATTTCTCTGTCCTAATATCACATGATATTATATCCTCATATAATGATAAATTTTGGGATATTATTTCCCTTAGAATGGTTATCTTAATCCGATCAAATAAATTATCATTCTTACTCTTTGGATTACATTCATTGGTGCAGTTCTCATTCCTTATACTAGGTTACATTTATAAATGATGGAATTCACTATATTAGATCATAACATTATGAAACATAATGTATAATCCCAAAACTATTGAAACACTTAACATAAATTGAAACAATTATTCATAGATAATCTCAAAATCACAAATATGGTTTCTTTGGGGATATCATTATTTTAAACTCATTTATAATGGTTTGAAAAGGAAATGTAATTTATACTAAGTATATCCTCCAGTGGTGTCAAAATAGGTGTCCAATAGGCTCATTTTTGTTTACTAGGTAAATATTGGGTCAAGCTTAATGCTCCCTTTTTGGAGTTATTACTCCAAGGTACATCTATTCCAAAACCATGTCCACTTATAGTATCTAGATAAGGATTTGTTTTCTTATAAAAACCACGTAATCTATTCCTTACCAATACCTTAGGATGTTATTATATACTTATCCTCAAATTCTATCATATTCTAATGTTCCCTAATCTATGTTGTCCTAAATCTAGTTCCCAAGGTTTCTACTAAACCTCCCTCTAATACCAATTATATCAACCTTATCCCTAGTATTTCATAGCTGGTGTCTACATTATTACATTGTCATAAGATACCAGGAATCACATCCTAAAGGACTGAATAGTTTAGTAGTCTTAGTAAGCTAGATACATACTTGAAATTATCATACAATTGAAAACATAAAATACACAAAGTTTTTTCTTTGATAATATTGTTATTCTTCATAGTGTATCCTTATATATTAATCACAAAACAATTCTTGGCATCTTGGGGAAAATAAAACATAAGAAATGGGTGAGCTCAGATGCTCAGTAAGGGTAAGCATAAAACAAAAGATATGAATAAATAAGGTATAATAAATATGGAAAGGTAAATAACTGAAACACATGTCATTTAATCAATAACTTGAGAATAATTTGGAAACAAAATAAATGATGATCTAATAATTCCATATAAATAATCACATGAGCTTGAAAACTTAACCATGGATATTTTAACTAATCTAATAATCACATGGAATATTAATATCTAAATTTATAATGATGTAATGAATAATTTTGGACATATAAAACATACTATCAAGGCCTTGTGCTAAGACATCTAAATAAATGTGTAAGGCCTCAACCATAACCTAATCTAGTTTGTATCATGAGACCTATCGATGCATCGAGGGGCTATAGCGAAGCCTACCCATCACTTACCAAGTCCAATTCATTCCCCATATGAAAGGGGTGAAACATAATCAACTTAAAAATTCAAATTGAAAAACTAACATGTGAAGTGTTAATACTTACCCCAATAAATAAACATAATCATAACCCAACCAAAGTAAAATGGTGAATGGTAATAAAATTGTACATCCCCATCCAAATTGATCATAAGCCATTGAGAGAAATAATAAGGATGGTATAAATATAATATATACTTAGGGTATCATAAGTAAAATATAGGGTTAATTTCTTTTATGAATATAAATATCATGAAAATATCCTTAAAAACATTTTTGAGAAAAATAACCATTGCATTTTGAAAATCAATTTTTGAAAAAAAAAGTTCAAAAAAATGAAAATACTTTTCATTGAAAATAAACTTTTAAAATAAGAATTAAAATATTTATTCATCATGATTATGGAAAATTTCATTCATGCTATACATGTTAAAATAAATATTCCTTTCACATTTTTGGAAAAAGCTAACCGGGCATTATTTTGAAAATTACATGATTATTCCTTTCAAAAAAAATTGTAAAAAGTAAAAAAAATGGGTAAAAATTTATTTAATAAATAATTTTTAGAAGTTTTATAACATTTTTGAAAACATTTTTATAAAACATGGGTTTTTATGAAAAATTATTCCTGACCGAAGAGATAAATAAAGTCGGATTTTCTTAAAAACATTTTCTCAATCATTTTAAATACCAAAGAGTGGTAAAATGGTATTATTACTTGAAAAGTTCATGAATAACCATAGGTGAATAAAATATATTAATTTTAATATATAAATATCAAATAATTCCCCCAATGGATACATAGACATAAACAATTCTAAATAATGATGAGATTGTGAAATAAACTCTTACCACTTTTGTAACTTTTGAGTCGTAAGCCCCATAAAATAAATGAAAAAAAATTAAACTCTAAATTAGATTAAAATAAATATATTCATGATATAAAATATCATAAGGTAATTATACACACCACATAAAGAAAATAAGCGGTGAATATGGCATACGTCTCATGGAAGTAAAAGTGAAACAAGAAACTCTTACCTCAGGTCCAATTTCTTTCGTATGTGTTTATAGCTACTATATAATGATTTTAATAATGTTATTAATTTATAAAATAACCATAAATAATATTTATAATATCATATATGATCCTCTTATAACATTTTATCACCCTTTTGTTAATAATATTTCTTTATTTTCATTGTTTCGAGTGTTAATTGTCTTGTTTTCTCATTTGTATTTTGTCATAAAAGTTATGGTTCTTGTGCATAGGATATATATATATATACATACATATATATATATATCATCTCCATAATTATAATAATTTTTTAAATATCATATTTACATAGTAGATACATTTTTGGAACCATTTATGAAATTCGTATATGGAAAATGAGTCGTATCACTTCTTAGAGAGGATAGGTCATACGTACGCACGAGCGATGATATCATTCCCATAAAGGGTGAGAGGGTAAATAATAGTATGATATATTAATTTTCCAAAATTTATATCATTTCATATATATCACATATATTCATTAAATTTATCCTTATTACCTTCCATGTAAAGCGTAAGTGAAAAATGAATCACATCGCTTCGTGAGGCGATAGTCTGCTGTACACAAGAGCGATGTTATAATATTTTAAAAAGAATGGAAAGTAAGAAGGTATATTTGATATGTTAATTTAAAAGGTATATTAATTTTATAAATATCATATAAATATGTTAAATCCATCATTATATCTAGAATTTAAAGGTGGTGGTGTAAAAAAACTATATCAGTTCGTGAGGTGGTAGTCCTTCGTAAACACGATCAATGATTTCATTTCCCATTTTATGGATGAGGATATGGATAAATATTATTAAATAAACATAATAAAATCTCATTATATGGTATATAATTTTTTAATTATATTTTAATTTTTAATACATAATTTAATTTGGGAAAAGAATAAAGAAAATGAAAGAGATTTGTTAAGATAATTACCTTCTCTAAGAGAAACCTCCTTTGGATCTCCTCTTAAAGACCCTAGGGTTCATCTTTTTAGAGGACCATAAGATTTATAATATGTATAAGAATGTTGGTTAGACATTTTTGTAGGGTTTTATTAAGACAAAGTTCTTGGTATCTATTAATAAGTGAAGGGAGAAAGTTCCCTTTTATAAGTGAGGTGAGAGGCACACTTGTAATTTTTGAAAAGAAAAAGGTGTACCCACATTTTTTGCATGAAAAATGGATCCAAAATGGTTTATTTTAGAAGATATAGGATATAGGATATAAATATGGCCATAAAATTGTTTCTAGAAAATTTTTGAGTCATTTTCAACCTTTATATTTTTATTTTAACCTCCAGTAAACCCATTTTACCTTAACTACGGTAAATAAATTTTATTGCTTTTATTATTAATTATGTTAAAATTTTCAGTTTACCTAATTAGATAATATAAATTATTATTATTAAAAATAAAGAATCCATTTTTTTAAATTCCATTCATATTATTGGAAAATTTTAATTTAAAATTAATCTTGTAGACACGATGAGAAAGCGGGTTTTCAAAGAGAAAATGTTCAAAAATTTAAAAAGATTATATATCAAAATTAAATAAAAAATTGATTAAAGTGACCTATTTCATATTAATAGATGTATAATTTAACTAATTTTAATTTTAAAACTATATTAAAAAATATCTTGCAAATTCTTTTAATGATAAGGTAGTTTTTAATAAAAACTAGTATTTTTTACTATTCATTTAAAATTTTATCTTTTCAAAAAATACTAAAAAAATTAAACCAATGATAATTTTGACATGTATATTTCAAAAATTAATTTTTATTTTTCAAATAAATTTTACAAATGTGGTAAAAATAATTATAAATTATGTGTGCAAAGAACGACTAATCCACCTTTTAGAAAAATACAATTTTTTAGAAATCATTTCGTTTACTTTCAAATTATTCTTACTTTGTTTATAATCAACAGATAAACTTTGAATTTATTTTATACAATTTTAAGCCATAAAATTTTCATAATTTATATTTTACTATTCATACTCACCAACTTAACATTTAGGTTATGATAGTCATGTTTAAATAATAATATTTTAATTAAGTATCATGTTTTGATTAAATTCGGTATTGTGTGCATCGCAAGCTATCAAAGAGATTGAATTCATTTAAAAATAATTGTATCATAAAGTTTCAGGATGCTATATTTGTAACACCCCAAGCTTCCATGGTACGTTTCCCATTGAATAATGCAATAGCTTGCATTGTACGCAACTTAAAGATTCTAACACACTGCGACCAATCAAACTAGCCATTATGAATAATAATACCCAATTTTTGAAATTTTATAAATTTTATCTTTCAAAATGTACTTCATTTTTGGATTCTTGAAATCAAAATTAGCTTAGGGTGAATTTTTTGTATTTTTTTGAAAACTTTCAGTTTTTGATGAATAGTGAAAAACACTGCGTAATTGTTTAAAACCAACTTTTTATTTAAATAATTAATTATTTTATTTAAATTTATTTTAGGTCAAAATAGATACATAATACCTATATATGTTCAATTTAATTCATTGCAGTCATTTTTTAATAATAATAGATTTATAAAATTTTATTGAACTTTTTACCGTCTTTTACCCACCTCCTAGGAGCATTTGCAAATTCGCATAAAACTTAATTTTACCACTTCTGTGAGTTGAATTTAAAAAATCCAAGAGACATGGTTGATATCAGTAATAAAATTTTGGTTCAATAAGATGAAAATAATTTTTGGTGAATAGTAACTTTTTACTTTTATTTACCACGGTTAAAAGTAAATAGGGTAATTAAGGGTAAAAATGATATTATTATTACCCTAACACATATCCTAATTCTATTTTATAAGTTTAATTTGACATAAAACAACCTTAGGAGTAAAATATGACCCTTTAGATCAACTTGGATTAGATTAGGACATTTATTATTATTTTATTTAAAGAAGAGTTAAATTCAATCTTTAATAACTAAACCATTTTTAGTATAGGGTTATACATAATATAAATTAGACTATAAATATTAATCAGAAATATAAAAATATTTCCTACATAATGATATTTTATTTATAATTTTTAGACATTAAATAATTTAATTTATTTATGACACAATGATGATGTAGTAATTACCTTAATAATGAAATATTAAAATAATTGATATTATAAATATCCAAAAAAATGTAAATTGAGACTTTTTATGAATTAAAATAATTTTATAGGTTAATATGACATGTTATTCTTGAATATATGAATTTATTTTGAATTAATAATGTTGTTAAGACTTTAACAAAAATCATTTATTAAATAATGTCAAAATTTACATAATTGAGTTTTTAAAACAAATACTATATTATTGGTTGATATAATATTACTAAAAATATAAGGTTCATAAAAAGGGCCTAAATAATATTATATATGTCATTAATGAACCTATTGGGGTTAGCGTGGTAGTTTATAGTAAGTTTATTAACCATATAATATAAAAATACAAAGAGACATGGTAAATGTCAAACTATTTAACTAAGAGTTAAATCTAAAAGATAAGGTTAATATGGTGACCCAAACCTATCTAAAATCTATTGGTTGAGTGGTTTTAGACCTATCCCCACCTTATTCTAGAAATAAATCATTTTTTAGCCTTTATAAATATAAAATAATTTTATTATAAAATAATATATCAATCTTTTCCTAAGGTGCCCCTCACCCCTCTTATAAAAGGGAACTTCCAATTCTCTCAAATTCGCACCTTCAAAGACATTTGGATTAGCCAAAACATGCCCAAATATCCTATCAACTATCCTCCTTTCATTCTAGAGGCCTTCCTTTTGTCATAAATCCAACATAAAGAGCCCTTTTGATCAAATCAAAAGGAAGAACCTGAAGAAGAAGTAAATATTTCATCACCTCTTTCAAGTTCTTTTCTTCTTCCACTTACTATTTATTTGTTGTTTCCATTATAAAATAATAAATTAAGTATCTTCTATATACTTTGAAGTTATTATAAAAATGGTACAACTATATTCATTATTCTATCCATCTTATAAATGAAAAAGTCACCATACGTGTGTACGTACGGCTTACCGTCTCCACGTCGTGGTGAAGTTTGTTATTCAAACACTTCATTATTTGGATGAGTATAATAATGAGTATAACTGATGTAAATAATAAATATAACATGATAATGATTATTTATATATGATATACCACCCAATTATATGCGATTTTAATATCAAAAGAATGATATTGTCGCTCGTACGTACGTATGGATTACCATCTCCACGAACGCGATGAGATTCATTTCCCCATCGTAACCATTCAAGAATAATTTTCATTTGATGATTTTTAAGAAATTAATATCATTCTATATATAAATAAAATACATCCTATCAATAAAAAACATGGCTTATGTAACAAAACATATAAAAAAAATGAATCAGTTAACACCCAAAACGATGATACTACTAAAATATTATTAACAAAGCAATATTATAAGATCATATATGATATCATATTTATGTATATGATTCATGTATAATTTAATAACAATGTTTAAACTATTATACAGGAGGTTAATATACCATCAACTAAGGAAAAGTATAAGGTAAGGGTTAATTTCACAATCTCTTTATTATCCGAGTTGTTTTTACGTAAGTATCTACTAGGACCTCTTTATCATCCACATCCATGTTTCTTAAAATGTATTTCAAAACATTTTTACTATTTAATAGACTATGGGTTAAATTCATTTATACCCTTTTTTGATTTTTATAAAATGGTTTGAAAGGAATCTTTCCGTCATTTTCAAAACAAGGTATTTTATGACCTTTTCGGCAAAATTAAGGTAAGAATGTATTTTTTTTAACTTATATGGCGGGTGTGGATATTTTCCATCATTATATCATCGTCGAAGCTTCCCATACAATCTTATAAGAATATTTTCAAAATAAATGTTTTCTCTTATAATTATGTGAATTTTAAATGATTTCAAAATAGAAAGAGATATTTCTCTTCAAAAAGTTTTGATTTCATCTATGTCAACATCCTTTGATGGATTTTAAGCTTGTTTGAAGATGATTTATTATGATACAAATATTCCTTATTTTATTGAATGTTTTGTGATATGTTTGACTATAGATGTGTTATTTTTACACCATTCATGGTTTATGGATAAAGTACTGACATTTCGTATGCTAGTTTTAATGCGAATGTTTATGTTATGTTTAAACCTTTTCATATGAGGATTGCATTGGACTTAGTAAGTGATGGGTGGAGCTCGCTATAGCTCCCCGACGCATCGTTAGGTCTCATGAGACAAACTAGTGTCTTGGAATAAGGCCTTGACAAAATCTTATTTGTATTCTTTTCTCAAGGCCTTGACTATGTGGTTATGAAGTATGGCATTATGCATTCCATCATTATGAAAGTGACTATTGATATTGCATGTGATTATTCGACTAGTAGAATATCTATGTGAATAAGTAAATGGCGTTATTTGATTTTATCTTTTCCATATTATGCTGAAGTTTAAGTTTAAAAGGCTGTTGTTTTAGTCTTATATATTTCGTTAAATTTTTATACTTATTTATGAAAGTTTCCGCTATATTGTTATCCTTATTGAGCATCTGAGCTCACCCCTTTTTATGTTTTATTTTTCCCAGGATATGAAGAAGTATTTTATGGTTGACCTGCAGGGATACGCTAAGGGATATAAGTGTGTTCAAAGGGGAAAAAATGTTGTTGTTGTTTTTATCTCATGATGTAATGTAAAACTTATGTATGTATCTAGTACTTCTAAGGCTACTAAACTAATCAGTCATTTGGGAAATGATTCCTTGTATCATGCCAATGTTATATAATAATGCACTGACTCTAGGAAACTAGGGTCAGGATATTACAGTTGGTATCAAAGGAAGTTTAGTACCAACTTTGGAAGCTAGATTTAGAAAAACTCTGATTAGAGAATATTACCCTAAGATAGACTTTGAGGATTAGTATAGAAGAACATCCTAGAATTTTGGTACTGTAGAGATTTTGTGAGTTTTCTAAGAAGTAAATCTTTTTCTAGATACAAGTAGGTAGAGGCGGCTCTGGCACAGATGTACCTAGGGGTAAAACCTGAAAACACCACTTTGATCTAGACTCGAACGGGAACCGGTGCACGAAAACGGGCCTTGATGCACTCTTGGTTACAACACTCATGGGGGATATGCTTAGGATAATTATCATTTTCTTTACAAACCATTATGAAGGGTTTATGAGTATATACTTCCTCAAAGAAAAAATTTTTATGATTATGGATTATATCCATAAACTGTTCAATTTATGTTTACTATTTTACAAGTTTGGAATTATGTATTGTGATTCATAAACTAATATAGTGTATGCCATTGTTTAGAAATGGCGCCTAGTGTAAAGAATGGAAACTATATCAATTCATGTAATCCATGTATGGATTCCCCTCCTACTCAAGATAATTATAGTGGAGCAGGTGAAGGAAATGGTACTGATCAACTTATCACCATACTGGGACAACTCACTCAGGTTATGAATAATAACCTTACCCATATGGAGAACCCCGATCCACAATGTAAAGGATCAATGTTAGACTGCTTAATGAGGCAACAACAACCAACCTTAAATTGGAGTACAAATCCATTAGTAGCTAAGAAATGGATAAATTCCATAGAGAAAATATTTCACGCTTTGGGGAGTAGCGAAAGGGAAAAAGTTGACATGGCAGTTTATCGCCTCACGGGAGATGCAGATCAATGGTGGTCATTGATTCAAAACACAAAGAAAGATAATGAAGTATCAAATATGGAATGGAGGGAGTTTAAATAGATTTTATTAGAAAAATACTTTCCTTGTGACCATCAAGCTGATATGGAAAGACAATTTCTGAGGCTGAGGCAAAAAGAGTATGAGAATGTCGCAAAGTATGAGGATAAATTTACAAGGTTAGCAAGGCATGCTGCAGATTATATAAGTAACCCAATAAGTAATATTGATCATTTATTTTATGGGTTAAAACCATTTCTCTGTTAAGAATTAGTCTCATAATCCTTCTCATCATACGAAGATATTGTCTCATGTGCTATCAAGACATAAAAGGAATTATCTAAGTCTTATGACTTTAAAGAAAAGCAAGAGAAGAAGAGATATACTGAACACTCTAGAAATGGAAATAAGGGTAAGAAGGGAAAAGTTAAATATCTATCCTGTAGTAAATGTGGGAAGAAACACCCCAGTGCTTTTCTGAAGGGAATGGGAGTATGTTACAAGTGTGGTGAAAATCCCACCAAGATTTTGATTGTAAGGGGAAGAAAGAGGATGTCAATGTTGAATGATAAAATTTTAGAGAAAAGGTAAATTATGAAAATTAATATCCTAAGCACAAAGGAAACTTACCTCAGAAAAGTCCAAGGGATCAAGGAAAATCTTATGTTATCACTACTGCTGAGGTTGAAGCTCCGAAAGACGTGGTGGCAGGTAATTTAATGGTTTCCTCAAGTTTAGTAAAGCCTTTATTTGATTCTGGATCATCTAATTGTTTCATATCTTCCCAGTTTTCTAAGAAAATTAGATATTTCTAATTTTAATTAACAAGGGAGTTGTCAGTCAAAACTCCTAAGGGAAGTATCATTTTAACAAAGTTTTGTGAATCAGTTCCCATTAAGGCATATAGACATTATTTATCTGCTGATCTCATCACCATACCTAGGATTGAATTTGATATAATCCTAGGTATGGATTGTCTTTAGGACCATGATGCAAAATTTTATTGTAAGAAGAAGGAGGTTACAATTTTTGATGATGATAAGGATTACCTTATATTTAGAGAAAAAAACGTCACCATCTGATTCTTATCTAGATCCACCCCCAGTAGCTCAACTAAATTCAATTATTGGGGAGTAAGAGAATGAAATAACTATTGGTGAGGAAAGTAATGTTCAAATAGAGGGTGTATCTATTGTGCAAGAATATATTTATGTGTTTCCATAAGATTTACCTGGACATCCTCCAGAATGAGAAATTGAGTTTTCCATTGATTTAATTCCTGGTTCAAGGCCCATATTGAAGACCCCTTATATAATGGTCATTGTGGAATTAGTGGAACTAAATAAACAGCTAGAGGAATTATTTAATAAGGGATTTATTATCCCTAGTGTTTCTCCATGGGGAGCCCCTGTCCTTTTTGTTAAAAAAATATGGATCTATGAGGTTGTGCATTGACTATAGAGAGATCAATGCTATAACAATAAATAACAAGTATCCCCTACCTCACATTGATGATTTATTCAACCAACTTCATGGAGCTCAATATTTTTCAAATATTGACCTACGATATGGATATCATCAATTGTGTGTGAAGAAAGATGACATTCCAAAAACAACATTTCGAACCAGTTATGGGCATTACGAGTTTACAGTAATGCCTTTTTGATTGACTAATTCACCCTATGTTTTCATGGATCTAATGAACATAGTTTGTAAGGAATATCTTGATGACTTTTTAGTGGTATTTATTGATGATATCCTATTATACTCCAAAAGCTATGAAGATCATGAAAATCATTTTTGCACCATTTTAAAAACCCTCAGAAGAAATGAATTATACAGGAAGTTTAGAAATTGTGAATTTTGGATTCAATATATTTCTCTTCTTGGCCATATTATCTCTAAATATGGAATCTCTATTGATCCTTCTAAGATAAGAACAATCCAATAATGGCTAGAATCTATGAGTATAACTGAGGTACGCAGTTTTATTGGTTTAGCAGGTTATTATCGGTGTTTCATCTAGAATTTTACCTGATTGGCTAACCCATTAACCAAGCTCACACATAAAGGGGTTAAATTTGTTTGGACAAAAGAGTGTGAAGAATGTTTTGAAGAATTGAATAGAAGATTATTCAATGATCCTATCTTGACTCTACCATCAGGTAATGATGGGTTTATTATTTATAGTGATGCTTCAAAGAAAGGACTTGGTTGTGTCCTTATGCAGAATGATAGAGTTATTTACTATGCATCACGACAGCGAAAAATTCATGAGCAAAACTATCCCACTCATGATATTGAATTAGTAGATATAATATTTGATCTGATTATATGGATACACTATCTCTATGGTGAAAATTGTGAGATTTATACTGATCACAAGAGTTTGAAGTATATTTTCTCACAAAAATAACTGAACATGAGGCAAAGGAGATGGATTGAACTACTCAAGGATTATGATTGCACAATACACTACCACTCGAGGAAGGAAAATAAGGTGGCAGATGCTTTGAGTAGAAAGGATCATGGAGTTTTGAACAAGATGAGAGTTGAAAGGGATCATATTTTTATGGATCTAGTGAAAATGGATATGGGAATAATCATGGAAGGTGAAACAACAACACTTTTTCAAATGGTTTCCAAACCATCTTTACTAAAAACGATAAAAAGTTATTAGACTAATGATGAGGAGTTTTAAAAGAATATTAAAGCTGTAAATGATGGGATATTGAGTGAATTTGTATATGAAGATGGAATTTTGAAATTTGGGAAGAGACTTTTTGTTCCCAATATACCTGATCTAAAAAGATAATTTTTGTATGATTCTCATAGCTCCAATTTCTCTATACACCCTGGGAGCACCAAGATGTATAGAGATTTGAAGGAACATTTTTGGTGAGACAACATGAAGAGAGAGATTCATGATTTTGTGTCGAGATGTATGGTTTGTCAACAAGTGAAAGCTGGAAGGCAATAGCCTAGAGGAGTCATGCAACCTCTTCCCATACCAGAGTGGAAATGGGACAATATTATGGATGACTTTTTCATGGGGCTACCAAATACTCCTATAAGGAATGGTGCAATATGGGTCATTGTGGATTATCTTACCAAGTCATCACATTTTCTTGCTATAAGAGAAGATTTACCACTTTAACATCTAGAAAGACTATATATTAATGAAGTTTTAAGACTCCATGGTATACCCCTATCGATTGTTTCTGATCGCGATCCCCATTTTACATCAAGATTTTGGAAAAGTATTCATAAGGACTTGGATACTGAACTTTGTTTGAGCACTACCTACCACCCTTAAACTAATGGATAATCAGAATGGATTATTCAAACCTTAGAAGACATGTTTATATCTTTCTCACTTGACTTTCAAGGTATGTGGGATCAATATTTACCTCTAGTAGAATTTTCTTATAACAATAGCTTCCATTCAAGCATTTAGATGGCACTATATGAAGCGTTATATGGAAAGAGATATCGTACACCAACTTTTTGGGATGATGTTGGTGAAAGAAAACTTGTAGGACCAAAACTTGTTGAGTAAACAATGTAAAAGGTGAAGTTTATCCAAACCCACATCAAATCATCTCACAGTAGGCAGAAGAGCTATGCTGATAACCGAAGGAAGGATTTGGAATTTCATGTAGGATATCATGTTTT
The DNA here is from genome assembly GCA_963277665.1 of Viscum album. Taxonomy (NCBI): domain Eukaryota; kingdom Viridiplantae; phylum Streptophyta; class Magnoliopsida; order Santalales; family Viscaceae; genus Viscum; species Viscum album. Next base: position 1,777,030,460 of record OY728132.1, read on the forward strand.
CTTGAAGGTATCTCCATGGAAGTGAGTTATATGATTCAGTAAGAAGGGTAAATTAAGTCCTAATTACATTGGACCTTTCGAAATTCTAGAATGAATTGTGGTTGTAGCTTACCATTTGTAAATGCCGCCAAGTCTATCCAAAGTTCACGATGTGTTCCATGTATCACTGTTGAGAAAATACATGTCTGACCCAACCTATGTACTCACCTATGAGGAAATTGAACTGAAACCTGATCTGTCTTATTATAAAGAGCCTGTCAAGATTCTTGATACCAGAGAACAAGTGTTTAGAAACCGAATGACTCGTCTTGTAAAAGTTCTATGGAGAAACCATAAGATGGAAGATGCAACGTGGGAACCCGAGGAATTTATGATGAAGAACCACCCAGATCTTTTTTTGTGGTAGTATTCTAGAAATTTCAAGGAAAAAATTATTTGAAGGAGAGAATAATGTAACCCCCCAAGCTTCCACGGTATGTTTCCCTTTGAATAATCCAATAGCTTGCATTGTACGTAACTTCGAGATTCTAACACACCGCGACCAATCAAACTAGTCGTTATGAATAGTAATACCCACTTTCTAAAATTTTATAAATTTTATTTTTCAAAATGGAATTCATTTCTTGATTCAGAATATCAAAATTAGCTTAGGGTGAATTTTTGGTATTTTTCTGAAAACATTCAATTTTTGATGAATAGTGAAAAAAGATGTGTTATTGTTTAAAACTGGCTTTTTATTTAAATAATTAATTATTTTATTTAAATTTATTTTAGGTCAAAATAGATACATAATACCTATATATGGTCAATGTAATTCATTGGAGTCATTTTGTAATAATATTAGATATATAAAATTTTATTGAACTTTTTACCGTCTTTTACCCACCTCCTAGGAGCATTTGCAAATTCGCACAAAACTTAATTTTACCGCTTCTGTGAGTTGAATTTCAAAAATCTGAGAGATACGGTTGATATTAGTAAGAAAAATGAGGTTCAATAAGATGAAAATAATTTTTAGTGAATAGTAACTTTTTACTTTTATTTACAATGGTTAAAAATAAATAGGGTAATTAAGGGTAAAAATGATATTATTATTACCCTAAAACATGTCATAATTCTATTGAATAAGTTTAATTCGAAAAAAAACAACCTTAGTATTAAAATATGATCCTTTAGGTCTACTTGGATTAGATTAGGACATTTATTATTATTTTATTTAAAGAAGAGTTAAAAGAGTTAAACTCAAAGTTTAATAACTAAACCATTTTTAATATAGGGTTATACATCATATAAATTAGACTATAAATATTCATTATAAAGATAAAAATATTTCCTAAATAATAATATTTTATTTATAATTTTTAAACGTTAAATAATTTAATTTATTTATGAAACAATGATGACGTAATAATTACCTTAATAATAAAATATTAATATAATTGATATTATAAATATCCAAACAAATGTAAATTAAGACATTTGATGAATTAAACTAATTTTATAGGTTAATATGAAATTTTATGATTTAATATATGAATTTATTTCTAATTAATAAAGTTATTAAGACTTTAAAAAAATCATTTGTTAAATAATGTCAAAATTGACATAATTGAGTTTTTAAAACAAATACTATATTATTGGTTGATATAATATTCCAAAAAATCTAAGGTTCGGCCAAAGTGACTAGATAATATTATATATGTTATTAATGAACCTATTGGGGTTCTATTGGCAGTTTATAGTAAGTTTATTAACCATTTAATATAAAAATACAAAGTGACATGGTAAATGTCAAACTATTTAACTAAGAGTCAAATCTAAAAGATAAGGTTAATATGGTGACCCAAACCTGTGTCAAACCTATTGGTTGAGTTTTTTTAGACCTATACCCACCTTATCCTTGAAATAAATCATTTTTGATCCTTTATAAATAGAAAATGATTTGATTATAAATTAATATTTCAATCTTTTCCTAAGGTGACCCTCACCCTCTTATAAAAGGGCACTTCCCATTCTCTCAAATTTACACCTTCAAAGCCATTTGTCTCGGCCAAAACCTACCCAAATATCCTCTAAAATATCCTCCCTTAATCCTAGAGTCCTTACTTTGGTCATAAAGTCAACTTAAGGAGCCCTTTTGATCAAATCAAAAGGAAGAACTCGAAGAAGAAGAAGTAAATATTTCATCACCTCTGTCAAGTTCTTTTCTTCTTCCACTTCCTCTTTCTTTGTTTTTTTCATTCTAAAATAATAAATCCATTATCTTATATATACTATAAAGTTATTATATAAATGGTACAACCATATCCATTATTCTATCCATCTTATAAATGAAAAATTCACCATACGTGCGTGCGTACGGCTTACCGTCTCCAAGTCGTGGTGAAGTTTGTTATTCAAACACTTCATTATTTGTATGGGTATAATAATGAGTATAACTGATGTAAATAATAAATATAACATGATAATTATTATTTATATATGATATACCATCCAATTATATACGATTATAATATCAAAATAATGATATTGTCGCTCGTGCGTATGTACGGATTACCGTCTCCACGAACGCGATGAGATTCATTTCCCCATCATAACCATTCAAGAATAATTTTCATTTAATGATGTTTAAGAACTTAATATAATTATATATATAAATAAAATACATCCTATCCATAACAAACCCATCTTATGTAACAAAACATATAAAGGAAAATGAATCAGTTAAAACATGAAACGATGATACTACTAAAATATTATTAACAAAGCAATATTATAAGAACATATATGATATAATATTTATGTATATGACTCTTGTATAATTTAATAACAATGGTCTAACTATTATACAGGAGTTTAACATACCATCAACTAAGGAAAAGTACAAGGTAAGGGTTAATTTCACAATCTTTTTATTATCCGAGGTTGTTTTTACGTAAGTATCTATTGGGACCTCTTTATCATCCACATCCATGTTTCTTAAAAATGTATTTCCAAACATTTTTACTATTTACTATACTATGGGTTAAATTCATTTATACACTTGTTTTATTTTTATAAAATGGTTTTAAAGGAATCTTTCTATCATTTTCCAAACAAGGTATTTTATGACCTTTTCGACAAAATTAAGGTAAGAATGTATTTTTTTAACTTATATGGCGGGTGTGTCTATTTTCCTCCGTTATATCACCATTGAAGCTTACCATACAAGAATATAATAATATTTTCAAAATAAATGTTTTATTTTATAATTAGGTGACTTTTAAATGATTTCAAAATAGAAAGAGATATTTCTCTACAAAAAGTTTTGATTTCATCTATGTCAACATCCTTTGATGGATTTTAAGCTTATTTGAAGTTGATTTATTATGATACAAATCTTCCATATTGTATTTAATATTTTGTGATATGTTTGACTGTGGATGTGTTATTTTTACACGATTCATGGTTTATGGATAAATTATTGACATTTCATATGCTATTTTTAATACGAATGTTTATGTTATGTTTAAACCTTTTCATATGAGGAATGCATTGGACTTAGTAAGTGACGGGTGGAGCCCACTATAGCTCCTCGATATATTGGTAGGTCTCATGAGACAAACTAGTGTCTTGTAACAAGGCCTTGACAAAATATTATTTGTAGTCTTGGCACAAGGCCTTGACTGTGTGGTTATGAAGTTTGGAATTATGAATTACATCATTATGAAAGTGGCTATTGATATTGCATGTGATTATTCGACTAGTAGAATATCCATATGAAAAAGTAAATGGAATTATTTGATTTTATCTTTTCTATATTATGCTGAATTTTAATTTTAAAAGGCTTTTATTTTAGTCTTATACATTGCCTTAAATTTTTATGCTTATTTATGAAAGTTTCCTCTATATTGTTATCCTTACTGAGCATCTGATCTCACCCCTTTTTATGTTTTATTTTTTCCAGGATATGAAGAAGTATTTTATGGTTAACTTGCAGGGATAGGCTAAGGGATATAAGTGTGTTCAAAGGGGAGAAAATTTTGTTGTTGTTTTTATCTCATGATGTAATGTAAAACTTATGTATGTATCTAGTACTTCCAAGGCTACTAAACAAATTGGTCTTTCAGGAAATGATTCCTTGTATCATGTCAATGTTATGTAATAATGCACTGACTCTGGGTAACTAGGTTCGAGGCATTACAATACTATCTTTTAATATTGGTGTTGTGTGTCATAAATCATATCAAACATGATGTTTCAATTTTAAAAAACCTTGGGTGTTGCACTATAGGTGACCCCAATATAGCTTATACAATAGGTGACCTCGATATTGATCTCCAATACATTGGGTAATGTTCCTTATCTTCAAAGTAAATAATGAGGGAGTAAATTGGGTAGGTTTCTATTATGGATTTAACTATGCTCTAGTTATTTCTTACATGAGATAACATGGGTTGTGAATATAATTCTATAAAATGTCTACAAGTGTTTCAATTTTATTAAAATTGGTTTTTAAGTATTTATTTGAGAAAAAAAGTGTTTTACCCATGTGGATTTGACTTATTTTATATACTTAAAAAATAATTTGGAAAGATTAAAAAAATTATTGGTTTTCATGTTTTTTAATGGACCAATTAATTTCTTTCTTTTATATCCCTTACTGAGATTCTTATGCTCATCCCATGTTTTCAAAAAAAAATTAATTGGGTTTAAGGATGAGTAGGAACAAATAAGAAGTCAAGTTTAAAGTAATAAATATTTTTCTAGAAAATAAAACATGTTTTATTTTAAAAGTTCTATATTGTGAGAAAAATGGAAACTAAGTGGAATTTTACACTTTGTAATGTATGGGTTTGTTATATAATATTTATGACCTAATTATCTAAAAATATAAACCTAAAAGGCTATTTTGGAATGCAATAAATTGAAGTATTATATAAAAACTCAAGATTGTGTAATTTTTTTAAGGTTGGGTCCTTATATAAATAATTATACCAACTTAATTCAAATTTAACTTCACTTGATATCCTAAAATTTTTTATGATATATAGGAAAGAATGATCTTATGTGAATAGTTATATTTAAATAAGTTACTAAATAATAAAAAAATAATATTTTAATAATAAATGTTCTAGGATGATGATTATTATATTAGAAAGAGTTGTGAGTAGACAACATAAGTTATTAACATCATAGAATTGGGTGTTGTGAAGTAAATAAATTTGAAAATTATGTTTGAGGAGTTGAATATGAGGATTGTGAATCCAATATCAACATTATTTAAAAAATAATTCATCATAGATGTTACCCATTAAAATATTTTAATGGGGGTATTTATCTGATGGTCACATAGAGATGTGATAGGTAATATATAGAGATGTATTGAGTTTAAAAAACCTTAAAAGTGTAGTAAACATAAATCATTTCTTGTGGTTTATTATATGGGATATTATAATATGGTAACTTAGGTATTGTTTTATATCTATTATTAAAAGTGTTTAAGAATATGTAATATATAATTTTATATAAAAATTCAGTCTCCATTTTATCATTCTTTCATGTTAGATGTATATATTCATTAATTGAAATGATAATTAACCTATCAAATTATAGAATTGAGTTATCCCTAATTTATTTTCATCATAAACAATTATAGTTTATGATTAAATATAATGATTTTCATGTTTTGGGTTTTGAATTGAGATACAAAATTTTCTCATGAAGCACAAAAAGAGTTTTTTTTTCAGGATGGATGACCCATTGCATATACCACATGGAGTTTCATACTGTATGTATTTGGTACACTAGGTATGAATGTTTTATATTGAATCCTCATAACTATGGTTTAAAATATACCTAGTATGAGAACCTTTATAATTTTATATTTTTCTTATGACATCCTTGAGGTTTAGCTAATCAAGGGGTGGTTTGGTAAGTTATTGATCATGTCATCAGTTTGGGTTTAAACAAGTTGATATTTTCCCTAATATATTATGAGTATGACATTTGGTACCTTGATTTAAATAGACTAAGGAAGTGTATGTACATACCTAGACAAGTGATATATGATGTGATTATCGATTTGGGTTAGGGTAATTTAGTATGATTATCCACATGGATGAATGAAATGTGATATATTCATCTATCTAGTCAATCTATACTTGAACAATTAAGAATGTATGAGTTTACTATATAGGATTGAAATACTATATATCTTATGGTCACTCTATGTCATGGAAAAATGGATTAAATAATTTTGTATAGTTTTATATGATACATATAATGTATATAGGCATATATGATATTTCCCAGCCAGGATCAATGGATCACTGAGAGGGGGAGGGGTTGAATCAGTGATATATTTTTCTTTTAAGTTTCCTTTATTTTAAAACAACCTTATCCTCCTATTAAATATTTATCACTTTATTGAAAATAATAATAACACGTCCATAGGAACACGAGTATTTATAAGTTTTACTACTCAACAAGAGTAGTTATGTCCTTTTCATGGTTGGGAAACAATACAATACCATACAATCCATTAGAAAAAAATAATTTTTGTTTGGATAAAAACAAGTAGGATATACCCTTACACTTTTGTAGCACTATGATCAACACAGAAGTGCATGTGCTCCTTCTAGCATGAATGATGTAAAAAAAGTTTGTGTAACAAGTAATGAAACCTTAATAAGTTGGTTCAAAACATGTTATTGTGTTACCTTATCAACTTTCACTTTGATAAATATCAAAATAATTCTTCACTTTTCTACCCAAAAGTATATACAAATTTTTCTAGACTTCTTAATGATACTCAATCTGATGGCTCAGTCCAATTCCTCAATCCGATAACTCATTATGGAAAAAAATAAGAAATAATAATATGTAAACCATTCTGAACAACTTGAAACTTTATATGGAAACCTAAAACTAATATCTCGCTCTAATTTGGTAACTCAGAATATGATCTTCCTTCTTCTTCTTCTATCCATAAAACAACATCAGGTAAACTCTTTCTGAAAACTTCTTCTAATGAAAACTCCAGCACTTTCTCCTTCTCTCTTTACACATGAATAATACCCCTATCATTTTAAAGTACAATGTACATTGATCTATTTATAGGCGTTCCAAAAATAGTTTGGGCAGGAATCTAAAAAGTATTCTTGCTTAACCAAATTTATCAAAACATGAATTTACCTGACATTTTGGATCCATATTTTAATTCTTCAACTCTTATTGATTCTTCTCAAATCTTCTAAAAGCTTCAACTTGGTTAAGACTTTCCAAACATTCTTCAATCTAATACTAAGTTCATTTTGATTATCTTCATTATGATAGAAATATATGAGAACTGAAAAACCTCATTATGATGAAATAATATGTAAGGAAACATATTCCCCATTACATTTCTTTGTAAAAATTGTATGAAATAAAACATTATGAATCTCCATACCAACTGGAAACAAAAAAAACTTTGAAAATTTTCTTCCATAAACATAGTAAAAACTTCTGAAGCATTTGAAAACTCCATTCAACAAACACTTTCCCAAAAATTTTCAAAAAAATCTTCTTTTTCATCTTTTTCTCATATCAAGGATCCTACATCTGATTAACTCACACTGGTGAACTGATACCAGAATAATTTGTCTTCAAACTTTCTTTTTCCTCAAACTCCTACCTGTATCATGACTTCTTCATGAATTTGAGAACTTTAAGATCATCATAGAATTTTATGAATTACATTGGAAAGTTTCTATTATTTCCATCCTTTTAGAATATTTTATCTTTCCAACCAAACCTCAAACTGAATGGCACTACATTTTCTCTCCCTTATTCTTCAAAAGTATTTCATTATAAGTTTACCAAAAAACTTTTGATTTAAGAGAACTCTATGATCAGCATAGTATTGTCAGATTTAGTATGGACACTTTTAAACTCTGATACATTTTCGCATACCAATCAAGACTTTCATTCTAGAACCAATGTTAGTCTAAAACACAGCTTTATCCACAAACCTTCATCAGAACAAAAAACCAAAAATTTGAGACTTTCTTATAAAAATAGTGTCCAATATTCTTATTATGATTATCCATTTCATCTCTATCATCTGATCACCAAATATAAAGTAAATTTATTTCTATTTCTTGACAAAAAAATACAAAACAATCATCTCAAACTTCTTTCAGCATCCAAACAATTTCATCCAATTTGGTCCCAAAAATCTCCCCCTCTGTATTTATTTTTCAACCATGGTTCATAAATCACTAAATGTTTTAACCAAAATTAATGGATTAATTATAAATAATTCTAATCCTACATGATCTAACTCATTATAGTATACAATAATCATTAATATCAAAACCATTTTGTCCAAAATTAGTGACTCGTGAAACTTATTCAGCTTTCTAACCTATCTTCACATCTTTCTTCTCTTCATACTTTACTTATTCCACTTACTTATAAACACAATTTTCCTCAAACTACTCCAATAAACTATCAGAATACTTCACACATTTACATGATGAGTTCACAACTTACCCACAACTCCCTATACATACAAGCTTCCTTAAAATGTTTAGCACATTTCAATGTATGGATTTATGAAACAATTATCACGCTTGACAACACTATCCAAAGAAAATATTATAGAGGTGATAGAAACACATACCTCAACATTAGAGAGAAATAGGTTGGATTTCCATATTCAACCTCATCTTGAAAAAATATTCTTTCGGTAAAGGTTTTATGAATATGTCAGCAACTTGTTTTGATGTAGGAACATACTCTAACTTCAATCCATTATTCTCCAAATGATATTTGATGAAATGATATTTTATATTAATTTGTTTTTAATGATAATATTGTATCGGGTTTCTTTTAAGGTTTATGTAACTCTAATTATCACAGCCCAAGAGAAAGGGTAACTTTACTTTAATAAGTAAGTCTTCCAACTGAGTTTTCATCCTCATAAGTTGGGTAACATCTTGAGTGGAAGAAACATACTTAACTTTAGATGTGATAAGAGTTAATAAATTTTATTTCTTTGTATTAAAACTTACCCAACTTTTTCCTAGAAATAAAACTCCACCATATGTGGATCTTTTATCATCAATACTTATTAACCAATCTGCATCTAAATACCCAAACAATTCAATTCATTTTGAGATGTAATATCTGATTCCAAAATCTATTGTTCCTTTTATATATCTAATAATTATTTTACTAGACAATAGGTGTGATTATTTTGTAGCAATTTTCAATCTTTCACATAAGTTAAAATCATAAACAATGTCTAGTATTGCGGCAGTCAAATATAAAAAACATTCTATCATCTTCAGAAACTCTTTGGAGTCAACTTCCCTTCCATCTCCATATTAGTCAACTTGGATCTAACTGAAATTGGTTTGAAAACAGGTTTTGAAGTTTCCATGACAAACTTATTAATAATTTCCTTTGCATACTTTCATTTAGAAAGGAATATGTGTTTCTTCTTTTGCGAGATTTGTAACCTAAGAAATTATTTCATTTCTCCAGGCATGGACATCTCAAACAACTTTTTCATTTCTTTAGAGAATCTTTCACAAGTTATTTTTCCATTCCCAAAAAAAATAATTCCATCAATTTAAACAATTATAATGAGGGAAATATCCTGAATTGATTTTATGTATAGATTACTATCAACCCTTCCTTTCTTAAAATTGAACTTTATTAGGAAACTATCCAACTTGGAATACCATGCCCTCAAATCTTACTTTATCCCATACAGATATTTCTTCAACTTACACACATAAATCTCATTATTCCCAATAAAAACCCACAAGGTTGTTCAAAATTAACTTATATTTCAAGTTCTCCATTCATAAAGGTTGACTTCACGTCCATCTAAAAAATTATTTTTTTATGTAATAATCATAGGAAAGATTATAACTATTTATAACCTTAAAATCAGAGAAAAATTCTCATCAAAATCTTTACCTTCAATATATGAGTAAAATTTTCGTACAAATATTGATTTTTTTGTTATCACTTCACCATAATAATTCAGCATGTTCCAAAAAAACCACTTTGTACTAATAATATTTTTTTATTTGGTTTATGTACGAGTTCCCAAGTTTCATTCTTTTCAATCTGATATAACTCTTCATCCATAGCCTGAATCCTTTCTAAATTCTCAAAATATTAATTCAAATATTTCAGCTCAAATTTTGAATAAAAATAAGTATGTGTAGTAACTTTTGATGTTCTTATTATTTGAAACTTTTGATGTTGGTCACCAATTATGTTTTGAGCTTCCACTTTCCTTCTCTTCCTTGGATGAGATGTTTGATATTCTTCCTCTTTTCTAGAAACAGTTGAGTTTTCTTCATCTTCAAGTGTAAGATTTCAATTTTTGTATCCTTATAGTAACTCTTAACAAAATTTCTTTCATATTGTTCATCTTCCTTATCTTCTTGAGTTTTTTTAGAATCTTCCTTAGCTTTTTCAATATCTTTCACATCAACAGGTTCAACTAATATTCTTGTCTCCTTATTAAAACATCTATATCATCTTCCATCTAGAGAATATCCAAGAAATGTTCCATATTAACCTCTCTAATAAAACTTTCTAAGGTTTCCACCTTTTTTATTTATGATTTAGGGACTCCTAAAAACTCTTAGGTGTTTCAAACTTGGAGTTTTTTCATAAAAAATCATAAGGATTCCTATCAGAACTTGGCCTGTAGAAATATCAGTTCTAGATATAAATATTTGTAGTCAGGTATTGCCTCCAAAAATTAATGAGAGAGACCATGTTCAAGTAACATATTTCTCCCCATTTCAACCAAAATTTTATTCTTCCTTTTAGCAACATCATTTTGTTATAGTGTGTACAGTGTACTGAAATCATACCCAATTCCTTGTTTTTTAAGATAAATTTTTAACTCTTCATTCTTATATTCATTACCATTTTTTATTCTCAAATTATTCATAGAATACCCACATTCCTTCTCAAATTTTCTCTTAAAACTTTTAAACATATTCAAATCATCTGAATTATGTTTCAAATACATAACAAAAGTAATACGAGTAAAAACATCAATAAAAGTATTGAAGTACTTATCTCTATGAGTTTAATGTTTTCTCATTGGAAGTAAAATATCAAAATGAATAAGTTATAGGGGTCATGTTGAACTAATATCAACTTTCATATTCACAGATTTTGTAATCTTCCCTTTTTGAAAAATTATGCAACACCAATATCTTCGTATTGACATATCAAGAATAACACAAACACTTTCTCTCTTTGATAACTTTCTCATGTTTCTTTGAAACATATTTTCCAACATTTTATGCCATAAATTATTTTCTTCCATAATTCTTAAGTAATAAGAGTTTTTCACTTCTCCAACTTGAAAAAAGTTTTCTTTTGTGTGTTTTCCTCTTGTAAAAATTTTTCCATATTCCTATTATTTTCACAAAAAATCCATATTTTCTGAAAATAGCTTTATTACCCTCATCAAAAAGTTTTGAAACACTAAACATGTTGGGTTTTAACCCATTAACAAGTAGGCACTTCTTTTATTTCAAATTTTCTTCCCCAATAATAGTGAATATAACACCTTTTGATTCTAAGGGATTCATCATTTCCAAATTTCACTATTCCTTCTTTAAAGGCTTTTATATTCTTCAACAATTTTAAGTCTCCTATAATATGTTAATAACACCCACTATCCAAGATCCAAGGTTATTCTCCTTTTCTATCTTTGAGAGCAGTTTCTACAATAATAGATTTTTTTATCCCTTTTTATTTCTTTACTTACAACTTCTAAGAAATGTCATAAACCTTTTTTTATTCTAGTAACAATACAAGACATACTTTTCCAATATGTTCAGGTTGTTCACATCTTTCCCACATAGTTTAAAAAGGTTAAAATATATTTTCAACTTTCAGAACATCCTTCTCATATTTCTTCTTTTGAGAGGATTGACCACCGTTTAGATTTTACTTATATACCTCATGAAATATCTATAATGTTTTTTATTAAACCAACACATGTTAGTTGTATGACCTAATCCACCACAATACTAGTAGTATCCATAGAAAGAATACTTTCCTCTATAACTTCCATACTATCCAGAATTGTGAACATGCTTCTCAGAAACATTATTATATTTTTCTTATAAGAACTTTATTGACCACCAACCTTTATGTTATCACCAAAAATCTTCTTTTTCAAATTATATTTCTTTCCATCCTTATTGTAATCAGAAATGGTAGAAATTTTTTTGAACTCATAATTTTTAGAAACTTATGATTTCTCCACTTTTTTTGTTTTGGACACATACATTACATTCTCATTTTCTTCTTCTCAAAAACAATTTAAACATTATTTTCAACATATGAAGGTAACTTTTGATCCTTATCTGGTTCACTGTTTCTAGAAATTTCACCAACTTCAGATATAGAGTTATTAAAACTTATAACTCTCTACTCAGCTTTAGAAAGTTTTTGTTGGATAAGTTCCAATTATTCTTCCTTTTCCTTCAACTTAACTTCAAGATGTTTATTCCAATTATTTTCTTTATCAAGAGGCTTATTCAGATAATCAATCTCTTTAAGTAACTTATCTTTCAATTTAGAATAATAATCTTGATTTTTTTATTTATAAATTTCTTTATTAGACTTATTGATTTATTTTTAAAGTCTAACAATTTTTCTCAGATATTCTTTCAACTCTCTCTTTAGATAAAACTCAAGCTCGGTCTCTTCTTCTTCGTAATTACTACTTCCAAAATTAACATTTTCAATGAAATTATTTTCTCCAACCAATTCTGTAAACTTTTCAAATCCAACTTCACTATCTTTATCTTTATCATCTTTAGACAAAAATATTCTCCTTTTAGATTTGGAGAAATTTTTATCCTTTCCCTTTGAAAATTATTTAGACTTATCACCATGTTTCTTAAAATACATTTTCTACCTTCTATCATATTCATTACTATTGTCTTTATTCTTTCCTCAAGGGAAATTTGTAGCAAAGTTCCCAAAAACTCAACATTGAAAAAATTTCAAGGGAAGTTTCCCTTTATACTTTGATGTACCTCTTTTCACATTTATAGAAAAAAAAATAAAAACAACTTCAAGATTATTAAATACCTCATTTTCAGATTCAAAATCACCATCTTTTTTTATTCATGAATCTTCTTAGGATTTCCTTACTTGGAACCCTTGAAGGAAATTTCTTGATCAAATTTTATTTTTCCTTTCAAAACTTTCTTCATTATCATTTCATAAGTAATTAGAGTACTATAAAGGTCATACAAATAAAGAGTTTATGGATCTATATATTCTAAATATAAAACCTTGACATCAAACATATCAGGGATAATTCTCAATATCTTTTTCAAAATAGTTGAGTATTATATATTTTCACCAATACATCTTATGGTGCTCACAATATCATTCACCCTTGTAAATAATTCACCAACAGATTCATAATCACTCATTTTCATATCTTCATACTTCATCCTCCATATTTGTAACTTTTCTTTCTTCACATTTTTATATCCTTTATAAATGTTATTCAACTTTTCCTACATACCTTTAGTAGTAGTAACTCCCTTCACTCTTATAAACTCACTTTAAGAAAGTGATAAGAGTAAATCATTCTTATCTCTTTCATAATTATCAAGATTTTTCTTATCAACATATGTGAGAGGAACTTTTTCATTAATAAGAGAAAATAAATCTATAACTGCTTCCAAAACATCATACACAAGAGACATAAGATAAGGAAACATTATATATTTATATATATGATATATCTTACCATATTAGACTGGAATACCCTTACCCTTCACACAATTTATATTCTCCATAACAAATTCTCTTAAAACAATTCAGCAAAGAGTAAACAAAGGGAACCTTCACTCTAATACCAATTGATATTGTCCAGCCAGGATCAATGTATCACTGAGAATGGGAGGGGCTGAATCAGTGATATCTTTTTCTTTTAAGTTTCCTTTATTTTGAAACAACCATCGCCTCTTGTTTTAGATTTATCACTTTTCTAAAAACAAAACAATCACACATCCATAGGAACAAAAGTATTTACAAGTTTCACTACTCATCAAGAGTATTTATGTCCTTATCATGGTTTGGAAACAATACAATACCCTATAATTCACTATAAAATAATCATTTTTGTGTGGATACAAATAAGTAGGATATACCCTTACACTTTTGTATCACTATGATCAATACAATAGTGCATGTTCTTCTTCTAGCACGAATGATGTAAAACAAGTTTGTGTAACAAGTAATGAAACCTTCAAAAGATAGTTCAAAACATGTTATTATGCTTCCTTATCAACTTTCACTTCTGATAACTATCAAAAATATTCTTCATATTTCTACCCATCAGTAGGTAAGAAATTCTATAGACTATGTAATGATACTCAGTCTAGTGGTTTAGTTTGAGTCCTCTATCTGATACCTTAGTCTAGAAAACAGATAAGAAATAATACCCTGTAAATAATTCTGGACCACTTGAAAATTTCTCTAGAAATCTTCATTTGATGTCTTGGTCTAATCTGGTAACTCTGAATATGATATTTCTTCTTCTTCTTCTATCTAGAATACTTCATCAGGTAAACTCTTCCCATAAACTTATTCTCACTAAAATTCCAAATCTTTCACCTTCTCTCTTCACATGTGAACAGTACCTCTATAAGTTGAAAGAACAATGTACTTAGAATCTATTTATAGATACACCAAAAGTGGTTTGGGTGGGAATCTAAAAAGTTTTCTAAATTAACTAAATTTACCAAAACTTGAATTTCCCCTTTATTTTAGCTCCATCTTTGACTTATTCAACTCTTCTTGATTCTTCTCAAAACTTCTCGAATCTTCTCAATGCTTCATCTAGATTTTAACTTTCTAACCATTCTTTAGTCTAATACCAAGTTCATTCTTATTGTATTCATTATGATGGAAATATATGATAACTAAAAACCCTCATTATGATGAAAATGTATGTAAGTTAGTAGATTCATCATTACGTTGCTCCATACCAACTGTAAGAAATAAAACATTATGAAGCTACATACCAACTAAAAATAAACAAACTTTGAAAAAAATATGCCATAAACATAGTCTCAACTTATAAATAATTTGAAAAATCTCCTTAATAAACACTTCATAAAAACTCTTCAAAACAATCTTATTTTACTTATTTCTCTCAGACTGGTGATCTTGCACTAGATGAACTCACACCAATGTACTGAGACCGGAATACTTTTTCTCCAAAATTTATTCTTCCACAACCTCCTACTTGTATCATAAATTCTTTATGACTTTGAGAAATTTAGGATTGGTATAGTTTTTTCTAAATTTCATTGGAAGGTTTCTTTTACTTTCCATCCTTTTAGCATCATCCGTCTTTCCAACCAAACCTCAAATTGATTAGCACTACATTTTCACCCCCTTATTCTTCATAAAGATTGCATCATATGTTTCTCAAACAACTTATTATTTATAAGAACTCCAATATTAGTAAATTATCATAAGATTTAGTATGGATACTTTCAGACTCTGATACACTTTCTCATATCGATCAATACTTTCTTTCGAAACCCAGTGTGAGTTTGAAACACAACTTCATCCACAAACCTTCGTCATAATAGAAAACAAAAACTGTGAGACTTTTTTTCAAAACTATGTATGATATTCTGATTACGATGCTCTATTTAATATCTATCATCTAATAACCAAAACTATTATAAATTGATTTTATTTTATTGAAAAAAATACAAAACAGACATCAAAAACTTCTTTCAGCATTCGAAAACACGTTCATCCAACTTGGTCCCAAAAATATAGATACATGTGCTTAATAGAGATTATGCCAAATCCATTTTTAACTTAAGTAACATTGATACTTTATTATAGGTTATCATTTGCTTATAATTATGGATTAGGTAATTTATAATTATTATCAATTCTATAAGAACCCATGGAGTTACACTTTTTGTTTTCATGAATAAGGATTATATTTTGTTACAAATTATTTGTATAAAACATTATGAGATATCCCAAAATTTTTTTAGAGGATATCTAAAAAAATTGGATAGATTTTTGAAATTTTTACATATGATGTAGCATATCGTGTTTCATAAAGAACCACCCCCAATAAGAATCCTTCCTAGGCCTACAGTAGAGAGAATAATTACCCCATAATCCCATCTCCAATAGACCATAAGTTAGTGACTAGTAATGAGGGTATAAAACTCACTAAATAGTAATAATTACCCTCATGAATCCCATTAAGAAAGATAAACTACCAATCGACTCCATATAATAAATAAACTAAAATCCATCCACAATGCATTTAAATTGAATACTTGAAATAAACTCCAAAATGAATCGCCTACAGAAAAACCTATGACAACAGCCAATGAAAACCAGTTATAAACCCCTTTAGATAGTGGGGCCTAGCTCGGTCATCAAATCTATCTTGAAAACCTATAAATATATTTATATAGAATGGGATGAGAATACATGTATACTCAGTAGGATCATTCACAAAACCTATCAGAAAAATGTGTAAGAATCATACTAATGCCTCAATGAAACAAATATAAGTAACTCACATTTATATCTAGTTAAAAACCACCCTACCTTATTAAGGCTCACTCACCCAATATCACATATAATGTATAATAACAAGATATCAATGAATATCTCAAGAAGGACCCCCATGACCACTTCCCCACTAATATGGATGCTCTCATGGGAGAATTATATATGTATTGTTCTTCAATACCATCTATATATATTCATTTTCATCACTGAATATCATATCACAGTTATAACCACATATTTACAACCACATACCACAATTATGTCTATGACATCCCTGGTCTTTATTACACACTTAAACATGATTTATTACATAAACTTTCACTTAATACAACCCAAAAGATCAAGAGGTCTAGTGTATTTGGGGCTTAGGAACATTACATGACAACTTAAGACATAAAGTAAAATATCTTTATTGAAAACTTATTTTACATGACTATAACATTCCTTCATCTTAGCATTGCATGGGATAACCTAAGGACATACATAAGAAAAGGGTGATCTATAAAGCTCAGTAAGGAAGTAAACAAAGAATAACATGAATAATACAATAAATGTTAGGAAATAGGCATATCAATGGATCACAAGAAAAACATGAACATAAATTCATGATATAACATGATTATCATAATATAAAAATGTGGCAACAACATACAACATGATATTAGCATGAGCCAAGGCTTATCGCACATGGATTAGCATGAGTAAAACCTCATTGCACATGAATTAGCATGAGTAAAACCTCATTGCACATGAATTATCATGAGTAAAACCTCTTTACACATGGAATATCATGATACTAAACATTACTCAATGCATTTGAGCGCTATCAAGGTGCATCATTCATAAACATTTCAATCTCATGCTTAAGTGTGCCACATAGATCATATAACATGGATTCATTCAACATCATCATTTATTTAATGATAAAATAATTTGGAATACATAAATGTAATTACCATTCAATAAGTATATGTTTATAAAGTTTAATACCCTTGATATATAAATATGTGTGGCATTCACTACACGATGATTTTGGCTTGGAAAATCGTGGTGCAATTTTGGCAGCCTAACGGTGTCATATGAAAATTAATAAATTGTTTTGATGAGAGAAAAATAGGTCTATAATAATTTATAAATGAAATATATAGTATGGAACATAATATCCCAACTTATGAAATGGAATTTAGATACATAATATAGAATAAATTCTTGAATGGAAACAAGAAGAGAGAAATCCCTTACGAAATTTCAGCATGGTAACAGGTATACATGGAAGGAATTAATGAGAGAAAGGGGTATATCATCATTAAAACATAATTAAGTCAGTATGGGGGTTGATAAATAATACCCCAAGATTTTTAATTAAAAATACAATTGTATAAAAACATAAATAAACTTGGATAAAAATGAGAAAGGAAGGAAAGTGAGGATCCCTTATGAAAATTCGGCATGGTAACGGGTGTACATAAGGGTTCATAAGAGGGATAAATGAGAGTAAAAGGGGATATAATCATTCATAAATCAAGTGGTCATAATTGAGGATATTTAATAACATATTAAAACATAGGAATGAAATAAATTAAAATACATAACATGAAAAGAATGATTGATAAAAAAGGAGGGTGGAAGATCCCTTACTTGAGTGTTCGACTTCAAAAGCTTTAAGAGGGGATTATTGAGAGATCAGGTCACTTTGGGAGGATTCTAGATAGGGGAGGGAATATTAGGGACGTGATACAAGGATTTTTAGTGAAGATAAGTGGGATATTGGGTGGTTTTATATAGGAAAGGAGAGGGAATTATTTATTATTTAGATTTTGGACACTACACACTAAAATGTTCAAAACCACAAACTATCCCATGGTTTTTGCCCATGGTTTCTACCAAAGAAGAGTGGTATAAAATATTTTATAATTTCAAGGGCCTAAAATATTATAATATTAGGATTTCTTATGTTTATGTGAGTCACACTCTCAAGGAAATCATTTTAAAATGTTAAAATATTTTATAAACCTTAGAGTGTCCACTAAGGCATTATAAAATTAATCAAAAAAATATAAAATCTTATTATTTTAAATTTAAAACATATATTGGACAAGTATATATTTTATAGTATTTTATTACATCACTATTGGGTCATTATGATTTCATGAAACACATATTTTATTTATACAGTAATTAATTTTTACCCAAAAATTCAACTGTCTCGGAAAATTATGAAAAATTCACCATTGAATAATTTTGAAGTCTTGATTCCAAAAATAATATTTATTTTATCTAAATAATTTTCTAAATATTTGAATTTTCACTTTTAAAATGAAAACTGACATTTATTGAAAATTCACAGGTTTTGACAAAAATAGTTTTCAAACCTTAATAAAAATTACATTTGACTTCATAAAATTATATACTAATTTATTATTCATAAAAGTAATTTGATAATAATATTTTATAAAATATTAATTATTTCATAAATTCATCAATTCCTTAAAATAAATTCTTTAAAAATACACTTTCATTTTTATTGTATAAAAAATATAACTCTTATCAAACTGATTACCAAATCATTTATAGATAAATAACTGATATAATCATAATTTATAAGAATTTTTTAATAATATTATTAATAAAAGTATTATTTTAATATAATAATGTATATATTTCTCAAAAGTACCATTTTTACCTAAAAAATTAATTTATCAAATTCATCAATTTTTTAGAAAGACCATCCTCATAAAATAATTGATGGAATAAGAATTTTATTTATAAAAAGATATTACAAAGTAAGTAATTAATACCTTATTACATAACCCCTTATAAGATCCTCATAAGACCTAAGGGTAAGGTGTGCAATGGTGACAGACTCTTGGGGCGGCTCAGATAACATCACCCAGGTGGTAATCTCTATTAACTTGAACTTTTCCTAGAGTGATTATGTTCAAGCTTAACGTGTTGAGGCTCGGATTGATCCTGTTCAAGAGAAAATCCCAGTGACTCTACCTTCTTTCTGAGCTTCAACAAAAGAGCTTTTTATGGCCCGAGTCCACTAGATGAGGTCATCCTCTCCTTTGTCTATGTTGAAAGGATTTTTTTAAAATCCTTATATTTATATCAGTCATGTGATCATTGTTCAATGGATATATTTTCAACACTAAAGATACTTAACGGTCATTTAAACCCAAAAAAAATAGTTCATGTGTTTTCTATATCCATATGTCATTAAAATAAAGGGAATTTTATTCATAAAATATTGGGTCGTTGTAGTATCACAATCACACATCACATCCTCATCATAGCAGGATATCATGAATTGAAGAACACAAACCCCATTCCCTCCTCCTACCAAAAATGACCCTAACCATGTATCTATACCATATCCACATAACTAGATTAGCCAATATATATATATATATATATATATAATAAATCCTAAAAACTTTACAACCCGTATATATATACTTACCATGATCCATCAAAACCTATATATATCATCCAAAATATTAATGCTATTTCTCCAAGCTATTATAGCCCATATGTATATAGTTAACTTGATCCATCACAGATCATACTATGTTTTAAGGGAGATTAGAGAAGAGGGACCATTCATCCATCCATTCACTATATAATCTAGTTGTTGGGAAGGCACTCAGAACCCAAAACCATAAGGGTGTTTATAAGGTTATTCGACTCGGGTGTTTGTGCATAATAAATAACAATAAAACATGATGAATATCTTAGTAACATGTATTTCCGGCCTAAGGGATCACATTCAAAAGAAACACTACTACAACCCAAAAGAACCACTTCACTATCACCATCTCTTACTGAAAACTTTTTTCATAACTACAAAAAAACCTATCCCTATTCTACCACCACAAAATATCCATAAGAAAATTCTTTATTTCTTATTTTAATATGTCAAATAATAATTCTAAATTTACCATTTACCGGTCACATTACATTTATTTTCCCATATTTAATGTCAAACCATTCATTAAACCACTTTTCATTTAAATCCCTTAATTTTTCACATTATTCAATTTATTTAAATTTATTCTAAACTTGAAGATTTATTAGACACAACTTTTACAACTATAATCATTATATCATTTATAGACCATAATTTATCAATTATATCTCTTTAACCATTACAAATTTTATTTATTCCAGCCACATTCCATGCCAATGAGTAACTATAACACAACCCTACAACAACCAAACCCATCATCGCATAAACTAACACACAAATCATACCAATATCCACCATAAAAACTAAAAAACCACTTTATTTACCCACCAACTTCCATAATAATAGAATAACACATCCTTCAATTCTATAACCAAACCACACCACATCCTCCCAGTCATCCATAATAACCAACCAACACCCCTTTCATACAATAAGGAATACCCCACATATAATAGAAAACAAGAGTAAACATAAAAAAAATAACATCTAAGAGTTTATCCTTAACTATTATTCAATATTAAATCAGAATTTCACATTCAAACATCAACACCATAAATTCATATTTTTTCACAATCAATTCATTATCATCTTTACATGATTTAGCCAATTATGAAGGTGAAAAAATATAAATTATTGTATCCAAGTTATCACAGTAGCACATATTAATCAATAATATTTTCAATATAAAACAATAATAAACATATCAAAGAACCATGTCCATCAACATACTTTAGGAATAATTTCATATCTATCTAACCTTTTATATATAAACAAGAGCATCCATAATTCCAAATTTCTAACATTTCCATTTCATTACAATCTTCAAGTGAATAACCCCATATGGATAGTAATTCAAACATTTCATCAACATAAAACAAGGTTTCATATAAATTACATCAAATGATAAGTATTAATACATAATCAATAACATATAATTAAGTAAATCACATGATAATTACCCCTTTTATCATTAAGTTTCTTTAATATATTCAATTATCTTTATTATATTAATTATAACCATAAACCTACTAAAAAATCATGATAATTACAAAATGTACATATAATAGATAAATAAAAGTCTTGAGTCCCCTACCTCAACCAGATATTCAATAATCACTATGCAAGAATAAGAAGGATTGGGCGGACTCGTGCTGAAAACATCAAAGGGAAACCTTTAACAACATATAACACATTAGTTTCCATCAATCACTCAACCCAATGTCACCCAAAATAAACCAATACCATTTCCCTAGAATCCCTAATAAGGAAGAATAAGAGAAAATAGAGAGGAAGTGGTAATATAATCACCTTAGATCACAAAGATATTGATATATTAAATTAGATATATAGAAAATACCAAATGGGTCAAATTATCTACAAAGATTCACTACTAGTCACCTAAAGTTTGAAGAAATTTGGAGAAAAAATAATTAATTCCAGACAAGGCCCAGATTTATAATCACTCTATAAAACTAAAGAATCATAGTATAATGGGTTATAACTACACCACAATGAGGCTAAATCAAGAACATATCTACGAATCACACCAATATCTCCCCTTAGCTCTCCCCAAATCTCACAATCATAGCTACCTTTAATCCATGCATTTAATAAAGGCCAAAAGGAAACCTATTTGGTCACAATACAATACTTGATCTCTTGAGAAACACAACACAAATCCCAAACTTTCCACCTTAAACTCAATGATCATAAAATTAATCTATAGTGTAATTAGAGTAATCACATCTCAATAGAACTTAGATAGAAAAAAAATATAAGTAATAAACTACCCAAGTCTCTATAATTCAATAAATAAAACCACAACATAATGAACATATAAAAATATTAATAAAAGATTCACATAATATAAATCTGAAAGACCCCATGTGATAACCAACCTATTTAAGATGAATTTTAAAGACCCTAATACCACCATATCCTGAATTGAACAACCATAGTAAAACCTACCTCATGTAAGTTGAATTCAAAATACTTCATGTTAGTTTAATCCAAAGGACACTTATACAAAATAATAACCTAGAAAATTTTATTCGACAAACATACCTATTCACATTGAAGCTAGAAATCCTCCTCAAAATAAAGAAACACTAAAATCTCATAGATCACACCCATCTCCACAAAATAATATCAATGTTTCATCTTAATGATTCATGAAATGATACACCATACTACAGAACAACCATCACCTACAACCAACTTCTCATGGCGTAATACATATGTCCACACCTCAATACATACTTCCAGCTAAAATTTCATATTTCACTCTATATTTCTTTTTAAAACATATTCCCACTACCACTTATACCTAAAAAATTAAATGTAACATTCTAAGAAGATTTGTTCTATTACATGGAGAAAATAAATGATATATTTTTCAAAAAATAGAGGATATCTAAAAGAATTTTTTGGGTATACTTTCACAATTTGTTACATATTATGTGACATAATTTTAAAGTGAACTAAATCAATGAGGTTTCTGTAAAAGTTAGAGATTGATATAAATATACACTAAAACCAAAATCATGGCATGGTAGTATATAATACATCATGGTTTTTACTATGATAAAACAAATCATGGTAAAGTTCACCACATCATTATTTAGTTCATGGTGGTGAATATGTTATGTGATAACATGCTTTTATCCCATTATTATCTATCATATTCAATATGATCATAATGTGATAATGGCTTGAGATGTTTGAATATATAAAACAAAATTTAAAATTCTAAACATTTATGAGTTTAATGTTAAAATATTTTGTAACTTATGGAATGTTTATGATATATTTCTATTTAATATTTGAAAATTTTGGGAATTTTTGGATTCTAATAAAGGTACTTATATGTCTATATACAGAGTCTCATGGTTTGTTACATGGTGAATCCAAATACTATGACAACTCCTCAATCCAAAACTCTTTTTGGATATTATTTCTCTTCATTATTTAATTCAAAGGTTTTGGTAGACCATGGATAGAAGATATTCCTTTACAAGAATTAAGATATTCACATAGCACATAGATACCCTAAAAGGAATTATTTCATTGAATGGTTCTTAATGGCCCCTATAAAGCTCATGTGTAGAAGCTTGTACATAATGGATCATTAGAGAAAAATTAAACATTCTTAATTTATTTCATTTAGTTCAAACCCATGGAATGATCCTATGGAATAAATTTATTTTAGATTATTTTTTCCACCATTTTGGATAATTTTTTTCTCCCCTAAAACATTTCAAAATGGTGGCATCAAATTCCACTTTTAAGTGGATAATGTTTGGACCTTTTGGGACGCTTTTTTGAAAAAAAAAATATCCTCCCCTCTTCATTTAGTTGGATCTAAGAAATTTGTGGGGAGTCACTTTGGTTCCAATATAACCTATCCTTGTTCCTATTCCATGCTTCTTTTTCATGGTCAGATAAAATCACATTTAGTTATATCGGAATCCTAGATGTGTGGCTAACCTCATCCATACCTCAATCACTACTATTTTTCACTATTTGTTTTCACATCATTCCAAATCACTAAATTGGGTATTTTTAATACGTTTATTAACTTATCTTGATTGATGATAAATTAGGTGATGATATTTTATGGGTTAAATCCTATTAGTAAATTATA
This sequence comes from Viscum album, assembly GCA_963277665.1. Classification (NCBI taxonomy): domain Eukaryota; kingdom Viridiplantae; phylum Streptophyta; class Magnoliopsida; order Santalales; family Viscaceae; genus Viscum; species Viscum album. Next base: position 1,777,054,675 of record OY728132.1, read on the forward strand.
GGTAGACCATAATTTATATCATAATTATTTATGCATTTTATGTGTGATGTAGTATGTAAGCATGAGTAATTAGGCATAGGATACTTGAATAGTTCAAAATTATGTGATAAAATAGTTAGACCCTAGCAGTATTAAAACACATATTTTATACAAATTGGAGATTTTTTTAGGATCCCTTAACAATCATGTCGACTTGTTATCCTTGGGTAAGTATTTTTTGATGGACTCTAAATGAATGTTCAAGTGTGAGATAAAATATGAGGGGCCTAGAATAGTCTCTTATGAGAAAGTAAGAGGGTTTATTGAGTGTAAACTAGATGTTTGATGGTTCAGAGATGATATTACATTAAGGATTGATATTGGTAAAGTTCATATGGGATAAACCTAGGACCTTGGGTTTCACTTTAGAGATGAATAGAGAGTGTAGCAGGGAATGGGTCATGAGTTGATTCATAAAGAATTTTTTAATGAGGGAAGGTAAACTATTGAGAGTGGGCTCATGATATGGCCACCTAATGAATAATTCTCCAATAGGGTGATCAAGTGGAATTGATATAGATGGGTCTTATGGGATAATAAATCACTATATTCGTAATTAAATGGATGGAAAGATATAGGTTTTGGTCTTAGGTGACTAAATGGTATGATTTTATGAGTATAGGATGATTATATAATTTCTTAGTGTTAGTGAAATTGATAGTAAAGGTTAGTAAATGATGAGTTAAGTATATGGTCTATGCGATTATTTGGTAGATGATCTTTGGGAGTGATAATATATTCCTAGGATGGTCAAGATCTATGGATAGTGTATTTGGTTATGCGGTGAATGAGTTGTGATGGTTGATATTTGAGGGATATGTGGGACATTTTGGGATATATGTAACATGATATTCCCTATATTATATGTTATAATCCACTTTTACTATTTTAAATATATTTTATAATTTGATAATTTTGGGAAGCAAATAACCCATTGGATTGAGAGTTGTTTTTCTTATTAACAGTCTATCAACAGTTTTTGAATAGTTTAAGAACCCAACGGATGATGATAAGTTTTTAATGGATGTAAAATTTAATGAGTGGTGAAATATGAATATAAAACTACCAACATAAGTTTTGGGAGTCAGCATTTTGTAAGTTAACACGTTGGAATACAAGCAGAGTTTAGACTGACTTTCAAAAGATAGGCACTAAAAGTATCATGATGATTTACCCAAATGATAGAAGATATGATGTATAGAATTAATGGAGTGGATCATAAATATTTCATGATTTTTTTATATGAGCTTAAGTTTGATTCCATGATAAGTGATGAAGGTTTTTTAGAACATTGTTTCCTACACTTGGATGAAGGATAATGATTTTCCAAAAGTTACAATGTGAGTTGTGAATCTATGCTAAAATTCATCAATAAGATGAACTCATAGAAGATAAAATCCTTGATTATAATCTTTCCAAATGATAAACTCATAGAAGATAGATTATGAATTAGAAGAATTATTTTCTATAATTTATGACATAAACTGTACATGAAAAGTTAAAGTGAATCCTCAAGGTAATATATAGAGGTTGATGAACATCAAAAAGTTAGAAGAATTTATTTTATAATAGGTAGTAACTTATGATATAGATAATAAATCCAAAATATTTGAGTGCATAAAAATTTTACTGAAGAACACTGGAAAAATAAAAAAAGGAAATTATCTTACATAATACATAAGATCCTCACAGTATATAGAATATATTTTTCAGTGGATGAAAAAAATATGGAAAGGATAAAAATATTACATAATACAGAAGATATTATACATTTAAAAGTTAATTTCTACATTGGATATTGAAATTGTGGGTAAGGGAAAAGACTTATGTGATGTGTAAGATATTTGGATCCCATGGAAGTGATACGTAATAAATTTTATTTATTATGTAAGATTTTTCATTTTGATGAATTCAAGGGGATAAAAGGATGTCTAGAAAATAGTATGAAAATAAATTCTGATGATAATATGATGTTATTTTAAGTAATAAATATCATAATGAATCATAAGGATGTTGTGATCCAAGATGAGTTGAATTTGAAAGAGGAAAAGTCAATGGTAGCTATAAATTTAGGAGAAAATTATCAAAAGTTATCCTATATAATTAGCTAAATAAAAAGTTCATTTTAGGAGATGAGGAAGATTGAGAGTTGATAAAATCTTGTGAATAATTAATCGGTGATTTTCTTGGTTTTTTAATTTAAAATAGGTTCAATATTAGTAGATTTTTGAGGTGGATAATAATTGAAGAGGACAAAATAGTTGTAAGACCAGTTGTCATGACCCACCTTCACCAAGATGAGGGAAGGGACAACAAACTACAAGACCCTTCCTTATTCAAGTTGAAGGAGAGATAGTGACCCACAAGTCCTACCTTCAATAGGCCCTAAATTGGTGACTAGCACATGACTCACCTTCACTAAGATGAGGGAAGGGACAAAAAACTGCCAGACCCTTCCTTCTTTAAGTTGAAGGAGAGATAGTGACACCTGATTCCCACCTTCAATAGGCCCCTGAGTGGAAACTAGCACTAAGGGTATAGAATCTCACGTGAAATTGAAGTAATTACCCTTTTTATAGAACAAGATCAGGAGATAATATGGTAAATCCAAAACAACTCCAATTGATGAAACTAAAAGTAAATCCAAAAATTCATTCACATGTGAATATCAAAAATAAACTGATACAGAGTAAAATAAAACTCCAAAGAAAAGTACTAAAAGAAAGGAAAGTAGTAAGGACAACCCCCAAAGCCTGAGCTAGTAAGGTCTTGCACGGTCCTCAAGGTCCTCTTGGAAACCTGAAAGCAATTTTATATGCGTAGGGTGAGTATACAGGCATACTCAGTAGGTAAACCAAAAGCTCTCATGCATAGGTGGAAAGGCATTCTAATACCCTATGAGAAAATAGAGGTAAACAAAACACCCAAAAAGAAAAAACTATCCACCCAACCTCACCAAGGAACACTCCCCAAATAACGTAAGTTAGGTAAAGTAATGGTAATAGCACATTGATATTTGGGTACCCTGCACCACCTTCCCACTGGTTATTTAGGACATATTGTGCATCAGACCTCCCCCACAAGTTTCGATGTAGTCCCACTACCACCCCAACAACAACCTTATGGGCCATCACCACCACGCAACCCCAAGCTCACAAACACCTCGGCCACAATAACCACACATCACCACGCCCACAGACACCTGGTCCACAACAACCACACATCACCACGCCTGAAGATACCTAGGCCAAAACAACCATTTCCACACCCGAAGACACTTGGGCCTCATCCCAAAGACACTTGGGAAACAAACCTTCTCGCACACACCTGGGAAAACCACCACAACACACCCTTCCTAAATATTCTTGTTCCATAATTAACCTTAGGTCATCATAGCTTGCCCAAAGAATATTGGGATACCTGGGAGAGTGAGAAAAATAAGCTAATAACCAGCCACTCATAAGAATGTTTGGAAAAACACCCTCCCCCAGGAAATGGGGGTTTTTGGCACGAAGTGCTCAACATGGATGGGGTACGTATAAGAAACAAAAAAAACTAAATTGTATACATATAGGTAAAAAAGCACTTATCACAACCTAAGGGTTCTGAAACCAACAATCAACCCACACATGACCACTTCTACTGCTACCGCTACATGCACAAGTACACAACAACCACTACCAGAGAACAACCCGTTTTTGGAAAACAATTCCCCCATTATACCCATTCTCATTATCATGTTCAAGTGATTCCATTTAAAACATTCCTCCACTATCGGGAAACTAACAGGTATAAACACAAGCCAAAACAACAACTGAAGGTAAATGGTCAAGCAAGCATTTAAGCATTCAAACCAGTTCTCTTGTAAAGTCACAATAAAAAAAGGGATATGTGAGATCCCTCGAAGTACTAGAACCAAACCAATCCCCAACATATGGCTCCAAATGGCCTTAGATTCAAAAACCAACAACCCTTCAACTAGAGGTTATATTCCCGTCTACGTCACCCCACATGGAATCAAACAGAGAGACCATACATACCACCAGAATAGAGAAATGGAGTTTTCAATTTAACCACAACATTCATTAAGTTCCTTATTTCTATATAGTTAACCAGGGTGATCACACAAGGATTCTTATTCATTGGGAATCCATTTAATCAACTGAGTTTATGTGATTAACTAGTTTCTATGTTATATCCATTCCATCACAAGATTATTCAGAAAAACATATGTTCATTAGTGAGTAAGGACCACCAATGGCCACAATTTTCAGTGGGAATAATCCCATAAAATTCATAACATAAAACAAAGATAAAAGAATATAGAAACATTATCATCATCCACAACCCTTAATTCTTTAAAATTCCACTTATTATCTTCGTTAAGGTTTGGTTTAATCTAAATCCCAAGGAAAAGCATCATCACACCCACCCTACATAATTCACAGTAAAGAGAGATGAAGGAAAAACCCCTATTTGGATGATCAATGATCAAAGTTTTCTCCTCGCACCAATAAATGGGTATGCTTGACTTGTAGAGGAATAACTATGAGGAATCCAAGGCTAAGTGGAAAGGGCTCCAGCATGGGTGCACGATTCATATCGGAAGTAAGTCTCTAGGCACACTAAGAGGGACCTGGAGAAAAAAGGAATAGAGGATCTCGGCTTAAGAAAATTCCAGATCCTAAAATTAGGGAGATGATTTTGAATTACTTAAAAGTCGGATCGTGGATCAACTACATGGTTAGGCAGTTTCACACATTGGGATTAACTGATATTTAATAACTCTCCTCAAAGATGGTGGAGATAATGGCTGTGAGTTAATATATTTCCTTTAAATGGAGAAAAATGCATAACATGGGTGAAACTGTAAAACACAACAAAGGTGTCACATCGAGGAAAAAGGACACACATTATGGTAACTCAAGGGTCTCCAAAATATTTGGGTTTAAAACATATTTTACTAGATTTAAATGGATTTAAAATGGGTATTGTAACACTTTTACATCAAAAGAGACATTATTGGGGAAAAACTGAAAGGTCCTAGAAAAACTGGGAATGACTCACCGTTAGGTGAGTCACCGTCACCCAGGCACCGATGTCGATTGGTGATACAGATAACCCATTGGTGCCACTGACAACCATCGGTGCCATCGAAACCCGTTGGTCTCACCTATTCCCATCGGTGCCACCGATGTCGATTGGTGCCACCGACGCCCATCGGTGCCACCGTTCGTTTGACCCAAATTTTTGGAATATCCTTAATGATTCACTGGTGGTTCCCAGGTTTCCCCAGTCACCAAAAAATTGGAAAATTAATGGACCAAGAGGGTCCGAACCATTACATCAGATACCTCTCAAACTATTCTTGTCCTTGAGAATTCAAGAGTAAACACGGAGAAAAGAGAGGGGTCCGAACAACCACCCTGTAAGATACCTCTCAGTGACAAACCTCCAAAAAGTTGTTCGAAACCTGGAAAAAACCTTGATATCTAGGAACACCTCTCCTTCATCTATCTCCTAAACAACTATGGATACACCACCACCCTTCTCCCCCAAGTAAAAATACAAACATATGAAGGTCTCACCATCCATAAATATAGTTTAGGGAGTCCCTTCCTCCATGTTAAGATACTATCTGCTTTGGGCGGCACTGACTCCACGAGTTTAATTGCATCCACCTTAATGCTTCTTGATTAGGGATCAGGTCCTCCCCTCCCCCTAATGTGTACTTTCACACATATTCAGAGAAAAAGAAAAATAGCCCATGTCATAGCTAACAAGGTCAAGCATTACATCACACCCAAGTACAAAAAAAACACAAAACAAAACTCAAAACATCTCTGGGTACTGGGAACGCATCTGTGCCTCCTACTCCTAGGTACTCTCCTCAAGGCCACCGTGCCTCCCCAACACATGAACCAAGGGAATAGTTTGTCCATGAAGAACCTTATCCTGATGGTTCTTGATTTTCACCAGTCGCTCCATAAATATCACATCGTCCTCGATGTCCAACTCTCCCCAATTGAGGATGTGGAAGTCATCATGTAGATACTGATGGAGATGAGACACATGGAAGACGTCGTGGACCCTCTGTAGAGGCGGTGGTAGCACCAACTGATATTCCACTTCTTCGAATCGTCACAACACCTCGAAGGGTTCGATGAACCTGGGAGAAACTTACCCCCCCCACCAAACATCTTATTCTCACACTGATGGGATACCTTTAGTAACACATGGTCCCCAATGTAAAACTACAAGCATATCCTCCTATGATCAACATACGACTTTTGTTGGTCCTGAGCCTCCTTCATCCTCTCACACACAAGATGAACCTTTTTCATCGTGCTCTACACCACCTCCAAGCCAAGAACACCTACCTCCCAAACTTCTATCCAACAAACTGGAAAACAACATGGTCTTCCATAAAAGGCTTTAAACGATTCCATGCCAATGGTAGAGTGATATATATGGTTGTAGTAAAACTCTACTAGAGGTAAGTGTCATACCCATGATCCTCCAAATTCCAGAACACATGCCTGCAGCATATTCTCCAATGTCTGGATGGTCCTCTATGTCTGCTCATCCTTCTGAGGGTGGAAAGCAGTTGTAAGGCATAGCTAGGTGCCATAATCACACTTTAATACCCTCTAGGATTATTAAGTAATGTGTGTATCCTAATCCGAGATGATCGTTCTAGGAACTTCGTGCAACCACGCAACTTCACCCACGTACTTCTACTCCAAGGCATCCACTGCAATCAACTCCTTAATTGCTAATAAGTGAGATGATTTTTTCAACTAATCCACCACTACCCAGATGGCATCACATCCTACCTCATCTATGGGTAGTCCTATGATTAAATCCATCAAGACATCATCCCACTTCTACTCTGGAACATCTAAGGGCTGCAACAGACCACCAGGAACATGGTGTTCAACCTTCACTTGCTGACACACGAGGCACTTTTCTACAAACTCCACCACTTCCCACTTCACCCCAGGCCTCCAAAACTGACCCCTAAATCCCCGGTACATCTTGGAAACTCCCGGTTATACCACCATGGGTGAGTTATAGAACTCACAGAGAACTCTCTCGTGCACTGCCACTGGGAAAAATAGCTTTCCATTAAATACCATCTGATTGTGACCATCTTCTGACCATCCTTCTGGAGCATTTCCCTGGATAACATGAGCATGCATCACTTCATCCTCTATGTCTCCCCACTGAGACTCCTCCACTTTTCATACCAAGGAATACTTCACTTCCATCTGAAACAGATATCCCCTCTGATCCTCCACCCTTGCATCCAGATGTAAGGCATCCAACTCCTCCATCGCCTTCCAAGCATCTGATAACTCTCAAACCAAATCCTTCTGTGACTTCCTTATCAAGGCATCATCCACCATGTTCCCTTTTCCTAGGGTTTATGATATCTCAAATTCATAGTCCTAAAGAAACTCCATCAACCACTACTACCGCATGTTCAGATCTCATTGGGAGAAGACATACCTCAAGCTCTTATGATCTATGTAGACCACGAATAATTACCCAATGTGGTAATGATGCCACAAATTCAGTGGGAACACGACTTATGAAAGCTCCAGGTTGTGGGTGGCATAGTTACGTTCATGAGGGAGTAACTTTCTAGACCCATAAGATATCACTCCCCACTACTACATCAGCACATACCCCAATCCTGGACTAGAAGCATCATAGAACACTTCAAACATTACCCCTTCCTCTGGAAACCTTAGCACTGGGGCACTGACCAGCTTCCCCTTTAGATAACTGAAAACTTCCTGTCACTACTCACTCCATAAAAAAGCCTTTTATTTCCTATTCAAGGTCATCAAATGTGACACAACTCAAGAGAATTCGGATATGAACCTCTGGTAGTAACCTTCCAAACTCAAGAAACTACAAACCTCTATCATGTTCTTGGGTGCTTCCCAAGAAACAACCACTTCAACCTTCAACGAGTCCACTGCTATTCCCTTCTCAGACACCTCGTTTCCAAGTAAGTGTACCTATTGTGTCCAAAACTTTCACTTGGAAAACTTCTCGTAGAGATGGGGGTGTCAGAGGACTTACAAAACTATCCTTAGATGCTCAGTGTGATCCTCCTCTAATATTGACTAGATCAGGATGTCGTTGATGAACACGACTATGAACCGGTCCATATATTTTTGGAAAATGGATTTCATGATCCCCATGAACATGGCTGGTGTGTTTGTAATGCTGAACGGAATGACCATGAACTCAAAGTTCCCATATCTACACCTAAAATCAGTCTTCGAGATATCACCCTCCTTTACCGTCAACTGGTGATATCCTGACCGCAGGTCAATCTTAGATAACCAACCCAATCCCTTCAACTAGTCAAAAAGGTCATCAATCCTCAGGAGGGGGTAACAGTTCTTAATCATTACCTAATTCAGCCTTCGGTAATCTATGCATAGCCTAATATCATCGTCTTCATTCTTTGAGAACAAGACTAGAGCACCCCATGGTGATGCACTAAGTTGTATAAAACCCTTCTTCATCAGGTCATCAACCTAAATCTGAAACTCCCATAACTCAGAAGGCACCATCTGATAGGGGTCTATTGAATTCATATGGAAACTGGGTTGTAAGTCTATCTCGAACTCAACATCATATTGAGGGGGTAGTGTCACCACCTATTTAGGGAAGATGTCCAGAAAATCATTGATGATCCTGAGATCACCCACCATATCTGATTCCATTGGCTCCACTTCCAACTCATCTACAATGGAAATAAGGGGCTCCTCACATCGGCTACCCTCCTGACAACCCCGCTCACTGACGAAGGCTGCACAGTGGCCTCCCATATTTGAGAACTCAACCCCTCTATGGAATAAATCGATAATAGAATGTACATAAAATAGTTAGTATATTCCTAGGATGACATTGTATGGCTGCATTTTTAGTAGAAAGAGATCCCCACTAGACTGATGCAGCCCCAACATCAGTTTAAATCCTCAAAAAACATCAAACAGGTCGGTCTGACCCCCAACTAGTGTATTTAGCACTAGGGACATGGAGAGTCTCTCTAAATATAGGCTCAAGGAATGGGATATACCGGGTGTAACAAAGGAGTGAAAATATTTTGAATCAAACAAGGAACAGGAAAGAGTGCTAAATAAACTGATCGTACCTCGAATGACCTCCGACCCTACTGGAACTACTACCCCTACGGCATACAACTGCCCATGCCCAAATCTTCTTCCCCTCTATTTTTATCTGAATCCCTGACCATTCCCCGGTAGAGGTCCCTAAGGAGAACCATGAGGTTGGCCTCCTCCTATAATGTCTTCTCTCAGAGGTGCGGTAGCTCACTACCCCTACTGCTGCTGCTGCTGAAAAGGTCTGGCTATAAACTGCTGCTGCTGAGGTGGGTGCTGAACCTTCCCACCCCCATTGTACTATACTTAGTCTGAGAACTAATTATGAAGATTCCCATGGATATTATAGATAAAGCACCTTATTCTTAGGCTCATAGAGAAAGGTAGAGGAGCATGAGATTGAAACTGGAACTGTTGGGGCCTGCTCCCCACCAGCCAAAACCTAGATGGTCCTTATGCTAGAGACCTGATGCTAATAGCCTTCCCCTTTGATAAGCTTAGCTGAATCTCCTCACTTGGCACACCTCCCTAGTTTTTTATCCTCTACACCACTTCAGCCTTCTTTTGAACCTCCAAGTACATCGGTAGAGTGAAGGGAGTAACAACATACTGTAGGGAAGGTCGGAGTGCCTCCTATAAGCACCTTGCTCGCGATTCCTCATCTGGGAAGAGGTATAGAGTGAAACTAAGGAGATCCTTGAACTTGATCCCCAATTTCCAATTTTCCATACTCCCTTGTTGGAGGGAAATCAGTTCTTGTCTCTTTTCATCCTTCATCATGGAAGAAATGAATTTTTCCCAGAACTCCTTCTCAATGTCATTCCGTGAAACCTCGGCTTCCCTATTCTCCATGAGATAGATCATCCACCACTAACGTGCCACTCCCCGCATCTGGCTTATAGCTATAGGAACCCAGTACTCTACTAGATCCCAGATCAAGCTGAAATCTATCACCAGATCCTCGAGCTAGCTCTCTGTCTCTATGTCTGAAATGCTACCCTCATACTTTATGAGGGTCTACCGCTGAAAGTCACGAAGCGTCTTCTACCAATGTTTATCCTCCTACTCTCGGCCAGTCCTCCACTGATCATCCATATTATCCTATTGGTCCTCGATCACCCGTACTACTCGTGGACGTCGTCCGGGTGTCATAGTTTCAAGGTAAACAAGTAATGCCTAAACCCAAGTAGTGTAGAATACTTCTTTTAATTTTTTCTTAAACCTTTTATTTATTTCAAGCTCCCAAAAAACCCAGAACACACAATAACCGAAGTCATTATGATGCATGTACCTTCCCGAGGGTCTCTAACTTTCAATCAGTGTAGACTCACTTGGTCATTTGGTAGGTCCAGAGTCCTTATATCGGATCACGGGGGGCCTAAAATCCCATGTCCTATCCAGTATTCCCTGGATTATTTCATGCAACAAGATTGCCTAACACTATTTCCCCACCATCTCATGTAATCCTTATCATGTCTATCCCCAAGCTCTATCCTATCTCTCAACTATCATGCCTCTGATACCATTCTTTCATGACCCTCCTTCACCAATATGAGGGAAGGGATAGAAAACTGTCAGACCCTTCCTTCTTCAAGTTTAAGGAGAGATAGTGACCCCCGAGTCCCTTCTTCAATAGGCCCTGGAGTGGCGAATAGCACACAAACCACCTTCATCAATATGAGGAAAGGGAAAGAAAACTGTCAAACCCTTCCTTCATCAAATTTAAGGAGAGATAGTGACCCCTGAGTCCCACCTTCAATAGGCTCCGGAGTGGCTACTAGCACCAAGGGTATAAAGTCTCAAATGAAATGGAAGGAATTTCCCTTTTTATAGAACAAGATTGGGAGATAAGATGGTAAATCCCAAACAACTCCAAATGATGAAAGTAAAAGTAAATCCAAAAATCCATTACCATATGCATGTACAAAATAAACTAATACAGAGTAAAAGAAAACTAAAAAGGAATGTACAAAAAGAAAGGAAAGCATCAAGGAAAGCAGCAAGGAAAACCCCGAAATCCCAAGATAGTAAGGTCTAGAACAGTCCTCACAGTCATCCTAGAAACATGAAAGAAGTTTTATATATGTAGGGTGAGTATATAGGAATACTCAGTAGAGAAACCAAAAGCTCTTGTGCATAGGTAGGGAGTCATTCTAATGCCTCATGAGAAAATAGAGGTAACCAAAACATCCAGTAAGGAAAAACTATCCACCCAGCCTCATCAAGGCACACTCCCCAAATAATGCAAGATAGGTAAAGTAATAGTAATAGCACAATGATATTTGGGTACCCTGCACTGCCTTCCCACTAGTTATTTAGGACATCCTACATGTCAGACCTCCCGCCACAAGTTCTAATATAGTCCCATTGTTACCCCAACAACAGCCTTATGGGCCATCACAACCACACAACCCCATGCCCGTAGACACCTGGGCTGCAACAACCACACATCACCATGCCCACAGACACCTGGGCCTCAACAACCACACATCACCACACCTGAAGACACATGGTCCAAAACAACCACTACCATGCCCGAAGACACCTGTGCCTCATCCCGAAGACACTTGGGAAACAAACCTACCCACACACACCTGGGCCAACCACCACAACACACCCTAACCGAAGAGTCTTGAGCCATAATGAACCTTAGGCCTTCACAGCTTTCTCAAAGAATCTTGGGCTACATGGGAGAGGGAGAATAAAGGAACTAATAACCATCCACTCATAATAATGTTGAGAAAAACACCATCCCCCATGAAATTGGGGTGTTCGGCACAAAGTGATCAACATGGGTGGGGTGTGTATAAGAAACATAAGAACTAAATTGTATACTTATAGGTAAAAAATCACTCATCCCAACCTAAGGGTTCTAAAACCAACAACTAGCCCACAAACGACCACTTATTCTGCTACTGCTACATGCAAAAGTACACAACAACCACAACCAGAGCACAACCAATTTCTAGAAAGCAATTCCCCCATTATACATGTTCTCGTTATCATGTTCAAGTGATTCTATTTAAAATATTCATCCACTACCGTGAAACTAACAGGAATAACCAAAATCTAAAACAATAACTAAAGGAAAATAGACAAGCAAGCATTTAAGCATTCACACCCGGTTCTCTTGTAAAGTCACAACAACAAAAGGGATCTATGAGATCCCTCGAAGTACTAGAACCAAAACAAGCCCCAACATATGGCTCCACATGGCCTTAGATTCACAAACCAACAACCCTTCAACTAGAGGTTCCATTCCCTTCTACGTCACCCCACACAGCATCAAATAGAGAGACTATACATACCACCAGAACAGAGCAAGGGAGTTTTCAATTTAACCACACCATTCATTAAGTTCCTTATTTTCATTTATTTAAGAAGGTTGATCACACAATGATTCTTATTCATTGTGAATCCATTTAATCAACCGAGTTTACATGATTAACCAGTTTCTATGTTAAATCCATTCCATCACAAGATTATCTAGAAAAACAGAGGTCCATTAGTGCACAAGGAAGGACTGTCAATGGCCAAGATTTTCAGTGGGAATAATCCCATACAATTTATAACATAAAATGAAGATAAAAGAATACAGAAACATTATCATCATCTACACCCACTCATTATTTAAAAATCCGCTTATATTCTTCATTAAGGTTTGGTTTTGTCTATATCCCAAGGGAAAGCATCATCACACCCACCCCACATGATGCACAGTAAATAGAGACGAAGGAAAACCCCCTACTTGGATGATCAATGATCAAAGTTTTCTCCTCACACCAAGGACTGGGTATGCATGACTTGAAGAGGAAAAACTCTGAGGAATCCAAGGCTGAGCATGAAGGTCTCCAGCATGGGCACATGATTCGTCTTAAAAGGAAGTCTCCAAGTGCACTAAGAGAGACCAGAAGGAAAAAGGAAGAGAGGATCTCAGCTTAAGAAAATTCTAAATCCTAAAATTAGGGAGATGACCATTGGTTGGTTTCACACGTTGGGATTAATTGAGATTTAATAATTATCCTCGAAGATGGTAGATATAATGACTGTGAGTTAATATATTTCCTTTAAACAGAGAAAAGCGCATAATAGGAGTGAAACTATAAAACACGACAAATGTGTGACACCGAGGAAAAAGGCCACATGTTTTGGTAACTCAAGGGTCTCCTGACTATTGGGGGTTTAAAACATCATTTACTGGATTTAAATGGCTATGAAAGGGGTATTATAACACTTTTAGTTCAAAAGAGTTGTTACTGGGGAAAAACAAGAAGGTCCTAGAAAAATTGGGAATGAATCACCGTTAAGTGAGTCACTGTTGCCCTAGCACCATCACCCTAGAACCGTCTCCCTAACACTGATGTCGATTGGTACTATGGATGACCCATCAATGCTACTAAAAACCATTAATGCCATCGACACCTTTCGGTGCCACCGATACCCAACGGTGCCACCGATGCTGATCGGTGTCATCGATGCCCATCAATTCCACTGACGCTCATCAGTGCCACTATTCGTTTGACACGAATTTTGGAAAACTCCTTAATGATTCACTGGTGGTCCCCAGGTTTCCCCAGTCACCAAATATTTGGAAAAGTAATGGACAAGGAGGGTATGGGCCATTACACTAGTCATGTGAGATTCGGGAAGGAGAATTCAAATACTGAAGAAATAGAAGATAAGAATGATCTTAGAGAATCATGCACTCGAAGGAAGACTAGAGTGGTTACAAAAATTAAAATGGATGATGTTAAGGACCAAAAGGTGGAGCAGGTAGTAAAGTGGATAAAGTTCGGTTGATGTAAATCTAAAGTGTTTGGGTCATGGAATGTTAATTAACATATCTATATTCTAAAGAAGTCTATAATTATAAGTGAAGTCTGATGGATTCATTGATATGGAATATGAACTCTAGAAAGTCTAGATTTATGGATGATATACTTTGAGTTCTAATTGGAAGGTGATCCAAGTTAATATAATTACTAAATTTCATTTGACCGGAAGTTATGAAAGGTGAGGAAGTTCAAATGTGATGAATCATATTTTGATCAGAATATAAAAACAAGAAAATGAGTTGATTAGAATTTATAATGATCTGAAGATGGAACAAAATATGAGATTCCATTATCCAGGTTTTGAACAAAGTCATATATAAAAAAATTGTGAAAACCTAAATATCATGAGTAATATCGAAGATACTTTGAAAAAATTAAGGCTATAGAGGTGAAGGTAGAATTGGAAGTGGAGTGAAGTCAATGGAAGTTATCCAATTGAAATATTATTGAGATATTTTATATATCATTTATGTACAGTCAAATTCAAGAATATTATATTGATATGGATGTTAAAGATATGAAATTAATAAGGATAAATTCATGATCCCAGTTGATATTTTTGGATTCATTGAGGACTATTGATGCTGAGATTTGTAGGAGACTTCGACAAATTCAGATATTGATATTATAAAAGGTATTGAAATAGATTTACTAATATTTGCAAATTAAGAAGATATGGATCTCATATATCATATTTATAGGAACAATATTGGATATATGAATATAGAGTTTATTTATAGCTTCATGATGAATAACTTTGAGAAGAATAAAAGAGAGGGATGAAAAAACATGTAATTTTTGAATATCACTAGGTTTAAAGTTTTGAGGATATAAAAATTGATGTTTATAAGGAAGAAAGTTTTTTTTAGAAATAAGGAAAATAAAAGTTAATGAACATGACCAATGTTCAATGGTGACCTGTATAAGTTCCTAGCATTGAAGTTCTTGAAGGAGTGTAAGTTTCATAAAAATAATTTCCAAATTTTGTTAAGGAAATACCAAATATCTATATCCTATATAAGTTCTAGAAGTTAAGAAACTTGAAAAAAGGTTATTGAATCATAAATACATCTTTTGAATATTTAGAGAGTACAAGGCTGACATATATGCAACTATAGAAGAGTATTCTATGGCAATAAAAGAACATACACAAGGAAAAAGATCTTAATGTTGCTATAAAAATATCTTGAAGAATGTTGGGAGGTGATATCTCTTTTTCATATATATATATATATATATATATAATGGATTTTATATATTTTTATTATATATTGATTAGGGAAGTGAGATATTTCTATCAAATTTTTTATGTTAATGGTAGAGGATAATTATATTCTAATTTGGTGGAATGGAAAAAAATTAAATAAAGTGGGAAAATAATATTTTTTGAAGGATAGAAAATATTCCCGTCAACCAACAAAGGAAGAGGTCATGTTTGTGAATGTGTATGAATAGAAGAACCTATCATGGGTAGGCACTAGTTAAGGGAGAAAAGTCAGAGTGTGGGTCAAGACTACAGAGAAGTGTCCTTGTGTAGGGAATTGTGAGGAAGAGAACCAAAAATTATGCATCTCACATCCTAGATTATTAAGAAACAATGACCACACCACAACTTCAATGTGGGATTATAATGTGGACCGCATTTAAATAATAAAGTATGTGTGCAAGATGGCGTGAAATGGAGGCATCCTGTTTGTCTTCCTCACATAATCTAGGGTTAGCACCGTGCCTAGTTCTTCAAGAATATGACTTATGTATGAGTTCATGGGAAGTATAATGCCTAAGAATGTTTTTTTCATTTCTTACTACCCACATGTCATCGTCTATGTTTCATGTAGATGATTGAGTTTTCAAGCATGGTTGTATATATAAATGCATAAGCTCAATTTCAGTTTAATTATTAGATAAGAGAGACTTCATAGATCAGTTTCACATTATGAGGGTGGTGATGAATAGATAATATAATCAATTTTCTACAATATGAGTAGTTGAAGGTGATGATGCATACATGGGAAATGGGATATAGAACTATAAAAATGCTTGGATTCATGAGGGTGGTGGCCAAAATAGGATCTCTAGTAAGGATGTAGCTACATGACTGAAATGAACCATAAACATGGTGAGTATGTGTTTGACTCTGGAGCCTTCATTGATGAAAATAGTCACAATAATGGGTTTAAAGGTGGTAGATGAAGATGGAATGAATGAAGCTAAAGATGCCTGCATAAAGGGCATCAAGCTCACTTTGATGAGAGCTTGAGGGATCCACTACTTGAGAAGCTTAAAACATAAATTCCTACACCTATTTGGGAGTTGACCTATATGTACTAAAATGATATGTAATGCATGAAGGAAAAATAGTGGCTAAGATATTAATATGGAACAAGGAATAAAGAGGGATTTTGACACGATGCATGAAATAGTCACTAAAACATTTCTTGAAATGGAATGAATCCATGGATAATTTTGAGATTTAACCATGATGGGGGGTTTTATGAAGTTACAAATGGAAACTAAAATGCTCATGGAGGATTATCCCATAGATTACCAGGGAAATATAAACTCAAAATGGGATTGGCCATTGTAAGAATCATAAGGTTAATGAAGAAGACAATAAAAATTTTGAATCTTGATATATGAATGATGTTTATTTTCAAAAAGGGTATGATCCCCACCCCCACCCAACCCACTTTTTGGTGTAGGGTTATCAATGGAAATTTCCCTCAAGGATTTCACTAAGATATTGGTAAGGACAAACACCAAATTTTGGAAATTCCATAGTACCGATGTTGGAGAAATATTTCTAAATAATTTTATATTGGAGAGATTGATCAAATTAAGTGATCTCATCATCCACTTATTTATAGATCAAAATTAGTGTGATTCACACAAATTTGACTCATTGTTTTGATCAAAAGATAATTTGGTTTGATCTAAGTGATGAAACTCTTGGTGTAACACCCCAAGATTTTATATTATGTCTCTTTTTAAATTTAATCTTTGAAAAACCTTTATAATAAATTATTTTAACAAAGTTTTTGTATTTTTTGACAACTAAACTTTTGTATAAGAATTTTTTTGTTATTCAGGAATTGGACCCAGTCCATCGTAATGAGTTTTGTAATAAAGTTGAAAGTTGTTAAAGGTTTAAACCCAAACATAAATGGGGAGAAAAAAATTATTTAATAAAGTTGTTTTCTAGACACTGGTTTTTTAGACTCTCGATTTTGGACTCAGTTCCATTGGAGTGAATATCATTAGATCCAAAATAATTGGAGGTAGAAAATGTTTATTCCTAGAAGTTTTCCTTTTTTTGTAATTAGAGAAAGAATGAAGGTGATGAGTTAGAAATTTAGATGTTACTAAGCGAAGAAGTTGTATTGACGCTGAATAGGTTTGTTGAATAAAGTGTAGTCTAGAGTTAGAAAGTTCTTAAACATTCTAAACTAAGTTAGACAATGATTTTTTGATCATGAAGTTCTTATAAATCATTAAACATGCTCATATTAAAATATTTTGAATAATTGGAAGATTCTTGATGATATAATCGGTTCCAATGATCAAGAAAAATTTTTCATCGAATCCAGAATTCATAATGAATGAAGCTGATAAATTTTTAAGAAGTTAAAAATTTCAAATTGTTTCATCATTGAATACTTTCCATTTTTATGCAAAATCATCATAATGGGATTTCCATCGTAATGGGAAAATCCATCATAATTGAAATTACATATTAATGAGAATTCCATAATTATGAGGATTACATTGGGATGAAGCTAAAGAAGTTCATCATAATAAGCTAAGAAATAAAGGAAGATAAAAATGAGTTTAGAAAGAAAGGAATATCATAATGAGATGAGAAATAAAGGCATGTCGTAATGATTTGAGAAAGAGAGGAAGATCATAATGAGATAACAAAGAAAAGGAAATATCATAATGAACTGAAGAACAAAGATAGATCATAATGATTTGAAGAATAAATTCATATCATAATGAGCTTAAGAATAAAGGCATATCGTAATGAGCTAAGAAAGAAAAGAAAATCGTAATGAGATGAGAAAAAAAGTGAGATCATAATGATCTGAGAAATAATGGTAGATTGTAATGAGCTGAGAAACAAAAGAATATCATAATGAGCTAAGAAAGAAAGGCAGATCGTAATGAGATGAGAAAGTAAGTAAGATCGTAATAAGATGATAAATAAAGGCAAATTGTAATGAGATGAGAAAGAAAGGAATACCATAATGATATAAGAAATAAGGGAAGGTTATAATGAGATAATAAAGAAAGGAAGATAATAATGAGATGAGAAATAAAGGAAGATTGTAATGAGATAAGAGTGAAAGGCAGATCCTAAAGAGAAGAGAAAGAAAGGAATATCGTAATGAGATGAGAAATAAAGGTATATCATAATGAGCTAAGAAAGAAAGGAAGATCATGATGAGATGAGAAAGAAAGGGATATTATAATGAGATGAGAAAGAAAGGGATATTGTATTGAAGTTGAGGAAGATACATTGTATTGAAGCTGAGGAAGATACATAGTATTAAAAGTGAGGAAGTTCAAGAAATATGATTACAGAGAATAAGTTATGAGAAGATTTGAATTGGTAAAAATTGAAATTTAATTTTGAGTAAATCTCATAGGAATATGGTGAGGATTGAACAAGTCAAATTTTATTTTTAAATGTGCTAGTTTTTTAGATTTTTGAAGTTTCAGTAAGTAGGGGAAGTTTTCAAGTTTAACACTCTTTATTTTCTGATTATCTTATAAATAATTGCTTAGATCATTCATTCATTTGTAACTTTCACCTAATAAGAAAAGGCGGAGCACTGAATAATTCAAGTGGAATTCTTTCTAGAATGGGATCTCTGATAAAGATCAGACACTTGAAAGTTTTTTACCATATTGAGTCTATATTATTGAGTCAATCAGACTAAGGAAGATTAGAATGAGTATTTGAAAATATTTTAATAAGTTCATATTCAGTAAGGGGTAATCGTATTGGCCTTATTGTATTGAGATAATAAGATCCAGAAAAATAATACTGACGATTTGGACTAATCGTTTTAGGTGCATATTGAAAAAAGACTTTATTCTTTTGTTTTGTCTTAATTTATTTGTATTCAATTTTATAAACTGACACGAGTCAGTATAATATTTCCTATTATGAGATAGAATGTCTATAATGGGATTTTTCACAAGTTGTATTCACTTATTTATTATAGTGGATTTCCATAGACCCATGGGAGTGGCTATGGAAAGGATGTAGGTTCTCACACAGAAGATGAACCTTGTAAATCTTGTGTTATTTAAATTTTTTCTAATTTTTCATGCATGATTATTTACTAAAAAATTGATAAGGAATTAAATATTAATAGGCTATATGGGTTAAGTTTTAAATAATTATTGAAACTTATAAAAAGTGAACAATTGATTCAACCCCCCCCCCCATCAATTATTATTCGATCCTTTGGAAATTCAATTGGTATCAAAGAGAAGTTCCCTTGTTGAATCCTTATCATGTATAATATAAAATCTATCAATAGAAAAAGAATTACTAAATTTTATATAAAAAAATATTATGGATGGAAAAATAGGATGATTCCTTATCTTCTATCTCTTGGACTAGAAGTTTTTGATGCTACTACTATTGGTTTTCTACCTATTGGGAAAGATTATCTTATAAAATTTTCTGATAATATAAATATATAATTTGATGAATAGGATAGAAATATAATCCTTAAGTTCTTATTATATAATATTTATCAAAAGGTGATGGGTCTCAATATTTCAAAAAGTATATGGGACAAGCTAGAAAGTATTTTTGAAAGGAATACTAAAGTGAAGGAAGAAAATATACAAATTTGGCATAATAAGTATGAATACATCATAATGAGAGATAACAAAACTATTGATGAATACTTAACCATAGTAAATGAAATTATTTAAAACATCAGAGGATTGGGAGATGTCATGGAAGATTCTACAATTATAAAGAAACTTCTGAGAAACTTTTCAGATAAGTTTGATTCTAAAATTTATTATTTATAATATAAGAACGATTTATTTCTTAATTAATTTCATAAATTTATTATTTATTATAAAATGAGGAAATATCCAATGTTTAAAAATAATATTAAATATGAAATGGGTTTTTAAGCTATGAAAAAGATGAAAATCCAAGACATTGAATAAGATAAACCTTATGAGTCCGGAGATAAGTAAGATAATCAGTTTAATGATAAGATTATGTCTCTTATCTCTAAAAACTATCAAAGAGGAAGAGGAGATTATGGAGGTAAACGTCCTCTCAAATGTTTTGATTGTGGTGGAATTTAAAACTTTTCTATGAATTTCCCCAAAAGGAAATTTGGTGAATATTGAGATGATTCTAATGAAAAACCTAAATGGAAAAAGTGGATCAAAAGTTCTAAAGAAGAAAAGTCATCCAAAAAATCCAAAAAAGAAGTTTACTAGGAACAAGAGAAGTATGTTGAGTAATAAAGATAAATCATACTCAACTAAAAATAATTCTTCAGAATATTAAAGTTTATTAAAAATCAGAACCTTCATCGCAAAAGTTTAGAAAGTTGAAGACTCCTCAAATTGTGAAGAATAAAGAGGTAAGGAATCTTATAGGGAGCATCAACTCGGAAAAAAACTTCTTGCATGTCTTAATCAAAACAATATCTCAATAAATAAATAATAATGATAGATAAATATTGTAAATAAGTTACTGAAGGAAGAAAATATGTCATCAAGAAGGAGTATGAATACATTTAGTAGATCTTAAGTTACAAACTTACAATTTTTGAATAAGGAAAGATGCTTGAAAATATCAGTAAGAAGTTGGAAGTTAAGGATGAAGATGTTAACAAGTTTCAATAAAAACTTATTGAGTGTGAAAATAAATTGAGAAAGATTAATTAAAACTTTAATAAATCCTTGGAAGTAAAATATGAGACATCTAATGTTGTTGAGAAGAATCAAATAAAGAATCAAGTGAAATCCTCACCCACCAAAAAATAATGTTTCATCTGATTGTTCTAACATTTTAGTTTCTAGAAAAAGTATTAGGAAATATTTGGTGGAAAAGGGATTTGAGAAACCTATCACATCTACAAAAGTTGAAAAATCACCCGGGAGGAAATATGGTCCATGTCTTGATTATATTAGAGATGAAATAAGTTACCAACCTCAATAAATTTTCTATAGAGAAAGATATTTCTTAAATAGAAAATAAAGATTTGATGGTTATTGCTGGTGTTGTGGAATATATGGGCACATAGGTTATAATTTATGGCACAAATTATCTCTACCTAGAATAATATTTGAGAAAAGTGGAAAAAATAGTGGAAGTGGAACGAGTAACTTTTCTAACTTACAGAAAGTTGAAAAAGTGAATTCTTAAGATGTTAGAAAATTCCTAATAAAAAATAAATTTGAATGTATGTAAGAAGTTTTGGAAGATATTATAAGGGTGTTCATCATGCCAAAAAAATGTATGACACTCCTTTTAGAACATGTTTCTTATAATAGTAAAGAAAATGAATCCACAAAGAATAAAGTTAAAGGAAGAGATTTTGTTTTTAAGACATCTTTTAAAGTAAGTAAAGGGAACAAACCATGGATACTTGATAGTGGTTTTTCTTGCACAAAATCCTTAGCCCGATTGGTGAGGAATCACTAGGTGCATCCAAGAGACCCGAGATCAAATCCAGGTGGAGGAATATTTTCTGGTACTGTAGCAGCACTGTAGCAGGTATTGTTCGGTACTGTAGCATCTGGAACTATTCATTCATCTGGGCCTTTGGGCCACCGGTTTGGTCCTCGGGTCTTGCAAGGATTTCGGGCCACCCGAGGCCATCGGGCCAGTTAATTCTAAAGGCCTTCGGGCCACCTTAAGGCCTTTGGGCCACCCCAAGGCCTTTAGGCCATATGAAATGAAGATGTACCAGTCAGACTTCAAGGAACAAGGCTTTAGAGGAGGATTTAGGGCAGGCGCATTCACTGGAGTAGAGCTAACCGGAATTGGAAGAATGAGAGGGTATGGTTTTTTCATCGGTACCAGGCCTATGCAACTTTTCATAGGACAGGTAGCCGACCAGCCCTGTGAAGGTGGAGTGCTGATATCATGACATATGCTGGGGAGGAGCAGTTACAAGTTGTCTTGTCTGGGTGATTCCTCTAAGACCTATGGGTCATGTAATTTTCTCTGCCTTCGGTCCTTATAAGGGTTCCACATCACCCCTTAAAATGTGGATTAACAAAAATAATAAAAAATGAAGGCCTTAGGGCCATTCCGAGTGATAGTGGTTTTTCTTCACATTTTATAGGTGATTTAAACAACTTAAAACATGTTGAAATTCATGATGGAGGATCAGTTACTTTTGGTAATGATAGTTCCTTAAAAATCATAGGAATTAGAATGGTTGATATTGAAATAGAAAAGTTGAAATCTAAGGAAGTTTTATTTGTTGATGGGATAAAACATAACTTACATAGTGTAAGTCAACTTTGTGATAATGGAAAAGAAGTCATATTTAGAAAATATTATTATGTTATCAAAAGTGTGAAATATGAGAAATTTATTACCAAAGGATAAAGAGTTAGTGGGAATCTATTCCAAATAGAAGAATTTAATAACTCCTATCAAATAAGTGCTAAAGATGAAAATAAATTGTGGCACTAAAGACTTGGCCATCTTAGATAGAAAAACATGAAAAAACTTTCTAAAGTTGATGTTGTCAAAAACTTTCCAGAATGTAAAAGAATAGAATAATATGTTTGTATTACTTTTCAGAAATGAAAATGATTAATAAAAGTCATAAGATAGTTGAGATTTAGTCTACCATACCTCTTGAACTTATTCATTCTGATTTACGTGGGCCAATGATACATCAATCAAAAAAATGATATTTATACTTTATCACTTTTATTGATGATTTCACTTGGATAAAAAACATCATATTTATGAAATACAAGTCAGAGACTATAAAAATTTTCAAGTTTTTCATAAAAGAAGTTGAGAAATAAATGGGGGTTTTTTCTAAAAATTTGAGAACAGATAATGTTACCGAATTCAACAGTAATTATTTTGAATATTATTTGAGAAACCATGGTATCAAACATAAGTATAGTTCTCCCTATAATCAAAAAAAATTAAGTAGCTGAAACAAAAAAAAAGAATCTCGGTGGAAATGGGATGAAGTATGTTAGCAGAATAAAAACTTTCAAAGTTTTATTGGGAAGAAGCTATTAGTATTATTTTACATGTTTATAATAGATGTTTTTTGAGACTAGAAATCAAAATAACTTCTTATGAAATATGGTATAAAAAACCTTCATTGAAGTACTTAAATGTTTTTGGAAGTCTATGTTTACTTAAAATCAAAAATCTAGATTTGGGAAGGTTTGATGAGAAAGCTAAGGAAGGAAATTTTATGGGTTATTAACCAAATAGAAGAAGTTAAAATGTTGTAAAAAATGTTTAAAAAAGTTGGTAGATTCATATGGTGTGAAAGTAATTAAAAATAAAAATTCATTAACAAAATTTGTTAAGAATTACTAGGAGGATAAATTGGAGATTTAAAATAATAGTGGAAGTAAGTCAAAACATCCTTATAAAGATTCAAAAAATTCATGTGATGAGGAAAGTTCAGTTGGGAAAGATACTTTGAAATTTCCTACTTTACAAAAACATGTTGAGTTTGAAAACATTAATATAAATTAAAAGGATCTAGTTCAGATGATAAAAAAGTTGAGATTAGAAAATCAGAATTCACTTATCTAAAAATTTGAATCGGAATTAGTTTCATAAGAGATTCAACACAAATAATGGGTGGATTCTATGAATGAAGAGTTGGATCAAATTAAGAAAAATGAAACATTCGAACTTGTTCCATGAATAGAAAATAAAAATGTTATCATAACTAAGTGGGTTTATAGAAAAAAGTTGACTGAACATGGAGAAGTTTCAAGAAATAAAGCCAGGATTATTTTTAAAGGATATTCACAGGTGGAATGTGTGAATTTTTAAGAAAAATTTTCCCAATTTTCAATTTTATAAACTATTATAATGTTTCTTTCAAGGGATATGCATCAGAATTAAAAAGTTAATCAGATGGATGTAAAGTCAGTTTTCTTAAATGGTGAGATTGAGGAATAAATTTACATTGAATAGACTAGTGGGTTTCTACTTGATGAGGATGAAAACAAAGTTTTAAATTGAATAAATATTTGCATGGGCTGAAAAAAGCTCCACGTGCATGGTTTTCTAAGCTTGAAATTTTTTTGATAATGTTGAAATTTTCTAAAGGAAAAGGTGATACCAACTTATATGTGAAAGATATTAACTCCAGAACTCTAATTGTAATTGTTTATATGGATGATATAATTTTTTATGGTGAGGAAGGAAAAGTTTTCAAATATTTTGATTAGGAAATTAAGAATAATTTTGAAATTTATATGTTAGGAGAATTAACATTCTTCCTTGGCCTAAAAGTTCAACAAAAAGAAAAATAAATTTTATTATCTCATGAAAAGTATATCAGGGAATTATTAAAAAAATTTGGGAAGGAATAATCTAAAGAAGTTTATAATTATATATATATATATGAGAAAAAAGTTGAGTAAAGATGAATCCATAAAAGGTGTGAATCGGAAAGACTTTCGAAATCTGATAGGAAGTCTACTTTATCTTACAGCCTTAATGCATGATATTTCTTATGTTGTGACATTGTGTGCTTGGTATCAAAGTAATCTAAATAATCACATATGTTGGTGGAAAAAATAATTCTAAGATATTTCAAATGAAAAACTTCACATGGGTTTTTATACAAAAGAAATAGTGAAATGAAGTTTCATGGGTTTGTTGATGTTGATTGGTCATGAGATTGTAATGATATAAAATCAACCTTAGAAGGAAAATTTTAATTGGGTGAATGTTGTGTGAGTTATAATAGTAAGAAAAAAGTTCAATAACTTTTATCATAGTTGAATATGAATATGTTTCAACCACTCAGGATTGTACTCAAATATTGTGGATAAAATTTCGGCTGGAATTTTTTAAATTAAAAGTTTCTTAACCATTGAAGATACTTTGTGATAATCAGAGTGCAATTTATCCTTCTAAAAATCATGTCCAACATTCAAGATAAAAACACATTGATATAAATTTTCACTTTATAAAATATAAAATTGTTACTGTAGATGTTATGTTGGAATAAATCTCAACAAAATATCAAATTGCTGATATTTTTACAAAAGACTTAATGAAATAAATAACTGTGGAATTGATGTTGAAACTTCATGTTCATCCTCCTATCATGACTTCCTAAACCTAATAAGGAAGTACCACCCCCATAGTGCTTTGGATTATGTTGAAAAAGGGGGAGATAAATTAACAATGTTATACTTAGTAAAAAAAATTAATTATCTTTCTTTTATGAATCTAAAGTTGTGGTTATCAAAAAATGGGGAAGAGAAAAAGAAAAGTGAGAGGAAAAGAAAAGTGAGACGAAAAGATAAAAGTGAGGGGGGTTTATCTTTATATGGATGAAAAATTTTCTTTTCACTATGGGATGTAATTCCTTCAAAAAAATTACTCTCTCCATTAGTGTAGAGTGAGGACACTCTCTTTTGAGAAAGGATGTGTTTTGATAAAATTCAAAAAACTTGAGTTGTTTACAAAAGTTGAGTTATGAAAAAATTTAATGTTTAGAGAAGTTGTTAACAAGGGTTTTCAACAAATCCAAAAGGAGGAGGTTAAAAAAACATTATGATAAAAAAATTTAACATTTTTTCTGTATTTTATGACAACTAACCTTTTTTTATAAGAATGTTTTTGTTATTCAAGTTTCAGACCCAGTCCATCATAATGAATTCTAGAAGAAAGTTGAAAGTTACTGAATATTCAAACCCAAACATAAAGGTGGAGAAAAATTATTTGTCATTAAGAATTTTTTTTCAAGAAACAGGTTTTCCATACTCATGTTTTCAGACTCAGGTCCATCAGATTGAAGATCACCATATTCAAAAGAATCAGAGGTAGAAAATTTTGATTGCTGGAAGTTTTTATTTTCCTTAATTAGGTAAAGAAATAATATGTAGAGTTATAAATTCATATGTTGATGAGGGAATAGGTCGTATTGATGCTGAAGAGGTTTATTAAAGAAAGTGTAGTTAGGAGTTAGAAAGTTCTAAAACTTTCTAAACTAAGGCATACAATTCTTTGTTGATTATGAATTTCTTATAAATCATGAAACATACTCATGATAAAATATTTTAAAGAAATTGAGGAATCTTAATTATAGGATTAGTTCCAATGATCAAGACAAAGTTTTCATTGGATCTAGAATTCAGAATGGGTGAATCTGATGAAGTTTGAAGAAGTTCAAAGTTGATAAATTTTTCGTCATTGAATACGTTCCATCATTATGGAAAATCATCATAATGGGATTTCCATCATAATGGGAAAATCCATCATAATGGGAATTACATTGTAAAGATAATTCCATCATTATAAGGATTTCATCAGACTAAATCTAAGTAAGTTTATCATAATAAGCTGAGAAAGAAAGGTAGATCATAATGAGCTAAGAAAGAAAGGCAGATCGTAATGAGATAAGAAAGAAAGACATGTTATAATGAGCTGAGAAAGAAAGTCATATCATAATGATATGATAAAGAAAAGATAAATCATAATGATCTGAAGAAGAAAGACAAGTTGTAATAAGATAAAGAAGAAAGGAATATTGTAATGAGCTGAAGAATAAAGTCATATTGTAATGAGCTGAGAAAGAAAGGAAGATCGTAATGAGCTGAGAAAGAAAGGAAGATTGAAATGAGCTAAGAAATAAAGGTAGATTATAATGAGCTAAGAAAGAAATGCATATCGTAATGAGCTGAGAAAGAAATTCATATCGTAATGTTATAATAAATAAAGGTAGATTTTATTAAGTTGATAAAGAAAGATAGATCATAATAAGATGAGAAAGAAAGGTAGATCTTAGTGAGATAAGAAATAAAGGTAGGTCATAATGAGCTGAGAAATAAATGTAGATTGTAATGAGATTAGAAATAAAGGAAGTTCATAATGATATGAAAAAATAAATTCATGTCATAATGATCTCATAAAGAAAGGTATATCATAATAAGATAAGAAATAAAGGTAGATCATAATGAGCTAAGAAATAAAGGAAGATTGTAATGGGAAGAGAAAAAAAAAGCAAATTGTATTGAAGATGAGGAAGATACATCGTATTGAAGATGAGGAAGATACATCATATTGAAGCTAAGAAAGTTCAAGAAATATGATTATGGAGAAAAATTTATGAGAATATTTGAAGTGCTCAAACTTGAAATTCAATTTTGTGTAAATATCTGAGAAATTTTAGGAGGATTGAAGAAGTCAAAGTTAATATTTAAAAGAAATATTTTTTTAGAGTTTTGAAGTTTTTGGGATAAAGGAACATTTTCAAGTTTCCCTCTCTTTCTTTTATGATTCACTAGTAAATACTTTCTTAGATCATTCATTCATTTGTAACTTTCACAAAAGTAGAAAAGGTGAAGCAATGAAGAATTCAAGTAAAAGTTCTTTCCATACTAAAATATATGAAGAAGATCGGACACCTAAAAGTTTTGTTTACCGAATAGGAGAATCATATTGATTCCATAATATTGAGTTAATAGGAATGAGGAAGATTGGAATGAGTATTTTAGAAGAGTTTAAGAAGTGCATATTTAGTAAGGGGGAAATATATTGACCTCATTGGATTGAGAGAACTGGATCTATCCAAATCTGACTAAGTATGTAAGTTCTCAAGTTGTATCCACTTCTTCATTATAGTGGATTTCCATAGACCCATGGGAGTGGCTAGGGTGAGGATGTAGGTTCTCAAACTGATTTCGAACCACTTAAACCTTTTTTCATTAATTTTTTTCCAACTTTTTCATGCATGATTATTTACTAAAAAGTTGATAAGAAAATAAATCTTAACAGGTTATAGGGGTTAAGTTCTAAAAAAGTATTGAAACTTATAAAAAGTAAAAAACGGATTCAACCTCCCCCCCCCTTCTCATTTTTTATTCTAACCTTTGTAACTTCAATCGCTTTGATATCTTACGTTTCACACAACACCAAGTTTTAATGAATAATGGTATACAATTAAATATCATTATTTTAACACAACTATTATAAATTTTCCATTACATTAGCAGGAATGAATAGTATTAACCAAATTATGAAATTTATATATTTAATATTTAATAAAAAAAAATTACATTTATCCAAATTATTTTATAGTCATAAGGTAAGAATAAATCAGATTTTATGCATTAAATGACTATATGTTTCTACAGGTGGTTTTATTGCCTTTTGATGGTGCATTTGTTTTAAATTTAGTTTTTATCACTTTTATAAATTATATTTGAAAAAAATAAACTTATTCGTTTAAATTGGGATATTAGAATTTAATTTTGTTTAACTTTAGTTATTTTTCTGAGAAGTTTTATGTTTTGATGAATAGTTAAAAAATACTACATTTTAATTACAAACAGCTTTTTTTATAAATAATATACAGTGTAAAATTATATTTTTAATTGGTTTTAAATTATAATTAGAACATTTTTTATCATTTAATAAAATTTAGGTCATTAGAATCAATTTAACATTGAATTTTTATATGAAAACATTTCAATCTTATAGACGTTTTCACTTTAAAAACTCGTTTTCTCATTCCATCAACATGATTAATTTAAATTAATTACTATAGCTTATGTATTTTAAATTTTAAAAAATGGATTCCATATTTTTAATTAATGGGAAAAAATTATGTAAATAGGCTCTGTTTATTTTTGGACAATATGACTAGTAACTAGTATTTTTTTAATTACCACGATTAAGGGTAAATCGGGTAATTAAGGATAAAAATAATATTATAAGTATTATAAAATTATCCTAAAACCTATCCTAATTTTATATAATGAATTATTATAGACCAAAATAATACATGGGATAATTTTATGGTATCATGGAGCCACTTGGATGAGTAAGTATTTTTTTAGTATTTTATTCTAAGGGAAGTCCAATATATCACACTCATGTTTTTAATAAGTAGTACATTTTTTATATGTGGTTATGAAAAATATATCTTCAAATATAAATATTAATTTTAAATATAAAATATTTATCTTCATCGTGATAATTTATTTTTAATTTTTAGGGAAGAAGTAAATAAATTAAAAGCTTCCACAATGATGATGTTGTAATTGTTTAATTAATGGACATATTAAATAAATGTTATTAATAATATTTAAATAAATATAATTTATATAATTAATGTCATACATGAATTTTATAGATAAAATAGAAATATTATTTATGTATTAAAGGTTTTTTTCGAAGTTATATTGTGTTTTTTTATTTTTTTTAAAAGTCAAAAAATGAATAGAGTCAAAATTGACATTAATGATATTTTAGAATAAATAATATTTTATTAAATGATATAAAATTTAAAAAAATATATAAATAATCAAAATTATTTTTATAAGGTTTAAAATTTAATCCATGAATCATTTATGGTTCTTTTGGAATTTTATAGTAACTATATTAACCCTTAAAGAGTAAAAAACCAAGTTATCACGGTAAGAGTTAAAGGGTTTAACTAAGGGTTAAAGCCAAAAGATAAGGGTAATAATGCGACCTAAGCTTGTGTAAAATTATTTTATGAGAGTATTACGACCCATAATAATCTTATATTATAAATAACTCACTTTGGATCCATTTTTCTTTGAAAATTAATTTATATTAATTTAATATTTTGAGAGTTTCCAAAAGTCACCCTCGCCTCAATTATAAAAGGGAACCTCCCCCCTCACTTCCTCACACCACATTGAGCCTTCTATATCAACCAAACCCTACCAATTTCTCATAAAAAAATTCATACCACAATCCTAGAAAACTCTGGTAATAAATCTAACCAAACAAGTCCTTTTTTGCAAATCAAAATGAGATACCCAAATAAGAGGTAACATTCATCAACAAACATTTTTGTTTTATTTCTTTGTTAAACCCCTTAAAATATTTTTATTTAATGTTTATATAATAAAAAAAGTATCCTAAATATAATAATATGTTTCTATATTAATTTTTAGTCCTAAACTCACACACGCTTTCATCAAATGGGATATGTAATCATCGTTTGTGTGTACGGTGGACTACCGCCTCGTGAACTGATAATATTCCTTCTTCTATTTACCAGCTTTAAATATTAGAATAATAATGGATTTTATTGTTTATATATGATATATATAGTATTTATAATGTATTTATTTATTTATTAAATTTTTATATAACACATACCTTTGTGCACTCCATTTGTGGGAATATGATAACATCATTTGTAAACGTGTGGATTACCGCCTCCTCAAAGCGATGTGATTCATTCACGCTATACATGGAATATATTAGGGATGGATTTAAATAAAATTATGTGAAATATATGACATAAATATGATACTATAATTATAATATACATATTTATCATTTAATTTTCTTTCTTTTAAATACAACAAAGAAATGGAAGTAACATTCATGCGTACGTATGACCTACTGTTTCCATGAATGGTGCATTTCATTTCTTATATCCAAATATTATGGATTATTATAAATACATATATACTAGATATATATTATATTTATATCATGTTTTAAATTCTTGATATGATTAAATCATAATCTAATTAATATGAACAAAAAAGTAACAATTCAAAACATACTCGAAAAACTAGGCAATTAATACCCAAAATAATGAAAATAATGGAAGATTGTTAACAAATAGGTAATGAGATATTATAAGAAGTTAATATATGATATTATAATTATAATTATGGTTCTATTATAAGTTAAAAACATTATTAAAACCATTATTCAATATTTTAAAGAAGTTCAACAAAAGGAAAGAACAGGGTAAGGGGTTTATAGTCTCACTTTTACTTCTGTGAGATATATGCCTTATTCACCACTTATTTCTGTTGTGTGGTATATATAATAATACTTTGAAATGTTATATCATGAATATACTTATTATCATGATATTATAAGTTTTATTAATTTTATTCCTTCATGGTGAATATAATTAAAATGTTTCAAAGTGGTATGGGGCACTTTTAAATGTTTAAAGATTGTTTTTCTCAAGAATTTTTTAAAGAAATAATTCAAATTATTTTAATCTATGTCAAAATACTTTATTTAATCTTATGATTATTTTATTTTGATCTCTTATGATACCATATACCATATTTTATTTAATATTTATGATCAGTTTGACTGTGTATGTTTTATTTTGAAACCGTTCATGGTTTATGGTTAAAGTATTCATATTTCATATGCCAATTTTTCAATACGAGTGTTTATTATGTTTATGTTTCACCCCATTAATATGTGGAATGAATTGGACTTATTAAGTGATAGGTGAATCCCTACATATCCCCTAGATGTATCAGTGGGTCTCATGAGATGAAATCAGTTGGTGACAAACCCTTCACATTTGTTTCCAAACAATTTTAACTTAACAGGAGGATAGATCTTGATACAAATCAGATGGATTTATATCCACATACTTAAACTTTCATGAGGATATATATTGATATTAACTATCTTGAGGATAGATCTTGATAGTGCATATGTCAAACATTATGAGATCTATCATTATTATTATTCATTATGATTAATTAAATGGCATGTGTTTCAGTTATTTACCTTTCTATATTTACTCATAGCTTCAGTTATACGCTTACCCTTACTGAGAATTTGAGCTCACCCCTTTCATATTTTTAATTTCTCCCTAAGATTCCAAGAATTATATTATGACTGGTATGAAAGGTTACACAAATGGTGAATAATGGTATACTAAATTAAATTATTTGTTTATTGGATGTTTTAAAATGTAATGTGAATTTCAAGTATGTATCTAGTTTACCAAGACTACTAAACTATTTTGTCCTTTGGGATGTGATCATTTGTATATTATGTCAATGTAATAAATTAAGGCACTAAATCTAGTCTATTGGGGTTGGGGCCTTTACACTTGGTGGGAGGAACTCATTCAGATTTTGAAAATTCAAAATCCAACCATTACGAATAATAACACTATTAGTCATTTTTATAAAATGTTTTATTTTATTTTATTTTATTATTTTATTTTGTTATAATATATATATATATAAACATTTTACTAAAAATATATACTTTCTAAACACTTTAAAATAATTTTGGTATATATTTTTTTTAATGAAAAACCTGATTCCCAAATCCCCTTTTTATATGGAAGGATCCTTGGGAATTCTATCCACATTTACAATATGTGATTCCCAGAGGTTTTTCCCCCTCATCAATCCTCACCACCAAATGGGTCCCACCAAAAAACCCTTTATTTATTTTATGAATAAAAATAATAAAAATACTACACTTTTATTCATAAAATTATCCCTCCAGATCACAAGTAAATTATTATACATAAGAAAGGTATATTTCGATTTAAACCATTAATTAGTATCAATATCTCAAAGTATTATCAGATTTACAAGTTGAAGAAACATTAAAATTGTTAATATTCAAGATAAACTAGAGATATCATACATAAAATGATCTTTCAATCCAACATATATTTGTTGTATCACTTATATGGACATTTGATTATATGCTTTTCATGAACTTTCTAAGGAGTAAACCCATAACTCTTATAAGAAGTACCACCAATTTTAAGTTCATGTAAAATATTACATTGTGTTTTTATTATTATAACACATAAATCATAAAGTCTTATTATTTTTTTAATAGTTTATAACTCAACCTATATTTATAACAGATGATATTAACACCAATTAGTCAGGATTATAATTGTCATTATCAACAGTAATATTTGTAGCTTTTTTTACCCATTAAACACTTTGATTAGGATCAACCTAAAGAAAGTGATGGGTTTCCATTAAAAAAATGATTTATTATATGGGGTTTAATTCCATATCTTTATTATTTGTATGAATGATATCTCTTGAAAGAGATTTTGTAAATAGATCCATAAGATTTTTACAATATATCACATAGACAATTGTTATGGTACCATCTTATAAAAATTTTCTCACATAATTATGTCTCAAACTTATATGTATAGAATTTTTATTGTACATGAAACTATATGATGTTGATAAAGTTTCTTCACTATCACAATTGATAAAGATATGATGCATCGGACTAGCCCATAATCTAATATCCAATAATATAATCTTAATATATTCAGCTTCCTTTCCACATGCTGCTAAGGCGATAAACTTTGATTCCATGGTTGAATGTAAAATACATGTTTGTTTCTTGCTCAACCAAGAAATAGAACAACCTCTAAGAGTAAACAACCATCCAGATATGTATTGTTCATTACAAGTACTGGTAATCCAACTTGCATCAGTGTATCCTTTTAATACAACTGAATAATCATTGTAGTATTAACTTAAATCTTTGGTCTTTCTTAAGTATCCAAAGATTGTCATTATACATATCCAATGATCCACACCAAGATTACTAATATATCTACTCATTTTACAAACAATAAAATCAATATATAGTCTAGTGAAAGGCATTTCATACATTAATGAACCCATCACACTAGCATATTCAAGTTGTGTTGTATATCTTCTCTTATTCATAAACAGTTTCACACTAGAATCAAATGGGGTGTTGGTATCCTTGAAACCAAGATGATCAAATTTATTTAACATTTTTATATTTAATGATACTTTATCAAATAATAATCCCCTCTATGTTTTTAAATTTAATACCTATAATATTATCAACTATTCAAAGATCCTTTATTTTAAACATAGAGGATAAATAATTATTTGTCTCATTTACTCCAGTTATATTGGTTCCAATAATTTACATATCATCAACATATAGACACACAATAAATCTACATTCTTTTGTAAAATTTTAATAAAAAAATTTATCTGAATTGTTATGAGAAAATATATTAGATAAAATAATAGAATAAAAATGTTCATGCCATTTCTTCAAAGCTTCTTTAAGTTAATAAATACATTTAACTAGTTTACATACTTTAATTTCATTACCTTCTAAAACAATCCCTTTTAGTTGTTCCGTGTAAAATTATTCATTTAAGTCTCCATTTAAAAAAGCAATTTAAACATCCATTTGATAAACATACAAATTATTAATTGAAGCTAAATAAAATAAAATCCTTATCGAAGTAATCCATGATATAAGAGCATAAATATCAAAGTAATCAATCACTTATTTTTCTTGAAACCTTTGGCAACCAATATGGATTTAAAAGATTGATTCTTACCATTGGAATCAAACTTATTTTAAAAACCCATTTAAAACCAATAGGTTTTGAACCTCTTGGTAAATCCATAATGACTCAAGTATTATTCTCCATAATGGAATCCATTTCATCATTAATTTCTTCTTTCCAGACAGTGAAATCTCAAGAATTAATAACTTATTTATATGTCTTTGGGTCATCTTATATAGACAATACCATATGATTCTTATTCAGAAGATGATTATTTTTATCTCCCTCAATATGGAAAACTATGGAATCGGGAGAAATAAAATCTGGATGTATATGTTTTTCCTTCTTATGTATTGTACTCCATTTATGCTCAACTCGAGAATCATCATTATTCTCTACTATTTTTTTGAACTAGATGAAGTAAATGATATATTAGTATAAGGAATAACCTCCTACACATAATATTTATAAAATTTATTTTCAAAAAAACTATGTATCCCTTGATTCAACAATTACATTAGCTTCAAAATCCATAATTCTATATTCTTTTCTATTTTCTACATATCCAAAAAAACACCTTTAATGTCTCTAGGACTAATTTTAGTTATTTTAGGATTAGAAACTCTATAGTAATCTAAAACCCCCCACACTTTAAAATATTAAAGATTAGGTCTTTTAAATTTCCAAATTTTATAAGGAGATAACTTAATTTTTCTAGAGGAAATCCTATTATGAATATAACATGCAATCAATAAAGATTCATCCCATAAATTTAATAGTAACTTCGATTTATTAATCATGGAATTTACTATTTCAACTAAAGTATGATTTTTCCTTTCAATTAAACCATTTTTATAAGGTGTGTAAGGAGTGGTACATTGATTAATTATACCATTTTCTTCACAGAAGTCATTAAACTCATTCATAAAGTATTCACCATCTATATCTGAGTATAATACATTAATATTTTTGTTTAATTGGTTTTCAAATTCAGATTTATACTTCTTAAATATATTAAAGGCTTTATAATTTGTTATAAGATGATATATAGGTAAATATATACTACAATCATCAAAAAGAGTAATAAAATACTTTTTTCCTTCATGAGTTGATAAACCATTTAATTCACAAATATCAGAATGTGCTAATTCTAATATATCAGAATTTATTTCAACACTTTGAAAAGGTTTCTTAAATATTTTAGATTCTACACATGTTTCACATTCATTAAATTTATTTTCAAAGTTAATTATGTTTAACTTAATCATTAATTTTAATGAATTATAATAACAAGTGCTAAATGATCATTCCATAAATTGGAGAAATAAATCAAGTGGGTAGAATATTTGATCATATTGTTAATGGATAATTGATACACGCTATCATTTTAGTACCCATTCTCCATAAATATGCCTCCCTTCAATAAGATAACCTTTTCAGATTCAAATGAAACTCAAATCCCTTCCTATATAATAGGTCAATAGAGACTAAATTCTTTAAAATTTTGGGTACATACAACACATTAAGAAAATTCAACTTATTCCAAGAAGTAAAGTCTACATCCATTCTTCCTTAACTAGTGACATCGTTGCATGAATTATTCACAAGGTGTACTTCCTTCACAATAGTATTATCATCATATTTTTTAAACATCAAACTATCCTTGCACATAGGAATCATTGCTTTAGAATCAATTCACCATACCATATTCATCAAAGTCATATTGAATTCTGATATAACCATAACTAGATTCTCTTTAGTCAGTAGTAGGTTTGTCAAATTTCTTTTGATAGCAACATTACCTTGATAAATGTCATGGTTTTCAACAAACAAATCATTCTCCTTTCTTCTTGGAAGGATTTTCTTTATTTTTATTTTTTTGAATTGTTGACTTTTCTTCTTGACATGTATGGAAGTGTTTGATTGTAATGACCCAGAACTGATCAATGAAATTTTACTTATTATGTTTATTTCATATAATATATATCACATAAAATCACTTATAGAACACAATAAAAACATTATAAATGAATAATGAATGAAATAGGAGGTATTTCTAGAAGTTAAAGAACCTATACCGATGAAATGGTAACATGAACTTAGGAATAGTAATGTGACCCTTATGAATAGTAAACTGACCAATGGAATAGTAATCTCACTAATAAAAGTTTAAATAAAATTTATTCATCCTATAAATGAAAATATGATATAATTATATCATAGTATAAGTAAATAAATATTTTAAAATTACTAATTAAGTGTTGGTATTTTTGTAAGTCATAAATATTAATTACAATTTTATAATTAATAAAATGATTTAAAATAAAATTAATTTTCATAAAATGTATTCATAAATCAATATTTTTTTGTATTATTATTTTAGGATAATTTAGTGAGACCTTAGTTAATTTTTTAGAGTGTTATAAAATTAGTTATAATTTTAAAAACTATATTTTTCAAGTAAATAGTAATTTTAATTAAAAATTAAATTTATCATATTTAGAAAATTATTTTCATAAAATGGATTTAATTTTTTAATTCTATATGTTTAAAAAAAATTATGGTGAATTTTTGGTATTTTTCTAAAATACTTGAATTTTTTGTGAATAGTAAAATATGGTAATTTATGGTCTAAATATATTATAAGTTATATACTATATTCCTTGATTCATCACTGATGTAAGAATAATTATCTAGAACTAACCTTCATTTTTTTAATATATTTTATGATAATTCTCAAACTATTCATAGTCTTGAGACAAAATAATAAACAAATGAATAAAATATTCGAAAATCACCCCTCTCCTCCACTATAAATACCACCCCTTATCCTCGCACCTTCCAATCTTTTATCCTTATATAATTTCTACCCAATACTCTTCCCAATACTCTTCCCCACGTCCAGTATCTCTTGGTCTCATCAAAATACCAAAATCAATTCCTTAAGGAGGTTCTCAAGGAGGAGTATTCAAGAGGTAAAATCCTCTTCCTTTTCCTTCTAATTTCTTTTCAAGTTCTTTTCTTTTATTATTATATCCTCACATACCCTCATAAAAATAGAATGATAACTTTAGTACCTTACATGTACTAGAATTTTTTTATACAGATGTAATAATCCATCATCAATCCCCTTCTCCTCTCCCTTTAATTCTAAAAATGGAAACGTTGTCCATGAGGTGTTGTTTCATCACCTTCAAGGATGACAAGTTTTCATTTTCCTTCACCATCTTTAATATTGTTCATAAAACCATTTTAATGGTTGAAAAAGATTTAAAAATGTATACTACAACCCTTTTTATATTCTATAATTAACATATTTACATAATAATAAATAATAAAACAAAATGAGTATGTTGTGATCTAAAACCGCTTAAATTAATCTAAATGAATATCATTAACATGTTATCTAATGATTCATACTCATAACATATAAAAAATAATATGTATAATCATTTAACTTATATATTTTCATTAATATCATATAAATTCAATTTTGGAGAATTATACCCATTCCACATGAACTTCCAGACTCATATATAAGTATACCGATCGTGAAAACCAAGGAAACGAACACTTTTGAGAAATAAAATTGTATCTTATAACTCATCAAAAAGTCCATAAATGAACTTAATAAAATTATAATAAATAAAATACATTTATATAAGGTTATGAATTAATAAATTAATATATTTAATTTTATTATGCAAGATGATAAGGTCAAGTGCAGAACGCTTTCGAACATAAGGTAAGGGTTTCTCCCCAAACCTTCATTTTCATTCGGGTTATGATTTATTACTATATACACAAATTTAATTCTTAAATATTTTAATATACTTACTCTATATTCTATTTATACATTCCAAAATCAATTTTCCATATCAGTTCATCTTTTGTTTATAACAAATACATGTTTTTTTAGGTTCCCTTCTCAATCCTTCCCGATACGCAAGCTCAATTAAAGGGAACGTCTTGATTTCTTACCCATTTTCAAGTACCATATATAATATGTTTTAAGAAATCATATTTTTTAATAAAAAATACTTTTTTCATGAAAAACTACCTTAGCAAATTTTGGGTTTTATACAAAAAATTTTCCAAAAGAACTCTTCTTTCCAAAGTAAAAATAGTATTTCTCTCAAGAATTCCTCAATGATTTTATAAGAGTATTTTCATATATTTAAACACCCTTGTTTATTATTATATTTAATTGGGATTAATATTTTTTTATATCATTTACCATTTTTTATTTAATTTTTTATTATTAGTTTGACTATGGATGTGCTATCTTGATACCATTCACCATATTACTCTGAATGGTTATTGATTATGTTTACTGATTGGGTAAAGTTTTTTTCATTTCATATGTTATTTTCAATATAAATGTATTTGTTGATTATGTTTCACCCCTTTCATGTGAGGAATTAATTACACTTATTAAGTGTTTGGTGGATCCTTTTATAGCCCCTTGGTGCATCATTAGGTCTCATGAGACAAACTAGTTTGGGTATGGGCTAACGTCTTACCCGATTATGTATGGTGACTTAGTCGAAGACTTGAAGGTATATTTATGATGTCCCACATTATTAATTCCCTCATTATGTGATTAGTATTTGATATTCAATGTGATTTTTTTACTAGTAAAATATCCATGGTCACGTTTCATTCTCTTATGATCATTTATATAGATTTATTTAATCAGTTTTTATTTATTCCATAGTATTCTCAAGTTTTTGTTTTAATACCAATTTTTTTTAGTTATTCACTTTTCCTTATGGTTTATTTTTAGATTATGATTAATTTTTACCCTTACTGAGAATTAGATATCACCCTTTTCCTATGTTTAT
The DNA here is from genome assembly GCA_963277665.1 of Viscum album. NCBI lineage: Eukaryota > Viridiplantae > Streptophyta > Magnoliopsida > Santalales > Viscaceae > Viscum > Viscum album. The sequence continues at coordinate 1,777,093,854 of OY728132.1, forward strand.
TTTCCCCAGGATTCCAAGATGAATTTTATGAATGACATGCAAAGATAATCTAGATAATAATATTGTTTCTAAAAGAGTCTATGTGATGTATTTCATTTCAAGTTATAATGTTGAACTTATGTATGTATCTTGTTTTCCAAAGCTAATAAACTATTTAGTCCTCCGAGATGAATCTTCCTTGTTTATATGCCAATTTAATAAATTAAGGCATCAACTCTGGTCTACTAGGTTTGGGGTCCTTACTATTGGTATCAGATGAAGATTAGTAGAAACCTTGGAAACTATATTTAAATAACATAGAATAGTGAACATAATCCTAAGATAAACTTTGAGAATAATAATTGAATAACATACTATAATTTTGGTAAGGTGTATATTGTGTATATCTTCCTAAAAATATATACCTATCTGGATACTACAAGTGTACATGGTTCTAGCATATATGTACCTAGGGGTAACAACTCTAAAAAGGTGTCTTGGGCCTGACTCGGGATAACCTAGTACATGACAACAGGCCTTACTACACACTTGGTTTGAAACTCCTGGTGGATATACTTAGGATAAGTCACATTTTCTTTACAAACCATTATTAATTATTTAAAATTAAATTTGTCCCCAAAGAAACCATTTTTTTTTTATTACGAGAATAACTATACATATAATTTCAATTTATATTAAGTGTTTTTCTAGTTTTAGATTATACATTATGATTCATAACCTAATTTAGTGTATGCCATTATTTATAAATTGTGTCTAGTGGAAGGAATGGAAAGTAAATTAATACACATATCATATGTAAGTACTTTCCTCCTATTCTAGATAATGATTTTGGTATTGGAGTTGTGACTGGTGCTGAGAAACTTATAACTATACTGGGACAGCTAACTCGGGTTATGAATAATAACCTTACTCATATGGAGCATCCTAAACTACAACATGGAGGAGTAATGTTAGACCACTTTATTCGACAATAGCCTCCATCATTAAATAGAAATAAAAATACATTTGTAGTGGAGTAGTGAATAAGTTCCTTAGAGAAGATATTTCTCACTTAGGGAAGTAACAAAAGGGAAAAGGTTGTTATGGAAGTTTATCATATATCGGAAGACACATATCAATAGTGGTCACTAATTCAAAACAAAAAGGAGGAGGAAGAAATATCAAATATGGAATGGAGGTATTTTAAGGAAATTTTTCTAGAAAAATATTTTCCTCGCAAAAAGTGAGTGGATAAGGAGAGGAAATTCTTGAGTCTAATACAAAAATAGGATGAAAACGTTATGAAGTATGAATACAAATTTACAATGTCATCAAGGAATGTTGTGGACTACATATGTAATCCAAGGAGAAAGATTGATTTATTATTTGATGGTTTAAAACTATTCCTCTAAATGGAATTGGTCTCCCAAAATTTCTCATCATATGAAGATATATTCTCATATGCTATCAAAATAGAAAAATAATTCTCTAAGTCATATGACTTTAAAGTAAAGGAAGAGAAGAATAGGGCTACTGAACACTTTGGAAAATGAAATAATGAAATGGGGAATAAGGGAAGAGTTTAATTTCCAACCTATAGTAATTGTGGGAAGAAACACCTCAGTACTTGTCTGAAGGGAATGGGAGTCTATTGTAAGTATGGAGAAAAAGGTTACCAAACTGGTGATTACAAGGGAAAGAAAGAATCTTCCAATTTTCAATGATATAATTGTAAATATATGGGACATTATGAACATGAATGTCCTAGATATCAAGGAAAATTTATGCAAAGAAGGTCAAGGGAGTAAGGCTGATCTTATGCAGTCATAACTGTTGAGGTTTAAGTTCTTAATGATGTGGTGGCTGGTAGTTCCAATAAAATTAGACATTTCCAATTTGATTTAATAAAGGAGTTTTAAATCAAAACTCCTCAGGGAAGTATCATTGCAATAAATATGTTCCAATTAGTCCCCTTTATGACACATAAATATTCTTTAGTTGTTGACCTTATCATCATACCCATGATTGATTTTGATATAATAATTAGTATGGATTGGATTTCAAATTATAATAAAAAAAATCTATTGTAAGAAGAATAAATTTACAATTTTTGAGAATGATGTAGAATCCCTTATCTTTAGGGTAGAATCCTCATAAGCTAAATCTTATCCAGACCCACCCCTAGTAGCCCTACTAAATGAAATTCTTGGGGAGGAAGAGAAAAAATATCTATGGGTGAGGAAACAAATCTTAAAATTAAGGATGTACCTATTGTGCAAGAATACATTAATTTATTTCCATAGGATTTACCTAGACATCCTCTAGAGTCGGAAATTTAGTTTTCTTTTGATTTAATTTCTAGTTTAAGGCCTATATCAAAGACTCCTTGTAGAATGGAAACAGTGGAATTAGTGGAGCTGAAGAAACAACTAGATGAATTGAGTGATAAATGATTTATTCTCCCAAGTGTTTCTCTATGTGGAGCCCATATTCTCTTTGTCAAGAAGAAACATGGATCCATGAGGTTGTGTATTGACTATAGATAAATAGATGTTATTACAATAAAGAATAAGTATTCCATGCCTTTCATTGATGATTTATTTGATAAACTTCATAGAGCTCAATACTTTTCAAAGGTTGAACTTTGATCTAGATATCATAAATTTCATGTGATGAAGGAAGATATTCCAAAAATAACATTTTTAACTAGGTATGGACATTACAAATTTATAGTAATTCCATTTGGACTGACTAATAAACCCTCTATTTTCATGGATGTAATGAATATAGTTTTCAAGAAATATCTTTATTAATTTATTGATGATATCTTGGTATACTAAAAAAGATATGAAGACCATGAGAATCACTTGAGGATTGTTCTAAAGACTATTAGAAGAAATGAATTATATGGAAAGTTTAGCACGTGTAAATTTTGGCTTCAATCGAAAAATGAATGTGAAGAATATTTTGAATAATTGAATAGGGGATTAGTGGATTCTCTGATCTTGACTCTACCATCAGGAAATTGTGGATTTTTTATTTATAATGATGCATCAAAGAAAGGATTTAGGTGTTTCCTTATGAAAAATGATAGAGTTATTGCCTATGCATCAAGGTAGTTAGAAATCCATGAACAGAACTATCCAACTCATGACATTGAGTTAGTGGTTGTAATATTTTCTCTAAAGGTATGGAGACACTATCTCTATGGTGAAATATCTGAGATATATATAGATCATAAAAGTTTGAAATATATCTTCTCCTATAAAGAACTCAACATGAGGAAAATTTGATTGCTTGAGCTATTCAAGGTTTATGATTTTTCCATACACTACCACCCAGGGAAGACAAATAAGGTGGTAGATGCATCGAGCAAGAAAGATAATGGTTTTTTAAACAAAATGAGGATTGACAGGGATCTTTTGTACATGGAACTAGTTAATATGGATATGGGAATTATCAAATAAGGATAAACATCACTAATTTTTCAATTGGTTTCCCAACCATATTTATTAGAGAGAATTAAAATTTATCAGTCTGATTATGAGAATCTTCAAAAAAAAAATAAAGCTGTGAATGATGGGAAGTTTCTAGAATTTGCATGTGAGGATGGAATTCTAAAATTTTGGAGGAGGATATGTGTTCCCTCTATACCCGATCTAAAAAGGGATTTATTGGATGATTCCCCTAGTTTAAATTTTTCTATACACCCTAGTAGCACTAAGATGTATAGATATTTGAAGGAATATTTTGGGTGGGATAACATGAAGTGGGAAATTACTGATTATGTATCAAGATGTTTAGTCTATCAATAGGTGAAGGATAAAATACAACATCCTAGAGGATTCATGAAACCTCTACCTATTCCTACCTGGAAGTGGGATGACATAACCATGGATTTTTTCACTATTTTACTAAAAACTCTAAGAAAAAATGATGCAATGTGTTTAATTGTTGATCAACTTACTAAATCTGCACATTTCCTTGCTATAAGGGAATATTTTCCACCGGAGCACCTTTCAAGAATCTATATTAATGAAGTTATAGGACTTAATGGATCACCTCTCTCGATTGTGTCTAATCATGATCCATGATTTACATTAAAATTCTAGAAAATTATTCAGAAATCTTTAAATACTGAGATTCATTTGAGTACTGCTCATCACCCTCAAACTGATAGGCAGTTAGAAAGGATGATCCAAACTTTACAAGACATGTCACTACTACAAAATAAGGCTATAGACACAGTTTGTAACCATGGATATAGGCCCAAAAACCATGGCTATATGTTATAGCCATGGTTTAATAAACGGTGGCTCATATTGTCATGTCTATAGGGAAAATCTAATAGCCACGGTTTAAACCGTGGAAATAGACCTAGTGCCATAGTTCTCAAACTATGGAAGAATCTTAATCCATCCAATACCTATAGCCATGGTTTTCAACCGTGGCTATATCCCTATTTCCACATTTCCAAATTGTGGAAAAAGCCTCTGAATTCCATAAAAAAACAACTCATTGCATCTCCAAATCCTCCCTAGCACCAGCTCGCTGCATCTTCAAATCCTCCCTAGCAACTCACTACATATTCAAATACTCCCCATAAGCTCACTACATAAATAAAACAATAAGTTCCTATAGAAATTAGAGTACACAAATTGCTATTGGTAATAAGTTATGACAATTTGATAGTATTTTCACATAATGCATGTGTATATAATATAGAAAATAAAATTTCATAATTATTATAACATGATAACTAGTGTGAAAAAAACACAATACAAGCATGTATAATAATAGTTTTGCACATAATTATAACATAATAAAAGGTATGTGTAAGAAAATAGTTTTTTATAACAGGAATATATAAGAAAATAGGTTTCTATACCTAAACTTCTTGATATAAAGGACTCATTTACAAAAATAGTGAAGTATTAACTCTATGATTAATGTTTTCCTTGACATCATAATTTCACTATAGGAGTACCTGAACCCAATTTTTTCTTCTAATGTCTTGAAAAAAATCTATCACCTCCTTTGCAGAGATAAGATCCAAGAACATTGAAATATTCCTTGTAAATGGTCACTGATAACTATGAGAATCATTCAATCATGATATATATGAAAATTCAATTAGAAAAGACAAATAGAAAATGATCATATGACTAATATAAATTGATTTACAAAAAATATAAAATGGTTGTTTCCATTATATTATCATAAGGTCAACATATTATTGCATGTTTCCCTCTAATATTAGCATATTAGACTCTAAATTTGTGCTAATATATTTATCAGTATATTTCAAAACATTATATTTGTTAGTGTATTATATTCCCATTCACCATTCATATTATGGGCATGAAACATTATATTTGTCATTATATCAGACTAATTACACTGAACAATTAAAAGTATAGAAATATTGATTACAGTCTTTGAACGTTTTATGAAATTAAACTTGCATTTAAGTAATAATGACATTTCAAAATTCGTATAATAATGTTGGAATATGAAATTTCAAAGTTCACAAAATTTCCATATTGGTGTAATATTAGCATTTATAATCATTTACAGCTAGCCCTGTCAATAAAAAATTCATAGTATAATCAGTGAAAATTAAATATTGCAAACACATGCATGGTATAATTAATGAAAATGAAATATCACAGATAGCTTTGATCACAACCACTGAACTACCCAAAAATAGAAAATAATTACAAATATAGATTTGATTCCTGACCTGGATTCTCAAAAGTAAAATATAGAAAAGTGTTATAATCACTGGGGAAATAATATTTGTGTTCCACCTTTAGAAATAATGATTTATTTCCCCAAAAAATGAATTTGAATTAAGGGAGGATTTCTACAATCAAGTTGAAGTACTTTAATAAGAAAATTGTAACATCTCGGTTCTAGGTGCCACCCAAAGGTGCAACGTACTCAGTTGATCACATGGCCTCAAGCGCATTTCCCGAATTTCAGAGGCTGTCGACTAGAAGTGAGGGCCTTGGGTGTGATCATGGGGAAATTATGCCCTCATTGAAAGAGTAACACTGTAGAACTACAATAAAATACAACAGAAGAATAAGTAATACCATATAATAAGAAAAAATCAGAATACTGAAAGTAAATAAACAACTGGAGAACATATATAAATGATGCATGTCACATATGTCTATGAAAACAGCTGAACAAGTCATGATGCTAGAAATACGATACTAAACCAAAGTATGAGTAAAAAAAATAAACTCTAGTAGCATCGTAAGCCTCAGCTTGGTCTCATGCTCTCCAGCTCCACAGCAATCAAGTACCTGAAGTATAAGGGTGTTTTCCCTTATCTATACTTGCAATAATATAATATGTTTGAGACCAAAAAGCATGACCCAAACAAGGCGTGAGACGAATCCTAGTAATAAACCACCCAAAGATTTGTTCCTAACTATCAGTGAATATATAAATTATAGGAAATATAAAAAAAATGAAGTAATAAACAAGGAATTACTCAAAAGTAACCAAACCTACAGTTTCAAACTACATTCATTTACATTTATTAATTATTCAACCAATCATTCACAAGTAACCCTCTGGGAAATTTCTCACAGTATAACCCCTCTGGTTCAACTTATCATTTAAATCAATGAAGATATGACAACCCTCTGGGAAAGCTCACACAGTCTAACCCCTTTGGTCACATGAAAACAAAGACTCTCTGAGGAAGCACTCACTGTCAATTCCCCATGTGGTCTTTTAATGATAAACTATAAACTCTCTAATGAATCACTCAACGTCAATTCCCCCTATGGTGTCATAACGGTATACTATAGACACTTTTAGGAAGAACTCACCATCAATCCCCCCTATGGTCTTGCAATGTGAAAAGTATAACAAACACTCTGGGGAAGCCCTCAACGCCAATTCCCCATATGGTCTAACTACACCAGGTTCTCATATCCATCTATAAAAAAATCATGCATGAATGATATCTAGCAGCCAAATTAAATCTCAAATACTACTTGGCTAAACAACTATAATGAATATCATAAGCATGTCATGTAATATCAACTCCATCCTAACAGTACTAGGCATGGAAAATAAAACAGTCTAACAGGAAGTTATGGACCTAATGGCCAATATCAAATAAACATGGGAAACACATCAATAAGCAATGTAATAAACCTAATTCATAATCAAAACCCTTACCCAAGAAAGAAAATAAGAGCAGGCATCAACGAGGTTAAAATTACAAGACACGCAATACCCTAAACAAGGGTATTTGGCACTTTTTACACATATAATCCAAAGACAACTACGGAAAGGCACAAACCACCTACCTCAAAGTTTTATGATCGATATAGTTTAATCTCAGCCTTTTATTCGACCTATAACATTGTAGTTCTACAAAAAAATCAAAAACTCTCAACTATGAATATCTCACGAAAGAAGAGAAATTGGGAGGAGAGGCTCTAGAAGAAGGAAGAACTCATCGAGGTGATTCCAACACAATTGACGATGTTTTATCTGGAGAACGGATGATGGATCAAGGTCTTAGAGAATATTCGGCGATTATCGTTGCTCCTGGATGATATGGGGCTAGAATAAGGTGTTTTGGCAATTAGATTCAACCTCGATCCAATTTAACAAATAAAAAGAAAAGTACATTCTGTGTTCATTTAATGTACATGCCATGTACATGACCTAACCGGACTCTACTTTAGGCGGTCTCTGGGTCACCCCATACGACCATGTACTAGGCCATTACATGGATACCCGCGGCAATTGGGTACACGGTGTGTACTCCTAAGTACACGGTGTGTACTCCTAAGTACACGGTGTGTACTCCTTAAATTTCTAGATTCTCCCCTTTTTCTCAAAAACACCCAAAAACAAGATCCATACCTGAAAATAATATCCGAGTTCTTACAAACTTCCCCACATAAATAAATTTTTCCCCGAATTTCCCTAACAAGGTGGAGAAGAAGAATCCTCGAATAGCTCTGGTCGCAGCGATCACACATCAGCCTTGTCATGACCCATCCCCTAGGGTCTGTGTTGTGACTACCCCAAGCCCACCTTCCATAGGCTAGGGGCTGGTGACTTGCACCAAAGGATTAATTCCCTAAAACTAGGAAGGCATTTCTTTTATAACCTATAACACACACACAAGAAAGCAAACATCTGGATGAAACACCAAGTAAATTGTATAACAAAAGAGTGTTGAAAGTAAAAGGGGGTAGAATACAAGCCAAACTGGAAAGTACAAGTACAACTGAAATACAATACAACTGAATAAAAAAAGAAAAAACAGCTACTAGATCATCCTTCGAGGTTCCTACCTAAAGTTTAGGTGCATATCGTCTCCTCAGCACTCCACGTTCATCCGTCTCCTCCATGTACCGACAAGCCGTGTGGTCCACCTCCAAGTACCATCCAGTCCTGGTACTCTTAGCCTCAGTCAGTACTGTCTGTCATCTGCATCCAACACAACAAGGTCCGGGCATATCCTGTGTAGGGGTGAGTATAACGATACTCAATAGGGACCCCGATACCCTCAAGGTCTCACAAAATCCAACAAGTATAAACCACAAAGTATGAAATCAACAGATAACCCTACTTAGGTATATGCCCATACATATACCTAAGTTATTAAGTGATCCATCTCAATCATGAGGAAAACACAAAAGTAATAACTCAGCTCAACTAGGATTTTATTTTAGGGGTAGTATCAAGAAGCATCCCCAATCACATTATCGAAACCTTGGCTGTTGGAGAAATCCTACTCAATCAAGTACAGTGGGCCTGCCATGACACCAAGCGTGCTTCCCACTAACCATGGACTGCTGAGGTACTCCTCTTGTCGAGTACCATGGGTCTACCTTGTCACATAGAGGCACTCCCCACCATGGCTCTTCAGCGTCACCAAGCGCGCTCCTCCACCATGGGTCTACCGTGACACCAAGGTGCTCCCCACTAGGCTAGTAGAGTCACTCCGAGTCAAATGGTCAGTAGTCGTCAGGTCTCAGCCAGCTACTAGGTCTCCGCACTATGCTTGATTGTCTCTGGGAGTATCCTCTCCTCAAGCTACTAGTCAATACTCCAACTGTCACAAAGTCCCATGAAGAAGTATCTTAAAGGTCCGTCGTGTCATAGGGGTCTCAACACAATAGACGACGCGTCGATCGGATGCATGGTCTATGAGTTATTATCCTTTTATTCCTGGCGGCCCGGTTGGATTCGTGCTTGATCCAACCTAACCGTAACTCAACTATACCCCAAACTCTATTGGGGTATACTCAAAGGGACTTTCATGCTCCAAGATTACCAGCGCCGCTGACGGTTCATCAAACGGATGTCCGGTGCCAAAAATACGGCCAAAAGAAAGTAAAGGGTCGTCGTGGGCCCGGGTCCGGTCCGACTCAGTCGGACTGACCCAGCCCGACCCAGTCTGGTCTGACCTAGTTCAGGTCGACCCGGCCTGACCCGTTGGGTCTGGCCCAGCCTGTTGGGTGGGCCAGCCCGTTGGGTTCATCCCGGCCCGTTGGGCCCAACCCAGTGGGCCATAAGGGGACACGAAGGGCTGTGAGGGCGCGGATCGGTCGCGAGTCGGCACGAGGGCAGTTCGGCCCAGAGGGTTTTATGTCGGTGGCTCGGCCCGGAGGGCATCGTGAGGGTGGATCAGCCCGGGGCGCAGGTCCAGTTCGGCTGGGGCGTTGTGAGGGGCGCGGGTGGCTCGGGAGGCCGGGGCGCCGCGAGGGGCGCGGGCAGCTCGGGAGGTCGAGGCGCCACGAGGGGTGCAGGTGGCTCGGGAGGTCGGGGTTCGGCAAGGGGCATAGGCATCATGAGAGGCATGGCCACCACAAGGGGTGTGGGTGGCACGGGAGGCCGGCGGGCAGTGCGAGCTGGGGCGCGGGCAGCTCGGGAGGCCAGCGGGTGGTGCGAGCCTGGGCAGCTCGGAGGGCTGGTGATAGCGCGGCCGATTCGGGAGGCTGGCGAGCGACGCGAGCCGGGGCGGCTCAGAGGGCCAGTGGATTAGTCGGTGGGTGGCGCGGCTGGGGCGGCTCAACTGGTGGGTACGGGGCTAGTTCGTCTGGGAGGCTGGAGCACCGCGGGGGCGGCGCAGGTCATGGTGGTTGCGAGTGGCGTCGTCGTGGCCTTCCTCGCCTTCGTCGCATTCCTTCATTCCAAAGAACACCACAAATAAGAATGAAGGATGGGGGTCGGGCCATGTTATTTTGGCCTGCACCCTCTGCGTTTAGAGTGGTAGAAAACTGTTCACAAGTATGAAGCAAAGAATTTCAACCATGATCTTCTGTAATTTAATCATTCCCAATCCCGCACAAGAGAATAAGGGAGTACCTGGAAAGTGATAAACAAAAAATCATTAAACCCCTACCTTTTTTCTCTTGATGTTGTTGGTGCAAGAAGGAAGGAGGTGAAGTTGTCGATGTTTATCTAGTCCGCCACACACCTCCAATTCCAGGATCGTGCGTCAGTTATTCGTAGTCGAAGAAGTGGGCGTCCCACATCGGAAGAAGTCCTGAGGAAGAAGGTCGAAAAAGGTCGTCATTCTTCATCGGTGGAGTGTTCTTCGTTGGAGAGTGTAATTCTCCAAGTGTTGGGCATCGCGGCACATTACCAGTGCTTCATCGCTTGGTGAAGTCATCCCCAAATCCTCCTCCCAAGCTCTATATATATAGGAGAGGGGGAGAGGTATGTAATGATCATGGAATTTATGATGGTTCATTTATTAGGAACCTTCCTAAATTCCAACGATGTTGTTACTTAATATTTAAAAAGGGGTCAAGCCAATTAATTTATGTTGTCATAATAAAGTGGTGCGTTGGCACAATTTAATGTGGAGGAAGTCAAGAGGCTCCTCCAAATTAATGAGGGGGGTTGAGATTTTCTTACAATTAAAGGGGAGTTTAATCTCGGGTGGTCCCCACCACCATAACCTCTCATAGGAGGTTATGGTTCAGGTGGTCCCCACCTCCATAACCTCTCATGAGAGGTTAAGGTCTGGTGGTCCTCACACCTCAACTACCACATGGAGGTTTAGTTCTGGTGGACCCCACCTCCCAACACCCACATGGGTGTTTCAAATAAAAATAAAAATGCCATACACTTTTATTTTTATTTTATTCTTACACAAAAAACCCAAAAACTAACTTTCACCCTCGACCAACTGTCGTCGAGGTGAAAGTATTCTTAAGTAAATATCAGCATTGCGAGTTCAATGGTGCCCTCAAATTTCAATTCTGAACAATTATTCAAATGTTAGAAAAACTCGCTCGCACGTTTACTGAACGTACCTGAAAAAAAAGTTCAGAAATTCATTTCAGGCACTCCGAGTCTCGGAATCACGAGCCGTCAATTTTTGCAGACTCATAAAATTCCCATTTATTTAAAAAAAATTCATGGAAATTCTGGGTCTTTAAATTCTCCTCACCTCAGGGCTTTACGTCCCCATGAGCTACAACTCAGACTAAGGGAACAAGTAGGGGTACTGAGCACACATCTGAGCATCCCGCTCTCATGTGCTCTCGTGGAGGTTCCCGTGCTACCATCGAATGCGTACCAAAGGTATTGACCTTCCACAAAGGACTTTCTCCTGTCGATCCTCAATCTCTACTGGAACCTCCATAAAAGTCGCCCCATCGTTGATGTCCAACTCTCCATGGTCGATGATGTGATAAGGGTCATGTACATATCTCCTCAGCTGGGATACATGGAAGACATCGTGCACTCTATGCAACTGAGGTGGAAGAGCTAAGTGATATGCCACCTCGCCAACTCTATTGAGGACCTGGAATGGTTCGATGAATCTTGGAGATAACTTGCTGACTCGGTCAAACCTCCATAGACCTCGTCGGGGTAAGACCCGTAGAAAGACGTGGTCTCCATCCTCGAACTCCAGAGGACTCCGTTTCCTATCGGCATATGACTTCTGCCTGCTCTGTGCAGTCTTCATCTGATCTTGGATGATCTTAACCTTCTCTGTCATAGCCCATACCATCTCTGGTCTCACGAGTGCTGACTCCCCTGGGTCAGTCCAGCACAAATGTGATCTGCAAGGTTGCCCGTACAACGCCTCAAAAGGTCCCATCCCAATGGTGGAGTGATAGTTGTTGTTGTATGAAAACTCCACCAAAGGAAAGTGATCCCCCTATCTGTGACCAAAGTTGAGGACACAAGCACATAACATGTCCTCGAGGGTCTGAATGGTCCGTTCAAGCTGATCATCCGTCTGAGGATGGAAGGCGGTGCTCAAACGAAGTTACATCCCAAAAGTCTCCTGCAACCCCTTCCATAGCTGGGAAGTAAAATGTGTAACACGATCGGAGACAATCGACGTGGGTACTCCATGTAGTCACACAATCTCCTGCACATAAAGGCATCCCAAGATCTATACTGGACCATACTCTCTGATTGGTAGGAAGTGGGCCAACTTGGTGAGTAGGTCGATGACCACCCAAATCGAGTCATGACCTCTGGATGTACGTGGAAGTCCTATCATGAAGTCCGTGGATATCCCATCCCACTTCCACTCTAGAACCTCTAAAGGTTGAACCAAGCCTGCTGGTACCTGATGCTCTACCTTCACTTGCTAACAAGTGAGGCATCGAGAGATAAACTCAGCTATTGCCTTCTTTATTCCCAGCCACCAATGCTGTCGTCGGAGGTCTTGGTACATCTTCGCCACTCCTGGAATTACCGCTAGAGGGGATGTGTGGAACTCCCTAAACACTTCCTCCTGCAGTGACACGGGTACCATGGTACGTCCTCTAAAGAGGATGATGTGCTCCCCACCTTCAAAAAATCCATCAGGTGCTTGTCCTGTGGATATCTGAGCACGTCGTGTCTCACAGTTAGCATCCCCATGTTGCACCTCCCTAAATCACTGAAGAAGTGGGGGAGTGACTGTAAAAGACTGTAGAAAAGCTGATCCATATCATTCCACGAAGGATACCTGCAAAGCGGCCAACTGCTTTGTTGCCTCACCTAGCAGCTGTATACCAGATCTCTTGCTGATTGCATCTGCTACAACGTTCCCCTTCCTAGGAGTATAGACTATCTTGAAGTCATAGTCCTGGAGGAACTCAAGCCAGCGTTGATGTCTCAGGTTTAGGTTCTTCTGAGAGAAGATATACTTGAGACTCTTGTGATCAGATTACACTGTAAAGCATTCACCCATCAGATAGTTTCACCACATATTTAAGGTGAAGACCACTACTGCTAACTCCATGTCATGGGTAGCGTAGTTCTGCTCATGCTGCCTCAGTTGATCAAAGAGGTCATCAATCCTCGGGAGTGGGTACTTGTTGTTCACGGTCACCTGGTTCAGGCGTTGATAGTCAACACAAAGTCTCAAGCTCCCATCTGCCTTCTTGGCGAACAAAATCAGGGCTACCCAAGGTGAAACACTGGGCCAGATGAATCCATTCTCCTGCAATTCCTTTAGCTGTACCCATAGCTCGCGAAGCTCTGCGGAAGCCATCTGATACGCTGGTGTAGATATCGGTGCCTTCCTAGGGTAAAATTCAATGTAAAAGTCCACCTATCTATGAGGAGTTAGACCTAGTACATAATCAAGGAAAACATATATGTACTGGTCCACCACTATAGGATAACTCAAACTCTCTACATCAACAGATCTGAGGGTAAGGCTATCCAACTGATGATTGATCGGCTGCACTCTCCTCCGAGCAAGTCCATCATGTGCTGCAAAGGCTCCCTTCTCACTGGTGAAGGTAAACCTAGTCCCATCCATTCGGACACACCGTACTTTGTGCCTAATACAGTCAATCTGAGCATGGACTGTAGATAAAAAGACCATACCCAAGATGACGTCGTAAGGCCTCGACGCCGCTACTAGGAGATCCCAGCTGAAGCTCTCACCTCCTATAGTATGATCACACTGCCGGAACCAGTGTGTAATCATAGAATCTGCTCCTGTAGGAATCTCTAGCCATAAGGATCGAGACAACGGCTCCTTCGGAATCTCTGAGCTCCGAACGAGAGCAGTGGAAATAAAAGAGTGACTGGAACTTGTGTCTATAAGTACTACAACAATGGTGCAGTAGACACAGATCGTACCTCGAATCATCTCCGGAGTTCCATGATCATATGTCTCATCTACCTAGAGCTGATCTCTCACCTATCCACCTACTCCCTCTTGTCAAGGTGGACCTTCTAGTGATGGTGGCGGTAATATCTCAAATCTTTGCCCACCGCCAGCTGCATGACCAACTCCTCTTCCACGTCCGCCTGCTCCCTGCAGACCACCTTGATTAAACCTTTGTCTCTGCCTGGGTGGTCCTTTGACCGTATGTTGATCATCTAAATGGTGGGTCGGACAGTCATAAGCCATGTGACCCTGCCCGCCACATGTGTAACACTACCCACTCCTGGCATGTCTGGCTCTGTCTATGGTTCCCTACACAACTGATCCTGATTCATGAGGTCATACACCTATAGGTATGGTCCTCTTGGACCTCTACAACATATGTCTGCTACCAGCTATAGAAGACTCTACTACGTGTCTACTGGTGGTGGATCTCGCTACTGGAGACAACTCATCAAGGAAACTCTCCACTAGGAGGGCTCTCTCTAACACCCCCGCTTGCGTCGGGATGCTAAGTGAGATCACTGAAGCCCTGATCTCCCACCTGAGTCCCTGCTCGCAGGTCCAGGCCCTGAAGAATGGGTCATGAACCATATTTGTGGAGTAGAGTGAGAGTTCTATGAACCTCGCTGAGTACTGAGCTACAGTCATGTTGCCCTACTGCAGATGAAGTAGCTCCTGAATGCGCACTGTGCGAAGAGTTGATAGAACAAACTCTGCCTGAAACAGGCTCTCGAAGTCTGCCTAGAGAAGCATCACCTCATCGTGAACTTAGAGCATCAAGCTCCATAATCTTCCCACTACTGCCTGTAGAAGGCTAGAAGCAAGAATCACCATGAGGTCTGTTGGTGTCCCTACCAGTCAGAAAACTCTCACCACAGCCTCTAGACAATCCTCAGCTGCCTATGGGTCCGTCTCTCCCCTAAACCTGGGTGGCATCTGGCGCTGGAACTCATACAATGTGCTCAAGTGGCATGCACCTTCTGCTTCTAGGGCTTGTGGTATCAGTGGCCCAATGGGGAGTGGTACCACTGGTGCCTCCGCTGGAAAAGGGTCATACACCGAAGCCTCGTCGCTCGGTGGGCTATCAGTGTGTACAACTTTCAGAACTCTAGTCGGCTGTCTGTGTGGAGGCATCCTGAAAAGAAACAGGTGCACTACTGTTAAAAGGTTATACCTGGTGATCTGACCTGGTGAGCTAACATAAAGAAAACTTTTGAAAACACACACACAATCAATTTTTTCGTGCACTAAGTCAGAAATCATAATTCAAGGTCCTGGTGTATGGATATGTTGGCCGCCGCACCAACACTGGACTCCCTAAACTGAAAACCATAATCACTACACTTAACACTATCGATTCAAAGAAAAGATCAGAGTCCTAAGTTCTGCGGTAGAACCGACTCCTCTGATACCAATTTTTCACGACTCATCCATCGGGGCCCGTACCATGACTACCCCAAGCCCGCCTTCCATAGGCTAGGGGCTGGAGACTAGCACCAAAGGCGTAATTCCCTAAAACTGGGAAGGCATTTCCATTATAACCTATAACACAGACACAATCAAGCACACAGCTGGACGAAACACCATGTAAACTGTATAACAAAAGAGTTCTGAAAGTAAAAGGGGCTAGAATACAATCCCAACTAGAAAGTACAAGTACAATTGAAATGCAGTACAACTGAAGAAAAAAATAAAAGATAGCTATTGGATCATCCTATGAGGTTCCTACCTGAAGGGTAGGTACAAATCATCTCCTCAGCACTCCACGTCCATCAATCTACTCCGTGTACCAACAAGCCGTATGGTCCACCTCTGGGTACCATCGAGTCCTGGTACTCTCAGACTTTGTCAGCGTTGTCCATCATCTGCATCCAACACAACAAGGTGAGGGCATAGCCTGTGTAGGGTTGAGTATAACGATACTCATTAGGGACCCCGAGACCCTCAAGGTCTCGCAAAATGCAACAAGGATAAACCAAAAATCATGAAATCAACAGATAACCCTACTTAGTTATATGCCCATACATATACCTAAGTTATTAAGTAATCCATCTCAATCATGAGGAAAACACAAAAGTACTCACTCAGCTCAACCAGAATTTTATTTTAGGGGTAGTATCAAGTAACATCCCCAGTCACATTATCGAAACCTCGGCCACTGGAGAACTCCTGCTCAATTGAGTACAGTGGGCTTACCGCGACACCAAGCGCACTTTCCACTAACCTTGGACTACTGAGGTACTCCTCCTGTCGAAAACCGTGGGTCTTCCGCGTTACACATAGGCGCTCCCCACTGTGGGTCTGCCACGTCACCAAGAACGCTCCCCCTCGTAGCCTGCTGAGGTATTCCTTCGGTCGAGTACCGTGGGTCTTCTACGTCACCAAGCATGCTCCTCCACCGTGGGTCTTCCGCGACACCAAGGCACTCCCCACTGGGCTAGTAAAGTCACTCTGAGTCAAACGGTCATCATTCATCAGGTCTCAGCCAGCTACTAGGTCTCTGCACTACCCTCTCTCATCTCCAGGGGGATCCGCTCCACGAGCTACTAGTCGGTACTTAAACTGTCATGAAATCCTGCAAAGAAGTATCTCAAAGGTCTTCCACGTCATAGGGGTCTCAACGCAATAGACGGTGTGTCAATCGGATGCCCGATCTGTGAGTTATTAGCCTTTTAGTCATGGGGGCCCGGTTGGATTTGTGCTCGATCCAACCTGACCGTAACTCAACTATTCCCCAAACTCCAGTGGGGTATACTCAAAGGTACCACCATTCTCCAAGATTACCAGCACCGCTGATTTTTCATCAAACGGATGTCTGATTCCAAAGATATGGCCAAAAGAAAGTAAAGGGTCGTAGTGGGAATGGGTCTGGTCCGACCCGGTTGGGCCGACCCGGCCCGATCCAGTCTGGGCCGACCTGTTTTGAGTCGACCCGACCTAACCCATTGGGCGGGTCAGCCCGTTGGGTTCGACCCGGCCCGCTGGGCCCAGCCCAGCGGGCCGCAAAGGGTCGTGAGGGCATGGACCGGCCGCGAGGGTGCGGACCAGCTACGAGTCGCTATGAGGGACGTTCGGCCCGGAGGGCGCCGCGTGGGCGGCTCGCCCAGGAGGGTTCCGCGAGGGTGGATCAGCTCGGGGCGCAGGGCCGGTTAGGCCGGGGCGCTGCGAGGGGCGTGGGCGGCTCGGGAGGCCAGGGCGCCACGAGGGGCGTGGGTGGCTCAGGAGGTTGGGGCGCCATGAGGGGTGCGGGCGGCACAAGAGGTTGGGGCTCCGCGAGGGGCGCAGGCGGCACGGGAGGCCAGCAGGTGGTGCGAGTCGGGGATCGAGCGGCTCGGGAGGCCGGCGGGCGGTGTGAGTCAGGGCGGCGCGAGTCGGCGCGGCTCAGAGGGCCGGTGGCGGCATGGCCGGGGCAACTCAACCGGTGGGTGGCATGGCCGAGGTGGCTTGACCGATGGGTGTGACGGCGGTTCGACCGGGAGGCTGGAGCACCGCAGGGGCAGCGCGGGTCACGCTGGCCGCAGGTGGTGGCGTCGTTGCCTTCGTCGCCTTCGTTTCCTTCGTTGCCTTCCTTCATTCCAAAGAACACCACAAAGAATAATGGCGGAGGGGGGTCAGGCCATGTTAGTTTGGCCTGCACCCTCCGTGTTTATAGTGGTAGCAAATGGTTCACAAGTACGAAGCAAATAATTTCAACCATGATCTTTTATAATTTAATCATTCCCAATCCCACACAAGAGAATAAGGGAGTACCTGGAAAGTGATAAACAAAAAGCATTAAACCCCTACCTTTGTTCGCTTGATGTCATTGGTGCAAGAAGGAAGGAGGTGAAGTTTTTGACATTCGTCTAGTCCGCCACACACCTCCAATTCCAGGATCGTGCGTCAGTTATTCGTAGTCGAAGAAGTGGGCATCCCACATCGGAAGAATTCCTGAGGAAGAAGGTCGAAAAAGGTCGTCATTCTTCATCGGTGGAGCGTTCTTCGTTGGAGAGTGTAATTCTCCAAGTGTTGGGCATCGCGGCACTTTACCAGCGCTTCATCACTTGGTGAATTCATCCCCAAATCCTCCTCCCAAGCTTCATATATATAGGAGAGGGGAAGAGGTATGTAATGATCATGGAATTTATGATGGTTCATTTATTAGGAACCTTCCTAAATTCCAACGATGTTGTTACTTAATATTTAAAAATGGGTCAATCCAATTAATTTACGTTGGCATAATAAAGTGGTGCATTGGCACAATTTAATGTGGAGGAAGTCAAGAGGCTCCTCCATAATAATTAGGGGGGTTGAGAATTTCTTACAATTAAATGGGAGTTTAA